>CM075942.1:25637917-26837917 GCA_038030265.1 Corythucha ciliata | reverse complement strand
CACAAATCGGCTCACCATCTTCAATCAGTCGTTGAGCGGCGACTACTCGACATTTTGAACTCGTGCGGCCATAAGCTCACCGCTCATTTTCTCAATTTAGAATTAAATTTAAATATCGAGAACGTCGATTGGGGAGCTCTGGAAGACAATAGAGACTTCTCAGTTTTATGGGATTTACAAATCCCTGGAAGGCGGCTCTCCGCCGAAGCGATCGATCAATCATACCGGTTCGAGGTCACCCTTGTCAGACTACGATGTCTTTTTCTTCTAAGCATGATGCACATGGTCAACGTCGGCCAGGCTAATTTCTGCCAGAATGGAGAGGACATTCAATCGTGGTTTTCAAGACCTAAATCGTCTCTGAATAAAGTGTTAAGTGACTTGGAGGACAACTTGAAGCGGTTAAATAGTAATATCCCTAGCCCACAATACAAAAATTTCATAATGGGACCGCCTGTCTCACGACTCGTTCTCATTCTTCAGATAAACTTTTTCGATCTCATCCTAAACGGTTTACGCTTCGTATATAATATCATCCCGAACGAGGTGACCACTCGCGATAAATGCCAGTTCCAGTACAAAGCCATGGTGCTTTTCTTTCAAGAGCTTGAGAAAACGCTGGGCAAATTTTCCAACAGTGATAAATTCCTCGATCGTAACATGTTTCTTCAAATCAGTAGCCTCTTCACGGAACTCTTGTCTTTTTCGTGCGTTCTCCTTGGAGCCTGTCGAGGCATCGTCGATAAAATGAAGCTAAGTCAGGCTGGGAAAAAACTGACGAAAAAAAAGGAGGCGATCCAACAGCGATCGCTCGATTCGGTCGAAGAGTGTCAATGGCGGAGTGACCTTCTTAATCAGTTCACCGCATTCGTCGTCGAGAAAATTCAAGAGCTTCAACAGCGCGTCAAAAATGAGGAGAAATTGTGGCTCAGCAAGGGAGGGCGTATGTGTCAAGTGAGCATAACTAATCAAGTGGACAGCAGTGAAGAGAAAAACGAGTTTCAGTCTATAAGTAACTTCGCGTACGATAATCTTGTTACCAGTTATACATCTTCAATAGACCAAATAGACAATGTACTAAAGATGAAGCTTCAATATTTGAATGCTATCAAGAGTTAATTATGTAAATCGCTCTCAGATAGGCATATTCGTAATTGTGGACTGATTTTTTTCAATTTATTTGTGGTTGAACAGTACCTCTTGTGAAACTGTAACAAAGTTTTAGGTCGAAGAAGAGGAATTACAAAAAGTATAGTTTATTTAAATCTGTAAATAACTCAGAATCTTCCTATGCTACTTTAACAATCCTTTGAATCCATTTTGTCTTCCATTCAAGATCAGTCGAATCCCACAAGTGGCAACGATCAATGGTAACGTATTCCCTCCTCGCCCCCTAGTACATGCGTGAACTGAAAAGACAGATATGTGCGAGGGGCCTCCTGAATGGGCAATTATAACTGTTAGTTTTAACGGAATGAATCCACTCACACGCAGTCAGCGACGAGTGACCATAATATGGGGTCTATTGAACATACTTGAACGTAGTAATTTTATTCATCGGTGTCTCGGAGAGAACGTTGAATAGAATCTTGAACCGTAGCTTGACCGTCGGAACCACGATCCTTCATCGTAAGCGTAGTCTGATGGCGAGAATCCGTGATGAATTTCTTGACCTGAAAGAAAGGAAGGGATAGCAACGTTTCAATCTAACAGAAAGTTAAGCGCCAGGAATCAATTTTATTCGTCAGCTCAAGCTGCGCCGAAAAAAAAAAATGCCAAACTGGTTATTCGCACCCTCGAAAGATTAATTGGCTTTTTCGCACCCTAAAGATCGATGAACTGCCCATTCGTTCACCCATCCATTAGGCCACAATTTTTTGTTTTATCCGTGGGTGCGGTGCGGATTCTGGTTAGCCGAGCCCGCCAGCGCCAAAGCCAGTTTTACTGCTTAGTAGTTAGTTTCTAACTCCTAGCCGTAGCTGTATTGGGGAGAGGGGGGATTATAGATCAGATTGCTGAGCTACGAATTTAACATTTAAAATGTGTCTACTTTCGGGTGAAAACTACCTGCGTACCGTACATGAGAGCAGCCGATTTACGAAAGAAATAGGTGACTCACATTTCCATACATTTTTCCGACGCGATTTTCACCTCTTCGCCATGGGGAAGAAAAAAATTGAAATTAGTGGAAAAACTTCCTTATTTTGTAAGCTTTCCAACCATGTGTAAAGGTTTACACTTACAGCACTTTTCCGTTGAGATATAAGTAAACAACTTAAAAAATCCCAGTCAGAAAACGTGGAATTCAAGCATTTTTTCAGTACCATTATTGCCGAAGGAACTATTGTATTCTTATTTTATTTATTTTTTTGGCTTAATTATTTATCTTTCATCTTCTTAGTCCAATAATTTAAGCTCGATTCGTGAACTCATCCCCTCTCCCTCTAGAATAATTACGTAGGCACTCATATGACTGGTGGTGGGGGTCTATTTCGGAGGGGAGGGAAGCTAAAATTATTGACGAAGAAGATGAAAGATGAATAATTGAGTAACAAATAAAATAAAATAAGAAAAAAATGTTTCCTTCCGTAATAAAATATTGTTGAAGAAATGCAAGAATTTCACGTTTCCTGGCTGGATTTTTCAAGTTTATTTCTGATATTTCCACGAGAAAATACTGTAACTATGAACCTTTACACATCGTTGGAAAGATTACAAAATAAGGAAGGTTTTCCACTGATTTCAAAGTTTTTCTTCCCTATGGCGAAGAGGTGAAAACCGCACCAGAAAAATGTATGGAAATGTGAGTCACCTGTTTCTTTCGTAAATCGGCTGCTCTCACGTACGGTACGAAAATAGTTTTCACCCGAAAGTTGACACATTTTAAAGTAAATTTTGTGCTCTTTCCACTGAGCTGAATAGTTTTAGGCTAGTACCATTTTATGAGCGTATGGCTAGCATTTAAGTGGGAATCCGCTCATTTTCGGTGACTTCAGAAACCCACCTTTACGTAAGGAGTTGAAAAATGTGATGGTTTATAAAAAGTGTCATCTGTTTTGAAGCGCCTAAAGGAGACGTAAAGGTTAAGGTTGGGTTCTGAATACGGGACAGTTCAAACTGACAGTCTAAACTGCACGTGAGTTGGCATTTCGTCTGGTGAACTGCACAGTTAAACTGTACACAGTTCACAGTTAAACTGTGCACAGTTAAACTGTACAGTTCTCAGTTCAATTGCTAATATCCGAAGATTGTTTCCGCCGTTTCAACCATTCCTTGCACCTTTAGGTTGGTTACTTTCCTGATGAATAACTGCACAAATTAAACCGAGAACGGCAATACGGTCCTGCTCGTTCGAATCCATTATGTTAACTGAAGAATTGAACTGCACGTGTTTGAGGGACTGAACTGAACAGTCCAAACTGACAGTTTAAACTGTGAAGTTTGAACTGACAGTTCAACTGAGAACTGTACAGTTTAACTGTGCAGTTCACCTTAACTGAGACGAAATGCCCACTCACGTGCAGTTTAGTCTGTCAGTTTGAACTGTTCAGTTCAAACTCTCAGTTAAAACTGCACGTGAGTGGCGGGCTTTATTGAAGCATTGACTTAAGTAGTGCAAAGACCATACGGTTTATTAAAATGCATCACCTGTTTTTGAAGCAATTTAAGGCGGCCTTAAGTTAATGAAGGTTTCTGACTACGGCCATAAATCATTGAAAGTAATGGCCGTATTCAGAGTCCTTCTTTAACTTAAGGACACCTTAAAGTGCTTCAAAAACAAATGATGCATTTTAATAAACCGTATGATCTTCGCACAACTTAAGTTAAGGCTCCGATAAGGAAGGTCTCTGATTAAGGCCATAAATCGCCTAAAGCGTTGGTTTCCTAGAAAAGCGGTGCCGTAATATTACGGTAGAAAATTTCCCTTTTAAATCAAACCATAGTTGCCTAGAGAGCCGTAAACTGACAGCGGCACTGCTTCCATCGTGACGGTGGTGATGAACGTTTTTTTCCTCGTAGCTCCAACTATTTGGTAGTATTTTCTTTCAACATTAGAATAGAGTCGTTTTCGGACAGTATTAATTACAATTTCGTCACCATCCAGCGGCCAGGTCGTTTTCACGTTCATTTTAAACAAAAAACGTTCACCGTCACCGTCAAAAATCGTTGATGAACAGTTCATCACCGTCATGAACGCCCGTCTCATTCGAAGCGGTGCCGCTGTCTGTTGACCGCTCTCTAGGCAACTACTGGCGTGATTTGAAAGGGGATTTTTTCTACCGCTATATTACGGCACCGCTTATCTAGGAAATCAAAGCTTTAGGCTCATTTCACACATACCCCGTGCCCCGTGTCACGCAGCTCCTGAGAACCTCCGGGCATTCACTTTCTACACGTCCCCACCGAATTGAAACATGTGTTAAAGGGGTCCATACACGTTCATAATTATTGCGGGTTTCCACCGCCTTTGATCCGACATGCATTATCGGTGTCGGATCGGAAGCGTGCATGATAGGTGTGTACCGGGCTTTAATCGTCTATTAGGGCAGCAAGTGAGCCGAAGAAAAAATATTTCCGGACGATTTTTTGGTTGAGTAGAGGATTTTTAGGACGATAATACTCACACTGGTGGGTTATGGCGCCAATTACTAACCCATACTAGCCATCTTGGGACAATAACATTCAGTGTTGTGCCCTAATTAGTGAGTTATGACGCGAATCGACCCATAGTCCCAAATGTTTGGTTGATAGTACTCAGAAGATTTGTCATTTACTCGTAAGTTTTCGCTGCCCTTATCAGTTTCAAGGGCAAAATCACAAAGATTCCGGACCGAAAATCATGAGAGTTTCCACATTAACTTGTTCGTTACTGTGGATAAGTTATGCTCCAGGCTAATTTTATATTATACGCGAAAATGGTCCATTCCAAGTCATTAAGTAAGCTCCGTGGTCGATAGGCCACTTATTTGGTGCAATTTCGATAATTATCTTATCGCTGGGGCCAAAGGGCCTGAATTTGGAAGTGGTGTCGTTTCCTTTGGACACAACCTTCATGTCAGGGATAGCGCCAGCGGGCTCCTGCGAAACCAAATGGACAAAAGTCAGAGGAAGAGCCTGATTTCAAGATAAATAAAGTTTAAGGCGGGCTTATAGTTATTTCGGGGATGAAATTTGAAAAAACTATGCCACTGCACATGCAGAATTTCCTGAAAATGGCAACGAGGCTTCAAAATCCAGGATTTGTGCTGAAATGAGATGAGAAAATGGATGCCACGTAGCACGTAGGAGACCAGGTTGACTATCGGGAGGGGGGGTCGAGGAATCATCTCTTAAACTCCCCCAGGAAGTTCTAAGGCTGAAATTTGATTTCTTAGGACTAAGAATTCGATTTTGGGATTCCGCGGAATTATGCGGCCAGGTTCCCAATTTTTCGTCCGAGGAACCTGTTTGCAGGTCCACGTAGTCGCATTTGTGGTTAATAACTCAGATATTAGAGAGATTTTGCAACCAGTCCCGTAAACGCTAAAATTAATTTTTGTGTACGCGTTGCTAGGGTAGTAAACGTTAACGTTAACGTTAGCGGAGCTGTTTGCAAAATCTCTCTATTGACAGTTTCAAAAGGTTAAACCACAAAGTTCTGTGCTGTTTGAAAGACAAAAGCGTAAACTTAGGGTAATGCGTTAATGGTAGGTTTTCAAGTTTGACATATGCCCAAGAATTTTAAAGAGTGTAAAAGAACTGCCTTGTCTGAATAGAACTTTTTCAACATTTCATACAGCCCCACAGGCAATGGGGTCTAGCGACAGCTTTTAATCAGGCTGAAGCTGGGTCAGCGCAGTTAGGCAATAAACTGTGCAACTGTTAGGTGGCGAACACACTAGAGCGACACGATATCGTTTCGATATCGCCGACGCTTATTAACAGCGTCAAGGACAGATAGAAACAACTGGAAATGAGTCAGAGTGATGTAGAAACGATGTCGTATCGCCGCAGTATGAACGCGGCCTTACAGTTACAGAACGCTATAAGAACCCAATTCCTTACCTGTAATGCTGCTGAGGATGGAATCTACAATGTAACGTAAAGGTGTCGAGTAATATAGAAGTCCAGCCAAAATCCCTGCCAAATGGCCAATGAAAGAAGCGTTGGGAACCATCACATGAATCGCAATCAGCTCAGCCCACGCAGCAAATCGAGTTGGAACATTGAATCCCATTACGTTGACGTAACCAAGGGGGTTTTCAAGCGTGGTGATCAACTTGAGCGCAAATATGACGCCTATAAGGAATAGTTGAAAAATTCATTTTAATAACCGGTTGACGTCTGTTAAAGGAAGACCCAAGACAAACCGGAAAACCCAATGGCACATGAGTTCACAGCGGACGGATCACTCAGATAGTTGGCGATTCCCATCGAAAGAGCAACATACATAGCCGACGTCATCGACGTGATAATGCCGAGGAGAAGTAGAAAATTGGCACTGCCGTACTTGTACTCCAACGTACGACCTTTGATTAAAAATGAGATCATGTTGTAGTACAAGTGCATGTCGTCGGCATGTTCGATTTGCGAGAGAAAAAGAGTGCGGTACATGCGCTTGTCCCAAACTTTCCTCGCACTCAGGCAGACGTCCCATTTGTCCCAGGGAACGTCAATTATTCCCATGTACAAAAGAGTCTAGTAATTAAAAATGAAATGAGGCGAGACAAGTGAAACTACAAGATTCGTATAAATTTGCAACTGTACACCAAGTTCTTAGTCTTGATGGCAAAAAACAACTTTAAAAATAAGTGTTTACCTGTCCAATGATCGTCGTTAAAGTTACTGGCGGAATAGCATCGTATCCCACGTTTAAAATCTCACTGACCAACAAAAGCACTCCCAACTCCAAACCTCGATTTCTCCGCGTGTTTCTTTGCATCGTAGAACTTATGTCGTTTCTCAGCCGGGGCTAACAAAAGGTGAACCATCGAAATGCAATATTACGCCGGCGGTATTGGCACATCATCGTCTTGCGCCTCCGACCCGACCACCAGAAAAAAAAACCCCGACACCAAAACAAAACACGTCACTTTTTTGTTTGCTTGAGTGAAGGTTATGAACGTCATCTCTTCACTTCACATTTGACCGCGAGCACGATCTCTCGCGATTAGCGATAGCGTTGGGGTGTTGCACTTGCACGGGTGATTCCTCGACCCTCCTCCAATCATACCTTATCCACTACTCGCCACACATTTTTTCGCCTTATTTCTGCTCCAATTCTGGTTTTTAAAGACTCGTTTTAATCTTCATAACTACACTCGTCTCCTCGCGAACGCTTTTCGGGCGCCCGAGTGTACTCTCGGGCAACCCAGTGTAGCTTCGCGAACAGACCTATTATATGAGGTCTGGGGCCCTAGTTAGAGTTGTCGGGAAATAATCCCGCAAGCGGTATCCAAGGACGCTTCATCAGAAATAGTATTATCTCGCCATAGCAACCACCTCACGTGAGTTTTTCCCGACAACTCGGAATAATACATTTCGTTTGGTTGCATAGACACCGCACAACGAAAACAGAGCTTGTGCTTCACGTACCCCCGGCAAATTCCTTGCTTCAGTACCCCCGGCGAATTCGTCCTTTTTCCGCGTACCCCCCCCCCTCCCGTTGAGCTTGACTCGTGAATGGAGGAAAAAACCCTTTGCCAAGATGTAGTTTCAAAGTGTTGCGTATGTTACCATAAATCGTGGTCATTTTAAAAATACTCAGGAATACAATGTCGTAGAATGATAATATTTATTTTTATTCGACTGTCACAGCGCGCGCGGGACGGGACTTGAGAATAGTTTGCGGGACAAAACCACAATTTCCCGCGTGGGACGGGACTTCCCACGCGGTCGTCCCGCGGGAAATCATGTTTTTGTTTCCGTTTGCCTTCTTTGAATCTAGCACAGGAAGCATCAGGTTTCATTGGGGTAGTTTCAGGAAAAAACTCCGGGACTTAGTTTTTTTTACTGATTCTAATGCTCTCAGGTGTGCTGAATCCGAATTTCAACTTTGTCCAACGTTACGACCCCGGCAACACGCTGAAATTCGATGCAAAATTTGTAAATTTTTGGCACTTTTTTCAGTTTTTTGCTTATAACTCCTTAATGACGCATTCTACGGAAAATGTTACCCTCTCATTTTTTGAAAAGCATTGAATTCTGCGTCGAATCGTTTTTTCTTTTGTGACAATTGACCCAGCCGTTTCACCGGTATTAATTTTTTTAAATGGTAATTTTTAGCCACCTGTGGTGAAATAAATAAAAATGACTAAGGCAGCTGCAACTTAAAAACGGCTGTTCTAATCGAAAAATGTCAAGAAATCAAAGTTTTCATAATTGAATTTTACATAAGTGAAAAGCATTGAAACATACTAGAAAAATCAGTAGTATCAGTTATGTGACAAAAAACGCGAAAAAAGGCAGCCCAAAAACCACGTTTTTGTGCACATTTTTGCCAGTAGCTCGGGAACTAAAGTCTGTCCACTAGGGATGGACTCTCGCCCGCCCTTGAATTTGGTGGAATGAGCTTCCCCTTTACCCATTCTCCTAAAAATAAAGAACCGGGAATAATTATTTTGGAACAATAATGATCACTATGTAGCGTCTATACGTAACCATATTATAGTGCCCATAGTAAAAGTTTTTTTGTTGAGGTCTTACCAACGATATATAAACCTGGATTGCTCACAGTGGACTGGAGGGGCGTGGAGGGGTCAGGTCGTCCCCTCATAAACAATCACCCTGTCCCTCTCCTTGTGTACGGCAACACAACTCTCTTCCGGTATTTACTTTGAAAGTCCACCCCTCTCATCAACTTGGGAGCTTATTTGATGGCTATTCTTTACCAGCAATGATGAGCAGTCCAGTTCTTTTATATATCGCTGGGTCTTACCAGCGAGCACAGATATGCATGTGATGCAAAGATATGTCTCATTTCCCTCTCTCTTAGTGCCTAGTTTAGGGAGAAGAAAAAGTGTTGGATGAGGCATCCCATACATTTTGTTTTCACTAATTTGAAGCTAATCTTCCGCTGATGAAACTTTCAGCAGTCAATTCCGTTTTACCGTTCAGCAAACGCAGCGTTTGAAGCGAAAGTTTGAAGTTTCCAAACTTCAAAGCTTTGACTTCAAGGTGACTAAACTCTTCTATAGGTGCCGCAGATTTCCCCCTGTCGATCAGGCGAGAGGGTTGGGGACTGACGTCACCAGCAGTCCTTTACTCCCGATTGCTCACCTTAGAGCAGCAGAGCAGGTTAATGTTGAAATTGAAGTTTATAAATTCTCAAAAATCACAGCCCGATAGCAATTAATAATGTACTGGGTCCAGTGCAAAGGCGGTTGGGACTGCTCGTGACGTAGGTGAAGGACAGTAATGGCCGAAGATCTGCGGCACCTATAGAAAGTTTAGTCACCTCGATTTGACTTGTATGAGGGTCCTTTGTAAAACTATAACACGATTAATTGCGATTAATCCTTCTGTAACGGGGTTCGAGCCGTACACTTACTTTCCGTGGGGTTTGCTTAGGTTGAGGGGTTGATTGCAAAAGAAAGGGGGTTAACACAGTTTGTAAAAAAAATTGAAAGTTATATTGATTAGAAGAACAAGATGAATTTGAGAACGATGATTTGAAGAAACGGTGGTGTGGTTGCGTGCTGCGATCGACACTTAGGGTGATGCTTGTTGAGCGAGTTATGTTCTGTGAACACGGACAAACACCCTAAGCAACGAAAGCCAAAGAAAAAAAGTAAAGTAAAGGCACTCACCCGCTTGATTCCCTGTGGACCGCTCGGTTCGTTAAACCGTCCCTCGACCGGTGTCCCTGTAGTTCCGTTGAGGAAGCGAATCAAACTGGGGGGGGGGGGTGTGCGGGTCAGTGTGTGTGTGCGTGTCAGTGACACGTGGTGTGTGCGTGTCAGTGTGTGTGTGCGTGTCAGTGACACGTGGTGTGTGCGTGTCAGTGTGTGTGTGCGTGTCAGTTACACGTGGTGTGTGCGTGTCAGTGGCAAGGGGTGTGAGGTCGACGGCAACAGCCGGCGAGCTGGTTCGCTTCCGCAGAGGAGGTAGAGACGGGGTCTTGAAGACGGCAGGCGCAGGGAGTGGACTGACTCACGATGTCCGCTTCTGCGTTTCTGGGTGTAGTCGCGTGTTTGTGTTTGTGCGTGTCCGTGTCCGTGTTTCCACTTCGATGAACAGAGTCCGCCGGGTCCGACTACGGTGAGTGGCGGCGAAAACGAACGGCGAGTGACGTCTTGTGCGTGCCGAGTCCGACTACGGTGAGTGGCGGCAACGTCTGCGACGGTTGGTGTCTTGTGTGTGTGCGCCGGGTCCAGCTACGGTGAGCGGCGGCGACAACGAACGACGAAATGTGTCTTACTGCGTGCCGGGTCCAGCTACGGTGAGCGGCGGCAACGTCGGAGACAACTGTGCGTGGTGTGTGCGAGTGTATTGTAACTCGAACGAGCACACCGGTGAAAAACTCGTACACGGTGACGAGCGAGAGAATTTAGAAGAAAAGCGAGAAAAAAGACGCACAACTTACAGAACAGACGCACAAACGCGACAATTCACCCCGTGAATCACTCCCTGCCCTTTGAGTGAACTAAACTCACAAAATTACACTTGGCGTTAGGAAAACTATGAAAACTGCCAAAACTGCGTAAAAACTAGCAAGAAACTGTCAAAATAATGCCTCGAGACGAGCTCTGCACGCCTTTTTATAGGGACTTGATTTCCCCCAAATTATGCCTTTTCTTTCCCTTTCCTCCCGTTGCTAGGGGTTTCCTTTATTTATCATCTGGTAAACAAACTCGCTCAACTGAAGGTTTCTCCTTCTTATACTGGGGAATGAAATAATATAAATGAAGCCAAAAATTGGGGCCGCCTCGTTACACTCCTCCCTCCTTAAAGGGTGGACCGTGTTCACCCTCAAAAAAAAAAGATCAAGCGGTGGACCGAATTTTTGGCCCGCGCTTAATTGCTCTAGGTGACTTGCGAGGTGCCTTTGTTTTTCCCCTCTCCTAACTCGATAACGAGGTGACATAGCGAAAACCATTGAGCACCAAAATGAAAACTCATTAAATTTCCTTCAACTTTCATTTCCACAAGCATTTCATTTCCGTCAAGAAATATGAATATACAGGGTGTGGCAGATAACATACATCACCCACTTATCTCCATTATTATTGGAGATACTCTAAAAGAACTAGGGGTAATCCCCCTTGTTTTTAATGCAGAATTTCGAAATTTTGGTTTTAAAAAAAATTGTGCCTTGAAGAGATTTCAAATCGGTACCAACTTCCTTATTTCACATTACTTTTGACTCAAATTTAGAAATAGGATAGGATTCCCATATTTTCTTTGATTTGTAACAAAAAAAATTGAATCCTGACCGAAAGCCAAGGGGGCTTGCCCCCTAACACGATTCCATTATGTCCAATAATAACGGATAAAAGTGGGTGGCCTGTGTTATTTGCCACTCCCCGTGTACAGGACGCATCAAAACGTATTCTGCATTTCCAAAGTATCCTTCATGTCCGGTATTCGTAACTGCGTGAGCGGAAACTGTTCGTTATTTTATTTGAGAGAAAAAAAATCATAGAAACAATAATTAAATTATAGATGAGTATAGTTGTGCTCATTAAGGGGGGAGGGGGATAAGTTTGTTCCAATCTGCCCTTTTCTTAGAGACATCACTCGTGGGTGGGGAGGGGGGCTGGAGCCCGTTCGAGAATTTGTTTGTTACCAAGACAAAATAATTCTTTAGGTAACGGTTTTGTAGCTTGAATGAAGATGTTCCAACTACTGTGTTTGAGTGTTGTTCATGCCCGGAATTCGAAACTGGTGGAAACTGTTTGCAATCTTTTCTCATCATAGAGAACTTCGTAGCGTCAAAATGTTTTATAAATGCTTAAGTGGGGGGGGGGGGGTAGAACGCCGCATGTATTGCACTGTTTTTAGAGAAACGCGAAAACTATCCTACAGAAGCGTATTCTTTCAAGGCAAAGGTCTTCAGTTTTATTTCAAAAGGTCCATTCTTTCCATTCCTTTTTTTCGTTATCGCCTCTCCCCCTGTTCAGTTTAGCGAAAAGCGGCGTAGGAGCCCGTAAGTCGTCTGTCTCCCAAATTAATCTTTTTTTTTTGAGGGAGCAGTAATTTGAGACTGTAGAGTACTTTTTGGTCGTAGTATTTGGCATTAAGTGAGCACAAAACGTGATTAACGGGCGTGAGGGGACGGAATCCCATTTCCGGAACAGTGTGGAGATCACTTGGATGCCCTGTCATGGTAGGTGTTTATAAGTGATTCCGTTTACTCTCTTTCCACACACATTTTGATGCTACTTCTTAGGGCTCATTTATTGACCACTTAAAAGCATTACAGCCAAGGGAAGGACGGCCGTGGAGGGGAAGCAGGCTTCCATAAAGATCACGACTGTTTTGAATTGCCTCATCATCCAGGGAAATTTCCTGCATGTTCTGATCCCCCCCCCCCATAAAAACCACTCTTTTCTGTGGAGATGTAATACATATTACATCGGATTTATTACCTAAATTTTTAACTCAAACACGGTAGTTGGAACATCTTCATTCAAGCTACAAATAGTCCAGTAAAAAAAGAAATAAAAAGGAGGGTCAGGTTGCAATAATTAGGGTAGATGATTTTTTGGTTTCATGTTGTCTGTGGTGGTGTAGGTATGACGTGTACCAATTGTTGACCTCGAAAGACCTCGGTATCATCCTTAAGTTATAGAAAAACCGTGGTACGATAGTACGTACCGGGTTCTTTCGGAAATCCCAGGAGAGGAAGTGGTGGGGTAAAAAAAAAGAAAACGTTAATTTAAATACCCAAAATGTGTATCAAGATTTTGGACAGGACTAACCATGTTCTCTGATCTTACGCAGTTTTTTGTGCTGAATCGAATGAGCGTTTGCAGGGATCACTGGGGTCAATACTTTCTGAGATACTAGCCCACAAATATAAGGAACAAATCTTTTAAAAATGCTGGAGATGTTTGTCCGTAACTCAAAAAGTATTGTTACTAGCGATACCGACTACAGCTCATTCAATTCAGCTCAAAAAACTGCGTACGATGAGAGAAAATGGTCAGTCCTGCCTAAATCATTGTACCAATTTTTTGGGGCACATTTAAGTATAGAAAAAATTCTATACTTTCTATACTCCGAGTTTTTTCGGGTATTTTCGTTCAAAACTCAAATAATATTGATCTCAGAGAATCGAGGTGCCGTTCATTTGATTCAGCTTCAAAAACAACTTCAGAAACGACGTATGAAACGAATTAATCACTAAATGTAGGGCGTGAGGATTTTAATAAACAAATCAAACAAAAAAAAAAACGTTTTTTCGTACAATGCCATAACTCGAGAAGTAATCAGCCCAAGGACTTGAGACTGATTTTTATCGACTCAGTACACGCAACTGCATAAGATTAGTCTCCTCGTTTGGGCAATTTTTTTCATCCCTTGTAGGGGTGAGTTGGCCAACGTCTACCCGTCCTTAAAAATAGGTTCGCCACCCTATGTCGTGGCGGACTCTTCGAATACTCAAAGTCAAAATCAAAAGGCATTTTTTAAGCCGCATTCGAAATTGGGCCGAATTTTGCCTCCATTCTGGCTTTATTTCCTGTACTTTAACTGATGGGTTATTTTACGAACGGATCACGATTTGTGCTCTATGTTTAGTGTAAATAAATAAACCTTAAAACACAGATTTATGAATAACTTCTGAGTCATGAAACTTCCTCATTATTGATTGAACACGAACTTTTCCCAAAGATCTAATCCCTGAAAGATCTAAACATCAATAAACTAATTTGCGTAGTATAATCGTACTACAACTGCGTGAATTAACAGTAAATAAATATTTATAGGTATTATGTACTTGGAACATGTGAAACACCCAAATATATTACCATTATTTTCAAAAATGAAATGCACTAATTTTGATACATGATTATTCCTCATTATTGTCCCCTCCCCCTGTTGATCGCACTTTTACGGCCGACAGGTGATGAATGGGGAGATTCGACAGGTTTAATGGAATAATATTATGTATTCAAGATAGTGCGTACCTAAAAACGAGCCCCTCTCTAGCACAAGAATTTCGAACGATTTGAAAGATCTTAAAAGTAAGAGACATTCCCTTGCCGTCTGTAGTCTGTAGACGCTTCGATCCCTTCGGCATTTATGGATATGCCAGTCACTGCGGCATTATTAAATATCATCTCTTGCACTTTATGTTTCCGACTCACCATTCCATCGATAATGTTCTAATGAGTTCCAATCAATGAATTCCAATTAGGCACTACTTACACAGTTGTTCAAGCATAACGTTTTGTAATGATATACCTTCGGAATATTTGGGTCGTAATGCCAAATCATGTCGGTCAATTGATGGTGATACCTAGGTTTTGAAATAGACTCCTCAAGAGTTTCCTCGTAGTATAAATGCCGCAGAATCGTCTGAGAATAGGCACAAATGTGAAATAAAATCATCGAAAAGGTGAAAAGCAACTCACCAGTGCCGTAGCTGTAGTAATTCTGGTACCACCGGCCGCACCGACAGCGAGTCGTACGCCTCCTGTCGCACTGTCAACTATAATGGTGGGGCACATGGACGACACGGGCACCGCTCCAGGGCGAATTAAATTATTAGTAGATGGTGTGACGCCGTAAAAGTTTGTAACTTTAGAGGAAGAAAAATCGTCCATTTGATCGTTGAGAAGAATTCCGGTTGACTTGGAAACGAACTTGCTGCCGAATCTAACGCAAACGACATGTTAGGTACTCTCTGTTTTAATGTTTGCACAATTATTATTATTTTTTTAAAAATGTTGTATGAAATACATTAAATTTATTGTGCTCGTTGCCACGACTGCGTCACCGTTGGGTGCGACCACTGCCATGTTTGCAGTTCCATGATCAATGAATGGAACGTTTTCTCCAAAGTAATATGCGGCGCTCTGGGAAGTTTCGTCAACGTCAAGCTTTGAAGCTACCCATCCAATGAATTCTTCACTCTCCAGTCTTTCCATAGTCTGAATTTTTCGTTTTTGTTACCATCCATTGGTATTTGAACAACTTCGGAATCACATTTATCAATGAATAATACTTCTGTAAGATTAACAAAGTACGGGTCGCCAAAGTAGGAACGTTGAGCATAAGCGAACTTAAAAGCCTCGGTTATTGCTGGGACGTTTTCCGTTTCATTCTTAAGGAGTCCACTTTTTTCAAGAACTCTTGCAATGAACATAAGAATTGCTCCAGATAAAGGGGGAGGCTGCGTATATACTGTCATTGCACCATCTTTCAAATCAGCTACGAAAGGGTCGATCCACCTTGGCCTGTTAACATTTTTGATTTTCTTAGTTTTTGCTCCAATAATGTAAGAACTTATTATAAGTTGTATCCAATATCCATTATTATCATAATTATTAAAATTTCATTGAGCCGTATGAATAAAAAAAGCATAGCCTTATGTTTGCCTTTTGTCAAGCATATGGCCATCAATTAGGAATAAAAATCGTCATTTTCATTCATAAACAGATGAGCATAATTGAAGTATAAGGTTCTGCTCTTTTTTATTCATATGGCTCATTATTTTAATTATTATTGGAGAGGGTAAGTTCCATTCATGAATATACACCTCATAATTATACTGCATGATTCATTGTTTGCCGTCTGCTCCCCAGGAATATGACTAAAAACTCAAAAAGTCTGGTTTAGATAGAATCTAACTAGAAACCGAACCATGAGGAAGATTCTCAGTCAGCAAAAAACAAACTTTCTCTTCTTCTCTCGAACAATTTCGAGCTTTCAAATTTTTTATAATTTGGTGCACTTTGGGCTCAAGCCCAGTGCCCTTCTCAACAAGCCGAAGGATGCGGCCATACTCAAGGCTCGTGCGCTCGTGGTGAGTTTCAACGCAGCCTTCGGCTTGTTGAGAAAGGCTCGGGCAATAGAACCGAAAGTTCTAATAAAAAGAAAAGTGAAGTTGTTCAAGAGGAAAGAGGTATCGTTTTTTGCTGATCGTCAGCAAACCCACCGGCACCGGCCAAAGGAAAAATAGAGCCGACATTAAGATTAAGATTCATAATACTTATCCTAAATTATATAAATTGGATACACCGTGAAAAAAATCATTATACATTTTGTACTCGACAGATAGAAGAAAGCGAGACTTTTTCACACCGATCACGTGGGTTTGGGCACATGGAGCGAAGCGAGAGTGTGGCAGTTGAACGAGAGCTTAGAAATTATTTTTTCCTCGGGTTCAATATTAAATTTTGTCCTCATCACCTAGCAATGCAGTCATCGATGTGTCAGAGACTGAAACAACTTTATCTTACTTTATTTGCGGTTGTGAAAGTGTGTGTGGGGGGGGGGGGGCTGCCTTCACTCATCTGCTAAAACTACCGCTTCTCTCACCAATTTTGGGTGAAAAATAGTTTCATAACCCCCGGAAATACTCCCCTAACTGTAGTAGAAAACAATTTAATTAGTAGGCAGGTACTTTTGAAAAATTGTTGAATGGGATTCCTGCATAAACGGGCGCCATTGCCTGAATGTCTACATCATGGGCGTGATGTCTGTCCCTCATGCTTGTTCGGTCTCCTATCCTTACTATCACAAGTAAGTTAACATTTGGTAAAACATGCTTGAATTCTATCAGAAAATTATACCAGTACCACACTAATTATTGTCTTTTCCATCAGGACGCGATCACTATTATTATGAATATAAAATGCTTATTTACTTATATTCGCGGAGATCCTCTGACGTTATGATTCCTCCATTTTCCTGAATGTCGTTGACAAAGCTGCTTGTCAATATACCATCATAAAGAGCGTCTGGACCATGCTCAGCAACAAGTTCTAGGGTATTAGCCAAGTTCAGGTTGACTATTTTATCGCCTGCGCCGAGTAGTTCGCCTTTTCCGTTGCTTAGAAGCTCACTGTGAAAAGGGTATGAATAATTAGAAGCATCAAAATTAATTTTGTGTTGTGTGGACTGTGGAGTTCACCCACTAAAGTCCTCGATTTCTTTTGATTTGGGCTGCTGTTTGCTTTATGTTGTCAGCAACGTGTTGATTTATCGGTATGCCGGTTCTGCAGAGCTCGACGGAGTCTTCAAATAGTTCTCTCCAAGGAGCTTTGCCGCCGAACCGACTGTACATTTCCCAATAGCCTTTTAATTCTCCTGGAACTGCCGCTGACAAAGCGCCTGTAATCAATCTCTGTAATGGCGCTGATGGGGCACTGGTGACTCCACGACTTGCAAATACGGGATTCACCTTCCCGAGACAGTGAATCATTCCCGTAGTACATGTCAAATTTGGCAGCAGCGGGAGCAGTTTCTCTCGCGTTTATTACAAACGCTTTCTTCGTCTGACGATCGTAAATCGTTGCAGCAAAACCACCGCCAATCCCCATATTGTTCATAGTGGCCAAACCATCGCAAATCATCACCGCAATGAGAGAATCAACTGCATTCTCGTATTTTTTTAATATTTTCCTGTGCATGTTGGAATTTACAGACATTTTGAACCAATAACCCCTCCCCCTTGCTGCTTACATTCCAATTTCAGCGCATGGCCCTCCGTTACTAACGATTGCTCCCATCCTAGAACTTTCGCCATTCTTTCGAAGAACAATGGGCAGCGTTATGACCAGTACGACAATAATAGCGGTCATTACTATGAAAAATATGTGTTTTTTACTGCAAAAGGACGAACAATTTTTCCTAAGATAACTAAAAAATCGAAAAAATATAAGCAGGTACAACTGTTGCAGAATATGACTCACTTGAGGAAACGGGAGAGAATCATTTCCGTAGGTTAACTTTCTACCTTGACCGTTCAATAGACTGTTATAGTTTTACGAATAAAGAAATCTTTACTACATTCGACGTGGCGAACTCAAGATGATCAATGTAAGTCACTAGTTATATACATTTAGTATAGATGTGCAGCGAATGTTCCTCCTAAAATTAACCAACTTTATCAAATGCCCCTCTTCTGCGTTGAATCAGACGTACAGAATACAAGAAGATAATTGTCGAGATTTACAGAATAAGCGGAAAAATAGCACACGCTTTCAAGTGAAACATGAATCTCTATCAAGAAAAAGAACGATTTAGTCAACACTATAAAAACTATAGTGGCCCCCAAGCAATAACACTTAAATGAGACTAGAGTCAAAAGCGCGCGAAAACATTTATGTCAGATTGCTTGTGATAAATTATGCATAAGCATATTTGAAGAGTTTTTAACGGATTTGACGAAAACAAAGATGAATGAGATGGCATGAAAAATACAGTAAAAACGTTAAATAGTGACCTCGAAATGAAAACTTTAATAATAATATGATGTCTTACCGATAGCAACGATTTCCTGTCAGTCCTTCTGAGTTTTTACTATGATTATACTGGTACTTTATTCCTTCCTTATCCGTGGGGAAAGTTTTTCGTATTTAAGTATGAGCGGTCTTAAGAGTACCGATCAGAATTATACTAGAGAAAATTACAAGAAATGCTAATCTGCCAATTGGCAATAGGAAAAGATAAAGTGATTCATAATTACCTGAGTAGCATAACGTAGTAGGGGCCAATACATGTCGCTCGTAGTGTTATCATCACTACCTGGTGTGCTAATTAAGTCAAAATATGCACATTCTTATACGCGGTTTGCATGTACATTAAATCTTACTGTTCAAAACTTATGGGTCGGCGTAAACCGCATCGTTCCACTTTTTTTCTTTTACTATTCGGTAGCAGAATAATTATTGCGTAAAAAATAGCTATATACGAAAAAAAGAATAATCATTATTATGATGGTACCAATATTCTACTTGGACAATAGAAGCGGCCTTGATTAAGAGGAGGGGGATTTGTCCCGTTTCTATTGTGTGTGTGTGTGTGGGGGGGGGGGGGCGAAATCCGTTTTTAAGCGTAGTAGCTAGAGTTTAAGAGAATTGCCAACATAGTTTGATTTTATGTCGGGCATCTCGTTCTGTAGGGTTTAAGGCATAGGTATTCCAACTTATGAAGTTATGATTAGCTATTAGAACAATGAACCAGAATCAATCGGTATCCCAAAATTAAATTTTTGGTCGTGAAGGCATCTGTACTTATAATTGTCCTTTATTCTACCTTGGGTGGATTTCAAATTAGGACGTGACTTTTATTTTATTTTTGTATTTTTTTTATTTATATATGTATTTATTTAGCTTCACGGCTTTCAACAGAACAGCAGAATTAGCCCCCCCCCCCCGGAACTTGGAAAATCTCTCAAAACATGGGGGACGGGAGTGGTTGGCAGGTGGGGGTGTAAAGGGAGAGGGGGAGGGGTTTCGAGGAGGTCCCAGCCCTCGGGGGGGGGGGGTCCAGATTCGCCCTTGACGAGACCCCTCTAACCCATCACGAGACGAGTTCTATTTGTAAGAACAATGTGTAGCGAAAGTGAGAGCTCTTGTTCTTGTAGGAAGAACTGAATTTCAACTCAATTATACAGGGTGGATGCGTATAAGTGTGACAAAAAAAAATTGGGTAAAATTAGACCTCATTTTCGATCGAAAACACCCCATAAGCCATGGTCCGAAAATCAAAGCCCTTCTAGATATGAAATTTCTATAGCATCTTTTTAGGATAACATCATTTTCCTTGACTAAATGCGAGTAACTCGCTTCCCAGCTGACATTCTGCAACTTTTGACAATGGATTCGGGAAGAGCACACTCTTTCCTGTTAGAACTATCTATTTTCGTCAAAAAATAACTATTTCTGTGGCCTCGGCAGCTCCTCAAAGTTTTGCGAAATGGAGATTTTGAATTTTGTAGTAAAAGTAAACCACCACTAAATACGCACATCTGCGCCTATCGACTTCCTATGGATTGGAAAAACTTCTTCAAAGTGTCCATTTCAAAATACTCATGAGTAATTTATTTACCCGCCCCCTTTTTGACGCTGTTGCGTTCAATTGTTTAGCAATTGTTAGTACATAAATGTATTACAGATTATTAACATCAATGGGGAACTGCATGAATGCCCGATTTGGGAGAAAAGTATACCGGTGAATTGGCACATTAACAGAAGGATATCAAGGGTATAGTTGCAACCCGATTGGTGCGTCTGGTGATTTTTAAATTTCAAAGTTCTTCAGGAGGGGAAGGATGGTGCGAGGGGAAATGACGTCAATGTGCAGTTGTGAAGCATTTGAGGGAACTCTAAAATGTTTTGTTTACAAAATAACAAGAAAACTTGAATCCCAGAAAACGCGCCTTCCCTCTCCAAAACACCGTTCATTTCATTAACTGCCATTAGATGTAATGAAACCCCCACTCAACATTTTTAAAAATTCGCTTTAAAAAACCCCTTGATTGATTTCAATGTTTAATGTGAGCAATTGTCTTGTTGAAGAGCCCTCTTCAAGAAACAACTGTGCTTGAAAAATGTGCAAGTTCCCCATTCATCATGTCGTGTCGTTAATGTTCTCGAATATTCATATACCTTACCTACATATCGAACGCATGTGATGAATGATAACATTCAATTCCCAGAACTTCAGTTAGACCTGTGAGAGGAAACTCACTAACTCATATTATTTCCACTATACGATGTTCTCAGGGCTAATGTTTGCCTTGAATAAAATAATAAAACGTACGCGTTTATCCATCACCTAATAGGGATGTCACTATTATTATACGAGAGCCATCAGCCTATCAAAGATATACTCAAGTGCTAATTCCTTGATGTCCAAGGGATGAAAACAACAACCGTATCAGTCAGGAATTGCATCGTGAAAAAATCTGAGTTTGGTAGCGCAACAAACATGTTCCTTATCCCTTCCGTGACTACAACTTCTTCATGGAGAGGTTTATTCATTTGGAAATAGGCGAGGGCTCGAGAAAAAAAAATGTGGCAAACAAAGTCTTTGGTAGTAACACTCCAAATTTTCATACAAGCTTATAACAGAAATCAACTAGTAATTTAAATCAACATGGTTTTGGTCACAAATCTCGTACAGGTATTGTAGTTGACGATCGTCCATCAGCTGTACAATCGTTCGCTTCTCAAACTTCGGCTGACTTTGAAAGTGCGTTAAACTGAACAAGAACGGCTTCGTACGTTATTATGGTACCCGCGACCTGAGGAACAAAATATGTATAATTAAAGCGAAACGTTTCTTCTAAATGTATTATCGATATGCGATATCGCTATATTGGTTTACTGTCAGGACGAATCCTCTTGAGAGTGAAAAGAAGTTGAAGGCAGTTATGGCAAGTCTGTCGCAGGACATTTGAAATATTATCCGATGAACCTTGGGAAATAATAATTACCTATAGTTAGACATTAGGTCAAATCTAAAATGATCATTGAAAAGGTGCCTCATCATTGTAGTTTTGGGAGGAGACGGAGAAAAATGTTTTCAATGATTCTCGACCCTTTTCGTAAACCTGGGCAGCCGCAATGCTTACGGCGATGGTTCTAAACACCAAGTGCCAAAAGGAAAAAACATAGTAAGTGACGACGACCGGATCGAACTCCGTTAATGAGCTGAAAATACATTTTTATAATTAATATTAAGCACCTACTTATGCATTAGTTACCTGGGAGACCGGGCCTACAGTTGGCATAGTTTTCGTTTTTTACTTTCATCGTGTTTTTTTGCGTGGTGAGCATTGATGCTGAAGAGTATTACTGCCGAAGCTTGACTATTAAAAGGATTGAACGGTGGCCTTTAACTGCCGAGTCGAAAACGGGGCGATATCTTGATTCTGGACTGAATGAAAGGAAGGGATATGTGCCAACGGCCAAAATTACCCCTCATGCCATCGGACCTCGTTCTCCCATATGCCAATCACTCACTTCACCGATCTCAAAAGTTGGAAACAAATGAAGTACATATTACTAGCAAAGGATAGCATCAAGAAACTTGAAAGCATTTCGTTCACCAATTTCACTAACAAAGAAAGTTTGTTATAAGTGATTCTCACATTTCTCCAGAATTCCAAAGGCATGTCCTATATTGACGGAAACACTGATAAATTATTTCTCCCTTTGAAATATGTATCCATCGTTTATTAACATTATTATTACTCTAAAATGATCACTGACCTGATGAATGACGGATTCGATCTCTTGAATGAACCTTTCATTAAGATAGCTCAAGGACAAGAATACCGACGTTAGAAATAAGTCGTTGACGTTCCAAGCTATGGTTACCATCAGTCGAAATACAGCCATGAGGATAGCTTTCCATAGACTGTATGTCGTAACGTTAAACATGACTTGAACGAACGTTTTGTACAGATATCTCTCTATTTTATTTGCAGGCAATTCCTCGTTCACGTGAGCGTAGTCGTGAGATATGGCCAAAAGGTGTTCACCTGTGGGAACAATTGATAAATATCCACTCTCGCTATTATTTCTGACGTACATAACGACATAATCATAACGTAAAAAGTGAAAAACTTTAATTTTCTCGTAAACTTGTTTGGTTTGTAGTGTTTCATAGCGTTTTCCACGGCTGTCCATTCTTCCATTAAACGGGGCCATTTTGGCGACATATTCAAGAAACAAATCGTAGACAGCACGGATGAGCCGTAAAAGAAAATGTTGTCTGAAACAGCGTTTCTATTCTTTCAATATGTATGACGTGCATGGCAAGACAGCTGGTTGTGCGAGTACATAGCAGGTGTGCAAGATTGGTTGAGCTACTAGCCTACGTAAATATTTTTCAGCCCTTCTTCCGCTATTCTTATGCACGTTAAAAGAGTAAGAAATCCAGAACAACTCATCACGATGACTGCGCCGGCGAATTTGAAATTACTGTAGGAGAAACTATCCAGAAAGAAAGCAAGTTCGTGGATTGTATGGACTGTGAATATATTTACGTTTTTTATTTGTACCTTAGCTTGGAATGATCGAGGTGATCAACACCATTGACAGGGAGAATACCAATAGATTGCGCGATCATTAGGACGGGTCGTAGAGCCCTTAGCACGCTCTCACTTTCTCTTGAGTCAGTGGTTTTTTTCCCCTGATCAAACCGTGATTTCGCCGGTTTTGCGCCCATCGCATCACTCGCACCACGTCAATTTAGGTGCCTCACTTTTAATCATTTGTTGCTTTGATCAAACTAAAGGGTTTGCGGAGGAAATGGGCATTCAGCTGCTTAGATCATAAGATATCCAAGTCAGGTTGACAAGGGGTAATTTGCCACGTAATTTTTAGGTATGAGAAACAACTGTCAAAGATTGGAGATGGAATGGGAATAAAATAAATTAATGCATAAATAAAGCACCTTCTATCAACTACAGTCAATACGCAGTGAATGAAATTATGAAATCAACGAATCAAAAGATTCATTTAGTCTTTTATTATGAAATAATAATAATAATTACCCCTGTGGTTGGGGGTTAGACTATATCCACCGTATCTCCTGCGTGTCGTAAGAGGCGACTAAAAGGGGCGGGTGGACGGATCCGTTAGCCTGGTAAGGCAGCCGTCTAAGGAAGCATACCCCGACAGAAAAAGCCGGGGGTAGAACCTCGTTAGCTACAGGCATCCCGAACCTGGCGTAGTGGCGTCTCGGCGTCCTGCAGCCTAGCTACACTACAGGGCCACATTCCAGCTCTCAAGCTCTGTACCTATTCCCTGCCCTTCAGGTATCCTTCCTATTCATTAATATCCTTTTCCTTCCCCTCTTGTCTCTTTCCTCCTAATCCCTACCCAAATCAATTGAAATTCAACAAATTATTGATTTTGTGCGACAATAAGATGTTTATCACCAGTCAAAAAATAAAAAACATCAAAATTAGAACGAAGACATAAAATTGGGAGAGTTCAGCATAAAATTCAGCAGATGAGTAAAAATGTCCATCGCGATTGAGCCTTCCCTCTCATTTATCATGTTGTGTTAGTTTTGTTACCTAATCCATCGGTGAGAAAAGTGGTGAATTTAGGAACATGCCCATAACAGTTCAAATTATCCATTTTTAATGGTGTGTCTGGAAGACAGTGGCGGATCCAGAATTTTATCAAAAATGGTTGGATCCTTATAATACCAAGTGAATGTTATAAAATTTGATGATCGTTCATAATCTTCGTCTAGGTTCCTTGAAGATACTGATAAAATTTGAATAAGATGTGTTGAGCCGCACAATTGCCGTCGGGTTGGAATGCGTTGTAGCTCTTTTTTTGCCCCTAATCCATCTCCTCCCAGGATTTTAGTCTCATTATGGTGGCTTAAAATGACCACAACTAAATTCCCCATCGATGAACTGGCTATTTTTTCGAAATTCAATTTGGTTATTTTTAAATTAATTTTTTTTTAAATTCAAACTCCAACTTATGATTCCAGCGCTTATTTATAAGACCCCGTTCACAAGCTGTTGTGCGTCTGTGGAGTCTTTGTAACCTATGAAAATGTTTCATTTTTCGAGGGAGGGTCAGATGGGGTAATTGGGAATCAGGGGTAAATGGGAACAAGTGTAATTAATGCTAAAGGTTGGGATGGATGAACCAATTGTCGATGTGGTATGAAGCTTCAATTCACCACGAAAACGGAAGATATTTTTCTTGGGTTTTCCGGTGAACATATGAACGTCTTGTGTAACGTCGTTACGATATTAGTTCAGCTTTTTTTAAAAAATCGAAGTTAGAGACCTGCTTTTGGGAGCTCAATGCGTTGGCAGACTCTACTCGTAAGCGAGACTTATGGTCATAGTCAATACTTCATGGATCTATATCATTGTATGCAGATTGGTTTCTCCTTATATTACTGCCTGTAACATTCTGGAAGGCTGTTCCCAATTACCCCTAAGATTTTTACCTCGGGGGTAATTGGGAACTGAATTACAACTCTTCCTTTCTAATTTTAACTTGGAAAAACCATTGCTTTGGCAAAACACTGCGGCCGACTCGTCTGGAAGCGCCACTAAAAATGCAGGAACTCGGCTGAAACATCACACGTATGGGGAAGTTTTAACTTCTGAGGAAGTGTTGTAAAGGCTCGAAGAAGTCGAGAAGAAAAAAAAAACTCCAAGGGAAGAGTTACGGAAAAAGCCAAAGAACCAGCCCCAAAATCTCAGAATAGGCCGAAAACACGAAGGGTATATAATTGCGAGACGGCGTAATTTGAGTTTTTTAAATTTGGTGTTCATTAAAGAAATATTTATTCGGTTTCCGGCCGATGGTTCCTTCCTTCCCATGTGGATTATTATTGTGGTAGCTGAAAGGCATTGCGCCTGGTTGCGCCTGCGCAACTGAATTGATACGAAAGTTTCAAACCAGATGAGCTTGCATCTGGTCCATGACCTTGGTAGCGGGATAAAATTGGGTTTTGCAAGTTTTTCTTATATCTGAGCCTCCCCATTCTCTCCCCAGTTGCAAGCTCAACTAGATTGCGACTGTTGCATCGTAGACGCTACTCGCCAAGCCTAAATGTACATGAGTTGGGGTGATTCTGAACAAGACGTTAGAAAGCTCTAAGTTACCAACAGGCATAAAATGCGAGAAAATGCTTAGTTTGAGGGGTTTGACTAATTTGATAAGCCCAGGTAAATAAAAAATAACCATTCCCAATTACCCCCTACCCAATGGGGTAATTGGGAATCTTTGGAGGTAATTGTGAACGTCAAAACTTTGGTCATCCGCCCATACATTAATCTAATTTTCAAGCAGAGGCTGTTAAATGAGATGTGTATCGTCTAGTATGAACGCCACAAAAATAGTTTACTCGCTTTACGCAGTCCTCGCAGTAAGAAGAAGGTGAAACGTACAAATTTTGTTCCCAATTACCCCACCTTACCCGAATTAATTTGTTGGGTTGCATTGACTCCGCAGAAGCATACACAGAGCTTGTGAACGGGGTCTAACCGTTAAGGCTCGTTCACAAGCTCTATGCATGCGTTGTGTGGAGTCTATGCAACCAAACAAATTTATTCCCTCGAAAAATGAAGCATTTCGATAGGTTGCATAGACTCCACACAACACAAACATAGAGCTTGTGAACGGGCCTTTAGGAACCAATTCACAAGCTCTATGTTTTGCGTCTGTGGAGCGTATACAACCAAACAGATGCCGATCACGAGCAAACCAAACAGTACAAAATAAACGCAAATTTTGTACTTCGAAAGTTTTATTTGAATTTCTACCAAAATAAAGTGCGTTTTTCGTCTTTACAGTTAAATTCTATTTTACATGCACTTCAGTATTTTTCTCGTTATAACATGAATGTTAAATAAATTGTTTCAAGCCTTTATCTGCGTTTCCTTCAAGTTAAATAAGAGGTGAAATTTCGCATACCAATTTGTTTGATGTAAAAAAATACTTACTCATAAGAAAAGATTTATAACGCTATTTAAAATTTTGTCTCATTGTCAGACATATAGGAATTCATTATTTAAAAAAAAAAAAAAGATTGCACGGTTAAATTTACTTTTCATACATACTCAACACTCATCCGACGACAAATAAATATGAATTAAAAATTACAAAACTGCCCACTAATTGAGTGTCCCCATCGCATAGACACCCCACAGCGACAGCTCTTCTCCTTTCCCCTTCTTAACCTTAAAAGCAAACAGTAACAAAAAAACACTCCAAGGAACAAAGGGGAGAGGTTCAAAATGCATGTCCCCAGGGTTAAATTATACACAATTTGTTTAATTGCATTTGGCTCAAAATATACATAGGTATCTATCGCGAGCCTAAACTTATCGCTCTCTACAACAACAAACAAAATATGTCTAAGTACGTCTTAAATTAACAAATTGACAGAGATCATCGAACATGCGTTTTTTCAGAGGACTTGAAAGCATGGACAGGGGAGAATCGAGGGCGTTTCACACCTAAGAAATAAAGTCGCCAAATGAAGCCGTAGCCAGCCGTAGCGAAAAAAACGGATTTGGAAGGTGAAAGAGGGGAAAATTCCTAAAGCACTCTAAGCAGGCTGACTTTTGAGAAAAATCATAGAAGCCTCTAGGTAGAGTGAAAGCGAGCAACAGACGGATCTACCATTTTAAAACACGACTTGTTTGTCTTTAAAGCGGGCGTGTAAACTCTAGAAAGACGATTTCTGACAAAAGATTTTCCTCGATGAACTACTAATAGTGGCTCGGCGGAGTACGGACCAATTCGCTGTGCCAGGGCTCAAGTGGAGTAGTTGAAGGAGATATTGTAGAAAAAGCGTTGTATTGAGAAACAAAAAGAGGTGGTATTTTGGGGGGAGGGGGGCAAACACACGAAAAGGCAAGTCTAACTCCTTTTATTGCGAACTTTGAGAACGGATCGAGTCTTCTTCTGTTTTTTGGAAGCGGTTGACGCGTCAATCGCATCGATCGCCGCTCCTCTTCTTTTTGACGCCTGTTTGCCCACAGTCGACAACTGTTGAGCCGATTCAATCTGAGGCGTTTCAACGGTAGGCGTCGCACCTTCCTCGAACAGGCCAGCAGTTGAAGTGGACGGCTGAGGCTCTGCCGAGGAGGAAGGACCTGAAAGGGGCTCACTGACCGAATTCCAAAAAAATGAAGGAGGAAAGCCAGATGTCGCAGCCCACGCTTGTAGCTCTTCGATCGAGGCACTTCCCGGGGTCATCTTACTGCACGAGAGGCAAAATGATGTGAAAGGGGACTTGGACCTCCAGTACTGAAGCTCCGTTTTGCACTTATTCAGTTCCTGTGTATCATGAAAATATTAGTAAACATCGACAAATGAAACAACTCATTGAGACTTACCTGTAGAAGAGTACTAAATTTCCTCGATGTCTCTTCATTCTTCTTATCGTAATCGTCCATTCGGGACAAAAAATCATGAAATTGCTTGGCCTGTTCCGTCAATTTTGTCTTGAAGGACCTGTATTCCCTCTTGAGCAAGAGAAGCTGATCATTGTGCCTAAAAAAATAAAAAAAGGTTCAATTTGAATACGTAAAAGAAATGTAACCACTCCTGACTTACTTTCGAAGCCCCTGTCTGATCTTACGCATCCTCTTGCGCATGACGATTGAATTCTCTCCAGATGAAGCTGGAGGTTCAGTCGGACGATCTTCACCCGGTCCCGACGATTCATATTCAACTTTTGAGCTATGCGGCGGAGATTCTGGTGTCCAAGATTCATTGTTGAATGAATACGAAATATTACATAATCGCAGACAAATATGAACACTCACGTTGCAAACCGCCGGGGAAATCGAAGAAATCCGTGCCAAAATAGGCGATCTCAGGTAGGGTGGGCTCGATGTGCTCCTTGAAATACTCCATAGCCATTGTTGACAAATCGAATAATTCGTCAGTAACTCGGTAGGGCCTGGCTAGCTTAGGGGTGACTTTTATGTAATGCAAAATTCTGTATACTTCATCAAGAATCTGGCAAAATTAGAAAATTATAGTAAACAAAAAAAAAAAGCGTTACACGACCGGAGTCGTCAATTTACCTCGCCCGCGAAAAAGCAACAGTGTTTACGTTCGATATGCTTCCCAAAAGACATTTGAAGAAGAGTCAAGCGCATATGTAGAGTCTCAATGATGTCACTTTCACAGGCTAGTGGGTGGTTTCGTCTCGCTGATTCTCTTCGTGGCATTTTGTTTTTGATGTGCTGAAACCTGGTCAAACGAGACATATGAAATAAAGGAAGGCAAAGAAAATGACTATGAAGGACTCTGGACTACGAGGACTATCAGGACTATGAGGGACTAAGGAGGATGAAAAAAACAAAGTCCACTATACCTGTGGAGCATTTGGGTCTGGAGTCGTTGAAAAGTCGAATTCAGGATCGCGCCACAAATTTTGTCCAATTGACGACATACCTAAAGAAAAGAAAATTATATAAAGCCCATCATTTAGGCTCGGTTGTACCACCCTGGTTTAAACTCAGGTCTAACACAGTTGAAGTTATAGGATGGTTTATCACTTCCCTTAAGCTTCGGTAAGTCGCTGAAAAATTGACAAACCACCCTATGCCTCACGTTTAGCCATGTTAAAGTATAAACCGACGTAAAGTTTTCTAAAACGGCTGAGCGTAAGTCAGCTTTTAAACTGATATAATGTACAACCGGCCTCCGAATCAAGAAAAAAAGTAATTTAACTGACCAGTCGTGTTTGAGCAACCGTTTTATAGCCGGTGTAGCTGAAAATCTTGTCAATGATTTCAACGGGGAGGTCGAGAAATTGTTTGGTTCCCACGTACGGCGTCGACGAAGAAATAGAAGCCGCTGAAGAACCGGAAGCCGTAGGGGGGTCGTGAAAGCCATGAGGAGGAGAAATCGACGATGGCAAGCTTTGTTGAAGTTGCGCAATAGTGTGCCGCGTTTTGATTCCACTCGGTGGAGGCTGCGTTGTTACCTCAGCAGAGGAAGAGTTTACCTCGCTCCCCGCAACATTGCTGGATTGTCTGGTTGAGACCATTTTTCTTTTGGATAAAAAAAACAAAAACAAAGAAAGGTAGTGAATATTACCGTTACATTCAATCAAATATCACTGAGGCTATCCGACGCATACCTCGGTTTGGAACAACTATGTTGTTGCCTCTTTGTTTGGAATAACTAGGCAATCACCAATTCCTTCAATGTGAATGGCCTTAATACAATAATTGAAAAGTGCGAAGCATACTATGACACACATCGACGATGTGAACTGAATGTTTCTATGGGACAGTCACGATCTCTAGTAGCCATACATGCTAAATACCTGAGGCTGAAAGAGGGACCGCTGCGCGCGCGCTGGACCGCGCTTCAATGGATTGTCTGGAGGGTCGGGACCCAAACGGCCATGAATTCATTTTCATTTGTAACAGGTTTGGCTAAAAGAGCGAGGCCATGCTACGTAACGCAGCGAAGCCACATGTGTGGGTAAAACTTTCAGGAAGTTCACCCAGCGACGGAGGGAACAACTTCAATGGCAGTTTCTCACTGCAGAGTCGAGAATGTCTCACTGAACATATTTAAGGCGCTGGATTTACACATTATGGGAAGTAATTGGAGACGCAATACCCTTGAGGCCTGAGAAATTCAACAGGATAATATAAGGAAATCTTAAAGCTCTGCATCAACGGTAAAAATGAAGCGATTGACTCCGTCCTCCTCTCTCTCCTTATCCTTAACCCTAGTCGGAAACATTCTTTCGAAATCAAGCCGGTCCACGGGCAGGAAGTCTTGGAGGTAATCGTAGATAACCCAGTGGTTGATTGGCGAACTGTCGTCGTGGGATTGCAGAGGAACAGAAAGAAGGGATCAGCGTTAAATTAGCGTGGACCCCGGGCCATACAGGATTTTAGGACGTATGAAAAGGTCACGTTCAGAATCGGGCAAATAGACTCGCGACAAGTTCCTGGAATGGGATGATCGCATGCAGACAAGCGAGGCAATAGTACGTAAGAAATTGAGTTTTAGAGATAACGGACATAGCTGTTGTTTGTTGTTTCCCCATAAGCCCAATCAGGAGAGACGGGGTTGAGGATGTTTACGGGCCATTATGCGATCCCGAAGACATCGGTTTATTTCGGGTGGACCCGATGTAAAGTGGAAAAGGAAACAACGCCACATTTCATAGAAGGCAACGGCGGTCGAATTTCAAGTTTTTGGAGCCGATGGGCTGTCCGGTCGAACATTCTCGATTACATATTTAATCGATGTTTCTAGGTTTCGTTTAATTGAATAATCGATTATTTAGTGACAACTAATAAACCAATTTATTTGCTGAGATTTCCGATCTCATTATTTTTTCCTCAGTGGCCTATCACTTTAATGATAGGTTTGGAACAACTATGTTGTTGGCTCTTAGTTTGGAATAACTAGGCAATCACCAGTTCCTTCAATGTGAATGGCTTTAATACAATTCTTGAAAAGCGCGAAGCATACTACAACACACATCGACGATGTGAACTGAATGTTTCTATGGACAGTCACGATCGCTAGTAGCCCTACAGGCTAAATACCTGAGGCTGATGATAATTCGAATATGACATTACGACGTAGCTGATTATTGCCTATTGTGTTGCGGGTTGTGCGGTAAACTCCATCGCGGATCCCTTTGTCCCATCTTTCAATTTAATCTCCCTTCAGTTCCCTTGTTTGAGCTGATCATTTTGTTTGACGTAGAATGACCTCAAGCACCGTCCAACCAAGCGCGTAGGTCGAGATAGCCGCGCGGGACAGCGGGAACCACCTTCCCGCGAAGTTACTCGGGAGCCAGTGCGTTGCCTCCGTTCGTTTATTCATAATTTATGCGACCGTTCTCCCGCCAAACGAGGCGGTAGGCGGCAAGTGCGTTATAGCTCTAAAAGGGTACGAGCAGATCGCGGAGGTCGGAGGCTCGCTTGAGGATGAGGGTCGATGGGCGATTGTAGCTACCACTAGCGGCGCTAGTGTCGTGTGATAATGAAACCGGTACTCCCTACATATGTTAAATGATAACAAGTTTTGTGTTTTTTAAAGTGTTTTTTCGTGGTCAACGTCCGTCACATAATGAGGAAGAAACATGATTTTTTATTCTGAAAGCGTGGTCAACCATAAACACGATGAGATGTATTTCTAACGAATTATTCACCAATAAAACCATTTAAAAAATGTTTGAAAGTAGTTAATTCGAAATTTCTGATTTCCCTCCAAGCGATTTTATACTCTGCCCCTCCTACCTATATCATGTGTAACGTAATTATTTCAGATTGAGTCCTACTGCGGTAGCTTATACATTATACTGAAGCAAAATATTATTATCTTTTTTGTTTTGATAGTGATTGATAAAATCAAATGAGTTTTTTATTATAGACCCCGTTCAGCTCCTAGAGAGCTCGCTGCGGTAGTAGAGTGAGAGGGGGAATATAGTTAGGATCAAAATTATCAGTGCATGTCGTTGTCAACGGACCACGAGGTCGACTTCCAGAATTTTCTTAAAATTTATTTATTTAAGGCCCTTTTTCGACGAAATAGTCTTCGAAGTGGATACTTTAGGGTTTTGACGTTATAATGTGCGCGAGTTTAATTCGAGATTTTGTTAATTCTTTTCTTTATAGACGATTTGTTGTGTTAGGCTAGAGGCGTGTTCGCTCGTGGAAAACAATACTTCTTTTAATTATTGAGTTTTCGTGTTTTCATCATCATGACATTCTTGCTAAGTATTATTGACTTTATCGGCAAGGACAGGACTAACGCGTTTAAGCAGGGCGATGCAGTGTTAAGTGCGGGTCACATCGTTTTGCTCGGAAGTGTGAACAGAACGACTGAGAAAAACGATATATTCGGACTCTGTCTTCAGAGCAGTCATTTTGTCGGGTCCTCCTCATTACGAGATCAATGTCACCGTAAACAACGAAGAGAAGATCGTGGAAGCCAACTGTTCATGCACGGCTGGCAACTCATCAAAATGCATGCATATCGTTGCGGTATTGCTGAAGGTTCACCGGTAATGATTATTATTTTGATGAAGTTTAATAATTCCTTGATTCAAACGCCTATTTTGTTGTTTTTAAGAGCCGGTATAGCAGATCTGGAGGACTTGAGTTCCACCGATGAAGCAACAGTGGGGTAAGGCACGGAAACTAGGGAAGGACTTATACACCCCTGTTCCTGTTGACCAAACTTGCCATCTGTCTACGAAGACCCTACCTTTCAACCAAGTTCGCCGGGCAGACCACTTACAAACGCTGTTGTCTGCCTGCCCAGGTACTTTTCCCTCGCCAAATTTCCCCAGTGTGTACTTGAAACCTAAAATGCGTCAATTAGGCTCAGAAGCCTCTCTCCTGCACGCCAAGGAGACGGTGGCCCACGAGGCTCGTGCGCTTTTTCTTCGCCTCCAGGAAAGATGGGACGCCGCGTCCTCTCTGCCTTTTTGTGTCTCGAACTTTACTACCTTTATGTCCAAGAAGGAGGTTGAGTTTTTCAATGAAAAGGTAGCACTTGCTCGGACAGCGCGTGTGACATTTTCGTAAACACGCTGGGTCAAACGAGTAAGTAATCTTTTTCACTGTTTATTGGAGAACATTCACTTTCTCTTTTTGTGTCACTGTACGTTTTTCTTGCAGGTTCTGGGACTTGGACGAAGGAAAGAAGTTGTCGGATCACAGCTTCGAGGGCATACGAACTTTTGACTTACTCGCGGAACAGTAGTGCGGACTGGGACGTTAAATTTAAGAACTTGTATCGGTCCTCTTTCCGTAATAGTTCGTCTCAGTGAGTTACTATTTGGTCACTTTAAGATTTTTTTATTGCAAAAAACAGTGGCAAACAAGAAGAGAGTGCGGCAGTTCACCCATTTCCACTTTTCAAGTCAATTAAAATATTAACTCATCATGAATGTAATTAGAAATAGTCATAACATAATTATTTCAATCGTTAAACTTTATTAAAGAGAGACTGAAACATTTTTTTCTGGAACACTAATTAAATAAAGCTATTTTAGTCGTCAGCCCCACCGGGGATATTCAATTTGATCCTAACTATAGTAGTTTTCTACCGGCTTCCGCAGGAGGCGGGTCTATCGCTGAACGGGGTCTATACATATAAAAATTAGGTAATTGACTATGATGTCTGTACTTTTACGGAGCTTCCCTCTCTTTTTCATTGGACGTAGCCAATACTTTGGTCTCCATAAGTTTTTCGGCCCGACCTGATTAAAAAAACACGGGAGAAATGATGAATCCGATAATTATGCACCATTTCTTAACTTACACTTATACACGCACCTCTGTAATTTGGAGTTTTGAATTTCCGTAGAGATCTTGAAAACTTCGGAAATGTATTCACAAAGCTCCCAGTTTGTTACGGTCGCGACAGATTATTTGAATCGGCCTTTCAAATTCTACCTGGGTCATTTATGATCTCTAATGGGACAAATATAAGTGTAATAAAACAATGTTTTAACGAAGTAATCGTGAAGTCATCGTTCGCAGATGAAATGTCCCACCTTTATTATGGATTGAACGAAGAACTCGCCTCGAAGAAAGTAAACACGAGCCCGCACAAGCCCCACAGATATAATAAACCAATAAATAAACAAAAACGTATGTGAGAGGTTGATGAGTGCGAAAATATGCCGCCCCAATGCTTCAAAAGCGTATGTAGTTGCCTCGTTCAAGCTCTGGTACGTTACACAGGTAGAGAACCTATAATCAGACAGGTAAAATCACAGACGCCATGTTCGCTCTTATCAATTATCAGTCTTGTAAAATCCACCTTTTGTTGATGTTTTGTGGATGTCAACAAACGACCCCCAACCATTCTTATTAAACTGATAAGAACGAACATGGCGCCGTATGCGTCTACTCGTCTTTAAAGGTTCCTTAACACAGGGGCTGATGTAGGTAGTTACCCCCTCGAACCCTATCCATACATAAACATATAATATTTTAAATATATTGGATTCATTTTTATGGTGAAAAAGGATGCCAATCGCGTTATTTAACCGAATTTCACAATAAAAAAGCGTCAGAGACCAACATTTCTGATACGTGCACCTTCCTCATTGGAAAAAAGTAGTCAGTTGGCCTAAAGTGACGAAAACAGAAGAACATGGTTTCTGATATATTTGTACTCAAACGTCAAGCAAACTCCCAAGTCCCAAGCTTTTCGGCGGTCGAGTCAGTGTTCTTCCAACACTGGGCAAATTTATAGCTGACACCGTTGAACCCTCAATTTTTGGGAATCAATGAAATGACAATGTGGTGTCTCGGTTACGACGGGAAGAGCAACCAAAGACACAGCAGTTTTCTCTGGATTCACCCTTGAGAGACATCCAACGAGCGCCTTATCATGTCATTATTGGTACTCGCCAGCTCACCGTTCCGTTTTAATGCTCAGAAAACGGCACGGGTTCAGCAAAATGGCCGAAATGTTTTTAAATCGGTGTTTTCGTGTTTGCTTGCTCCAACAAATAGCCGACAGTGAAAGTTTCTGTACGGGTGTACTGCCTGTGATTCGGTGATGCCAAAGGTACAATATCGAGACCTCCTCGTCACCGTCGGATTATTTAGCCGTAGTTCACAATAAAAAGTGTCACTGACCAACATTTTTGATACATGAACTTCCTCATTGTAGAAAACCTTTGTTGTAGTTTGTTGTCAAACGGCAACAACAAATCACATGGAGTACCGGACTCAATGTTTCTCTGAAACGCCGCCAGATATCGTATCCCTTAGCTACAATCGCCAATAGCTATCCACACAAACAAGAATGTTCAATAGAGTGGGACTGTACAGAACAAAGAGGCAGGAGCGAAGCTATCGGGCCCGCTGTGGGGTCGATGATTTTGTTTTTCAAACTTATTTGATCCCAGGAGGTCGCGGTCGCTAGCTCATCCATGCATCCTCATTCCTGATTGGGCCGTTTGAAAGGCGTTACCCTCAACTCGTTTTTGCTCACGTTTTTTCTTGAGAGGAGAGACCGCTCTACAAAAATGCTTGCGCAAGCAATTTTAAATACAGTTCAATTGGGGTTTTTAAAATAAAAACCTTTTTTCTGTCGTTCCTATAAAAGTGGAAGAAACAGAAGGCTTTCACAAGGACGGGGTAAGAAAGGCTGATCCTTAACTTTGAACTTTATAACATTACAGCAGGACACAGCAAGTCTCATTCTCACACCCACAGCGTTCAGGACCTAGTTTAGTGTTTAGAGGAGCCTGAAGCTACTAGGAGTTAGCGTTAGCGACCGCCGCGTTCTGAGTAACTCTGGTAAGAGGCCGAACGACTTGCCCTCGATGGTGTAGTATCGCTATCGACCCTCACCCTCAAACGAGCCTCCGTCCTCCTCTCTCTCCTTATCCTTAACCCTAGTCGGAAACATTCTTTCGAAATCAAGCCGGTCCACGGGCAGGAAGTCTTGGAGGTAATCGTAGATAACCCAGTGGTTGATTGGCGAACTGTCGTCGTGGGATTGCAGAGGAACAGAAAGAAGGGATCAGCGTTAAATTAGCGTGGACCCCGGGCCATACAGGATTTTAGGACGTATGAAAAGGTCACGTTCAGAATCGGGCAAATAGACTCGCGACAAGTTCCTGGAATGGGATGATCGCATGCAGACAAGCGAGGCAATAGTACGTAAGAAATTGAGTTTTAGAGATAACGGACATAGCTGTTGTTTGTTGTTTCCCCATAAGCCCAATCAGGAGAGACGGGGTTGAGGATGTTTACGGGCCATTATGCGATCCCGAAGACATCGGTTTATTTCGGGTGGACCCGATGTAAAGTGGAAAAGGAAACAACGCCACATTTCATAGAAGGCAACGGCGGTCGAATTTCAAGTTTTTGGAGCCGATGGGCTGTCCGGTCGAACATTCTCGATTACATATTTAATCGATGTTTCTAGGTTTCGTTTAATTGAATAATCGATTATTTAGTGACAACTAATAAACCAATTTCTTTGCTGAGATTTCCGATCTCATTATTTTTTCCTCAGTGGCCTATCACTTTAATGATAGGTTTGGAACAACTATGTTGTTGGCTCTTAGTTTGGAATAACTAGGCAATCACCAGTTCCTTCAATGTGAATGGCTTTAATACAATTCTTGAAAAGCGCGAAGCATACTACAACACACATCGACGATGTGAACTGAATGTTTCTATGGACAGTCACGATCGCTAGTAGCCCTACAGGCTAAATACCTGAGGCTGATGATAATTCGAATATGACATTACGACGTAGCTGATTATTGCCTATTGTGTAGCGGGTTGTGCGGTAAACTCCATCGCGGATCCCTTTGTCCCATCTTTCAATTTAATCTCCCTTCAGTTCCCTTGTTTGAGCTGATCATTTTGTTTGACGTAGAATGACCTCAAGCACCGTCCAACCAAGCGCGTAGGTCGAGATAGCCGCGCGGGACAGCGGGAACCACCTTCCCGCGAAGTTACTCGGGAGCCAGTGCGTTGCCTCCGTTCGTTTATTCATAATTTATGCGACCGTTCTCCCGCCAAACGAGGCGGTAGGCGGCAAGTGCGTTATAGCTCTAAAAGGGTACGAGCAGATCGCGGAGGTCGGAGGCTCGCTTGAGGATGAGGGTCGATGGGCGATTGTAGCTACCACTAGCGGCGCTAGTGTCGTGTGATAATGAAACCGGTACTCCCTACATATGTTAAATGATAACAAGTTTTGTGTTTTTTAAAGTGTTTTTTCGTGGTCAACGTCCGTCACATAATGAGGAAGAAACATGATTTTTTATTCTGAAAGCGTGGTCAACCATAAACACGATGAGATGTATTTCTAACGAATTATTCACCAATAAAACCATTTAAAAAATGTTTGAAAGTAGTTAATTCGAAATTTCTGATTTCCCTCCAAGCGATTTTATACTCTGCCCCTCCTACCTATATCATGTGTAACGTAATTATTTCAGATTGAGTCCTACTGCGGTAGCTTATACATTATACTGAAGCAAAATATTATTATCTTTTTTGTTTTGATAGTGATTGATAAAATCAAATGAGTTTTTTATTATACATATAAAAATTAGGTAATTGACTATGATGTCTGTACTTTTACGGAGCTTCCCTCTCTTTTTCATTGGACGTAGCCAATACTTTGGTCTCCATAAGTTTTTCGGCCCGACCTGATTAAAAAAACACGGGAGAAATGATGAATCCGATAATTATGCACCATTTCTTAACTTACACTTATACACGCACCTCTGTAATTTGGAGTTTTGAATTTCCGTAGAGATCTTGAAAACTTCGGAAATGTATTCACAAAGCTCCCAGTTTGTTACGGTCGCGACAGATTATTTGAATCGGCCTTTCAAATTCTACCTGGGTCATTTATGATCTCTAATGGGACAAATATAAGTGTAATAAAACAATGTTTTAACGAAGTAATCGTGAAGTCATCGCAGATGAAATGTCTCACCTTTATTATGGATTGAACGAAGAACTCGCCTCGAAGAAAGTAAACACGAGCCCGCACAAGCCCCACAGATATAATAAACCAATAAATAAACAAAAACGTATGTGAGAGGTTGATGAGTGCGAAAATATGCCGCCCCAATGCTTCAGAAGCGTATGTAGTTGCCTCGTTCAAGCTCTGGTACGTTACACAGGGGCTGATGTAGGTAGTTACCCCCTCGAACCCTATCCATACATAAACATATATTTTAAATATATTGGATTCATTTTTATGGTGAAAAAGGATGCCAATCGCGTTATTTAACCGAATTTCACAATAAAAAAGCGTCAGAGACCAAAATTTCTGATACGTGCACCTTCCTCATTGGAAAAAAGTAGTCAGTTGGCCTAAAGTGACGAAAACAGAAGAACATGGTTTCTGATATATTTGTACTCAAACGTCAAGCAAACTCCCAAGTCCCAAGCTTTTCGGCGGTCGAGTCAGTGTTCTTCCAACACTGGGCAAATTTATAGCTGACACCGTTGAACCCTCAATTTTTGGGAATCAATGAAATGACAATGTGATGTCTCGGTTACGACGGGAAGAGCAACCAAAGACACAGCAGTTTTCTCTGGATTCACCCTTGAGAGACATCCAACGAGCGCCTTATCATGTCTTTATTGGTACTCGCCAGCTCACCGTTCCGTTTTAATGCTCAGAAAACGGCACGGGTTCAGCAAAATGGCCGAAATGTTTTTAAATCGGTGTTTTCGTGTTTGCTTGCTCCAACAAATAGCCGACAGTGAAAGTTTCTGTACGGGTGTACTGCCTGTGATTCGGTGATGCCAAAGGTACAATATCGAGACCTCCTCGTCACCGTCGGATTATTTAGCCGTAGTTCACAATAAAAAGTGTCACTGACCAACATTTTTGATACATGAACTTCCTCATTGTAGAAAACCTTTGTTGTAGTTTGTTGTCAAACGGCAACAACAAATCACATGGAGTACCGGACTCAATGTTTCTCTGAAACGCCGCCAGATATCGTATCCCTTAGCTACAATCGCCAATAGCTATCCACACAAACAAGAATGTTCAATAGAGTGGGACTGTACAGAACAAAGAGGCAGGAGCGAAGCTATCGGGCCCGCTGTGGGGTCGATGATTTTGTTTTTCAAACTTATTTGATCCCAGGAGGTCGCGGTCGCTAGCTCATCCATGCATCCTCATTCCTGATTGGGCCGTTTGAAAGGCGTTACCCTCAACTCGTTTTTGCTCACGTTTTTTCTTGAGAGGAGAGACCGCTCTACAAAAATGCTTGCGCAAGCAATTTTAAATACAGTTCAATTGGGGTTTTTAAAATAAAAACCTTTTTTCTGTCGTTCCTATAAAAGTGGAAGAAACAGAAGGCTTTCACAAGGACGGGGTAAGAAAGGCTGATCCTTAACTTTGAACTTTATAACATTATAGCAGGACACAGCAAGTCTCATTCTCACACCCACAGCGTTCAGGACCTAGTTTAGTGTTTAGAGGAGCCTGAAGCTACTAGGAGTTAGCGTTAGCGACCGCCGCGTTCTGAGTAACTCTGGTAAGAGGCCGAACGACTTGCCCTCGATGGTGTAGTATCGCTATCGACCCTCACCCTCAAACGAGCCTCCGACCCCCGCGTTCTACTCTTACCCTAGACAACCACGCTACCGTCAAGACACTCACGACATCTGTATCGATTGGAACGGCCGTCAAAGCCTTTGTGTACTGGCCTAGGATAACAAGGTAAAGGTAAGCCTTGCACCGAGGCACAAAGGCATCAACGGGAACTAGGAGGCGGATACCCCGTCTAAGAAGGGCTCGAGTAGCGACTTAATCAATGGCCCGGAACCGCTACTCGGTGTTCCTCCAGGATGGCGATAGCCAGGTGGGTTAACACCCAGGCAGCTATTAGCTGGTAAATACTGGAGGGCCATCTAAAGAGTAAGCGCATATGGTTGAAGGACCGAGCAGGAAGCTTACTACAACTAACTTGCTTCCGCTCAGACGGAAGGGTCTTATGATGGCGGGGTCTCAATAACGCAGACTCAAGGGGGCGCAATAATTCACCTAGGATTCCGCACTGGGGACGAAGCAGATCCCTTAAGGCCCGTTCACAAGCTGTATGTTTACGTTCTGTGGAGTCTATGCAGCCAAACAAATGTATTCCCTCGAAAAATGAAGCATTTTGATAGGTTGCATAGACACCACACAACGCAAACATAGAGCTTGTGAACGGGCCTTTAAGCTTTGGTTTCCTAGAAAAGCGGTGCCATAGGCCCGTATTCATAGTCGTCACTTGAGTAGAGTTTTTACTTATTTCGATTCAAAACAGATGACACACTTAGTAGAACGACCGATTTGAAGCCACTTAAGCAAATACTCAGCTTGAGTGACGTCTATGAATACGGCCCATAATATTACGTGGAAAATTTCCCAATTTAAATCAAGCGATAGTTGCCTAGAGAGCAGGAAACAGAAAGCGGCACTGTTTCCATCGCGACGGTGGTGATGAACGTTTTCTTCATTGGTTGAAAATTAAGAGCATACCTCTTTAGTCTAATTACCTTGCGTAGTTCCAACTATTTTGTAGTATATTCTTTTAGCATCAGAATAGAGTCGTTTCCGAACAATATTATTCACGATTTCGTCGCCGTCTAGCGTCCAGGTAGTTTTCACGCTCTTTGTAAACAAAAAATCTTCACCGTCACCGTCATGACCGTAAAGGTCATGAACCTTTACACATCGTTGGAAAGCTTACAAAATAAGGAAGTTTTCCCACTGATTTCAAATGTTTTCTTCCCTATGGCGAAGAGGTGAAAATCGCGTCGGAAAAATGTATGGAAATGTGAATAACCAGTTTCTTTCGTACCATACGGTGCTCTCACGTATGGTACGAAGGTAATTTTCATCCTAAAGTGGACACCATTTAAAGGCAATTTTGTGCTCTTTCCAATGACCTGATTAGTTTTGGGCTAATACCATTTTATGAGCGTATGGCAAGCATTTAATTGGGAAAAAAGGGAATTCATGAAAAAATCATGAAATGTGTGATATTTAGGAAACAAAGCGGAATTTCTAAAAACTCCAAATAGTCATTTGGATGGCAAATGATGTGCCCCATAGCTGGTTTTCTTCTGTCCAGCTAATTCATGAACATCCTGTATAGTATACGGGGTGTATTTGTGGGGTGCTTCAATATTACGTGTGTGGTGTGTGTTCAATATTACGTGTGGTGGTGCTTCAATATTACGTGCAACGAAAATTGTGGGAGTTATTGCAGTTTGTTCGAGGAAAATCAGCATTGCGTTGAAAAATCGGAAAGGTCGTTTTTCTCGGAAACGGTTGATATTTGGACCATGGTATATTAGTCATTTCTGACGCAAATATGGTCTAGAATCACCTCCTTCATTTATGCCACGTGGACCTAACCCCCTGTGTAGTATGATGTGTCAAAAATATAGTAGAATCTTATAATTTATAGTACGTCTTCTGGCAACCCTAGGTGCATAGCGGGGTGTGTAGTAATGGCGACCGACTTCACGAAAAATGCGTTTCACTCCCTCCACGGCTTTAACCTTGTGTATAGCGCCAAAAAATACGTCTACCTACTCATCACAACTAGAGAACCTAGACTACCAGGTGAGCTCACGGTCATATTGGGGTAGATAAATAATTATCATAAATTTAATAAAGCCTTGTGGGACGCAGTCGGACACTCCATAGTACTTTCCAACTCCCTGCCCCTCCTACCCACTAAATATCAACAACGGGCTCACTCGGTTGTATAGTTACCTTAATCACAACAACCAAAAAGCAGTTACATGTAACTGCATTCTTGCAATCGCAAAAACCCGAAACTAATAGCGTTCCCCATTTGTACGTAATAGGTTTGTTCCAACCTACCCATTGAACTCGTTCGGAACCGTTCGAGAACGATTTTACAATAGCAACAAACAAATCCATTGCGTTTTATTGGCAGAAGATGATTCTGTGGCGGTTGCAAACAAATTCTACGGTAGGTTGGAACAGACCTAAGTCTACATTTGGGCGGTTCATTTCCACCAGTCCAGGCAAAGATGGGTGGAAAAGAACTCCCCCGTTGCGGAATTTCATGCAAATGGGACACGCTATAAGATAATTCTTATAGACAGAAAAATCTGCCCGGAAACACAATTTCACACTCTCCATTGAATCAGCCGTCAAATATGATTTGTTAACCTTTGTTTGGCCTTGGCATTCAATTAAGGCTGAGTCGAAATCAGGGACGGTTCTTGCTTTTTGCCGCCCTGGGGCTAATTTAATTTTGCCACCCCATGCTGCTCCCCCCCCCCCCAACGACCAAGACTTGTGCAGCCAAGCAAGTAACGATAGAGAGTGGATTCTACAAGTATTAGGTGGCGAACACACTAGAGCGACACGATATCGTTTCGATATCTCCGACGCTTATTAACAGCGTCAAGGACAGATAGAAACAACTGGAAATGAGTCAGAGTGATGTAGAAACGATATCGTATCGCCATAGTGTGAACGCCGCCTTAGAGGGAAACTAAGCATTTCTTCAACAAGGCGGAAAACCTCAAGTTTACTCTTGACGGGAACCCCGGAGTGATGCAATCTTGGCTATTAGTGACGAACGCGAATGACGATTAGGGGTTAAGTAAGACCCACCTAGGATCGTGAAAATTGTACCTGCACTACGAACTCAGGCCTCGGCCCCAACTCTCGACTCAACTTGGCGAAACCGAGTGAGCCCCGTTGATGTTTGAATTGGGCAGCGGTTTCCAGCCGCAACACCCTCAGTCCCCGTTTTGCCCTCACGGTTTGTCTTCAGCCCTCGTGAACCGGGTCCTCTCCGGGCCAGCGTGCGGAATGATGGAGCGAAGGGGTAGACCACCGAGCCTTCGAAAAGCTTAAAGTTTGAAAAATGAGGATTTTTAGGTTTCATTCTCATGAACGTAGGATCGTGAAAAGATTTGGTAACCGCTTTTACACTTTGACGCGAAATCCTATGTTTCTGGTCTTTTATTTTTGCGAAATTTCAAGTTGCCGAACTATATTTTCCACGAAATAGCAAGTTTCAGGGCCTTTATTTTAGTAGGCGCGGACAAAATGGCCATGACTAGGCCACCATCCACCAAGGGCTCAAGTGTGCGATTTTCAGATCACCAGCCCCAGACAAAAACATCTTTATTGGGAATCGTCGGCGCCTTCGAGAATGTCGTTGGTTGTCGTGGGTTTTTTGGCAATTTTTCTTGACAGAGTAGCCTATCAAGGTCTATGTGTACAGTTCTTTTCTGTGAGAAATCTTACAGGTAAGCCTACGCCTGAAATTGAGAAAAATTCCAATTCCCAGTTTCTGTACGTCCTTAGACGGCTAAAATTGAGAATGCACGCTAATTTTCTGTTTTGGCTAAAAGTTCTAAAAAACGCTATTATTCTTGGCTGACATTGCGAAAAAAAACCGCTCCTTTGTGGTTTCTGATACAACTTCCACGCCCAAATTGAGAAAAAAGGCTCATGTGTGGTTCTTCGGGAAAATTCGCGGCTAAAATGAAGAAAAGCGCTAAATCCCTAGTCCAGTAAACGAGTGTTCAAAAAGGTGGTCTAGAGGGAATGAGCGAAAGCAGAAATTTTGAATCCGGAACCATGTTTGGACTAGTTAGGAGGTAAACATACTAAAAGTCCCCAACACTAGGAGGTGAGCCCGAGTGGGAGGAGCACAAAGAAGGTACCATTTTTCGGATTTTCACTGATATCTCGAAAACAGAGCATCGTAGGCAAAACTTTTGTGATAACCAATTAAAGCTGACATAAATATCAGAAACGTTTGTCGTATGCATGTTTCACTAATTCCTAACCGTTCTCGAAATACATGCCCCGCAAAAGTAAAAATGTCCGAAAGAAATATTTCTATTCCACGTTTTCCGTTGAACATTCTTTTATATCGTCTAAACCGTTTACCCTAGAAGAAAGCCCTCAGGAAGGAAGTTTTAGAGGATTTAATTATCTTACATAAACATACATACATAAACAAATATATATTGAACAGGTCAAAAGTTATACGAGTTTTAAAAATGTTGGCCAATTTCAACTTTTTTGGTTGAACTGTTGTGAAACTTCAAAAATGGTATACATTTTCTCAATAGGCAAGTTGAGAGACAGGTATGGAAAGGAAAACACCTGTAGCGTGAATACACACTGCTTTACCAGCTCAGGAATATGGGAAACAGGTGGTTTTTAAGCTGGTACGGTGCAAACAATATGGATACCTCCCTCAACACCCGCATCGTCTCTAATGCTTCCTAAAGTCTGCGTCGATCATAGAACCTGGCATTTCATCCCTTCCGTGGGAGTCACCCAGGAGCACAGTTTCCGGGTTTCCGGCCTCAAATTTCGTTTGGAATTGCATGGAGCCCTAAAACTGGAGATGGGAGCAGTACAGCAACAACCACCTTGTTCCCATTCAAACCAAGCAAACAGTTCCACTGCACCGGTATACTCTACCCTCAATCTTATATTATTTCGTCGGTGTATTACCGACCGCAGCAGTGGAAAATTTGGATGCAGGAAGGCATCGGTGCCATGCCTTCTGACATCTGCGACGCTGCTACGGGAGCTGCGTCAATAGGAGCCACTTGACGATCAGGAAAAGGGCAATGATGTTGATGATGACACGGATACAGTTTTAGTGCCATCGCCTCAAGATCCTAGTGATCTGAACGAACAACGGGTTTAAATCTTCCTCCCTTCATAAGTGGAGTGGTTTATTATTTGAGTTAATCTGATATGTTCAGACTTTTCATATACCTACTAAATTTACGTTCTGCGTGAGCAGAACATAAATATACGTATATGATACGGTGAAAGACCGACGGCTGGTAAACCTTAGCATTTACCAGTGAATCCTAGCGTTCACCAGCGTCGTTCGTTAAAGTTCAAATGATTCATGAAATTCGGACTTAAGCCCGGGCCGAACACATGGGCTTGAAGTTCTGTTCTCTAAGCTGAGCTTAGGAGCTTAAACTCCAATCAGAATTTTTGGTATTTTGATTTGAATATAAAATCGTTTAAACCCAACGCAATGCTCAAACAGACATTGTCGAGACCTAATCCTCCTTATACCACTAGAAACACAAGAATGGTAAAATTCAGAAATTCCTGGAATGTCAAGATCATCGGACTTTTACTTGACAGTTTTGGTACGTAATCCCCGTGCGGCGTTGGTCCACTGTTTGACTACGCAAGCCCTCCCACGTCATTGAAATCCCCCCTCCACCAATCAACTTTCCCACAGATCATCACCCCTTGAAATAAACTGATAAAAGGCAGAGAAGTTTATCAGGAATGTACATTGCGTGTATGAGGGGGGGGGGCAGTACATGAAACTACACTGTACATGTTGATTGTCCACTGTTGAAGGCTTCAGGAGAGAAATGTCTACAGAAAATAATGGATTGAAAGCAGTTCAACCAAAAAAGTTGAAATTGCCCAACATTTTTAAAACTCGTATAACTTTTGACCTGATCAATATAAATTTGTTTATGTACTTACAATTTCCAAAGATAATTGAATCCTCTAAAACTTCTTTCATGAGGAATTTCTCTTAGGATAAACGGTTTAGACGATATAAAAGAATGTTCAACGCAAAACGTGGAATAAAAATATTTTTTTCGGACACTTTTACTTTTGCGGGGCATGTATTTCGAGAACGGTTAGGAATTAGTGAAACATGCATATGACAAAGGTTTCTGATATTTATGTCAGCTTTAATTGGTTATCACAAACGTTTTGCCTACGATGCCCTGTTTTCGAGATATCAGTGAAAATCCGAAAAATGGTACCTTCTTTGTGCTCCTCCCACTCGGGCTCACCTCCTAGGGGTGGGGACTTTTAGTATGTTTACCTCCTAACTAGTCCAAACATGGTTCCGGAGTCAAAATTTCTGCTTTCGCTCATTCCTTCTAGAATCATTCGTTGACTGGACTACCCATACCCTCGAAGTTGGTCATTTGGATAAGCAAAGGATGATGAGAGGCCTCGTAGAGAATTCTGCCCCGGGCCCCGATAGGTGTAGGTCCAGCACTGATCCCGCTATTGCTCAATCCGCTAGAAGGATGCGGTGAGCTGACACAGAACCGCCGAGGAACCCGCTTAGTACGGGAACGAAGTGGACAGGTCGATCAGGGTGTGTCGTATGAAGAGAGAGAAAAAAAAGGGATGTACGCTCGTTGAGAAGAATCTTCCAGTGGACGACCGACCTAAAGGACTCCATTCATGGCGGAGCCAGTTGGCCCCAAGACGTTGGCTAGAGACCATTTGGCTCCGGGCCAAATAGGGGAGTCATACATGACCGAAAAAAGTCCATACTTCCATTGCACTCCGATATGCTGGGCGTCTGAACTACGAATGAATGGGTCCTGGCTAGGAGAATCCACATTCATCACGGAAGAGCCAGAACTTGAAGCCGGTCTAATCAGCCCGGCGATTCCCCCATGTGAGGAGACCAAGCGAAGTCTCCGTGGCTCGGCTCTATGGATTTTGGCTTTTGGGCCGGACCGCTTGAAACTTCCCCACACACGGCGGAAGATCGGCGCTAGGCCATTAGCTTGTTGGCTCCACCGTGAATGGGGGTTCAAGACTTCCCGTCCATTGGAACCGCATTCGGCCGAATAAATGTTTATTCCAGCATCTTACATGTAGCGCGAAAAAAATGTTTATTCAGTTCGTATAGAGGGACAACTTACCTAAACATTCAGTCGGCCGAACATTATTAACTGAGGGCTATTAGGCTTTTCTCAGCTTTCTCAGATTGTTTTTCCAATCCCAATACGGTCGAACCCGATGAGCAAGAATTTGATGAGGTCATGGTATAGATATAGTAGGTGTAAAGTGTTCCAATAAGATCTCGTAATGAATTTATTAAACAAGCCGACGTTTCGCCATTCACCTTGATCATAATTCAGGCAGCGCTGCAGTTGGCCATTTTGGGAAACAGTTGTTGTGGGTGATTTCTACCACATGAGCTAGGTCCCAAGTGGCCAACGACAGCGCTGCCCGAATTATGAAATAGGCGAATACTTGTCAAGTTTTACGGTTATTCTCTGAAAGTTCAACATAATAATCCGGCACATAATAGTGCCGGATTATGTCGTATCTGTTTCTGATATTTTATTGTTGAACTTTCGGAGAATTGCCGTGAAACAAGCCAAGTATGTATGGCGAAACGTAGGCTTGTTTAATAAATTCATAACGAGGTCTTGTTGGACAACTTTACACCTACTATATGGTCGAACCGCAACGAGGGTTTCCACCGTCTCCAATCCGACATGGCATAATCGGTGTGGGAACGGAAGAGCGCGTGATTGGTGTGGACGGGCTTTATGCTCGATTTTAATATAAATATAAATCCTAAAAATCGATTTATGAATAAGTTCTGACCAATGAAACTTCCTCATTGTCCATTATTAAATTAGGGCCGTATTAAGAAACCAACCTTAGCGAGACCTTAACTTAAGTTGTCGAAAAATCATACGGTCTGTTAAAAAGTATCATCTGTTTCTCAGCGCTTCAAGGAAGGTCTCTGAATACGACCCTTTAGGCTCGTATTTATGAACGTATCTCGAAGCTTCTTTGAGTCAAGGAACCGTTGAAAACAGTTTTGTTCACAATAAAAACAACTGTTCTAATGAACTTCAAGGGTTCCTTAATGTCAAGAAACGTTCATGAATACGGGCATTAGCCGATAAAATCTGTACTCAAGAACCAAGTTCCTAGCTAGACTGAAAAAGGGTCAATTTAGAAGCAGGAACCGGTCTGTCTGGCAAAAACTTAAATTCCCACAATGCGCGAAACTATTTCCCACAGGGAGCACCACTTTTCACTTGAAACTCCGAACTACTAGCCCAGTAAAATAAGGTGTCAAAGGTTGCAATAATTAGGCTAGATGATTTTTTTGTTTCATGTTGTTGGGGGTGGTGTAGATATGATGTGTTCAAATTGTTGACCTCGAAAAACCTCGGGATCATCCTTAAATTCGGGAAAGACGGCGCAATTTTTTGTTTTTTTTCGGGTTAACGCACTTTTTTTGCTTAAGTATCCATTTCTCGGCTGTGACTGCGAAGTAACATTTCAAAGCAGACAAAAATCCGAAAAAACTAGTCCAGAGCGAGATCTGGAAGTATCACAGTATCAAAGAAAGAGATCGTCAAATGTAGGATAACTTTTCAAAATTGATGATGTATTGATGTTTAGATGTCTTTATCATGTGTAACCATGTGGAATCTTTTTAGTGGTCAAAATGGTACACGGCCTTCAGATTTAGGCTAAACGTTCCAACAAAGAGAAGGCAGAACGATAACTGTCGCCCAAGAAGCTCCGTAACTACATTGATCAATAATTCATTGTTGATAGATGTAGTTCCTAATAATAGCATTAGTTGGTACGGCCATTGCTCGTAGTAGGTTTTTCGGTATTTCGTCCTTTATAGGAATTAGATCACAAACGCATGGAACTCATCCGGCAATGACAGAATTGTGACTGGAAATGTCTGATAAACTGAATACTTTAGGGTGGAAAACTGAAAAGTAATGCACTATTTCAACTAAATAATAGCATGGATGTCGAAAGTAAAAAAAAAATTTTTCAATACACCCTTTTTCTCTTGGAAGAGCCTGACAGAAGACGCGTCTCCTTGTAACGTCGTCTACAAGAAATGTCGAAATGTCTACCATGCCGCCTTCTATATCCGTGGGGTCTTCTATATCTACACAGTCAAAATCCACGAGTGGGTTCGGTCGATTCTCACATGACTCGCCACTGCAATTAATGCAAAGCGTAGAACACTTGAGGCCGGCTTTTCTGCACCCACGTGCATTGGTACAACCCTTCCTACAGGCGCAGGAAACCATCTTCAATAGTAGGGAGGGAGCAGGTTCATCAGACATTTTTTTCGGAATGAGTCCTTGCAGTGACTGGACCCATCCCAATTTCAATGGGCTCTTCTCGTTTCCCAGCCATTTTTGAACCTGAAACGATCAGGCGACGGGAGATTATGAAAAATCTCGAAATTATACATATATAAAATAATGAGATTATGGACCCCACCATGGGAGTATTTTGCTATACGTATTTCGACCTATAAAGCAGTGGGTTTCAACCTTTTGCGGCTCGCGACCCACTAAATTCGGCTATAATTAATATAAATTTAAATTTGGCTATAATTTCTTCGCGACCCATGTGCATAACATACTATTTTTTTAATGGGGGGGGGGGGGCATTTGGGCTTTCAGTGACTATACACGTTACTGTGAAAGCCCGAATCCTATACCGAAAGCCAAACTCAACGGTGACTGTCACATTCACCACAGCAGAGAAAGTTATAGCTGTCGAAAGCCGGGGAAATTTGGGCTTTCAGTGGTGGATGTTATTTTTATATTATCTATCGATATAAATATTATGGGTATACGCGGAAATCAACACTATTTAGATATTCAACTTATGGGCGACACTTAAGCGCTGAATGGAATTTATTGGGCTTTCATTTGTGTACACAATTTGTAGTTGGTCCAGCATGATCTCTCTCATTGTCAGATCACAGATGATCGAAAATCCGTATCGGAGGCGTATCGAGAACAGTGCATAAAAATATGCTGCACATCTTTCAGCATGTGGCAGGCTCCACAAAAGGCGTCGCGTCGGGACTTGCCGTTGCATTAAGATATAATATACGCCACAAATCCTGTGATTATATCTCACGATATAATACACAACACATTAGTCCCTCGGACCAAATGAGATGTTCGAAAGCAGGGTACCTGGGGATTTTAGGATCGAATTTTCCGTCTCGATTTGACTCTTTGCCTGAGAACACTGTTTCACGCTCTCTCGGAAATTTGAAATGGGTGAATGAAGTAATAATCTTGAACTATGTAGCCTAAGGTGAATGAAGAAAGTAACGGTAGCAAAACATGAAATAGTGGGAAGGGCACGGCCCTTTAGGACAAAATTATGGGTCGCGACCCAAGTGTGGATAACGGGCGGTGACCCAGCCAGGAAAAGCCCGCGACCCATAGGTTGAAAACCACTATCAAACCCAACCACTACCTATAAAAGCATTGGGAATAACAAGTCGTTTTGCCTCATTTTTGAAGATTCAGTCTAGTCTAGCAAAATAATTAGTACTAATAATATGACCATTAAAGGTTTCTACAATGTCACAGCTAACGAAACGAAGAACCATAAACAGCACTTCGGACTGTTGACAAATTTGCCTAAATTTGACGAGCTGTATCTTGGCAACGATAATACATTTAGAACCCGCTTTAGGCTGGTTTTCTCAGAAATTTGCTCAACTTTGAAAAGTTACTTCGAAGCCACAACCGAAAAATGGCTACTTTAGCGTGAAAGAGCCAAACTCCCAAAAAAGTCCCACATTTTTGTGGTTTTTCGAGAATTCCAGGATAATCCCGATGTCTTTCGAGGTCAACAATTTGAACACGTCATACCTGCACCCGGCACACGTCTCAAAAGTGACAGCGTCAGCTTTTGGAGTGAATGGAGTGGATATGCAAAGTTTTACAAATTTATTCGCCCAACTGACATTTATTGTGAGGAGGGCCGCGGGGTATCTTTAAAATGTAATTTAAAAAACATTTAGCGCTTCCCGTGAATGGCGACCAAACTAAACTTCGTTCCTCGGTTTCACTCCCGTGCCTGCACCATACCAGACAACTTAAAAAAAAAAATCATCTACCCTAATTATTGCAACCTGACCCCCTTTTTAGTTCTTATTTTACTGGACTATACCTGAGGAAATACAAAAATTGTCAACTTCTCATTAGTGACCTTTCAGAGAGAAATTGCAATTTAGCATTCATTTTTCACAGAGAGGAAAAGAAGTATCCCTTTTCACGTTACCCCGTATTCTTATTCCTTAAATTCCGCCGGCTTTCTTCTCTTGATGTGAAACTGTTTTTCGTTTCGTGAACGGAATTAGATAGAACCAATCACGAGAGACTTATGCCCGTATTTATAAACGTTCCTTGACGTTAAGGAGCCCTTGAAATTATTTAGAACAGATGATTTTATTGTGATCAAAACTGATCACAATGGTTCCTTGACTCGAGGAAGCTTCAAGAATACGGGCCTTATGGACCTTCTTTATCGGAGCCTTAACTTCTAAGGTCTCTGAATACGGCCCGGTTGTCGTTCAGAATGCACATGATAGGTAATTTCATCTGATTGGTCAGCTTATTGGTGACCACGAAGTGAGTTATTTAAAAACTAGTAAACTATTAGTAACTAGTAATCCTAGATTTCTCTAGTTAAGTTCCAAAGCCGACGAACAGAAACACCACATTGTCGGGTAGAAAATTTGATGAAGAACAATAATCAATGGTATGCAGAAAATTGCAGGAATAACGTCCGTATTCCAATCAGTCCAATTTTCCTCACATCAGTTTAATATACGTTACAGTCATTAGTCAATCATAGGCGGGAGGCGGGCTTACAGATATCTGTCCACCAGCTCTCCATGATACACACGAAGAAAGCACAAATGTCCCGTATGCAGTCCTTATTGCGATATTATCCAACGATAAATGAAATAGGATGATTCTCGAAAGACAATCCCTTCGGAGTACCTACTTTTGCACCATGCATAATAATTTTGTATTTCAAATACAAGCACTTAATCGGTTGTTTTGCCAAATAATAAAATTCAACCCATAATGCATTCTTATTGGTGGCTGATACCAGAGGTGTTCCCCAAACGAATTAAACATTTATTGGGAAGAAAATATCGAATTCAATTTAAGCGTTCAAAACAAATGCCTCACGGAGGAGTTGGATAACACAGCCTTGGTTTTGTAAGTTTCGACAGGCATTTTCGACAATTAATAGCTGGAATTCACTATTTCTGAAGAATTATAATAAAATAGAACAATTTAATTTATATAACTCGGTTCTATTTCAAAATTGAAGAAGAGCCTCATCTCCGAAATGCGACAAACGAGAAGAAAGATAAAAAAAGCGGCTTTTTTCCAAGACGACAGGTTAGTTAATCTTTGTAAAAATTCAACATGATCCGGACAATTTTTGATGCGAGAACGTCTTAAATTTAAGCACTAGTCTTTGCGTGTTCAAATAGAAAATTTCATTTAAAGGAAAACACAACGGCGTTTGAGCAAGTACAACAAACAAAAGTGGAGAAAGTAGAACCTTACAGAATCACGAGATACTTAGATTTTGATCGGAATGATTGAATTCTCGTAACAAATTTACTCGCCCGTCTTTTTTTTTCATAAAATGGACATGATAAATTTCATGAAAATTGGGGTAAATTACAGTAGGATGGACAAACACTAACGAGATACCAGAGGCCATAATGGTTGCCACGTTCGCTCTTCAGCTATTAATTCGCTGTGATGACTTAATATTATTGGTTGAACCACAGCAATCTCAGGCGATTGACTGAACGGGGTAAAAATCGTTCCACAAAGTGATTAACTCATATTATGGCCTTTGCATGAACGAAGAGGGCAATACACGGAAATAGTGAATCGACACGCTGTACCTTGTTGATCATTTATCATTTCCCAAAGAAAATTCTTCGCTTTAATCACTTTCGTGGTGAATCAATTTTTAAAGTAATCGTCACACATTTTTTCAGGTACAAGAAGGTATTTCAAACAAATATCACCATGCGAGAATTACAGACCAAATGTCTTCTTAATTCCTCCACGTCGTTCTCATCAGGGGGTAAAAAGCAAAATGCAGTAAACTTACCTTCAGGATTTGCGTTTTCAGAAGAAAAGAAGAGGAGAGGTTGATCAATTTATAAATATGTGCTAAAATAAATAAAATTTGTTACAAGTCCACGGGTTTAAAGCTTTACGTAAAATAATTTATAAAGGAGGATAATAGGGAATCTATAAATGATCAAATTCATCAAATTATGCGTTCGAAGACCCCTCTGGGGTTGCCAAAGTTTAGCATTAACGGATTTTGAAAATAAATAGCGGAAATTGCACACACAAAGTAATAATAAAAATTAAAAAGGAGGAAGAAAGAACGGGGAATACGACGACGACTGATCTTCCTCTCTCCTTCAGTCTAATCACCCGAGGAGTAGATTTGAAACTGAATTTGAGTAGGGGGAAGAAAGAACCAGCGAGACTAGCGAACCACTCTAGCATGCTCATTGCCCCAAGCCCTACCAACAAAACATTGCTAAAATAACACGTTAAAAATGAATACAAAATTCGCCTTCTTACAATTTTGTTGCATTCATGTTATTTATACGGATCCCAAAAACTATTTCGTAATTGTTGCACGCAAAACAGGAGGAAGGTTGGCTGGTTGGTGCAGTTTCGCGCCGTTCAGGCTTCAATCAAACGTTCGTGATGCTACGAAGCCACGATTATCAAAACTGGAGATTCAACTGGATATATTTTTTTGTAATTTCGCCCAAAGAAACAAGAAACTCGTTCAAAAAATGAATGATGACCGCAACGTATCCTAATGAACTTCACTTCACAGTTACATTGCTAACATAATTTCAAAACAAGTTTCTGATAAGTTCCTCCATATTGGTATGCTGCTTGATATTCCTAAGCGATGACAATTTCTTTTGGAGATTTGGTTGTGAATTAACTCATGAAATTGACATGTCCTTTTCAAACATCGGGGATATGAAGCGGCAGGAAACTTCTTGGAAGCCCTTCCCTATGATGACACAACGTACAACGTCCATGTGACAAGTGCAGTGATAAGATTAGGGGTAAAGAGTTATCATGAAAATTATTGTTATAAATAGACGGCATTGCTGCGATTGCTGACCACTGTTAATAATAAATTTTAATGACTTTTCAGCGGCGTTCACCTCTTCGTACGTATAGCCATTAGGTCCGTTTTCAATCACGATGAGTGCAAGTCAAAACATGGAAGAGGCGGTGTCTGTTTCTTGCCATTATGCTCTTCAGGTGGCCGTCGAGAATCTCAAGAACAGGTAAACACAAAAATTAAGTGATGTCAGCTGTCATCAAGTCATCACTGTTTATAAAATTGTCAAGTACGTCCCGGGAACCCCTTGGATTACTCTCCCTGTGTTCCGAAGAAACGAGTACCTATGCCAATTTTAGAGGTCCAACGTGTTGTTACACGGGTGTTCTTCAAATCACCAACCTTCAGAATGTTTAACTTCACTTGCTTATGTAGGACGTGAAAGAGTTTGGTAGGGGAGACAAATTTGATTTTGGGCTAAGTGTCGTGTTTCCTAATTTGTGTGCATTGGTTTTTTGAAAGATGAGATTTAGAGATAAAGGTAAGCTTCTGGAAAGTTTCTTGCGAACATTATTTTTTAGGGCCTTAATGGGACCTGACAGCAGCTCCACTGTTAAAATTAAGTGCTCTAGAATAGCAGGACTACGCCACAACGAAGGAAGGTCTGTAATTTTTACACATATTTCTGTATCTCTTGAATGGTCTGAACTGTCCACTGTTACCGAATGGTCGGTCAGAAAGACTGTTTTGTTTTTGTGGTTAGAGCACTGTATACTCCACAAACCTCAACAATTTCTGCCAAGGAGAGCTCTGACTACAAAATGCCTTGACTTAAAAATCTTCTAATCGCGATTCGCTTCAATCACCAACAGTAATCGACCAAATAACGTGGAGAGGAGGGGGGGGGTTATCCACCGGACAATCCGAAGAAAATAGCACTGAAGTCCTGTCCAGTCTCCGGTTGGCTTGGTTAGCGCCAGGTCAGGTAGGTAGTGGTACGTACAAGGCTGCGGGGATATCGTGCTGCAGTGGCACCTTTCAATCGTTGGCCGATGAGAGTAGTAGCCTCGGGAGATGGGGCACAGTTGGCCTAGAAACGAGTAGTTTAGCCTCAGGAAGTGTCCGTATCCGCCGCTCCCTAGAAACAAGTTGTCTTAACTCTACGATTTCCAATTGTATGATATTTGGCCCTTCTATTCAATGAGAAGGAAAATTTTGGCTACATTTTAAAGCCTGAGTGAAATTATAGTATTTTTTAGGTCCATCCTCCGATGAGGATGGTACAGAGATAGGAATGTGGAATATACATATACAATAATACGTACCTACATTCTGGAAGCGTAACTGTCGAATTGATTATTTGTTGTTTGATTCTTTTGGCACTTCGCACTGTACGACCCTCTTCGTGTTAGCGGGGCCTAAGAATTAAGTAAATTTAGAGATGTGGGTGGATTTTCCAAAGTTTATTCGTGTTAAGTGCTTGAACTGTCGAATAGTACCATTTTGGCTCTTAGCACATACTTGTTATGTCAACATTTCATTAAATTGTTCTGCTCTTTGCCCTCCTCTTTTTATATGGTTTCTTGGTTGTTCCAAATCAATGTTCTTTCCGATTTCCATTACTTAAAAAAAAAAAATCGTTTCCGTCGTCGGAGAGACAATATTTTCTTTCAACCGTATTACAAGGAACTCCACTACATCGCCCACCCATCGCGCAAGTGCGATAAACAAATTGAACCTCACAGGCCATGGCCAATTTAAGGCCAGTAAACTTGCTTTTCAACAGTTAAATGATCGAATTTTTTGTCTCTCCACAGCTTTATTTTTAGGTGCAGGACCGGTTTCGGCCTCCCTGTATCAGGCCATTTTCAACTGCCAAATAAATTTCATAACAATAAACTCAACATCACAAAAACAAAACAAAATAACAACAACGAAGTTACCTGCAAACTTGAAAACTGCTCAAATTCCATTAAGAAGGGGAACCAACGTCAATATTCTACAGAATTATCAATAACAAAAACAAAATCAAAATAAAATAAAAACGGTGGATTGATAGTTCTGTAGAATATTGACGTAGGTCCCCCCCCCCCTTAATGGAATTTGAGTAGTTTTGAAGTTTGCAGGTAACTTCGTTGTTGTTGTTGTTGTTTTGTATTTGTGATGTTGAGTTTACTGTTATGTAATTTATTTGGCAGTTGAAAATGGCCTGATACAGGGAGGCCGAAACCGGTCCTGCACCTAAAAATAAAGCTCCGGAGAGACAAAAAATTCGATTATTTAACTGAAGATCTGCAACCTCCACTATCTCGCCCTCAAAAAACAATGATTGCTTTTCAACAGTAAACCATCAATTGGACCCAAAATCAGGATTTTTGGTTAAACACAAAAAACAAAACTGGTGATTAATTTCATTAACTGACAAGGAAGGGCATCGCAATAATCTCTTTCATAATGTTCATGTGCCTATTTTATACTTTTTTCAGATGCCAAATATACCGAGAGCGCATCAAAATTCTAGAAAATGAAAAGGCGCAGAGCGAGAAAGCTTTGTTTACGGCTCTTCAGGATAACGCTAACCTCCGGAGGAAGTTGTGCGAGGAAGAGCTACTTGAAAAACCAGAAACTCTGGACCAATTTCCTGATAGTGTGCTTCTCGGCGAACCAATCAGGGCGAATGAGCAGAGTGGTCAAGACGGTGCGGGAAGTAGTGATACAGGTATTTAGCCGCTTCCCTCTCGCTTTTGGGTTTTTTTTCGGAATCAGAGTTTTCCGTTTTAGATTCTTCCTCGTCAGTGGAGCTTATAAGTGGCTCATCATCATCGTCTTCGGTTGAGTCAATCATTTCTCAAGAAGAGCTCACGATAGTGGAACCATGCCCAACTATAAATGAAATTCCAGGTTTGGATTAAGTTTAGTACCCATCCAAATGCTTTTGTACGTATTTTCATTCTCTTATGTAATTTAAATTGGCAGACGAAGAACAAGCCGCTCTACTCTTGCAAAGAGCTCTTGCACAATTATTGGAAAACAAAAGAGCCCTCAATCGACAAATGGAACGAATAGAAGAGCTTGGTGTGGCTATGAACAGCGTTCGTATTACAGCTTGCCCTCTGCGAAGCAGTTCTGATTATTCATCGCTCGAGTCGTTTGAAATAGTGGTTCCTGGAAATCATTGATTTCTTATTTTCAATTATCTGCAACGTTGTGATAATTATTTGACTTGAAATTAGCGTTAAAAACTATTTTACTTAATTAAGGTTACAACTTATTATTGATAGAAATTATTTGCATTCTTTGCAAACTAGTACAGGCAAAGTAAGTAATGTGAACTGGCACTCTTCATTTAAGAAAATTGGTTTAAAATGTCCCGGGTACCATTAGAATTTAGGTATGATTTTCTTCATTTTGTAAGTTCGGTGTATTTCTGTGATATGTGCTTGGAATGATTAGATGTGCCATGAGAATCTAGTTTTTTATTTTTACAGTAGAACGTGCCTACTGATACTTTTAAGACTTATGAACGGCCAATATGGGTGTGTTCTCCGTCACGGGAAAAAATTATGGACTGAATTAACTAAATGTGTTTTATTGACAACTTCAATCTCTTGTTATTACAAAGTGTATTATTCACCCAACCATTGTTCGTTTTCGTCCTCTCGCTTTCACTTCGCGATATTTGCTCATCACTTCTTTGACACCCGAACTGTATTCATTTTGGTAGGCGCGTAGCATTTTCCCAAAGAAATCGTCAGATTCAGGGTGGGAAGACAGGACCGCTCTCTCGAGTACATACAAGTCGACTCCCTTATCTTCGGCAGAGTTTGAAACTTTCGAAAGGCCAAAATCAATTAGGTAGAGTCCATTGGCGGCGAGTATCATATTGGATGTAGTTAGATCACCGTGAATGAGATTGGCTTTGTGTATTTTGGCGATGCACGCACCTGAAGGAGGGAAAAATAGTGAATAGGAATTTAGCACATTTCTATTCTTAGTTTCTCAACCTATTGAAGTGGCAATATCGTCAAGACATTCATTGCGGTCAGATTTATTTGACAGAATCAAATCATTAATTCTTTCACGAGCAGTTGGTCCATGGATCTCCTCCATGTAGATGGAGCGAGTTTCTTCTCTTACGTGGTAAACAGTTGGACTCCTTACACCTGAGACGAAAAAACCTCGGAATGGAACGGTCTTAACTGGAACAGGAAGCTATTTACCAGCACTTTTGCATCGTAAGAGACCACGTGACTCCGCTCTAAGACGCTCTCTGGATATTGCCGAGTCTAAATCTGGATGACGGTACGTTTTCACGAAACGAGTCTTGATTAAAGTGGGTCGTCCAAAGAAATTCGTCCTGTAGATACGAGCTTCAGCGCCTTGCCAGACTATGTCCTGATCTCCCATTCTAATTTTCTGGAAAAAAAATCCAAAATATGACCTTTTTTTATCAAAAACTTGAAATAACGATCGAAGAAAGGCAGCCTCTTAATGCCAAGTGACTAATTGCAAATTAGTAGGACGGCTCGTCACGTTCAGAATATGTAATCCTTGGCTGATTCTTCTGTAAGGTGCGTCAATACCGAACCATCTGGCCCAGCATTTTATACTTTCGACGACAAACGAACTGACAAAGTTATGGAAATTGTACCGAGGGCACGGTATACATGCTCGAACTTGGACCTCAAGCTACTAGATCCACCCAGAGCGGGTCTCATACGCCCGGCAATTGAGCCGGCGAGTACAGAGCTGATGGACCGCTCCTGCCCAGGAGCAGAGGTCGCCAACTGCAATACGATCACCTTCCATGGTTGTCAATCTGACATAACAAAACCGAGTCATGGGGGGGGGGGGCGCGGCAACGTCCCCAGTTCCCGTTTTACCCTCACGGTTCACATCACCCATGATTGCCCCGACTGGGTGTGGACATGATCTAACGCTCAACGTTTGACCAAATGATAGTTTCGACGGGCACTCGTACCTCATCGGACGACGCATTTGAGTCCAACCTTCAGATTGAAGCTTCACCATGAACAGTACAAAGTTGTGCTTTATAAACGATGAAAAAACAAAGGTTGAGACACTTCTCTTGTCGCGTAATGTGAATTGCCTCTTTGACTAAATTATCCCCGAACTAGGTATTTAGACAATAAACAGGCGTGGAGACGTCCATTGAGAGGCCACGAAACCATCGAGCATGAAAGATCTCTATTGCCACAAATAAACACACTGGTTGAGTGTTTCAATCTTGAACACTCGGCCGTTATCCCAGCCACCGCACCGTATTGATTTTGGAGCTTAAGAGCCAAAATCCCGTTATTTGCGGGGATACGTAGTATTCTACTATTCCGCAGGATATAATTAGTCTAAAAACTGTCGTTACAAAGAACAATTCAACAAATGCCGCTCGACCCAAATTTCTGCCTATGAAACTTAGGAATAAGTGCAAGGAAGACAATGCTCATATTTATGAACGTTTCTTGGCATTAAGGAACCCTTTAAATTCGTTAGCAGATTATGTTTTTATTATGATAAAAACCGTTCGAATAGGAAAAACCGAAAGAATAGGAAAGACTTACCAATGGGATATGCACGTGAATCCTCCTCAATCCTGTATTTCTTCGAAAATTAAAAACGAATCCTTATGGCTTCATCAATCAGGTCGGAACGTTCTCAGTGGAACCCTCAAACTTCAACCGAACCGGGTAGATAAGGATAAGGCATTCTCACGTTTTTCTGGCATTTGGGCACTATTGGGTTATTATTTGTTTACTAATAAATGATGTTCCCCAATGTTGAACAGAAAAGCGTTCTAAACAATTTTAGCCCGCGGTTTGACATTGCCCAGTCCTAGTGCCTAAACTCTTTCTATCAAGATTTTTCTCGTACGGTACGGAGTACGGACACTTGTTGTGTTGACGAGTGCGTAATGTTGGTCGGTAGCAACTAAATAAGAGACTTCGTGCCGTTCACTGTGACCCACCTGTATCCTATTGCCGTTCTTCGTTCATTTGACTCCGCGCCGTTCAAAATACCGACCGGCAACTGTTTGTTCTCCGACTTCAATCATTTAATAAAAGTCCCAAACTGTCAGGATCTTTTTCGTGATAAAGTGCTCGTATTGTGACAAAGTTTTCAGTTGTGTTGGCACACTTAATAGACATTTGAAAAATGTACACAACCAAACTGAAACGGGAAGTGTTGGTGCCCAGCAGAAGTACAACAATAAATGTTTGGAAGGGTGCAACAAGTCTTTTCGGTGTACAGTAGATTTGTTAAATCATTTAAACACCACTCATGATATAGTTGTGACAAGGGAAAATCTGAAATTCGCCAGTTTTACGGGTGAGTCTTGATCGTTAGTAGGTACCTACACTGGGATGAGGAGTACAGGGACCGATGACGGTGAGAAGTTGTATTATCGCTGCTCCAGGTAAATATATACCATATAGTTTGTATTACGTACGTACTTAGTTCGTGATTGCTCATTCTATTTCCCAGATCAGGTCATGACAATGCCAAGGTGTCTGAGCCGAGTTCTTCCCTAAGAAAACGCACCACAAATTTGAAAGGGACAAAGAAACTTAATTTTAACTGTACCAGTCACATAATTGTGACCAAAAAGCCCAACGGATCCATATCTGGTACTTTCTTCAAAGAGCACTATGGGCATGCCAAAGAAATAGCTCACGTCTCTGTTCCCGAGTCCAAGAAAAAAGAAATTTGTAGCTTACTAAGGATTGGCGTGCCTCCTAAAAGAATATTGCAGGTGGGTTTGCCCCTACATCTTTATTTGCTCTGATCTCCTGTTTTATATTTTTGTTTTTAGGACATTAGAACAAATGTTGACGAAGATACCAATCTTGACCGGGCATATTTAGTAACCAAAAAAGATAATACAATATAAAAAGGAAGTTTGGAATTGAATTCAAGGAGGGTGTACGTCACGAAGATGACGCGTCTAGTGTGTGGCTGTTTGTCAAGGAGTGTGAGGAGCTGGGGGAAAAGAATCCCATTTTATTTTTCAAGAGGCAGGGCGAGCCGTCCCCCGTGCTAGATGAAAGCGATTTTTGTATAGTCATGATGACAGCAAATCAAAGAAAAATGCTACTAAAATTCCCGACAAAAATATGTGTCGACAGCACTCACGGGTTAAATGCATATGGGTTCCAGTTAACCACAGTTCTCGTAATTGACGACCACAATGAGGGCTACCCAGCAGCTTTCATGTTCACCAACCGTTGTGACACCCACATTCACGAGGTCATGTTCAGAGAAATTTTAAAAACGGTCGGAAAAATTGAGTGCTCGGTTTTTACGACCGATATAACCGAGACGTTCTACGGAGCCTGGAGAAATGTCATGGGTGAGGTACCCCATCGGCTATATTGCACGTGGCATGTGAACAGGGCTTGGAAATCGAACCTTTCGAAGGTGAAAAACGTCGAAAAAAGGAAGGAAATAGATTCGGTGAGAAAAATTCATTCGTTTTAAAAATCAAACGACATCACTAATGTACATATGTAAACGGATGCTATATTTTCCAGCTTTGCCAAACCATGTTGACAGATATGGAAAGTGAGAAATTTGACGTCATTTTTCATGAGGCAATGAGTCAAATGGAGGCCGATGAAGACACGAGAGCGTTTGGCCACTATTTCCACAAAACGTATGGGCATTGCTCCAAATTGTGGGCTTACTGCTTCAGGAAATATATCGGACTCAACAGAAACATGCACTTGGAGCGCCTCCACAGAAACATAAAATATGAACATTTGGGAGACATGAAATGAAACTCTCCATCCGCTCTCCATTTAGTTTACTAATTAAGTTGCTCTGTTAAAATCTATCCTCTGAATGATTCAGGGAGAGTGGTTATAAGACTGGACAAAACGATCCACTGCTTGCTAAATGAACTCCTGCTCGAGAAAGATCACGGTCAGCTCCAGAAAATGCTCATTTCTAGACGGAGCAATCATATTAGGGCAATAATTTCTCGACACACGACGTCCTTGTCTATGGAAAACGTTCAAATCACGACCAGAGTCGATGATAAAGAATGGATCGTGCCAGGGCAGAACGCGAATGACTACCTCGTGTCCAAAATTCTGGAGGAAAACTGTTGTTCCCTTATCTGTGGCCACTGTAAGGTGTGCGTGCACAGATTTCACTGCACCTGCCCAGATTACACAATGAAAATTACTGTGTGTAAGCATTTACACTACATGGCAAGGTATTAAGGCGTCTAGATGTTAAAGTGCGAAAGCATATCGACACCAAGGTTTAATTTTTAAACGCAGTACGCTTTTGATTAAAATTTTTAGATGGCTGATGGGGAGTGCCAATCAGAGTACGGGTATTCCAAGTAACAAAAAAAACGACGCGGTGAATTTGTTGAAAGACATGAACTTGACTGGAAAGATTTCGTCGTCGGAAGCGAAAAAAAATAACATAAAAAAGGACTTATTGATAATTCAGAACAACATTGAGAAAATAGTGGATGGAGAGATTCTGAACGATATGGCAAAGAGAGTGAGGGCCTTAGTGTCATTGTCAGATTGTGAACCTCCGTGCACCTCGTCCGCTTCATCTTCAAGCACTTTTGTACCGGTGGTTACTCGGCCGCACAACCAACACATCCCGAAAGCAAATTAACTTTAGTACTGTGACAAAAAGGAAAGCGTCTAAGAAAGACGTGAACCCAAAAATGCTTAAAAATGGGAAGGTCACTCCAAAAGGCACCGATCATGATTACTTTTGTAATATGTAGTAACAAAACAATTGAAAGCAGCTAGTCTTGGTGCAAATAAAATCATTCGATATCCAATAAACTAGCGTGATTCTGCAATAATTTCTGTTCTGTAATGGCCTTACAGCCCGTACAAAACAGGTTAAAGGCCTTACAGGTAATGGGGATTTTTTTTTGTGAATAATAGATGTTTTTAGATCCGTATAAGTGTGACAAAAATTTTTGGGTAAAACTACGTTAAAACGTGGAGTAAAATGGTATCTTCGGAAGTGTCCTACGTCGATCCGTTCCGGAGTTATGATTTTTTTTGTGCTTAAAAAAGTAACCAATGCTTGCTTCTCAAAATCAGCTCGGCTTATATCGCACCAAATCCTAAGGAACATTTCCTTTAGGATAGAGGTCATTTTATTGCTTCAAATAATCGTCAACAACCAGAAATCTGGCATTTTTTCCATAAATTTACGTGGCCTCCAAAATTTGTCCGTGTATAAAAAGTCGCTGTACCCAAACAGCTTTCTCAACAGATTTTCGTTGTATCACAAATACTTCCCCGTCTTCTAAGCTTCCTTTTGGCGTGTTCACATTTCATGTTACCACTGACGTTTCTCAAGAAAACGTCACGAGAATGCACAAAACCGTGTTTTTACGGAACATGGGCAATTTAATGAATCACTGATGGGGCAAGGGGTCAAATCGAATGCCTCTTGCCTTCTCCATGGTAAGATATCCTGTTCTCACTTATTGCCAATCACCCCTGCACCCTTCACGAATACCGTAGACAATGGCCCATGTTCCGTAAAAAAACGGTTTTTGTGCATTCTCGTGACGTTTTCGTGAGAAACGTCAGTGGTAACATGAAATGTGAACACGCCAAAAGAAAGCTTAGAAGACGGGGACATTTTTGTGATACACCGAAAATCTGTTGAGAAAGCTGTTTGGGTACAGCGACTTTTCGTAAAACGAACAAATTTTGGAGGCCACGTAAATTTATGGAAAAAATACCAGATTTCTGGGTGTTGACGATTATTTCAAGCAATAAAATGGCCTCTGTCCTAAAGGAAATGTTCCGTAGTTTCTCAAAATGGTATCACGCTTTGGATTTGGTGCGATATAAGACGAGAAATTGCGGATTTTTTGAAGCAAGCATTGGTTAAACACAAACAAAATCATAACTCCGGAACGGATCGACGTAGGACACTTCCCAAGGTACCATTTTACTCCAGTTTTAACGTAGTTTTACCCAAAAAATGTTGTCACACTTATACGGATCCACCCTGTATATGAGTATAGTGTGCCTCTACTGTTGTATTGTCATATTATTTGTTAAAACCTGAACAAAAAAATCGTGTAGGTATTTATTACACCGTATCATTTTAATTAATGATTTCTCGTGTTATTTCCCCTGTGGAAACAAATATGAGGAACACAGTTTAGAACAATTTTTCGTAATTACGAAAAATTGTTCTCAACTGTGTTCCTCATATTTGTTTCCACAGGGGAAATAACACGAGAAATCATTAATTAAAATGACACGGTCCCCCATAATCATGGGGGGAGGCATTTTATGTAAAAGAACTAAAAGCTTATTTTTGCATTTGAGCAAAATTCTGCGTGAAGTTCATCACCATTGTGAAGTGTGAATTTTCCATCCATTCGCTCCATTAACATCTGGTTTAGTTCAGGAAATACGGTGGAAAATTGTACGCAAGTGCAGAATTTTATTCGAATCGAAAACGCTATAACTGCAATAAATAATATTTTAGTATTACGAGAGAAAAATAGAAAGGGGGTCGAGGAACCACACGTGAGTCTGAAAAGTGGGGCAGCCAACTGGTAGAACGGTTGAAATGGCGGGAAAATATTTCTGATGCTAGGAACGGTGAACGGTTATAGCCGTATCATTATGGGTCTCAGTGAACGGCACGAACGTTGGTCGACCTTATCACTGGGGCCTTATTCTTGAAGAGTGAACGACATCCGGGCGAAAAAAGGTCATTCTCTCCGACTGTTACCTTTTCTCGGGTCGTTCCCTCCACACAAGTCCGAAAACAATCATCACACTCTTGTCACTAAAAACAAATTCTCCTAGTAGTTGGTCTGCGAACAGCAATAGTGATGCGCTATATTTCATGCTCGACTATTTTTTGTTGTAATGTTGGCTACACAACTGACGTTTCTTTCATCAATTTCAATTTATTTACCTTTATTTTAGTAATTCAGTTACGAATGATCCTCCGTACTAAAAATTCCTTTACAGAACATCGGTTTTCATACGATCACCCACTCAAACTTCATTATTAGTCTAGTAAACGAAAGCTTCTTGGAAAGGCATAGATTGAACCAGCTGGTAACTCTAAAGTTGTGATTGGGATTTGTTTGGAGGGGTCTGGAGATGGTGTACTCAAAAGTCCCCGCCTCTAGCCCACGAGCTAGCTGCTGGACGTAGAAATACGTGCATAATTTTTCACTTTATTACCTGTAGTTCGTAAACAGTAGGTCCCACCCAAACACTCATAGGGTAACAAAACAAAGTTGGCAAAATTCCTCAAAAATTAGTCTTCGACGAGATTTTTGTAGCTTCAACCGCTTAAGAGAGAATAGCGTTAAAAGTGACACTATTCTCGATCCCCTTCACTGCTTTTTGTGAACAATGCGTTGTTCCCAAAACCCAGCCCCGACGCGGTCCCAAAAGCTTATTACCCTTCAAACAACCAACGCACGCAAAAACGAGGTGAGTGAAATTTATATCCATTATAGAAATAATTAGCATAGTTTTATTCAAACGTTAAATCGAATATTTAAATAAAAGTAAATACCCATTTAAACAGCCCCCTTTAAAAAGAAAATTTAAAAGCCCTGTGAAAGAAAGTTCAAAACCCTCAGTCATTCGACACCACTCCGGAACCCCCCTTCCCTCACCTATTCTAACACTACGTGTCCCTGAGCAAGGACCTTCCTAGGTGAATCACCTACCACCCCGCCAGGCGTCCCATCATCAATGAATTCTCGCGACGATGTCGTGGTGTCAGCAGATAAATAAATCGCAACAGATGTCGTCTTCACCACAATTTGTATTATGCAGGTACATCAAACCGGTTTCACTCTTTACTAGAGCATCTTCAGTGATCTAAAAGTTAACATAAAAACAGCACTCCTATCACCTGTACAGTCTTTCAATCTTAAACTAAAGAGTAATAATAAACTGGTAAGGGGGGATAGCAAAATGAAATAAATGAGCAATTAACAATAAAACGGCAATAAATAATCTAAAAGAGTATATTGACTAGAACATAGGAACTTACGTAAACACAATCGTGTCCGTTGTCTTTTTAGGACTGGCAACGTTTTGAGGAAAGGATGCAAGGATATTAACTAATGGGGAGGGAACGGGGAGTTCCTCTCTTGCATTCAGAGACCTATCGCTCAACGCGTTTTTAATCTCTACGCCTTCGAGAAAATTCATCACCGACCCCTTTCCGACTTGATGAAGGACCGTCACCAGATGCTCCCCCTGATGCCCTTCTTCTTGCGTGTGGCGGAAAAAATTCGAGTGTTTGTCCTTGCCGCCATGTTCCGCAACTCGAACCTTTAGGCTCCTGCCGCTCTGTCCGGTGTAGTGTTTACCACAGTCACCGCAGGTAATACGGTAAACACCTGATCTGTCCATGGCCGGCACTGGATCTTTCCCCTTTGAGACCATTGTCCTTAACGTGTCCTTTGAAGAAAAGGCGACGTTAAACCCATTCCTTTCCAGAAGCCGTCCAACTCTCTCCGAAATTCCTCCGTAATAAGGGATGCTGTGCCACTTTTTCGTCTTTATTTCAGAATCCCTTGGGTCGGAGGGGTACGCCAAGGAAATGATGCTCTTCATCTTCTTCTTCTCCATAATCCGGTCAACGATGGACGCCGAAAACCCGTTCACCTCGGCGCAGTGCTTCACATAATCTAGCTCTCTATCGAAAGCATCTTGTTCCAATTTAACGGAAGTTAAGCGGTGGACAAAATTGTGAAACGCACTCATTTTCTGCCGGGGGTGATGGTTAGAGGAGCTGTGAAGCAGGATGTCGGTTGAAGTCGGCTTCCTATAAATGCCAAACGAGTGCCTTCCACCCTCTCTACTTACCGCCAGATCTAAAAAGTTTATTCTGGCATCAACCTCCACCTCCATCGTGAAATTAATTTTCTCGTGACACCCGTTCAGGTAACTTAGAAGTCCCGCGAGCTCAATATTGTCTCCCTGAAAGAGGCACAATACATCGTCGACGTAGCGGAACCAGTAAAGAATCCTTTTCCTGAACGGGTTCGAATCATTCAAAATGAATTCCGCTTCGAAATTGTCCATAAATGACTCTGCACAAAGCGGACTCAGTGATGATCCCATCGCTAGACCCCCGCTGTGGGTGAAGAACTCGTCTCGGAACTTGAAGTAATTTTGATCAAGGCAGATCCCCAGTAGCGAGCACAGTTCCGATCCTTCCATTTTATTTAGCGGTTGTTTTTTACTGCATTCTTGGCTTCGAAACCCGTGAACTTGACGAACCGTTGTTGCAAGAAACGTGATAGCTTTTCACTTGGTGTCGAATTGTACGAAACGACGGGACGACGACCACTTCAACCGACATCCTGCTTCACAGCTCCTCTAACCATCACCCCCGGCAGAAAATGAGTGCGTTTCACAATTTTGTCCACCGCTTAACTTCCGTTAAATTGGAACAAGATGCTTTCGATAGAGAGCTAGATTATGTGAAGCACTGCGCCGAGGTGAACGGGTTTTCGGCGTCCATCGTTGACCGGATTATGGAGAAGAAGAAGATGAAGAGCATCATTTCCTTGGCGTACCCCTCCGACCCAAGGGATTCTGAAATAAAGACGAAAAAGTGGCACAGCATCCCTTATTACGGAGGAATTTCGGAGAGAGTTGGACGGCTTCTGGAAAGGAATGGGTTTAACGTCGCCTTTTCTTCAAAGGACACGTTAAGGACAATGGTCTCAAAGGGGAAAGATCCAGTGCCGGCCATGGACAGATCAGGTGTTTACCGTATTACCTGCGGTGACTGTGGTAAACACTACACCGGACAGAGCGGCAGGAGCCTAAAGGTTCGAGTTGCGGAACATGGCGGCAAGGACAAACACTCGAATTTTTTCCGCCACACGCAAGAAGAAGGGCATCAGGGGGAGCATCTGGTGACGGTCCTTCATCAAGTCGGAAAGGGGTCGGTGATGAATTTTCTCGAAGGCGTAGAGATTAAAAACGCGTTGAGCGATAGGTCTCTGAATGCAAGAGAGGAACTCCCCGTTCCCTCCCCATTAGTTAATATCCTTGCATCCTTTCCTCAAAACGTTGCCAGTCCTAAAAAGACAACGGACACGATTGTGTTTACGTAAGTTCCTATGTTCTAGTCAATATACTCTTTTAGATTATTTATTGCCGTTTTATTGTTAATTGCTCATTTATTTCATTTTGCTATCCCCCCTTACCAGTTTATTATTACTCTTTAGTTTAAGATTGAAAGACTGTACAGGTGATAGGAGTGCTGTTTTTATGTTAACTTTTAGATCACTGAAGATGCTCTAGTAAAGAGTGAAACCGGTTTGATGTACCTGCATAATACAAATTGTGGTGAAGACGACATCTGTTGCGATTTATTTCGTCCCATCATCCCCTTTCTCACAACCCGCCATCGCTGGCGCAAGCGCTAACCTTATCCCCACCAGTTTCGCCTTACGGGCCGCTCACAGGCCGTTAACCCAGCTGACCCACTTTGAGGAGCAGTCAGCATAACATAACATAAAATAAATCCAAACTAGAGCCCACTAGTAGCGTTAACAACCTAGTTGATAAATACCACCTACCACCCCTCGACGACCACCGAATACTCCCAGCAAGAAATATGTCCCTCCACAGAACGCCACCCCCAAACGTCACAAATAACGAACAGGTGTTGCTGGGGGAAGCCGTGCAAGCAAATAGGGAGGCGGTGCCACGACTCTCCAGCCGAATACAGGCCCTAGAGACAATGCTTAATTATGTTATGACGCCAGAGACACCACTCGAACTCCCGACCCTGACAGAGAGAATCCAAGGCCTCGCCGACAACCAGACAGCCCAAGCGACACTTATCGAAACCCTACGACGACAAAGCGACGCCCAAAAGTTACTAATCGAGGAACTGACAGAAAAACTGACCAGCCAAGCGGTGGACATAGCCAATATCTACAGGACGATTGATCTCCTTCACCCCCCTTCAACAGACGAATACAGCAATGGAACGAACCCTCACCCCTCCTACCCTCGAACGACTGCGAACAACGTGCCGACGACGTACGCCCTCCCAAACTTCTCCGTGAGCCGACTACCTTCCCCCTTCGCACCAGTCGTCACAGCAGCCATTACGGGACCAGTGATGACAATACACGCACCAGCTGCAGCCCCCGACCGCGCCCGCCGCCACGCACAATTTTTCGACTTGGATGAGACGGAAGCACCATCAGCGCCCCACCACCCCCAACGAACCGATCACCACGAGCAGGAAAGAGGTCCCGAGCCCCGCCCCATCCTGAACCCCCCTGCCTCAGCAGCACCATATTTCCCACCAACCCGTTACCCCCAGGAACAACGCAGCGACAACCGTCATCCCTACCCTTCCCATTCCACCCAACTATGCCCCCCCGACATCTCTGCGTCAGCCTTCCAGTCGGTGACGCAGGGTAGCCGCCTCCTGGAGGCCCTCCGGGAAATCCAATCTTACTCGGGGGACCCCGCAGGCCTCACGGTGGACGGCTTCCTCGCCCAGTGCCGATGGGGGTGGGAACTGGCGGAATGCCCGGAACACCTGTGGACCCGCTCAGTTCTCAACAAACTATCGGGAGCGGCACGGGACTACATGTCGTACGAATACCCCGGACCGCAAATACTGACCCTACGTGACCTCGAACAAATCCTCCGTCAACGGTTCGAAAAAATCAACCCCTCCGCCGCCCTGAACCAACTGGAGGCTGTCAAACAGCGACCCGGCGAAGATGTCGATACCTACGCCCTACGTTTCAGCAAGGCCCTCCGCCACACCGGGCTAAACGACACAGCGGCTCTTTCGCACTTCCTCCGGGGTCTGCGGAGGTCGTTAGCCGAGAAGGTCGCCGGACAACGGGTCACTACATACGCCCAGGCACGACAATACGCCAGGGAACTCGAAGTCGCCGACCAGCTCCTCAACCCCACGTCCACAACCGCAACAGTCCATTGGGCAACACCCCAACTTGACGACCGTCCTCGAAACGGACAGCGATCACCCTCTCCCCCACAACAACGCAACAATCGGACGCGACAACGCACCCCCCCACCCCACGACCTAACCAAGCCCAAGACCGTGACGATCGACCAATCACGGAATACACAGTGCCACCGGTGCGGCCGAGAAGGCCACTTCGTCCGGGACTGCCAAAACAAAAGCCCGTCACCGGCCCCGCTGTGTCAAATTTGTAAAAAAACAAACCACACAGCCCGCCTTTGCCCGTGGCGTTACGCAACGAGTGGCCGAACCCCACCATCAACACCACCCCCCCTCATGCAACTAGGAGTCACCGCTCGCCCCTTCATCACCCGCAGCCCCCAGCCACATGACCGGCGTTCCCCAAACGCCGAACGGGGCTCCCCGTAGGCACCCAGGAACAGAAACTAACCACCCCACTTGACCACACCTGGAAATTTACCTGGAAAAAACGAATAACGTGCAAACAACTGAAGAGAACCACAACGAAAAACTACCCACCAAAAAGTGACCAAAAAACAAACCCCTCCCCCCCTAAGTCACACGCAAGCCTCGGAACTAGGAAAAAACCTGAACTCACCCCAAAACCGAGAATCAATACCCGACCCGCCATGCACAGACCCTTGCATTTGCCCCACCAAACTGGTCCCCTACGCCTCACTCAACCCCGGCCAAAGCACACCCCTATCTGGCACAGGGGAACTCGTGATCGAAGCCACCATCGACGGCACCACCGGCCCCGTGCTGTTTGACACGGGAGCGGAAGTAACTCTCATCCAAGGCAACCACATCACGGCTGCGGAAAATCCCACGCGTGAACTACAGAAGGCTAGCCGCGTTGCGCTAATGCCACCCCCTCCACCCGTAAAAAAAAAAAGACTGTTTCAAAACAACCCCCTTCTTCCCCCCATTCTCTTTTTCGTAAAGAACTACCCACAGCTAAACCCAATAACCAATAACATGTACACAAATACTAAACCCTAAACTAAGTCGAAATCAACTAACTCACCCCCTCCCGCACCTAGTTGAAAATATATATATATTAAATAGTTTAGATATAGGTCTAGAGGCAAATAAACATCAAGAACGACTACCACTAATGCCCCCCCCCCCCTAGGACTATGCGCTCTGTTTCAGGCAGATGGATCCAGACGGCTCTCCTCCTGGCCCTGCGGATCATCCCCCCAACAACCGGATACTCCCCCGTCTTTGAGAATCACAAGCCAGTCGTGGCGAGTGGGGCGAGGTGGACAGTGGTCCTACACCTAGACATACAAGCCCTTACAACCGAGGCCGCCATCCTCCAGGAGGCATGGAGGACCCTCAATACCTCCCTCCACTCAACAGCAAATCTCACCGAGGAGTGGCCAAGCCTACCCCTCCGGATGGACCGGTTAAATGCCACCATCACGACGTACGCGAGGACGCTCTCCACATTCACAGACCTCATACCACGGTATCGAGTGACACGAGGACTGGCTAACCTGGGAGGAACCGCCCTCAAGTTCCTCTTCGGGACGCCTGACGCCGACGACCTCGACTCCATCAATGCCCGTCTGGCTACCATGGAAGAATTAGACGGCGCACTCCACGATGCACAAGCGCAATTGAGCGTCATAGCAAACGTAGAGGACACAGTTGAAAAAACACTCACCACCGTCCACCGGCTCATAACTCGGACAAGTGACCACTTGAAAAAAATCACCGACGTGATCGTTTCCGTCGAAGGGGAGGTCAGTGCCCTCAGGCACTACCTCGCGATGAAGTCGGCTGTCAGCCATCTCGAAGGCGTCGCCACCGAGGCCCTCACTGAACTCCGCCGACTGAAAAGAGCTCCTACCGCCGCCAACATCCGAAACCTACCCCTACCCTTACCGGCCAACGCTACGAGAAAACTCAGACCCCCCCCCCCAACCAACGGGCCAAACCCAAAAACCTAAATAACTGAGCTGTATGGAACACCCGCCCCTCCCCAAACTGTTGATTGCATTGTATAAACTCCCCCCCCCCCACGTTGTAAAAACCTAGTACGTACCTTGGAAACCCCCCCCCCACCCACAAGTAAGTAAGTGCCGAACCAAATTGTATGGAAATCACCCCCCCCCACCCGACCAACCAACGGGCCAAACCCAAAAACCTAAATAACTGAGCTGTATGGAACACCCGCCCCACCCCTGTTCATTGCATTGTACAAAATCCCCCCTCCCCAAAGAAAAAAAAACAAAACGATAATTAAGATGTACATACCCCCCCCCCCCATCAACTAGTTGTAAGTCTAGCTTAAGAAACCTATTGTAGACCAATAGATACAGCAGCAGATACGTATGAACAATTAATCAATCGCTTATCGCCTATGTCCCTTATTCTTAATTCACACTAAAATGCTTAACTAATGCTAATTACTACTTAAGTAATACTTATCTCTACCCCTACTTACGAAAAATACGGCCAGGGAATGCACAATCAGCCCTGATGGTGCCCCGCAGACGGGCCTAAAAACTACCCACCTATAGAAAATACCTACTTATAGAAAATATACGCTATACTACTGATTTAGGCATAATTTTAACTTCTACCTTACACTACTATAAAATCGTTAACAAAAAACAAAACTCACTAGATACGCTAAAGTAAAGTAGGTTCCATTTTAATTTTTCATCTTCATTCTCAGAAAGGCCTCGCCACAACATTCGGCAGCCAACAGACCAGTGTAAATAACTAGAATTACGCATATATATTTAAGACTTATCCTACTCTTAAATGTCAATGACTTAGCAATTAAATTCAACAACCATTTCTTTCCCCACAACGTTTACTCGTATAGGACGTACTCCCAAGGATGCGTAAAACATCTCCCGTAATATGAGTCATTAAAAAAAAAAAAAAAAAAAAAAAAAAAAAAAAAAAAGTACGCACTAAGCTAAGATAAAACCCATTGCACTGTGAATTAACCCCCCCCCCTATAAATAAATAAAAAAAAACTGTTCTACTCACAGACCACAGGGAAAGAAAGCGGATGACGTCGACAACCAACAAAAAAGCGTCCACTGTCAAAATAAAAAGAGAAAGAAACTGTACCACAGGTCGCAGAACAATAATCGAATGGAACACCAGACACCTGCTCCAAGAAGTTCGTGGAAAACATTGAAGCTTGGCTGTCGGAATCACGAAGAAGACGAAGACGAATAAGAAAAAATGTGTACAACGCAGAGACGTGTGACAACTCTGTTCCCGTAATCGCACGAACATTAGAATAAGTCTACGTAGCTATAAGAAATGAAACTAAGTTAGAATTTGTAAATAATAATACTCACCAAACCAATACGCAAACCAAGGGAGACAAAAGCCGCACCCCCAACCGCAATCCCGATCCACTTTGAACTTAAATAAATACGCTAAAAACGCCCCTATCCACCCGAAAAAACCGGCACTCACTAACCACGCCCCCCCAACCTTACTCCCTTCCCTCACAGCAGCACAACTCCCGCCGAAAAACGGACTTTGGACTACTACCCAGAGACGATACAACCCAACCTTTTGGAGCCACGCCGACCACGCTGGAACTCGTCGCAGAAAATAAACCGCAACACTGCGTCCACTGCCACGACACCACGCCCTCCACCGCCGACTGCGCGTAACGACTAAGGCGCCAATACTCGCTCTACGGAGAGCACAAAAAAGGTGTGAGACACACCTTAACCCGGGGAGGACGGCAGTGTGACGGTCCAGCGTATCCTAAGTCCTCAATTCGTCCAAAGTACCTAAATTAATAACCCTCCCCTTCGTCCCATCCTAAATTCCCAATACAAAGAAACCCCCCAATTCCCCGCCATCCCCAGCTGTGCGAATTGAGGGCAAAGGAAATTCGGCGGCGTGAGAACCTGCAGCGGTCAGCAGACCCAAAAATATATAAGCGGGTGCAGCTCTGGACTCGCCCTCTCTGTCGCTCGCTCGTCAACTCGTCACCACACGCTCGTCGCTCGGTCCAAGTCACCCACGCTGCTGCCCCCCCCCCAGTCATCCTCCAAGTTACCCCATCCCGTGCCTAGTCTCCCGCGGTCCAGGTATTTTTGAATAGGTGTACAAATATTAAGTAGAGTCGTAGTGCGTAAAATAAACCTAGTTAAGTCATCGCGTCCGTCATTCATTCGTGCCCCTTCCCAGTCGCCCCTTTCCCCGATTTCCTTTCCTGTGCGGGCCAAACGAGCCACCCTCGTTTGCACCCGTTACATAGCGTCTTCGCCGTTGACGTTACGACATTGATGCATAGCAAAGAAGTTAATCATCATGAAATTCTCTTTACAAAAAACAAAAATGATACTCGCTTATCTCCGATAGGTGTCGAGATACACGCAGTAGGAGAAAATTCCCTAAAAATAAAAACTGTATTCTTATGGGATGGTCCTGTTAATTTGATGAAAACGGCTATTAGATAAACTAGTTTTGTTAACTTATCACAGGTAATTTGAAAAATAGCTTGAACTAATGTGTTTTTAACCGTTTTTAGGCTCATTTTACGTCAAAGTTAGCTGTAGATGAGGATATTCGGTCTGTCCGTTCCGAGAACTGTAATGATCGCGGGGACATGGAAACAAGCGTTCTCATAGCGAAAATTCCTCATGAAAAGTTCCCAGGCAACTAAGAAATTCCTTTTTCCCCTCGGTTTACAGAAGCAAGCCCGAAAACGTACTGCAGAACTTTTACTTGCGTGGTGGACAACGTGATTTACCTGCAATGCGACTTCAGTCGTACAGATTCTCGTTGTTAATCTCTTTAGCCCTAGAACACTAACCCACTTTTACCTGCGCCTACTACTAACCATGCCCCGATATGACGATAATATGAAATGATGCCGTTAGTTGTTAATCTATTTAAAAACTACTGTCGTAGGACAATTATTTGTCTCCACGCTACAACTGAGGAGTGGGTTGTAAAGTGTACGAAATTACCTTTCTGACGTGTTATTTCTCATAGAAGTCCAATATCAAATAAGTCGAAAAAAATTCTCGATCTGTAACAGAAAACGTGCCTAAGAAATATCCTAACAATGTTCGGACGAAGTTATCGCCGATTTCTTGAAGTGAAGGTAGCTCTTTTAGTTTCAGGCCGAAACTCGTCATTTCATAAGATCGAGTGACCTAGTCATTAAATGAAATCTATTCATTTTTCATGGAGATATCGACCTCAGCATCAAAAAAAAGTGGGAGGAATGAGCAAAATGGGATATACTTGGCTTGATTCATCGGCTTTTTTATTCAAATTTTTTGGCTCAAACTCATAGAGCTATCAAATAATGAGTAGAAGAGAGAAACTCACCATGAACTCCCAAAAACTCAGTTATTCAGAGCCCTTTTTCTGCTCTCAATGCTCTATACACCCCTCAACACGGTTAGGTTTTCGGCTTGCTTCAGTAACCCGAGGGGAAAAAAGGTTCCGCTGGAATTTCTTAGTTGCCTGGGACCTTTTCATGAGCAATTTTCGCTATGAGAACGCTTGTTTCCATGTCCCCGCAATCATTACAGTTCTCGGAACGGACAGGCCGAATATCCTTATCTACAGCTAACTTTGACGTAAAATGAGCCTTAAAACGGTTAAAGACACATTAGTTCAAGCTATTTTTCAAATTACCTGTGATAAGTTAACAAAACTAGTTTATCTAAAAGCCGTTTTCATCAAATTAACAGGACCATCCCATATAAGAATACAGTTTTTATTGTTAGGGAATTTTCTCCTACTGCGTGTATCTCGACACCTATCGGAGATAAGCGAGTATCATTTTTGTTTTTTGTAAAGAGAATTTCATGATGATTAACTTCTTTGCTATGCATCAATGTCGTAACGTCAACGGCGAAGACGCTACAACGCATTGTTCACAAAAAGCGGTGAAGGGGTTCGAGAATAGTGTCACTTTTAACGCTATTATCTCTTAAGCGGTTGAAGCAACAAAAATCTTGTCGAAGACTAATTTTTGAGGAATTATGTCAACTTTGTTTTGTTATTCAATAAGTTTTTGGGTGGGACCTAGAGTTTACGAACTACAGGTAATAAAGTGAAAAATTATGCACGTTTTTCTACGTCCAGCAGCTAGCTCGTGGGCTAGAGGCGGGGACTTTTGAGTACACCATCTCCAGACCCCTCCGAACAAATCCCAATCACAACTTTGGAGTTACCAGCTGGTTCAATCCACTACCTTTCTTTTACTAGACTATAATTATGTACATAATTATAAGTTTGAACAGATTTCGTAACGTAGGTATAAATGAAATTTATGCCATGAAACTTGTTTTATTGTAAAACAAACACCTTTAAAAATTAGTCCAGTCAATGAATGATGAAAAACGAGTGTAGACGACGTGGTCGGCTTAGTGATTTTTTATTTTCCGCTTTCTTTGGGGTAGTTGGGAGGTAAACGTACTAAAAGTCCCCGGACGTCCGATAAAACCGGGCTGCTGGAGACCAGCGGGAAGGTCACCTGACTAGCACAATTGGTCGCATTTAGGTTCATTTGCGACATGCCACCTGGGAAAAATGGCATAGTTTCGTCACTTTTGAGAGGTACTCTGGTGGATCTTACAAGCCTTAAAGCGGGGCAAATTCTTGCTTTATTGGTCAGTCAGAGTCTAAATTTGAAGCACTGGAGGAGCTATTAATAAAACGCCGATGGTTTTCATCCGGAGGACGATCTTACAAGCCTCAAAGCAGGGCAACATCTTGTTTTATTAGTCAGCCAGAGTCTTAATTTGAAGCCTCAGCCGAAGGACAACACCCACCACCTGTAACGGTGAAAATAGATTAAGTTTCGCCACTTTTGAGACGCACTCTGGTGGAACTTACAAGCCTCAAAGCGGGGCAAATTCTTGCTTTATTGGTCAGCCAGAGCCTTTATTTGAAGGCTCAGCCCAAGGACAACACCTCACCACCAGTAAGGGTCAAAACGGATTAATTTCGTCACTTTTGAGACGTACACTGGTGCAACTTACAAGCCTTAAAGCGGGGCAAAATCTAGTTTTATTAGTCAGCCGGAGTCTTAATTTGAAGCCTCAGCCGGAGGATAATATCACCTCATCACCTGTAACGGTCAAAATGGATTAATTTCCTAACTTTTGAGAGGTACGCTGTTGAAACTTACAAGCCTCAAAGTGAGGAAAACTCTTGTTTTACTAGTCAGCCTGAACCTAAATTTGAAGCACTGGAGGAGCTATTAATTAAACGTCGATCATTTTCAGCCGGAGGACGATCTTATAAGCCTTAAAGTGGGGCAAGTTCTTGCTTTATTGGTTGGCTCCAGAGTCTAAATTTGATGCATTCGGAGGAGCTATTAATAAAATGACGTGCGTTCTCAGCCGGAGGACAACATTCTAAATGGCTTATAGCGTTTTCCATTAGCACAAAAAGTAGAGCTGGGGCTGCTCCAGGTCTGATCTGATAAGAGTTTGAAGGTTCCATTTGTCAATTGATCCTCAGCGGAGCGACTTTTTATTCGTTCCATTTATCCCTACGCTCCTCCATGGTTCAGAGCTGGAGCAACTTCAACTGCTCTGTCAAAATCGACGGAGCGGTAAACCTCTCTTGGAAGGTTCATTGTGAATTTGTGATAAGTAAGCATCGTTTTGAGTTCGTATTTTGTTTTTCGTCGTGGATGAAGCCAACGATTTGTTGAACGAAAGCGGTTTAACAATAATTCAAGTTCTGTTATTCGTAGGTACCATTTCGTCGATTAGTCAACAGATCCAGAGAAGTGGTCAGATGAAGCCACTAGGCTCATTTTGGAATGTATGGATAACTCTAGTCTAGAGTCAAGCTCGTCCGACGAAAAATATGAAAATAAGAAGACTACGTGGGCTATTATTGCAGCATCAATCAATAAGGAGAAGACATAATAACAAAAACCTAGTACCAGTGTTCCAATCGTTAAAAAACGGTTCATCCGGATTCTCTACATTAATGAAGTTATTCCCTTTATGTATTATATTTCCCCCAAAGCCCATTTCCTTCATTTTTCCTGCCGCCACAAAGCGTGTTTGCTGGCCGAGAATTTCTAAATTCGCAACTTATGTTGTTATTAGATATCAATTATGTTCCTGGAAGAACATTATTAATGGAATTGGGCATTGAACTCACGAACGGATGCACCCGATTTGTTCACAGTCATGCTAATAAGTAAATTCTCGCTAATAAATACAAGCACTCCACACAAAAATATACAAGTGCTCAGCTCATGCACGTAAATAAATATGTACTTCCATTCAATACAAACACAAAAACTACAAAACAGTCATGAGGAGGAAGGTTGTTATTAAAGAGCGCTCTCTTCTACATGTTAAAAGTCGTTCCACTTCAATCCACTCTTAGCCAGATTTTGGTTCGTTCCGAGCGTGCTTGTGACGTCACAAGAGCGGCCCCAGAACACTTTTGAAATGGCAAAAGGAGAGGTATTCTGGTGCAACGTACAAGCATTAAAGCGGGGCAAATTCTTGCTTTATTAAGTTTATTGGTCAGCCAGAGTCTAAATTTGAAGCACTAGAGTAGCTGTTGGATTAGGAAGCAAAACAGAAGCATGAATTTTGTACCGGATGATAGAGAGGATAATTACATACGGAATCTTATCAAAGAGATGAAAAACGAGTACGAGATGCCTCACATGTTTTAGCTTAATATTCTTTGGTTCTATAAACCTGTCTCAATTGTGATCATTATTCAACTGAATTACCAAAATAAAGGTAAATAAATTGAAATAGATCAAAGAAACGTCAGTTGTGTTGCCAACATTAAAACACAAAATAGTCGAGCATGAAATATAGCACATCACTATTGCTGTTCGCAGACCAACTATTAGGAGAATTTGTTTTTAGTGACAAGAGTGTGATGATTGTTTTCGGACTTGTGTAGAGGGGACGACCCGAGAAAAGGTAACAGTCGAAGTGAATTACCTTTTTTCGCCCGGATGTCGTCCACTCCGACCAACATTACAGACGACCTAGATTACAGTTGTCCCTGATTACAGTCGACCAGTGATAAGTCGACCCGCGAAGACCACCCGTGTTGACCGTTGACATAATATTTCTGTTTTCTTTTCTGTGTTTCTTGTTCTCTTTGCGGTAACTGTTAACTGTTAATAGAGCTGAGAACTGTTGATCGTTTGTTTGATTCTGAGTTAATTACGAAAACCGGGTATTTTTTTTAAATTATCAGGATAGAAACATGAATATTAAAGTAAAAAATACTGAACCGGGGGGCAGGAATATTTCATTCGCCATCAATAAGGCAACATCCGTCCTCGACTTGAAGAAACTGGTCAAAAAAGACTTTGGTGTTGCTGAAGAATGCCAGAGGCTCTATTTCAGAGGCAAACTGGTGAGTAAAATCACGTTTCTGCTGTGAGTAATACTCATCAAACGTTATTGTTCTTTTTTGTGCGAATAGATGGAGAATCCTCTCAAAGTTTACGACTATGGATTGTCCATGAACAAAACAATACAACTGGTAATAAGAAGTGAAGGTAACAGTCCAGAGAAAGAGAAGAAGACAGCACAGAAGACTCCGATAAAAGACAAGCCAAAAGAATCACCTGGGAAAGTTGCTGTCAAGGAGAAATCGACACCAAAAGTGGTAAAAATTGTCATATTTCCTCCCACTTGGGTTTCTTATCGCAAGCATTCGCTTTTACTCCTCGTTTTGCAGAACAAAGGTCGAAAATCAACTGTCAGCAACAGCATCAGCGAATACTTCCAGGTAAATGTTTCTCATTACATCGTACACACTGTAAGGGATGGAGTAGTTTCCTATCCTGTCAGCTTCGATGAGCTGGATTCTCCATGACTTGGTTCGCCGGGTCGAAGGGAGTCCGTTCTCTGTGTATTCTGAAAAACTACTGTGGAGTGTTCAGGTTTCAACGTGGTGTATTGCCGTGGATGCGTAGTTCCTGCTGAGAGAAGAATAAAGGTCGATTCACACACATCAGTGCCGTGAACGGGACGTGCCCCGTCCGGGACTCGTCCGGCAAGTAAAATATTACAGCCTTTTCCATTTGCATAAAATTCCGCTCTGAAGCCGAGCGTCTTCTCTGAATTATATCATATATGGTAATGGAAAAGACGGGTAGAAATGCTCGGCTCCAGAGCCGAATTTCATGTAAATGGAAAACGCTATTATTCTCATATGGGAATTGAGAGGCTCGTTCATACATATCCGGCACGTGTCAGGGAAGTGACCCTTCAATTTCCATTGATAATAATATTTTCTTGCCGGACGGGGCACGTCCCGTTCACGGCACTGATTTGTGTGAATAAACCTTAATTGGATATAGGCCCGGGTCGGCCACATGGGTTTAAAGGTCCGTTTAACATTAAGCTGAGCGTAAGAGCTTAAACATCAATCAGAATTTATAGTCTGTCTGTATGGACACAAATTCCAAGTTTCTCACACCGAAAAAACACGTACATATGGGTTTGTAGTGAAAACCGTATGGCCCGTTCACAAGCTCTATCTAGCTCTATGTTTGTATTGTGTGGTGCCTATGCAACCTATAAAAATGCTTCATTTTTCGAGGGAATAAAGGGTACCCCGCATTAAGGGGGGTCAAAAGTCCCTTAACCGGGATTTTTTCGGAAGCAGGCGGTAATCATTTGGGACCAAAAAAGAAAATTTTTACCGAAGCGCGTTTGTCCAAAATGGGTTTTCTTACCGAATTATCGTCAAAAACGTCGTTTTTTGGCCATTATTTATTATTTATTTTTCCTGAAAACAGATTCGCACGAATCTCGTTCCCACTCCCAAATTCAGCTTCAATACTAATAGTAGACAAAAAAAAATAATTTTGGGGTCATTTAAAAGGCTGTTCATTTATCGAAAATCGCCCAAAAAGGCCTAAAATGCCCGTTTTCCGCCGATTTTAGGAATTTAAAAAAACATGCAGGCTGGATATTTTTATCTTAGATTTACCTTATAGCAGTCTACTTTCATGAATTTTTTCAGAATTTTATCTTTGGTGCGTCATTGTCAAAAAATCGAAAAACTAGAAAAGGGCCACATTACGGGGTACTTGTACGCTGCTATTCCAAGTCCATGATCTTCTTTTACCTGTCGTCTTATACAGGGTGGAACAGGATAAGTGTGACAAAAAAAATTGGGTGAAAGTAGGCCTCATTTGTGATCGAAAACACCCTTTGTACCATGGTCCGAAAATCAAAACCCTACGAGATATGATTTTTCTAACGTTTATTATGACTCACGTCACTTTTCTTAACTAAATGGGAATAACTCAGTTTCCAGCTGACATTTTGCAACTTTTGATGACAGATTCGGAAACAGCACATTTTATTCTGTCAGGATTAGCCATTTACGATAAAATTCAACCCTTTTCTGGGGGCTCATGAGCTGCTCAAAGTTTTGCAAATCGAGGATTTCTAATTTTTCAAAAAAGTCAACCACCGCTTTTCTACTCGAAATTTGAGCGCACCGACATCCCATGGGTCGGAAAAACTTCCCCATTGTGTCCTTTTTAAAATTACTCATGAACGTATTTTTATTTAATCAGTGATTTTTCGGCAGAAATGACCATTTCTTAGAAAAAAGAATGGTTTTTCTCTTCAAAATCGCTTGTTTCGATCTACAACATTTGAACGAGCTTTGTGATTTTTAGCATGATTGACGTCATGAAAACATCATCCAAAGTTTTCCCTTGAACGGGGCGGACTGTGTACGCCTGTCAAAGTCCAAAAAATGTCGCTCTCGCAGCTAGCTGTCGGATAGAGTGCATTTCTCTACTGCGAATTTCGAAGTTTTCAGTTAATTTGCAATTATTTAGCCGGAAATTGATATCAACAAGTAGAGTCATTAAGTGCACTAATTTCGTCGAATAACAGCTAAACACGCCGAAATTCGCAGTAGTGAAATGCACCCTTGCCGACAGCCAGCTCCCGGAGCGACAGTTTTTGATATTTTGGTAGGAGTGCGCATTCCATTCGGTTCGATGGAAAAATTTGGATAAGGCTTTAATGAGTTTTAGCATGTTTTGAATCACAAAGCTCGTTCAAATTGGGTTGGTCAAAACAAGCGATTTTTAAGAGAAAAAATCATTCTTTTTTTCCAAGAAATGGCTTTTCTGCCGAAAACTCGCTGATGAACTAAAAAAACGTTCATGAGTAATTTTAAAAAGGACAAATTGAAGAAGTTTTTCCGACCCATGGGATGTCGATACGCTTAGATTTAGTGTAGAGAAGTGGAGGCTGAATTTTTTGAAAAATTAGAGATCCACGATTTGCAAAACTTTGAGCATCTCTCAAGCACACAGAAAATAGTTGAATTTTATCGAAAATGGCTGTTCCTGTCAGAAAAAAGTGTGCTCTTTCCAAATCAATCGTCAAAAGTTGCAAATGTCAGCTGTAAACTGATCTATTCGCATTTAGTTAAGAAAAGTGATGCAAGCCTCAAAAAACGTTTAAAAAATCATATCTCGTAGGATTTTGATTTTCGGACCATGGTTTATAGGGTGTTTTCGATCGCAAATGAGGCCTATTTTCACCCAATTTTTTTTGTCACACTTATCCTGTTCCACCCTGTATTTTATTTTGGAAACGTATAAAAACTAGAATTTTTTCGTACAATGGTCTTTTCAATCAGGTGAATACAGATCGAGATATTTGCAGTTGAATCCGCTAGGTATGAGTGAAGCTGTCATTTACAGCATAGAAATGCATAGGGGGATGTTTTTCGTAGGAAACTTTGATCAAGGAGGAAAAGGATTCAATAAATGTAAATTAATTTACGATACACAACTGTAGTTGTTTTACTTTCATAATTGATGAGAAAGTACCGTCGTATGCCCAAGAAATTCATGAGGACCTGGAGTGCGAAACAGGACTGAGGATTTTGCGGGTATGTTGAATGATGGCGGTTAAACCATAAAATAACACGGTTGAATCATTTTCCTTCTTATTTGGTGAAAGTTCACCACGTATAGTGCTGAAGACGTACAGTAGCTGAAGGTCTGAGGTCGAAACAGAGACTGGACCGCAACCAACACCCATATTGTGCAATCTCAAGATAGTCTGTTGTACGTCTAACCCCCCCCCCCCCAAACATCATTCTTATTCTTGGTTTAATTTTAATTTTTAACGGGGGAAGGGGGCAAACTTCAGACCCAGTTCCGCCGTTTTCATACTTTCTGTAGCATGACCCCATCGTGTGAAAATAAAAACCTTCCTAAAATTGCTATACTTGCCCCTTGGTAACGCACATCTTTATGCAATCTTTATGCACATTTAGAGTTCTTTTACTTTATGATTACTTTTGCAATAATATTAGTGCGTAGATTATAATAAATCCCGTCTGCGATACGTTTTTTAGAATTTTGTCTTGATTACTTTAGTTCACTCTCTTTACATGAATTTCATAGACAATACGAGGGCATTTTTCTTATGAATTATGAAAAACAACTATAACTGTCATGCATAGTAAATAAACTTACATTATTGAACCATTTTCCTCCTTGATGAAAGATTTCTACGAAGAACATTCCCCTATGCATTTCCATGCTGTAAATGACAGCTTCACTCTTACCTGGTGGATTCAACTGCAAATATCTCGATCTCTTTTCACCAGATTAAAATGACCATTATACGAAAAAATTCTAGTTTTAATACGTTTCCAAAATAAAATATTAGACGACAGGTAAAAGAAGATCATGGACATGGAATAGCAGCGTATATGTACCCCATATGTGGCCCTTTTCCAGTTTTTCGATTTTTTGACAATGACGCACCAAAGATAAAATTCTGAAAAAATTCATGAAAGTAGACTGCTATAAGGTACATCTAAGATAAAAATATCCAGCCTGCATGTTTTTTTAAATTCCTAAAATCGGCGGAAAACGGGCATTTTAGGCCTTTTTGAGCGATTTTCGATAAATGAACACCCTTTTAAATGACCCCAAAATTACTTTTTTTTGGTCTACTATTAGTATTGAAGCTGAATTTGGGAGTGGGAACGAGATTCGTGCGAATCTGTTTTCAGGAAAAATAAATAATAAATAATGGCCAAAAAACGACGTTTTTGACGATAATTCGGTAAGAAAACCCATTTTGGACAAACGCGCTTCGGTAAAAATTTTCTTTTTTGGTCCCAAATGATTACCGCCTGCTTCCGAAAAAATCCCGGTTAAGGGACTTTTGACCCCCCTTAATGCGGGGTACCCTTTGTTTGGTTGCATAGACTCCACAGAACGTGCTTGTTCGTGCAGAACGTTTGCGAACATGATGCGCGTGTATTGGAACATGATGCACTTGCAGTTGAAACACTCACATGTCCGCGCATTGCTGGTAAATCGTGATTCAATGCGTAAATCGCGAACAATGCGCGTTCAGCGAACTCGCTACTTTAAAAGCGGGAGATTGGCTCAGGTTGACAGGGTGTCATATTTGACACGTTTCAAGTTGGCAGAGAAGAGCCAAAATTGGAGGAAAGTATTTACCAATTATCATTAGCCAGTATGGTATCAATTACCATGACCAGTATGGTAATACATTATATGTGGCCACGCCTTTAGGCCACGGTGAATATTAGTTGACATTAGTGACCAATTTCTGGTAATATTTTCAAGTTTAGGCCGTCAAGTGTCTGGCAAATTTGAGTTACTCCTGGAGCAGATTGACTCGGCATTGAATCTGTACTTTACCGTGTGAATTTTACAACTTGCATTTTCCGCCAACCAAACCTGAGCCAGCAGGCAAGGGAATGAGTAAGCCGCCGGGAATAGAGCATCCGTGGAACCGAAATTACAAGATAATGCGTTGAAGGTGGAATTCTGAGAGCGCTCGGAGTATCGTATGCCTGTCTTAATCGAGCTTTCAAAATATTTTAAAAGTATTGACTTATGCTAATCGATCGAAATGATCAAGAGGAAGTCTGCTGTCATTTCTGAGCAAAGTGTAGAATTCCAATTTCCACTTTCTATGAGGGTATTGCAGGGAGTGGATTTGTTTCTACCAAGCATGAAGTTACCCCTATCTCGTCTTGGTAAGTTTATGTATCCTCAAATTCCCATCCAGGTTGGTGACTGGGTTGATTTTAAGGATCTTACCTCTGAAGACACCGCCTATCAGGGCTGGTTTGAGGGAAGAATAGTTGATATCATAGAATATTCCTCGGACGACAATCCCGACAACTCTGAAGTCTTGTATGAAGTTCAACACAGGTTAGTTCGTTTTTAAAGTTACAAAAAAAGTGATGCATTATTTATGATTTTTTATTTTGCTATGAAACAGACGCTCTGCTACAGAAGCTCCAATTTTTGTCACCCTTAATGAGCTTCGCCCCATTTCGAGGGTGAACCTAAAGCCTGCGGATTTAGATGAGGGAGACACCGTTTTGGCCAATTTTAATACAATGGATCCGTCAAAACGAGGTTACTGGTATGATTTTATTATCACGGAGATGGATCGAACCTCAGCGAGACCTATCATTCACGGTTTGTTTTTTCAACGATAATTAATGCTTCACAGAATCGCTCACTACTTTTATTTTAATGTGTGTATATAGGAACAATTATCGCCGAACCCGTCGTTTTGGAGAAATGTGTCATGATGTATCCTAACGAACTTATGAAAATTGAACCCATAAAACTCGTCTCAGAGAGGACAAAGCACGAACGGAAAATCATGCAAACTGAACCAACTTCTAAAAGTATTTTTGATCACAACACAGTGTGACGCCTCTTTCCACTGCACTGGGTTCTAAAATTGCAAGTGCCATTTCCATGAGCGCATTTTTGCTTTGGAAAAATAAAAAGTCTGCACATTACAGCAACAATGAAGCAAGACTTTTTCAAATGTTAGGACGGTCCTTCTCCGATAAAATGACTCACTCCTTGAACTAATTATCTTCGATCTTCCCAGCTTCGGACAATTTTGTATTACCACTGTCGATAGTACAACTTCCAATTTGTGACAAGTCGGTTTTATTCCTCCCCCCCCCCCATAAGTTACCAGATGTAGCTGGTAAAGCGGTTTTGTTGTTTTTTTTAGATGCCAACCACAATATGTCCAACTGATGGAAAGGCCGGTAGTCAGTTACAAATTGTGGCTTGTACAAGCGGCAAACCTCGTAATTTTAGTTCATTATACATTTCGACTTGTTTACTTACATAATGCTATAATCTATTTGGCCGTACGATTTTCGTCTTATTGACGTTTTAACCGAAGTTGTGTGCAGAAAAAGAGGGGTCACGCTGTGTGGATGCTTTTCATAGACAACGTTAATTTCGATGTTGTCCTATTAAGGATTTAATGTTGAACACTTTTCCAGGATATTGCGCTGCTGCATGTTTCTCGTGCATGGATCTTCCGGGTCGAAAGTGCCGGCAGTGTGGGTGCGCCGTCTGTTTCAGTAAGAAAGAGCCGGAGAAACAACTTATTTGCGACGAATGTCAAAATTATTTCCACGTATACTGCCTTAAGAAGCCACTCACAGAACTTCCTGAAGGAGATTGGTTTTGTGACAGTTGCCAAAGCTCTCACAAAAGGACACCTTCAAAAATTAAAACTGAACCGAAGGAAGCAGATTCTGAAAAATTACCAAATTCAGGTCGTGGGGGAGTGGAAGAAGATGGAGATGTGAGCAACAACTCTCGTGGTGAGGAAGTATTGTTGACGTGTGGGAAAAGCCCTGAAAAGCTTCAATTTGGCCCGATTCCTGGCGTTGAAGTTGGCACGACTTGGAGGTTCAAATCCCTGGTTGGTTTATTATCGTCTCATTCCTGACTCGTAAACCTGACTTGAAAAATTATTTTTCTCTCTTCAGCTTTTGAACTGTGGAGTTCATTTGTCGATGGCGCCCGTTCATTCTAGAAAGTTACTTGGTGTCTTCAGTGTTCTTCTCGACAAAGATTTCGGTAAAATCCAGGATAAAGGCGATGACCTTGTTTTTTCGTTGCCCGACGAGGCCTCTCGCATGAAAGTTATAAGGTAACGCTCAACATGTTTGACTTATATTACGCTATGGTTCTCATTCGTTCTCATTTCCGTTTAGATCATTCGCCAGCAACTGTCTCGTACCCTTCAACGCCGATAAGCAAGTTGCACCTTCTAATTGGAAGGCAGGCAAACCCATACGAATTGTTCGGAGTCACCAGCTCGGGACGAGTTTCTCACCAAAACTTGGATTCAGGTAACAATCGGAGTAGTCCTTTTGATGCACATCCTCCTTGCCGTCCCTTGATATCTCGCACAGATACGACGGAATTTATAAAGTCGTGAAGTACAATCGCGAAATATCGAAGGCGAAGCGATTTTGGCACTTTCATTTACGAAGGGACGATGATACTCCTGCACCATGGACGGAAAAGGGGAAAAAAAGAATATCTGCTCTCAGTCTTGGCCGAGTCATCGTTAGTTGGAATTATTTTATTCTGACCTTAAATCGCGTTATTTTCATCCATGTTCTTCTCTTAGTATCCTACAAAATCCGACACGCCTGGGAAAAACGCGAATCTTTCGAATGAAAAGACTGAGGTCCGTACTGAGGTCGATAAAAGTACAATTGAACTTCTTGACCGTGACACCGACAATTCCTCGACTTGGGAACGTCTCAAAAAATGTTTGCCAACTGGGAAAGAGGTTTATATATTCCCTTTCGAGATCTAATATTTAACCTAATTCTATATTCGTTTACCTATTAATCGTAACTGAATTCCAGCTGTTCATCAAAAACGTTTCCGAAGAATTTACATGCAAAGGGTGCCAAAATCTGGTCCATATTCCTATCACTACTCCTTGTGGGCACAACAGTTGCTTGGTATGCATTAAAATGACTGTTTGTCGTTTGTCCGTTAAAGTCATTTACAAACATTGGTTGTCGAATTTATAGAGCTGCCTTCAAAAGATATTCAAAGCGAAGAACTTCGTTTGCCCAGCATGTAAGCGCAATCTCGGTTCGAAATACCTTCTCCTGAGAAATAATCGTCTCCGAGATATTCTATTGAACTTATTTCCCGGTTACGATATTGACTGATAGCCCAAGTCATCGTATGTATCTAGTGCGTATTTCTTTTTTAAGGTAATTCTTGTACTTTATCTTCATAAAACAGTTCACTACGAACACAGAATTATTGGAACCAATCTTAACGCTCGAGTCACTAGCTAAGTATTAGCTGGACGTATAAGCTGGGGTCTGTTTCACTCCACCCGTCGGTCGGGTAGGATTGTTGGAAAAAATAAGCAACAATCAATTAGCGGTGTCCCATAGCCGTGGGCCGAGCTCCATAATGTTGTGTTTATTTCTTCGTCGCCTCCGGCATCCCCTGCTTCGATTGTCCTGTCATATGGAGCCGTAGACATTTCATTACGTTTTTTTTTCGTGAGCGCGGACCCGGCCTAGCCGAGCCCGCCGGTGCCAAAGCCATCAGTAGGCTCATACACCATATTATATTACATTACATTGTCTTGTGCATCAGTCTGAGTTTAATTTGCTCCCCCTAGAAAGACCGCCTGTAGCAAAGCGCGAAATTTTCTTTTTCTCTGGGAGGTTATTCTTCTTCCCCACCCCGCTCCATTACCAACAACTCGCGCTGCTCATCTGTCAACTCTTGTCAAAGTCCAGTGCTGATAATGACGTCTTTCGCCGTTCCGCCCCCAAGGACAAAGAGGAAGAGGCTCGTAAACGATGGGCTCCTCAACGTGAACTGTCAACCTTGAAACCGCCTTCATCCCATTTGACCAGTCAAATATTATAGAACGGGGGCGTTTCGTCGCCTTGGTAATGTTCAGCGTGACAAACTCGGCAACGACGAGACCATTCGTTGCAAGCAGCGAACCGACAATCACAAAGAAATCAGTAACATGGCCATGGATGCCGACTCGGTCGCAGTTCTTCAGAAAATACGGAAACATTCCTCGGATGTCACTTCAGTTGATTTCGGACCGAATTTTCAGCTAGCCGCTGGCTCCAGGTATTTGCTCGGGTTTTGCCTGTTGAATTTGGCTTTTCTGTCGACGTTGATGATGATCTACCTGTGATTATTTTTTTGACAACAGAATAATTCGTATTTTCACGACAGAAAAACATGTTCGTGGTTTAATTAGAAGAAACTTAATTTAGTGATTTTTACCGGCAGTTTCTGCCACAATTGGTCGTACATCTTTATATAACTCATTCAATTTGGGCTGTGCATAGTGTCGGTTGAACCCTTGAGCTCATAAGCCATCTATATTGAGCGAAAGCTCTTGAAATGATTGATTTAATCGTGACAAGGGTCTGGATGTTCCAATCGTTAACTGCATTTTGTCGTAGTCTGAAGATCATGTATTTACGCTGTCACCTGTAGACATTATTTCCTATTGTATCGACCGCGTTATGCGTCGTTAAAAAACTGTACTTGCAAGTTGCACTTATTCGTTCCATTTTCTTCTTCCGCGATGCCATTCATTTCGTGACATATTCAATTTAATGCTTGTGTGTCAAGGAATATTCAAATCCCGTATTCTCGTTCATTATGATAGCTAAAAATGTGATTATAGGGAGGGGGGGAGCGTGATGAATAGTAAGTTTCCGATCAGTTCGTATCAATATGTTGGCAGAAAAATGAATCGTATAACAATAAATTACAATGAACCTTTCACGTGAATTTTTTTTTTGTTGGTACAACATGCCTGTTTTTGAGCACTTGGCCTTGCTTTTTCGGATACTCACCGCGATATCTCGGTCAAAACAGCACCGATTGCCAATCTTCTTGAGCCGTTTGAAAGCTTACAAAATGGACATGTTTTCCCCGAGTTCCGCCAAATGGTGTGGCATGATGAAGTATGATGAAATCGTCGCCGAAAAAAACGGAAAATTTCAGGAACAACATTTTCACCTCTTTCAATAAACAAATGAGGATACTTAAACCCGTTATTAGCTTGCAAGAACTAGGTATTTTTGAAGAAAATTTTGTGCTCTTTTCAGAAATGTCACCCATTTTGTTCTATGTTAGACGATGGGTTTGTCTCGACGACTTATTGGTGGAAAAAGGGAGAGTGGCTAAAAATTCACTAATTTGGCTCTGTCTCCGAAACAATGCATTTGCGCCCCTATGTTTATATGACTTTTTTGATCCGCCCTGCCGAGTACTACAACATATTTCAATCCGGATCATTCCTCCCCAAACACCCTGTATTTTATGGTACAATTTACTAACTTGCTAGATTAAGCCAATGCTTAATCTAGCAATAAATATAGGATAAATATTTAATCTGTAATAAATATGTGGTATACGAACGTACAAAGTCCCATTTTTCATGTACCTACTGCTATCCCCGTGGTGGATCTCGGCCCTTGGGGGGCTTGGGCGATATGATAGGGCGGGGCGAAAATATTGAATAAAGAAACGTGAAAAAAATGTATCATGAGATCACGTGATCACGACCCATATCTGCTACCATCCGGTCGGTTGCGAGACCTTTTGTGAATTTTTAAATGAAATGCATTAAAATTTAAGAATAGTTGTACACTGCCAACGCTTAATAGAGCCATAAGTGGATACATCAGACCTTAACGGAGGGCGCGAATTCCAAGCCGTTTCCCGGGATAATTCTCTCTACTTCAGGTTCTAGTGCCCAGTTGGAAATTCCAGCATTTCAATGAAAAGAACTACTGTAGCTACGCATTTTTGGGCCCAAAATCATAATTTCAGGTTAAATTTGGACAAAGTTGGGCATTATCGTACTTTCCTCGTCCAGTACGATACTCTCTTAAGCCTTGTTCACACTGGTCTAGCAATTTTGTCGGGTTTAGTAACTTGTGACTCCCCCTAAAGAGGACTTTGAATTTTAGAAAGTATATAAGAAAACTTGGTACAAAATTGAAAATCCTTCTCACTGCTGGGGACGCGACTAAATAGTTGGTGTTCGCACTTGTTTAGCTACTTATCTACTCACCTACTATACTCGCCCACACTCACTCGCCCAGTGTGTACAAGCCTTTAGGCAGTTTTTATTTAAACCGTAAATACGGTTTCCAGAAATTTTTTTGTTTCTGCAATCACACAGTTTTATTTAGCAATTTTTCAATAGAAACGCACAAGATCTCATAAGAAAACCATCAATTCCATTCCAATTGTACGTCCGTAGGTGCTAACTGAGCCCCAAAAATTTACTGTTCATCCCCAAAATTTGATTTTCAGGTCCAATTGCTGGCAATTAAGCCAATACTAGGGGGTATGCGGTATACAAACTTACGAAGTCGAACTTCACCCCAAAAACTAACAATCCAAAAATAAAGAAAAACAGTAAATTTAGCCTTAAGACGTAATGACCTGAGCCCGAAAATTCTCAACAAAAATCACCATTTTTCGACTGAAATCCTACTGGAACGGTCAGATTTTTCCTAGATACTGACAATTCGCAACCAGACACTGACTCTTCGAGTAAAACTATAATTACTTTCATGTTCCCGTAGGGGGAAACTAAGCATGGTGTTCGTGACAAAAATCGATTCCGAGCCTACTCGGGATTAGCAATCTGGGGGGGGGGGGGGAGTCGAGTAAGACCTGCATCCACATCCATCACAATTCAATCCCTCATCAGTCCCATCGTGTGCAGGTGTTTCTGTACTACAAAGAGCTCTGTAAGCACTCCTACCATTATTCTTTGCTTCCTTTCTAATCCGAACAGCCACTTTGCTGTGTTGTATCGTATTTCTTTATCCCTCCTTTCGCGTTTCGCCTGCCTGCGATGGGTCTCTGCTTCCCAGAGCGCCTGGGATTCCTTTCTTGGCTCCATGTGGAATCAAGCCCCTGGCTTGACCAGTTCGTCTGCTCTCTCCTTCCCTGGGACTCCACCATGCCTTGGTACTCTCCCTAACTAAACTGTGTTACACGCCTCCAGCAGAGCCGACATGCGCGATGTTCAGCCCTACCCCACCACCCCCGGTAGACCACTAGCTGGCTGAAAATGGCCCCAAGGGCGGCATGGCTGCCCGAGTACACCTATGGTCACATGCTAGTTAGTTAGTCCCCTTTTCCCTAGTTCTATCGCACAGGTCTCGATGGCCTTAAACAGCACTATGCTCCTCATCATCTCGGGGATGTAGAGTAGATGCCATGTACCAGCTTTAACTTGCTCGGTTCCACTTTTAAACTCTTCGAAAACAACATTTGAAAACTCAAAACAGAGTACGAAATGCGTGGATCTGACTAACATTTATGCGCATTGATACTTTTTAGCGACAAAACCGTGATGCTGTATGAATGGCGCCAAGGGTTGGGATTCGTGGAATCGTCCTTCTGCCCTTTGCGAGGGCACAAATACGGTGTCACTTGCGTAAGATTTTGCCCGACTCTTCCACTCCTAGCATCGGCGTCAACCGATGGTCATACTAATTTATGGTCCCTAAAGGTGGCAGCATTTCTATCCAGTCTCCTCTATTTACCTATTTCCGTACCAGAATTGTTTTCATTTTCGGAATAATCAGAGTGGAGAATGCGTTCAGTCAGTGATTCAAGCCTCGGGAAATGGAGTGCGGAACATCTCTTTTTCCAATGACGGAATTCTCTTGGCAACAGCCGGTGAGGGAGGTATGTTTTGCCTGTGGTCACTCGCCTTTCCTACCTACAATTTAATTAGGTATTATTGAATCGGACGCCCTCTATTGTTTTATTACTTTATACAGCTTGATTTCATGAAATTTTAGAGTTGTGACTGAGCACGATGATGAAAGCGTTCAAGGAGTGTCTTTTTCCCCTGACAACACGCTTCTCGTATCGGGAGACGTCACAGGTGAGTGCGTTATTTATTTAACGCCACCACCATCACCACTTCTCTCCCCCTTCGTAATTACGCATTGTAAAAGTCGACTAAAAGTGCCTTATTTTGTCGTTTACTTCGAAAATTGAATAAGTTGACCAAAAACTTTAGTAATTACCTAACATTATCTTTTCATTATTTTGGGTTCAAATGTTGACACATGGAACTGTGTTGCATCACTTTTTTCTATCCTCCTTGCTGCCGTCTGAGCCCGTCATTAAATATTAGTCGCGGAAGAACTAGAATATAAACGTTGTTGATTATTGACGTGTTTTGGCGTTATTACTCTAGAGGAAACACAATTTGTTGATTTTTTTCTCATTTTTTGTTGGCCATCTTTTTACTGAAATTCTGATATCTGATTTAAGGGACGTACAAGGTTTGGTCTATTCACGGGTTAAAAAATGGCGATCAAATGGCCGCCCTTTTAACTGTTCGAGATGCTCACGATCTTGGAGTCAATTACTTGGAATTTTCCCCTGAGCACTCTGTGCATTTGTGTAAGTCTTTTCTTCACTGTGATGTATCTCATATACTTATTAAAATCTAACTTCCTCTTGTTTTATTTTATTAAATTCTCACTCGAAATAATAATATTCAGGTGAAGACGACGGTGTCACGGAGAGAACGTACTTGATGGCGAGTTGTGGCAACGACGAGCTCGTCAGTTTGTGGCAGGTGACCGTGCTTCAAGGCGGTAAGGGCAGCGACGCACCATTTTTACCCTCGTCACCGTCTCCTAACATTGTGGCAAAACTTTCTGGCCACTCTTCGGCCGTCAGTCAAGGGAGAATCAGCTCTCGCGGTGATTTTTTAGCTTCTTCGTCTATTGATAATACCACACGATTATGGCAGGTGTGGACAAATCTTCTCAGTGCGATCTGCAGTATTTTTCATGTTCATGTCGTAATACTTCAGATTGCCACTGGTAGGTGTCTCAAGACATTGGAAGGACACACGAGATATGTGACATCGTGCGCTTTCTCGCTGGATCAATCTCTTCTCGCTACAGGTCTCCTAATGCGGTTTTGTAATCCTGCTAAGACAGTCAATAACTGATTATTTGATTAGGTTCCAACGACAGATCACTTATAGTGTGGGACTTAACTGGCGAACTCAGCTTGGACTCCCGAATGGCTTCATCCCCGTCCTATCAGGAATTAATTGTAGTTATTGTTTCTATTTGGGTTTTCGTTTCTTTTACGTCTAATTGCAACAGGCTGAGCGATTGGTTAATGAAAAGGATGACGATAAGCAGGGTGTTGTTTTATTAACAAGAATGAATGATCACGCATCCTCCGTAAATTCAGTTTCCTTCAATTCAAACTATTTAGTATCGGCGGGAAGGTGAGTAACTCTGAATTTTGTCGAAATTTATCATAGTCATTATTATATGTTTGAATGGGAGCAGTGATCATAAAATCGTCATTTACAAGTGGTCCGGCCTGAGTTTGGCTCGTATTCACGTGATTAAAAAAGCCCACAGGTAAAAAAAAGACTGCACACAATTGATGTAAATGAGCCATAACGTAATCTATAATCCACTTTGTATTAGGTACTCAATAAATCAAGTCGATCTTCGTTTAACATCTGATTTGTTTGTATCGTGTTCTTTGGACGGAAACGCTGTTTTGTGGAGTGCTGAGGTGATATCCCGTTTGACAAACCACATTATAAGTAGTTAAATTAATCGTAGTTAAATTAAAAGTCAGGAGACATAAAAAAGTCGGGTTGGCATGTGTCCGGTGCTGGCGTAAGGTGCGTGAGGTATTCTCCTGACTCCCGACTCATAGCTGCCGGCGGTGATGACGACGTAGTTCGAGTGTACAGAGCGGATTTGTGCGAAAAACTCATGTAAGCTCTAACTTGTTGCGAGTCATGTAATTTCCGGTGATGTCAATTTGCTTATTTCTCATTAACAACAGTTCAATCAAAGGGGATGGAGAAGGAGTAACTAGCCTATCCATGTCGTTTGATTCAGAGGTCATGGCTGTAGGTGCGGCTGACGGCCATGCTCGATTGTACCGCATTGCCCCTCCGTCGTTGACTCCGTTCGGCATTATTGAAAATGCCAACGACCTCGGTGTCTCATCCGTTGATTTTTCTCCCGTTGCACATAATCAACTTCCAGGTTGACTTTCAGCATTTTGTTTCATGAATTTCTCTGGAAGTTGACTCATTTTTCCACTAGGAGAAGATGACCGGTACGAAATAGCCACCTGTGGCTTTGACTGCCTCGTGAAAGTGTGGCACTTCAGAGCAACTGACTTCACTCCAAATCTTCTGTGGACATTGTCGGGTAATTTTTACAGCTTGACAAAGAAGCGAAGTGTTGCCAATAAAAATCTGGATAATGCTTTCTAGGACATGGAGGAAGTGTGACGTGCGTGAGATACTCTCCGCATCTTGCTGAAATGATAGCTTCAACTTCAACTGATAAGAGCTGCCGACTGTGGGATTCCGTACGTATTCCTGAATGAAATGTTCTCGTTTTTTCTAAAATTGACTTCTCGATTTAGTATTCAGGTTACTGCTTGCACATCGTTGAAAGTCAAGAATCAGTTCTCACTTGCTGTGCTTTCTCTCCGGACGCTACTCTTATTGCCGTTGGTGAGTACTTACCTGTTTATTGTGCCCCAAACTTGCATCTTCCTCTAATTTCTTACCCCTCCTCACTTGACAGGATCAATGGATAAAAGTGTGTCGGTATGGAGGCTGCCGTCCGACTTGGCATTCAGGTCGTTCGTAGCTCACCGGAAGGACAATGGTAAAACGATAGTTGCAAGCTGGTCCGTTGACCACGTCAATAGATGGCTTGAGTCATACAATCTTCCCCCATCGAATTTCACTGGCCTGACGATTCTTCAATCGCCGGTAGACGGCATTTTAAATCAACTAAACATCGGTGCGTCTGTTGTTGTTGGATCCTACTAAACGTGAGCAAATTAACCTGTTTCGTAAATTATTCTTTTCCTTCAAGAAGGTGACGAACAGAGAGAAGAAGTTCGCAAAATAATTCTAGACCTAAGGAAGGATACGCACGACGCTGACGCACCTGACGAATTCGTTTGTCCCATCACCCATCAACTGATGAGAGACCCAGTTATAGCTTCTGGTAAGTCACTTGAGAATGATGCGTTAGTTTGATTTAGTTGAAATCTTGGTGTATATTTAAAATCATTGCGTGGACTCAAATTCTCCTGGTTCAATTACTCAGGGCCGCCGAGAGAAAATCCGGGCCCGGGAGGGCCTTCGAAGTCGGGCCCCCTCAAATAAACAGACAAAAACCTGAATGCATTCACGCGCGGTATACGCATTTTTATGGTGATTTTCATGCTATGTATACGGTGCAGCCGTGTACTACGCTGCTGATGACAACTACACACAATAATTAAGTTTAATTTGAATTTGAGAACTGAGTGCTTTGAGAACTTGTCAATCATAGGATTGATTCACTTAATTATTTGATCTGCAGAAGATTCCCCCAGGAACTGCGAAATGGAGTTTTTTCGACTTTCGTTGTTTAGTTATCTGCAGAAACGCCGATTTGGGGCTTCTTAAATTTTAGCTGCGAATGTCTCACTTTATATTTTAATCAATTTTAGCTGTGATCTAGCGCCTCTTCTATAATTTTGAGTTGTGAGATGGCACTCTTCCACCATTTTGGCCGTGAATTATTGCTTTTTCTCAAGTTTAGCCCTTAAATATAGCAATTCTTCCCCATTCCATCCCACGAATGATCGAGTTTTCCAGCTTTTTGCCGCGAAGGGACGTTTATTCACCTTCAGCCATGATTTAGTCCCATTTCAGTTGCGAATTACAGTACTTTTAACTGAAATTTAGCATCAAATTGGCTCCTTTCCCACATTTTAACTGAGAATTATAGGTAGCACTGTATGCATGAAGTTGAAGCCGTAGGAGCCTACATTGCCTGTCTTTCCTGGTTGAGGTGCGTCAAAAACGAAACGGTTTCAGCTGCTCGCCAAGCCATGCTTACTAACCGTCGTAGTATGAGCCATCTTACTAACAACATCAATTATAGCACTATTTTCCCCACGAATCATCAACGCTTTTCCTTTATTTTAGCCGCGCCAAATTAACGCGCTTTCTCAATATTTTCAGCGAAATACCGATTTTGCCACTCTCAGCAATGAACTAACGCTTCTGGGTACTTGGTATAAATTTTTGCGACGGAGTTATTTTTTTCACTTCATCGTTGAATTAGCAGGATGTCCCCATTTCAGAAGCGAACTTGCGCTTTTGCTGAATTTTTGTCATGAATTAACGCCTTTTCTTAATTTTAGAAACATAATATATCGCTTTGTCTCCATTTCAGCCGTTAATGAGCCAATGGGGAACTTGCACATTTTTCAAAAGTTGGTGTTTCTTAAAGAGGGCTCTTCCACAAGCCTATTGCTCACTGAAATCAATCAAGGATGCTTTTTTAGCGCATTTTTAAAAATTTTGAGTGGGAGTTCGATTACGTCAAATCTTATTAGTTGAAATTGATGATGCGGGGAAGAGGGAGTTCGACGCGTTTACTGGAGGGAAATTTTTCATGTTATTTGTAAACAGACAATTTTAGAGTTCCCTCAAATGCTTCACAAGTAAGGATTTACGTCATTTCCCCTCGCACCATCCATCCACTCCTGAAGAACTTTGAACCTTTTTTAAAAATCTTAAAACGCACCAATCGGGTTGCAACTTCCGTTGTTATCCTTCAGTTCACGGGTCAAATCACCGGTATGCTTTTCTTCCCAATCTGAGATTCATGCAAGTTCCCAATTGACCCATTATCTCAATGTTTTGATGTGATTTTTTTTCTCAATTTTAGCTATGGATTAACGATGTTTCCCCCTTTTTTTGGTTGATTTGCGCGTTCTCCCTCAATATTAGCTCTTTTCTCGATGCGGTTTGAGGGTTTTTTCTATTTAACCCGTGAATAAGCTATTTTTGCCGCGAATGAAACGTCTTGCCTTATCAAGTGTAACTGGCATAAAAGTAGCACCGGCAATTGCAGTCATTCGCAATGAGGAAGTTTCACATTTTCCAAAAATATTTGTTTTCGGTGAGGCATATCAATCCTTCCCCGTAAATAAATAAATAAAAATTTAAAACCCTTCGAAAATATTTTTTATTTATAAACAAAAGTTGGAATATTTGAAATCCCGCCAAAACGAACATTTTCCGCAACGTAATATCCCATGTATTCTCTGTCCTTTTCATGCCTCTAAATAGCTCATCTGTTTACCCTCCATTATTTTATTATTGAAGAGTTCTTGTAGAAAGTAAGGCAAAGAAACACAACAAACCGCTCTCCGACAGCTACGTTACACGCGAATTTTTTTTCGGAAGGCGCACATGACACAAACATGTTAGCTGGCGTGTTTGAAATGACCTAAAACTTCAAAAATCGCGTATTTTTTAACTGTTGGATTATTTCACTAACGGATCACGATTTTTGCTCTATTTTAGCATAAATAAACCTTTAAAAATAGATTTATGAATAAGTTCTGACCCATGAAACTTCCTCAGGCGCGCCCCCATATGGCAAATGCGATTTATAGGGAGGGGGGAGATGGCGTGAACTTGTCCCCATGTCCATATAAGGTTGAGGCCCACCATGAAAATATATCGGATACTTCAGGAACGTCACTTTTATTTTTCTTTACGCTGTCCATGAGACCCTCAGACCATACTCCATTGAGAAATGCAGTCGGTCCCGTTAAAAATGCTCTACAAGGGGCTGACGTTGCCCCTGAAAGTGGTCAAAAATGCGCATTTTGCCGTGCCATTGGTTTTGGCCGACTTTCCCGACTCGAAGAGGCCAAGTACGGTCCGCGTGCGAGAACGGCTTCCCACTGGGCAACTCTGAGCTTTTTGTTTTTCAGGCCGAGCATAATGGTTCGCCATATTGTACCATTTTCCCTTTCGACCTGCCCATTGCCCTGTGGGTTGTAAGCTGAAGAATTAGATGTCGCTATCCCTCTGGAGTGGGAATCTGTCATTTCCTTCGAAATAAATGAAGATCCCCTATCAAAATGAATGTAGCGTTGCATGCCAAATATCGAGAAAAACTCGGTAAAGTGGCCAATAACGGTAGCAGAAGATGTATCAGGGCATGGTTAAGCGAACGGAAATCTTGAAAATTCGTCGATAATAGTTAAAAGATATTTATTACGAGAGCTTGATGGGAGAAGCCCTTTAAAGTCGATGCTTAAGCGTTCAAACGGAAAAGTTGCTTTAATCAACTTCTTTTTGTCATTCTTGTAGAATCTGGTTTCACTTCCATACAGCTGGGACATGAAGCAGTGACATTTCGAACTTCTTCCACAGAAAAGGGAAGATTATGGGTCCTCACCCAGTAGAACATTCGTGTAACTCCTGGATGGCAAAGGTCACAATGCCATAATTTAGTTTAATAATTCATAAAATATCATGACATCCTTCGACATTTGTTTGAAACAAGGGCTACTGGCGCAAATTTAGAATTTCCCAAAGGTTAATGCTAAGCCTTAAAATTCTTGACGTGGTGGTTCCTATAAGAGGATAAAATTTAGTGCCGCGGTGTAGACGGGGGATGATTGGACGAGGGCCGAAGACTCATCTCCGCAACAGCCCCTTATAAGGTTGTTCTCGTTTGTACTTTTTACCATGGTTGGTTCAGAGCTGCCAGATTGGGCTATATATCGCGTTTAGGGCAACTCCTGGAGGCTATATTGCGGCCTAAAATCGATAAATAACTGTAAAACGCGAATCGGGCTATTTGTATCTTATAAACTTATAATATTGTAAACTTCCAAACAGCGCATTTACAGATTTTTGTTTGGAGGAATCCAAAGCGAGGAAGGTAGATGCTTTGATGTGGGTGATCGCTCTTGCCACCTTGGTTCTCAAATGTCTAGGTTATCATTATCACAGCGTTTTTGACCCATTTGGCACGTTTTCACGAACCCTACACATTTATCCAAGGTCATTGGCAGCAAGGTCATTGGCGTAGGCTACTACGAAGATGTTCATTTCTGGTCATGCTGTCGTAAAGGCCGATCAATCCTGGAATTTTCAACATTTTTGTCTCTTCACACGTTTTATTGATACACCGAATCGATTTTTGACCTGACTAGGTCATCATCAGGGTTGCTTCAATGAAGAGATCCGAGAGTCATACACTTTTCATGTGAAAGTCACATTCGTTATTCCCATTCGTTACAACGAAAATTTTGAAGACCCCTGGGTAGGCACTACACTACCGCCAGTACACAGCCGTGGACTTTCCCAAGAACAGCACATTAGCAAATACTCTCGGTTTAAGGCTTGAAAGGACTTCTATTATAAACCACGAATGAGCTTTTTTCGCCGTTTTAGGCCTGGTGCGCACTTGTATTTTTGCAAGCCGCGTCTCTACCGCTAGGGTGGTCTGCATTGTCTTAAAATACAGTATGCCGTGAATGCGAGCCTTTTCTCGAACCAAACAACGAAATTGAATCGAATCGTGGGCTGAAAGGAATTTTCAGGCACAAAAACTGCTGAGCATCTTCAACGTCCTATTCTGGTTGTATGGAATAATCCCCGTTTTCAAAGCTTGTTGGTTTTATACAGGGTGGAAGGTGATAATTGTGACAACAAAAGCATTATGTGAAAATAGACCTCATTTGCGACCGAAATCACCCCATACACCATGGTCTGAAAATCAAAACCCTTCGAGGTATGATTTTTCTTACGATTTTTAAAGCTTACCTCACTTTTTTCAACTAAATGCGAGAAACTCGCTTTCAATTTGAATTTTTGCAACTTTTGGCGATAGTGGAAAGATCACACTATTTCCTGTCATGATTAGCCATTTTCGATAGACATTCAACTATTTTACGTGGCCTGAAATGGGACTCAAAGTTTTGCAAATCGGGAATTTTACATTTTTTTTTTTTTTTTTAAAGTCAGCCCCCGTTTGTCAATACTCAATCTTATAGCGTTCCCCATTTGCACAAAATTCTGCAACGGGGCTATTCATTTCCACCCGTCTTCTCCACTAACATATGATTTAATTCAGTGAAGACGGGTGGAAATGAACTGCCCAAATGCAGAATTTTGTGCAAATGGGGAACGCTATTAGTGTACGGACGTCCCATGATTCAGAAAAACATATTCAATGTGTCCTTTTCAAAAATAGTCATAAGCGTTTTCTTAGTTGTTTAGTGATTTTCCGTCAGAAATAGTGCGATTTCTCGGAATAGAAGCTTGAATTGTGTTAGGCTTTGTCTTTCCTAGTCGTCCGGATAACATCAGTTTAATTAATTTAGCACTTCAATTTTAAAAAAAGCTACAGAATTATCCCTCGTATCTATCTAACAACATCTAGATAAGATAAAATTCGGCGTGGTTTACTTACCGATCAGTAGAAACAATGGCCCTGGGTGGGGTTTAGCTATGCTCATCCCTCCCTCTGCGTGGACAAACCGGGCCTGATTTTTTTTTTTTTCTTTTAAATCCCGAATTTGCAAGACTATCGAAGATGGAAGTTTATCGAAAATGGCTAATCCTGACAGGAAATAGTGTGCTCTTTCCAAATCCATCGCCAAAAGTTGCATAAATTCAAATTGAAAGCGAGTTTCTCGCATTTAGTTGAAAAAATTGAAGTAAGCTTGAAAAATCATAACTCGATGGGGTTTGATTTTCGGACCATGGTGTATGGGGTGATTTCGGTCGCAAATGAGGTATATTTTCACCCAATTTTTTTTTGTCACGCTTATCCCCTTCCACCCTGTTTATTAAGAAATTAGGTACCATTTTCGCAATTTAAAAAGAGACCCCGCCCGCTTCGGCGGTACACAATACTAAAATTTGACACCCACACCTTCTTGAACATTATCCACGTGTGAAAGAGGGAGTATGAGTCACAGGTCCGTTACGTTTGATTTGTATTTCTTCCAGGTTCTCAACCCGCGGTTTCTTTCACAGAGAGTCCTGGCAATTCTGGTTATTGGCGCACTATACGTGAAATGTAATACTGGTCATTTTATTTAAACAGACGGTGTCAGTTACGAGAGGTCTGCCATTGAGTCGTGGTTTTCAACCGGACGACTCACTTCGCCCATGACAAACGCCGTTCTCGACTCAATCAAAATTGAACCTAACGTCGAACTTAGGCGTAAAATTTGTGATTATTTGGGCGTATGAAAAAGTTGTTGGCTTAATTTGTTTTTAAAACCGGGTTTGCTTTCAACTTACGACAATTTAATTAGTGCCTTTCGTCTTTTTACTTTTACATCCTTCACGTCTTGAATGATTGAGTCAGATACTATTTCACTAAGAAATGAATTATCGCGAAGGGTCTTTTATTTCGAGAAGCTTATATTTAAAGTTATTAAAAGATCAATACTGTTATCAACTTGTGTTACCGAAATGCTTTAAAAATTGTGAAAGTAAAAGTTATTTTTTTACGCACTTTTACTCTAGACGTAAGAAGACACTAGTCAAATACTTTTCCTCAATCTTTTTTACACGTTCTTGGAATAATTATGGGCTTTGAATATTGATAAAAATAATTACACTAGATTCTACTATATTCTAGGGAACCTGTGCCTTCATCTAAGAAATTGAACACACTTAAAAACCGTCGCTTACCATTTGTTGATAGGACTCAAGAAGTGGCGAGGGACTACGGATTGTGCAATTAATAATGTCACACCAAAATTATAAATCATTGCCAGTGGTGACGTGATACTTCAGAGTGAATTCCGAGCAATAAACATTTAATAATCAATCTAAGTTCACCGTTTTCTGCGTACATTATGACCATACTCCTGCATCTTCCTTGAACCTGTTGAATATCGATTTAAAAGGAGCATCTATTGAGCCACATGTTGGTTCGTTTCCCTACTTAGACAGGAATGTTTTGTTTAACGGAAACCGAGTTGGCTTGTACCACCATTCGCGTCCTCTCAAGTATGGATCATCAACCCAAGAACCGTACGTTTGATTGGTCGTCTGAATTTTTTTCAAACCTAAGTAGAATTTTAAAAACCTAATTTTTGTACTTTATGTAACGTGACTCGTCTCTATACCCTTCAGTGCGTTTGACTCTGAACTGACGGCATCATTTTTTATTCCTAATTCTGTGGCTACTGGTGGGTGGTGTTGAACGTCCTGCGTTTGGCCTTCGAATGTTTGAACCTTGGCTGAAGGAGGCCTCATCTGACTGTCGTAGTCACTCTTTAATGGATAGCTCGCCTGAAATACGGTGGAAGTGAGACTCTAGAGTTTTACACATTGCCGGTATTTTTCAAGGAAACCTTGATTTGTTCTGGAGAACGCAGTTGTTCGAAAGATGCTGGGCCATAAGCAGACTGTGAAGTTGCGATATTGTCGTCAGGGGGTTTGTAAGCATCACCTGGATATCTATAAACAAAAAAAATCAATCAAGTTAGACTTACTTCCTTCCAAAACAACGTAGGGAAACCGAAAAAAGGAAGTACCTAGCTTGAGCCTCCGGAGCCAGTCTAGTAATTTCAGTTTCATCTCTCTCGTCTTTCCAGGACAGTTTCTTGAGACCTGCTTCGGGAGGGGGAATTTTGTATTCGGGTTGAGGATACGATGGATCTGATTCGGGTAAGCCGGGCCAATTTCGTGAAGGCGCCCCGTATCTGCATGAATAATTCGAGTCAGTTTCAGCGTTTGACCTTCTTCGCATTTTGATTACCTTGGCCTTACTATTCCAGCCGCGTATTTATTGTCCGTGTAGCCCGAGCCAACGGAGTAATTGGCTACTGGATTTACTGCGTTAGCCGCGGCTGATTTCACTGCGGCCTTCGTGTAACCGGGGGAGACGGAGTCGATAGGAGGTTGGGATTCGTAGGGCTTTTCAGCCATTGACATTTGTTTGTTCTCCCAATGCTCGATATTCTTAAATTTGTAAGGAAAACGATGAATAAATTATTTCAGAAAGCCTCAGTATAGATGTCACCTTGGGGCAGGTTCGAAATTCGTTCTCGGGGTTGACGTCGGCTCCGTGCGAGCGATACGATGACTGAACATTGCCGTTCATATTTATGGGATAATTTGTGTGTCCCTGATGATTACTTTTAAAGTTTGTGTAAACATTCTTATAAGAGGCGTTGCTTACACTAGACTCTTGGTAATTTTCCATTTCATTTTTGTGACTTGCGATCTGCTGGTTGGCTTGTCTGTTCAATAAACCATCAGGTGTATGAACTGAAAGCCCACAATCTACAGTCTCCATTGAATGATTCTTGGTTTGCTGTGTCCTTAAATTTCTGAGAAACTCTTCTTTACTTAAAGGGGTTCGCTCGGAGGTAGATGGTGCGGCATAGCCGTCGGGAATCGATTTTGGGGTTGGCCAAGAGAACTGGCGTGGCTCGATAGGGTTGGCAAAATCCAAGTTTTTCAGCGCCATTTTGCTCGAGTAATGTTCTGGGTCCTTTAATGAGACAATAACCGTATCAAGTTCCGAACTAACTTATCTTTCAAAGTTGATTGTTGAAATTTTACCATATTCGGATTGCTATGATCATCCCTCGGCAAAGAAGAGCCATATTGAGCGTTCGTGGGGGTGGGAGTGGGTTGTCCGTTCAATGCAGTTTTTTCGCTCCTGGCGGCGTATGAATTCAGTACAGACGGCTGAAAACTTCCATTGCAGCTAGCCTGTTATTACGCGGACAAAGTTAAACAAAGCTTTTGCACTGAGTTTTTTCACCTTACATTGTAACTCCCGTACGATGGAGCTCGATAATCTGACTTGGTGACAGACGTCAAAGGAGTTGTGGCTCTTTTACTGTAAGAGAAACTCGTCTCGCAAGCTGGTGCATTGTAATTCCCGATGACCTTCGAGGGATCGGGCAGGCCGAGAGCTGAAGCGGTCGAACGGTAGTCCCTCGAAAGAGCTGAACCTCGGGCTCGTGCAGCGCTTCTGTCCCATGACTTTCCGATAGCACTCCCACTAAAACGACCGCAATCCTCTTAGGCAAGTATTAAAAACCCATAAGGTCCCGTTCACAAGTTCTATGTATGCGTTCTGTGGAGTCTATGGCCTCTACGCAACCAAAAACATTTTCGTGTGTCCAGAGTGTAAAGTTCGAGTTTACAGGCAAAAAGTCTAGAGTTACGCTCCAGTGATGTAAAAACTTCACCTCACTGAAAAGTAGTGGCGTAAAATTTTACTTCACCCGCCGCAACCCGACGTAACTAGGCTTCCGCTTTATAATTACCTATCTTGTTGACCATTGACCGAACGTTATCAATTGGACACGAATGAAAATTGACTCTGTTTTTATTAGGCTGATGTCAAAAGCTGGGTACCACGCGAAAAATAGTGTATGCAACTCTTGAGGGAGTAGAATTGCCCCGCTCGTTTTTTTCAGCTCACTCCGCTGTGCCTCGTGAGCTAAACAAACTCGCGTGCAAAATTCTTCTTCCCTCACTCGTTGTGTAATATATTATTACAAGTTGCGTGGAGACTCTACAGACGCCCAGTATAGTCAATGAGGCTTCATCTGCAACTCTGCAACTTTAATTATGTTTAATATAAGGTCCAAGAAACAATTTTTGATTTTCCACACGCTCTAAGTATAGTATCCACAGTGCGAGGCAGCTCGCCTCGAATGCCTCGTGGCATCTGCCTCGGGGTGAGGCATGCGTTGTTGAGTTAAATTGTACCCTCGCATGCTCGATGCGAGCACGCGAACCACCTTTCAAAGTTGGTGGCAGTAGACATGGCCCCGCCAACCAGGAAGAACGTTGAAGTGGCGGCCGCTGCCTACATTGTGATGCCTACGATCGTTAAGAAAAAGCGACAGAAAAAAAGGCGGCACCGTTGGTGGGTCAAACAATTGTTTAAAGTGGGATGGAATACGGGAACAGGATACTACAGGAGCCCAATAGAGATGCCATCTTCTTCTTTAAATATTTTACCGGAATATTCACGGCTAAAGATATTTCCCGCAAGAGATCTTCCCGAAGATTTTTGTTGTAATATTGTGGGTGTTTTGGATCCCTCAATAAACGATGCTGTTCATATAATTTAACGATAGGTACCATGAAGTACCTACTTCGTTTTCCATGGCGCGGTTTTGTGCGCTCCGAGGCAAACTAAGCTGGTATCCACTACATGCACGCCTCACCCCGAGGCTCCTTTGTGCAGCACCTTTTTACCGACAAGCCCCTGCCTCGCGTCGCACGGTGCGAGGTGAGCGGCTCGCTGCGAGCAACCCCGGTATCCACACTCCGAGCATGCGTTCCGAGGCATTCGAGGCGAGCTGCCTCGCACTGTGGATACCCTGCTCTATCCTACCGAACATTGTGTAAAAAAATGCCCAGAAAAACATAAAACGTTGTTGTATCACAATTTCATTTATCCCAGATATTTTGACGGGAGTTTTAGGCTCTTGAGCCCGTTCAAGACTCACGTAAACATTTAATCCAGAGTCGTTATAATGAATGACGTGTTTCTGCAGTTCTGCTCAGTATTCTTATTCTGTATGACAATGTCAATACCTAGATGTTGCTAGGTAGGTTGCGGTTGCAATTTTTAAATGTTCCAGGGTAACATTCTTAAACCAGGGGAACATTCTTAAATGAAATTCACCTTAGCCATCGACATGGCCTGACAAAGCAATACTATTTAAGGGGGAGTTGCACGGGTGATTCCTCGTCCCCCTCCAATCATCCCGCGTCTACTACTCGGCATACATTTTCTCGCCACACTCAATCATCACTGCATTATTCATTATTTTCTCGCCTTATTTCTGCACCAATCCTGGTCTTTAAGGACTCGTTTTAATCTTCACGAAATTCCGCATATGCAGTAGTTGTAAGTCGAAAAAAACCGTGAAATTACAAGGTAAAAGTTCAAGTCGAATTTAAACTAACTTCTGGGATGAAATTTGAAAAAAGGAAAACTACTGCATATTTCCTGAAGATTAAAACGAGTCCTTAAAAACCAGGATTGGTGCAGAAATAAGGCGAGAAAATGTATGCCGAGTAGTTGACGAGGGATGATTGGAGGGGGGTCGAGGAATCATCACTGCAGTTCCCCTTAAAGCCCTGTACACACGGAGACAGAAATGTCATAACACAAGTCATAACATCTCGAAGCAAGATATTGTACGCCATTTCTGTCAAGTCCCTTGTGTTCACACGAGGACATTTATGTCATGACATGGTAGCCTGTTGGTAACCTCTGATTCAGTGAATGAATCGAATAAATTGTCTCATTGCTTTCTAGTTCTTGTGTTCACTTTGTTTTTAATTTTAACTATTCTTTTCAGAACGAAATCCCCAATACCATTTTCTTTCGTTCGGAATTGAAGTGCAGACCTTCTTTTTTTTTTTTTTTTGAAAATTGTCCGCTCCTCCTGTGCTCCAAAGTTCAAGTTTTGGTGGAGTAATTTGCTAAAATCGTGTTTCCTACAAGGACAATTCACATTTCAATTTATTTGGTGGTGTTGAAAGCGGTAGCTGGCACCACGGCAGCTAGTTCTGCTCTTCACGCAATAAAGACAGTCCAAAATAAAAGATAAGGATGAACAAATAGGCGGTATAAGAGTAGCTGTTTCGTGAAATTCTTAATGCAATTTAATGAAATACGTCTAGCTGTTTTATTACAAACTTGTTTAGTACAGGTAAAGGCACTCACGCATCTCATACTCTATGATGAGTGATGCCATGATGATGAGTGGTGATGATGAGTGATACTGCCTCACGACTCCAATCCATTTTTTTCCAAACTTCTCTTGAACATTGAAACAACAGAACGCTCAACAACAAGTTACAAGCTCACTTCCACGGTTTTAATAATCCCTATTTCCTACCCTTTCGGCTTGGTTGGGTTAAAAGGGAAGGTTACTAGACATTTCTGTCTAGAAAGATGTCACCGTAGAATTCTCAAAATTTGTTATGACAGATATGGTATGACATCAAATGTTATGACTTTTTCGTGTTCACACGGAGACTTTTCAGTCATGCCACGGATGTCATGACAGAAAAGTCTCGTGTGTACAGGCTTTTAAAAAGTAATGAAGTAATTTCACAGGCCCTACTTCTATTTTCTGCAACTTTAAAAAATCAAAAATTAAAAATTGAGGGTTGTAGGTGTGAGAGTATCCAATGAAGATATTGAAGACCGGGTTGTGTTTTGTTCGTTGACTCGTTTGAGAATGGCGTTGTTGCCGAAACCGCGGTCACAAATAAACAAATAAGTGGGAGAGATCTTTTCTTATCTTCAATATCTTCTGCAACTTTGGTTTCCTCTAAGATCCCCTAGCTTTCAAATTCCATTTTATATCTTTAGTCCAGTAGATATGTACATTGTACTCGGAAAAAATTCCGAAGTTATTGGAACTTTTACTGGTTGCTCGGGTATGTTGTGGGACGACTCTGTCAAGTTTTCAAACTCGAGGGCCCTGTGCTAACTTGGGGAGAGCCAAAAAACCTCAAAATGTTCTACTTTTTTGGGTTTTCCCCTCATAACTTCCAAACTAAGCGGTTTTCGACCAAAATGTTCATTTTTAAATTTTCTACGAGTTTGTTGAAATACATTTTTGCTCAAACCCAGTACCAACCAGTATGCAGGCGATCAAAGTTGGATGCATTTTCTCAAAATGAAATAATTTGCCAAAAACGAAGGTTGTGGCCCTCTAACTATCACATCTATACCATCTGTTTTATGGTAATCACTAATCACGGATCAATTTAGATTATGTTGAAAGTGCTGAAACACGCATGAGAGGGGGGTCCGCTGACAAAACGTATACCTATATGTTTGTAATAGTATACGGTGTAATTAGACCTTAAACGAAACATCCAAAGTGAAAGTTTCATTCCAACACCAAATTGTTCTTTACAACCCACGTATTGATTGGTGAAAAGTCCCAACGTTTTGGGCAACGGGAATAAGTGGGAAAGGGAATAAGTTGGCAAATTATGATTTTTTTTTTCAGTACGTCTCAAATATTTCGAAATTTATGAGGTTTTGCGTGACACTGGCTAAAGACAAAAGTATTCTCCATCAAAGTGCCAACAAAAATAGATCAGAAGATAATCTTCTAAAGTGAACGGTTCGTGAGTTACAAAGGGTAATAGTAAACATTCTTCGTATTTTCACATTTTTCTGTCGAAAAAACTGGCACGAGGAAATTTTTTTTTATCCTTGATTGTGTTTCGTTAAAGCAGTTGCTATTTTAGAGGACGGTACAATGTCAGTAATATCTCTTTGAAGAAACAAAACCTCCTCTTCTTCTCAAGGGGGCCTAATTTTTAAAGGAAAAGAGGCTTCCATTGGGCTAGCCATGCGTACAGAGTGGATTCATATTGGTGTGACCCAAAATTTTGGGTGAAATTACGTCTAAAGCCGATTGTAATCAAGACCTTCTACAGAACAAGCCGGAGTGCTCCCGCTATGACGTTACGGATAGAGACCAAACTTCCTATAGAAACGAGCGAAGGGGAAGCGCTAGTTTTTACTTGTTTTTCAATGGTTTCAGCTGCTAAAATCTTTTTAGTGCATTTCATTTATGTCAAAATGCACTATTGGTCTCGTCGTGATGGTGGCAAACATGGGTCATGGCATGTTTTTTTTTCTTCTTCTTTTTTTTCCTTTTGCGGTACATGGTATGAACACCAATGTTGAAAAAAACCAACAAAAAAATTACTAGTATGCAGCGAACCTCGTAAAATAAATTAAAGTAAAGAGGCAATGAGAGTTGTCAGTAAGCGTTTTAGTCGCTACCATGCTACCAACGATATACATATAAAAGAACTGGATTGCTCATCACTGCTGATAAAGACCAGCTGATAATAGCTATCAAATAAGCTCCCATAGTGGATGAGAGGGGTGGAGTTTCAAAATAAGTGCCATATTGCCATAACTACACAAGGAGAGGGACAGGGTGATTGTTTACCAGGGGACGACCTGCCCCCTCCACGCCCCTCCAGTCCTTGTGAGCAATCCAGGTTTATATATCGTTGGTTGCTACTTAAGTTAAAATTCTCCTAAGTAAAAATCAAATCAGTTTTTGTTGGGGAAAAAACATATGTTTTGACGCTCACTTAAGTAGAGAACCTTTAAAACACAGGTACTGCAACACGGATTTCAGTGTCATATTTGATCCCTCAGTCGTTAGGGTAAACAAAATATCATGAATGAAAAAATTGTCATCGTAACAGCAAACAAAACGCGGAACGCGGTCGAAATAAATACAAATATCCTACTTGTCAATGAGATCAGGTGATAATTATAATCATACGAGGGACCAAGTATGGTGACGATTTTCGTGTTGCAGTACTCGGGTTTTATAGTGCCTTAACTTGAGAACTTAAGCCGTGTACACACGGAGACTTTTCTGTCCTGTCTTCTATTGTAGCTGGTGTTTTAAGTAGTTAAAAACATTAAAAGTGAAGTTTTAGGTTTGTTTGGTTGAATGATAGTTCAAGAAATTGAATTATTTCTTTTTTATTATCCCCATTTTGAAGCCCATGGAGGGGCTTAGTATGAAATTATTCGCACATATTTGAAGCATTTTTATTACCCCATCTCTTAAACCCTCTGCTGAAGTGAAACAAAAAACCAAAATGCTTCGTTTGAACCAAGTTTTAACGCTGAAATATATTGCCATATGGGCAGACAAGTACTTGCGCAAGAAATGTCCGACTTTTTCCCAGATTTGTTTCAAGACCTTTTTTTCTGGCAGCATTCTACCTTCTAGAGGTTTGGGGAACTGAACAGATGATACCTCGACCCCTGTCCTATCCTTCCTCGTCTTCTTTTCTCTTCTTAATTCTGCATTTATTAAATTACCTTATTAATCAAAATGTGGCCATTAATGTGCGTGGGGACATTAGATTTCTTAAAAGAGTCAAACAGTAAAAAAGTGCGTCGTGTGCCTCCCGCACAGAATATTGGGCAAAAAATGAAGGCCCAAGATTGGCAAGGACGACTCTTGAGTCTTGGCTACTATGCAGGGTACAGGGGCACCTTCCCTGCCCGGTTTCGGTTCATGACGCAAGCCAGCATCCCCAGCTCTGAAAGACTCACCTCCACGTCGTGCCTCTCGGGCGCGGGTGGCTGGCCACCAGTTACGGCTAACGAGCCGAGCTGAGTGATGGGACCGACTCTTCTGGGGAGTCTGGGCCAAAGATGGGGTACAGGCCAGGTAAGGGCCGGCAACGGCCTAGGTACTGGCCACATCTTAAGGAGAGGAGATCCGCAGCAGGGTACAGGCCTGTGTTTGCTGTCATGATGGGCAAATCCTGCGCCATCTGATGGCCACAAGGTTGAGGATCTGGACTTCTGGACCCTCAACTTGATCAGTCGTTGAAAGAGTCTTCATTGTTCAGTAATTAAGTATACATATTGAACTTGAGTCAATAAACTCTACACGCAAAGAAGCTGATGTTCCAGTTCCGTCAAGTCGAATCTTATTATGTTATGCGGAATGAGCACGAGGAGTTCGAACTCGTGACTCGAAGACTGAATCTCTCCTTCATGCCCTCCAAGATTCCTATGATAAATGATGTACGAATACTGTGATTCAAAGAAATCTTCAACAATCTCAGTCTGAGGATCCGGTCGAGGATCCGCTGAGTAATGCGAGGAGCGAGGCTCCTTGGTTTCAATAGATTGTGAGTTCAAAAATACCTATAGTTTCTTCAAACATTGTTTTAAACTCTCGATTTGAGTTTCTTTTGACGATTTATGAAAAATAATGCTTCCCCGGCTCTTTTTCCTGTTTGTCACATTCAATTCAAGGCTTTGGAATGTACGCTCGTTGTAGCGCGTTATTTTAGCGCCTCTCGAAAACGCTTCCATGCAGTGGACGACCGGCCTAAGGGAAATGGCTACAAATAAAGAACGCTTGCTGCGACGATAGATGACACTCTATACTCCTCCGTGATCAGGTTTTGTGCTCGATATTATCCTAACTCCGATGTAAAAGTGCTTAAGAATCCCCTTCCCCCCCAGACGGAAATCTCAAAATCCGTCCCTGTTACCGCATATACGTACATTATTCCGACAAAAATTGTTTATTTTCAAGCCCGAAAAGTTACTCCCATTTTAACGTGAATATTAACGTGAATACGTTTTACAGGAGTATAGTATAATTCGGCAGAAGTGGTAAAATGGGTCTCACAGCGCTAAGGCACTATAAAACCCGAGTACTGAAACACAAAAATCGACACCATACTTGGTCCCTCATATGATTATAATTATCACCTGATCTCATTGACAAGTAGGATATTTTTATTTATTTCGACCGCGTTCCGCGTTTGTTTGCTGTTACGATGACAATTTTTTCATTCATGATATTTTGTTTACCCTAACGACTGAGGGACCAAATATGGCGCTGAAATCCGTATTGCAGTACCTGTGTTTTAAAGGTTCTCTAACAGCGCGTGCGCCGCCTAGTGTTGGTGGTGCTGGGTGGAGGGTATTGGGCAAGGGTATTGGGGTCTCAAAACTAAAGCTCAGCTGCCACTTGCCAGCCAAAAAACGTATTCACGCTAAACTCCGTTTTTTTTTGTTTTTATTATTATTATTATTATTATTATTATTATTTCTATGTCCTGTCCTTTGTTCACAGGGCTAACGTAGACGCGGTATTTCTAAGCTGTGTTTCCGCGTGGTAGGGAGAAAGGAGAGATTTTTCCTGAATTTCTCCGTTTTTTCTTGGTTTTTTCATAGAAACATATGGTTTTTATACTTTTTGACATCACGACAAACGAACATTCCTAAAAATCTTAAAAATTTCGTGACATGACAGAAAAGTCTCCGTGTGTACAGGGCTTTAGGGAAATTTAAGTTTAAGAAATGTCTATGAATACGGGCCTTAATTCTCCCTTCAGTTACTACTATTCAGAAATTTAACACTTTCATCACTCTTGCAACAGATAAATTGAACCCACCACATCCGCAGCATATTTTCTCAGGAAAAATAAGATTAATGTCATCAAGGGTTGTGCATTGTGACTCACATTAATTAATTAAGATGTTTTCGTAGCACTCACTCACTTGCCCAAAAATATTCCATGATCATGAACATATATTAATGGAGAAGACGGGTGGAAATGGAGTGCACCGGAGTAGAATTGTATACAAATGGAAAATGCTATGAGTGGTAATGGCTACCATGGTTGTGGCTATAATGGCTTGTACGGCTATAATGTTCTTAAGTATCCAAAATCATCTGTTAATATTTTCAATAGGCTTGTTCCATTGTTTCCTAGTGTAGAAAAAGTGCTCCACCAGCACCTGATTTCATTATTTTTAGAAATAATTAATGAAGTCGTGCGTCAGTGCTGTAATTTTTTCTTCATTGAACTACAATGGAACAGACCTAATATTGGATCACTCGGACATTTTAAGTCCTTTTTATTCAAACAGTGCAATTAGTCATGTAGCGTTTTCCATTTACATAAAATTCCGCTCTGGAGCCGAGCATTTCCATTCCATAAATCAGAGAACACGGGTGGAAATGCTCAGCTTCAGAGCGGAATTTTATGCAAATTGAAAACGCTTGTAGCGTTTTTCTGGGAGACAACTTAGCTCTTTTGACGCTGGATCACCGAGAAATATGAGTGAAGATCGACATCTACCCAAGTAGCAAAATTCAATGGAATAATATTTCTTAAACGTTTTTCTAGAACATTAAAAAAATATGTTGAATGTCCCATTTAAATAACATTATTTCAATGAACATTAATAATGTTTTATCAAGATTAATTCCTCATGTGTAGAAAATATTGCGCCATAAACATTGATAAAATATGCCAAGAAAAGTCCACAAAAAATATTGTTGCATTATATTGAATAGATATATTGGGTTGGTATATCAAAAATATTGGTTCAAACACGTGAAATAAATATTTAGGAGGCAATTATAGGGTGTAATGCAGCAAGGTGTTTGAAACATGTTCGGATCAGAGTTGCCACGGGACCAGTCAATAAAATGTAATCATTTTAAATTTTATCGGCTGGTTTCAGGGAAACTCTGCTCCAAACAATTTCCAAACACCTTGATGAAACTGGCCTGATATTAAATCAATTACTGGTGTAATTTTTCAAACATTTCGGGTATATTCTTAAAATCAATATAAAACCTAAGAATACATTATGACAATTTTATAAAATCGCGTGACGGAACCAGACAAAATTATTTATCAAAATTTCAAACACGAAAATGATTGAACGTTGAAATGATATGACGTTATCTAGTTGCTGCTTACTCGATTCGTCATTATTTTGCCGCTAACTCTTTGTATGATGCGTTTTAAGCGAGCTGTTCTCCAGAAGTTGAAGTCTCTACTTCGTTCGGAGGCAAATTTTTCCTTCCCGCCACAACACGGTCCCGCTGTTGAAAACGAACATTTTACTATTAATAGCTCAAGAAGGCAGTATAAGAATTATGCGAATTATTAGTACTCACCCATTGTTGTAGGGAAATTCCACCCATAACTGTTTTGAAAATCGCTTACGCTCACACGAAGGCCAGTACTGCCACTGCCAATAGCAAGCAAATAATACGGACTCAAGGTATTTTCTCGTTCTACACACGCCACAACTTGTATGAACGCGCATGGCGTGGGCACAACTTTGACCTTCGTTGTTCCCCTTCCCTCTATCGTGTCACCTTGAGGTCGGCCAGAGTAAAAACAAAACCTCCGCCCATTTCATTTTGCTGTTTTTTTTCTTCGCGATTAAATTTTACGTACTGAGAACGAGTCGTAGTCGCACATATCATAATTATTATTTTCCACCATCGAAATGGGGCCTTAGGTACTTTTTAAATTTAAGTTCTCTTCAAAGCGAAGTTAAAGAAAAAAGAAAAAGAGAGACAGGCCCTACTTCTCCCACTTGCCACCTGAAAAGCACCAATAAAAGGTTAATACAATAATTCTGGAAAATGCACTGAACAATCACAAAAAAATCACCTAATTTAATTTCCCATAACGATTAAAGGCTTAAATATTCTCGTCTTCACGAGACATCGTTGATTTATAACCAGCTGGTTTTGGAATTGGTTTTAAACCGAATATTTTGTGCTAAAGTGGAAAGCAACATTTTAAAAATGCTCGTACTTCTACTCATTTTGAACATTACTCGACCAATATGAATTTCATGTTGTAAAATAATGAAAAACTAATGTTGGAATAACCATAACCAAAAATATTGGAAAAATGATTATCGTGAAGTGGTGAAAAAATATTATACTATAAATATAAATTGAACATTGGAAAAATAATTGTGTCAAAACATTAAGATTCCAGTAACAAAAAAACATTTTTTCAATATTTAATTTACATCACCAATATTGTTACAACGTAACAATATTGAATAAATATTGGGAAAATATTACTGTGTTACTTGGGTATTGCGGTTATTATTAAATGTTGGGATGATTATATGAGTAACACGTATATCATCCTCCAACAAAGACCGCCATCCAAAGCATTCTCGGAAATCCCCTCATGGTTCAATTTTTCCGAATAATTCAAACAATTACTTTCCATTCATTTCACTATGCCCTTGCTTCATAGTGTTCGTTCGAATCACCAAAAATATTCCTTGGTACATAGTTGAAAAGTATCTCCCTCGGAAGAATGTAATTAAATTAAATTAAAGGCTTTCAATTTCCTTCCGGATTATAAAATATATGTGTAACTGTCACGTGGGTTTCCATCTTTCGGGAAGGAAGGAGGAAAAAAGCAAAGTGGGAATAAAGTTGTTTGACAAAAAGTGCTGAATAGCGGGGGATGGTTTTGAAATAAAACCACGAGGGATAGTTTTTTGTTGTTTTTTAAACTATTCAAAAAATTGAGAAAAGTTTCCTGCAATGCTATTCCACGTCGATGTGACGAGTACCCGGTACACTTCCATTTAAAACTTCTCAGTGGGGCGCTCTAGCGACTCAAGTGTCGAGCTGCTTCCATGAGTTAGTGAGCTGCAAGACAGTGAACCAAGTGACGTGCTCAGATATTGAGAGGTAAGTTATTTTAATTTCCCTAAAAGTCATATCGTCGATGCGACGAGTTGGTAGCAATACAGGGGGGATAAATTGTCGTCGAACCGACTACGCGTAGCAATGACAATCAATATACAGTCGTTGGAAAGGCGAATGGATAGCATTACAGGGTAGTTTTTTACAGGGAATATTTTCGGGGGCTTGTGAAGGAAGCCGCTAAGGTAGAGCAATGTTTTGGAAAACGTACAAATTATGGAGTTTTCGTCAACCCACGACAAAAGGTCAGATTCTTGGGAGTTGATGATGATTTCAGGCAATAAAATGGCCTAATCCAAACGGAAATTTTGCTTAGTTTTTGAAACAGAGAAATATCAGGAGTAGTGGTACCAGAGCCGAAACTAAGGATTTTCTGAAGGGGGCAAGCTCTATTTTGCGCCTTTACCCCCCCCCCCTTCTCACCAAAGAGTTCCCTAATCCTGTAATATTCATCTTCAATCACTTTCGAATCGGTAGTAAGGTTAATAAAAGTTAGGTGTAACCCCTCCTTAGGATCTTGGTCTCTAAATAGTTTTATTTTGACACGTTCGTTTTAGACCACTATTGAATCAAAGAGGCAAAATCCGGGAAGCGTGGAAACCAGCCAACTTCGGTTGTAAAAGAACCGAAACCACGTAATATATGTATTACTGAACGAGCGAAAATGCGTGAAATTTGTGTTTAGAGGAGCCAATTAAACGAGATTTTCATTTTAATGTTCGGAAATATGACTTTGGGATGAATGAAACAAAATCAGTGAATTCAGTTTTTGAATGTGCCAAATGGGGAACTTGCATGAATGCCCGATTGGGGGGGGGGGGAAGTATACCAGTGAATTGGCACATGCGCCCGGTAGTTGCAGCCCGATTGGTGCGTCTGGTGATTTTTAAATAAATTTCAGTTCTTCAGGAGGGGATGGATATTGCGAGGGAAAAATTACGTCAAAGAGCAGTTTTGAAGCATTTGAGGAAACTCTAAAATGTTTTGTTTACAAATAAAAAGAAAAATTAAACCCTGCCTTATTCCGAGTTGTCGGGAAAAACCATGGAGGTAGGAACAAGTGGAGGGAGTGAAACGCATTTTTCGTGAAGCCGGTCGCCATTACTACACACCATCTGTTATCAGGCATTATCCAACAAAAACATTGACAGTTTGATACTTGAACAGTGAAAAAGTGATAAATTCCCCTCCCGTCCTCTCAAGGTGAATGATAACAGTGGGTGTGTAATGGCGGAAAAACCGGCTTCACATGTTTCTACTTTCTACATTAAAAAAGCCTTTCTCTCTCTCCACTTGTTCCTACCTCCATGGGAAAAACTCACGTGAGGTGGTTGCTATAGCGAGATAATACTATTTCTGATGAAGCGTCCTTGGATACCGCTTGCGGGATTATTTCCCAACAACTCTAACTAGGGCCCCTGAAAACGCGTTTTCCTCACACCAACCATTTCAGTGACTGCCACATAGAATAATAACTGCCATAATATACAGGGTGTTCGAAAATTCGATGCTCAGCCGAAAAATGGTCATAGTACAGCTGATTTGTGGTCGAAATTACTAAATTCACTTTTCCGGAATTCAGCTTGGTTTTCGAGTTATTCCACTATCTTTAATTTTTTCGTGGGGCTATATTTTTTTGAAATACTTGCTCCCGGCCGCTCTAGAATCAATTCTAGCTCAAAACTAATTGGGTCATTCGAAAGAGCGCACAATTTTCGTCAAAATGACTGTATTGTATTATGAATTTGGTCATTTCCTCAGGGCGCTAAAGCTGCTGGAAAGTGACGCTTTTTTATCTTTGTATATTTCCCATGTTTTTCACCTGCGATTTTCTCCCACTCCTTAAAGGACAATATTTTTTTGGGTTTATTGGAAAAACTTCCTCATTTTGTCAGCTTTCAAATGGAGTGCAATAGCCTCGAGATTTTACAACTATTCGTGAAGAAGTAGCTGTTTGAATAGTAAAAACCGATGGGCTTTGATGGGGAATGAGAGATCGTTTTTAGATTAGAAGAATGTTTTGAAGCCAGAGTTGGTGAGGGGAGAGGCAGGGCCTCTCAGAATGTCTGAATGTAAGTTAATAAATTACAAGAACAGCATAGATAATATAAGTAATAATTGAAAAAACAGCCAATGTTTAAGGAAAAAGTGATTAAGAATGAGGAAAAGTGATTAAGAATGAGGAGAAAGTGCGAAGTGCCGTTCGTTGTGGAAAGGGCGACCCTTCATCTGAAACCAAATGTTCCTCCATATGTGTAGAACGACATCAACCAAGATTCGGCGCTGCCTTCGTAAAACAGAATTTGGATGAGTTTTTAGTAGTTACGCAGAAATACTTTCACTGGTCTCTCAACGGATATAAAACGTCCTCAATGCGCTCAAAAAGAGCAGAACCGCAAATATTCGGTGTATAGGAATCTACTGATTAGGAATGAGTCGTGAATGATTTTCTGTTCGTCATACCTCGACGTTTTAGGTTAAGGAGATATCTGAGGGATCACCCCGATGAGGGACTTAAAATTGCTGAAGTTCCCATGTCTTGGGGGTTTAATCCCCATGCCACGAAGGTAACTCATTACATTACCAACACCAGTTTCGAGTGAATGTGCTTATAGGAATGATGAAAATGCAACTTCTTTGGCATTTCATTTTTCGCGATTGTTTCAACGATTACGTCTTCTAGTAATGCACAAAAACCCCTGATGAAGCGTCCTTGGATACCGCTTGCGGGATTATTTCCCGACAACTCTAACTAGGGCCCCTGAAAACGCGTTTTCCTCACACCAACCATTTCAGTGACTGCCACATAGAATAATAACTGCCATAATATACAGGGTGTTCGAAAATAGTGTAGTTTTGGGCTAGAATTTATTCTAGAGCGGCCGGGAGCAAGTATTTCAAAAAAAATATAGCCCCGCGAAAAAATTAAAGATGGTGGAATAACTCGAAAACCAAGCTGAATTCCGAAAAAGTGAATTTAGTGATTTCGACCACAAATCAGCTGTACTATGACCACTTTTCGGCTGAGCATCGAATTTTCGAACACCCTGTATATAATATAAATAATACACAGGGTGATTGTGAATAGGGTGGGTGAATGTGACAAACTTACACAGGTAATAGTGCGTACCTGGGGTCGTAGTTAGAGTTGTCGGGAAAAACTCACGTGAGGTGGTTGCTATGGCGGGATAGTATTATTTCTGATGTAGCGTCCTTGGATACCGCTTGCGAGATTTTTTCCCGACAACTCTAAGGCCCCTGGGGCCTTAGTACGAACCCGTGTGAAAATGCCACGTGATGCGGTTGCTATGGCGGGATAATGTTATTTCTCATTCGGCGTCCTTGGATCCCGCTTGCGGCATTTTTTCCCGAACTTTCGTACTAAGGCCCCTGGACGCACAAAAAACGTCATATAGACGCATAGCCGAAAATGCTTTGGTTACGAGATATGACTATTTTCCTGTTTTTTTCTAGTTGCATTACTTTTTTCGGTAATTGTCGTATTCACGGCTCACCGTAGGTTGTTAGACAAAAACTGACGGTGGATTCGGAAAGAGGACAAAATTCTGTTCCTGAAACCACCGTGGAAATAAAAAAATGTCGCTTGCGCGTGGCTATTTCAGCCATATGAAAAGTGAAAAAAGTAGTTTTTTCGAATACCTGACAAATTTCACATCCGTATCAATCAGCTGCTAGTGCACGCATCGACGGGTAAAGTTGTGGAAAACTACCCCGTTCTGTGTACTTTCGAACGGTGTCCTGATAGTTGAAGTTTGCAACCATCCGACTTTAGCAATCAAGTTTCATTGCAAAAAAATGTAACTTGCTTTGATAAAACAAACCGAATAGGTCAGGTTAAATGTCCTTTTTTAGGCTATTGTGTTCCTCCGAGCATGCTCCCCTCAATGCCTGAAGTAAAAGTAAGAATTCAATTCACTACGCGAGGCTCACCATGAGAGACGCCGTGGATGAACTGCTACGTTAGGACTTGAACGGGGACTTGGTCGTTCTATCTCATCAGAATCAGCTCAGCTCAGCAGATGCGAGGTCTCCTGACCTAACGTCCCTCGATTACTGTCTGTGAGGGTGGATGAAGACAATGGTATACGAACAAGCCCAGGAAACGCGAGGAGCTGATCAACAAAGTTGTGGCCTGTGCTGAATCGATCAGACAACGAGATGCCGAAATTCGTCGAACCAGCAGAGATATACAGAAAAGAGCACCCGAGTGTCCACAAGGGGAAGGAATTTTTGAACACTTATTTAAATGATGTTATGTTGTTATTTCAACTTAAGGTTGTTACTGTTAATTGATCTCATACAAGTTGGAGGGACAAACGATGTACAATGAACTCCGTGAATGAGAGATATGAGTGTACGGAATGAGATATGAGGGTACCGGCTGAATCTGATAAGGTGAAATGTCGAAGTCCATAATTTACACACTAACGCTGTTCATCCACCACCTCAACTCGCATTCCATACATGGAAAACCTCGTTGTCAATTGAATCCTTACTTCAGGCATTGAGAGGAGCATGCTCGTAGGAACGCAATACCCCAAGGAAACGACATTTACACTGACCTATTCAGCTTGTTTTAACAAAGCAAGTTTACATTTTTTTTTTTGCTTCAACTATCAGGACATCGGTCGAAAGTACACAGAACGGGGCAGTTTTCCACAACTTTGCCCGTCGATGCGTGCACTAGCAGCTGAATGATACGAATTCTGCGGACCAGCCTATAACTCTCCGTAAAGCATTCCGACTGGGCTGATTTTCTGTAATTATACTTTACTCTGGTGGCAGTACAAGCCATCAAAATTTCATGACGATCCGGTAATTTGCTGACCCCCCTCTCATCTCACCGCAGCACAACGAGTTGAATTTTGCGGACCAGCCCATAACTCTTCGTAAAGCGTTCCGACTGGGCTGATTTTCTGTGAATATACTCTTCTCCGGTGGCAGTACAAGCCATCGAAATTTGATGACGATCGGATTTGCCCAGCTGTGTTTGTAACTTTTTGTAATAGTAACATGGAATCGAGTTCGCGGTCCATTCGGAACTCCATTCCATGTTACTATTACAAAAAGTTACAAACACAGCTGGGCAAACCGGATCGTCATCAAATTTCGATGGCTTGTACTGCCACCGGAGAAGAGTATATTCACAGAAAATCAGCCCAGTCGGAACGCTTTACAGAGAGTTATGGGCTGGACCGCAGAATTCGTTTTGTTGGTCCACAAATTAGGAGGACCCAATTGATACTAATGTGAAATTTATCAGGTATTTGAAAAAACTACTTTCTTAAATTTTCACATGGCTGAAATAGCCACGCCCAAGCGACATTTTCTGAATTTCATGGTGGTTTCAGGAACAGGATTTTGTTCTCTTTCTGGATCCAGCCGTCATTTTTTGTCTAACCACTAACGGTGAGCCGTGAACACGACAATTACCATAAAAACTGATCAAACTGGGAAACAACAGGAAAATGCTCATATCTCGTAACCAAAGCATTTTCGGCTATGCGTCCCTATGACGTTTTTTGTGCGTCCAGGTACGCACTATCATCTGTGCAAGTTTGTCACATTCCTCCTGAATCACCCTGTATACAGGGTGTTTCTGGAGGAATGATCAGGACTTTAACCTGTCGTAGTACTAACGAGGACGAACCAAAATCATCATGAACATAGGGTCACAAACGCTTCATTTCCGAGTTACAGGTATTTTTGTCATTTTTCGGCCAAACGCGTTCTTTTCGTCAATAATCATTTCTAGCGTCCTAGCCATTCGTAACAGAACAATACCGATTACATTTCTGAAAAGAGCAGTCATTTTGGGTTTAAGAAACCCAACTGGGACTGGTTAAAGTCCTGATCATTCCTCCTGAAACATCCTGTGTACAGAGAAAGATAGGATTTTAGAACGCAATTACTATTTTTTAGTAAAACAAAATCGTATAGGCAGTATCTTAAGTGGATCGAGATAGGACACGCCCGAAGTCCGAACGTGGCGTTGTGTTAGGCTTTATACGCAGTTTCACCCAAAATTTTGTGTCACGTCAACAAGAATCCACACTGTAATGTATGTATGTATGGCCTTGCTATAGTTTCTAGGCCACGGGGCTAATATAGCTATAGTTTTGTAAGCGGATCTCCCTCTCTCGTGTTTTAGCGCTTTCAATACAATCAATATTGCTCAGTGATTACCATGAAACAGATGCTATATGATAGTTAGCGGCCCAGAACTCTCGTTTTGTTTGCTCGGTCCCGATTTCCCACCCCATCAGATCGTTGACATTTAGCAACTTCACCGATGGGGTAGGGGTGTGAGGGTGAGCTATCATCTGAGGACGTGATAATTAATTTAAAGCTTTTTGTATCGAAATTAAAGTTAATGAGTTAAATAGTTCCTGGTCGCCGCAGTGTCTTGGTGGTCTAAGAGCCGTACCGGAGATACGGTGTCCGGGTTCGATTCCCGCTCCGTGGCAGTTTCTTTTTCTCACGACAAATAAAGCACCATGTCACTGTTGTTTATAAAACTACAAGTAGTCCAGTCAAACCGTATAAAAAAATACCATACGTGGACAAAAATCTCGTCTTTGATTTTTTCACATTATTCTATGTTTTTTGGGGTGAGGAACACGAATCTGAAGAGATCCAACAATATTTCCTTGTGCGTTTTGAGAAAATCGCGAAAAACTCATAATTTTTGGCACTTTTTTTAGTTTTTCGCTTGCAACTCCTCAATGACGCATTCTACGGAAAATTTTAACCTGTTCTTTTTTGAAGAGCATCAAGTTCTGCGTCGAATCATTCATTCTTTTGTCACACCGGTATTGATTTTTTTTAAATGGTAATTTTTAGTCGCTTTTGGCAAAATTGTGTGAAAAAATAAAAGTAGTTCAACTCTCAGTTGAGTGATGTAATCTCTGACGCTAACTATAATAATGGTGATACGTTGAGTTTTAACATTTGTGGATAAAGTTGGTGGGCATAGCCACTTTTTTGAAACAAAACCTATTTTCATCGCCCTGTACAGAATATTTTCCGGGCCTCGAAAAATTTGGTAAATATGGTTTCTGACTGTAAATTTCACCAGCTTTCACTGAAAAATAGTGCAATTTTCATCGAAGGCTTCGTTCGGTAGTAATAGGCAAAAACGTTCGGCTGAAGAAAGGAATTATTGGAAAATTACTCATTTTGCGAATTTCCCACTTCGTTTTATTGCCACTTATCGGGTCTTCATAAAAACGCCATTCATGACTCCTTATAGGAAATTTAACGAGCTTTCAGATGAGTTTCTTTAAAGTTTAATCGGATGGATAGTTTTTGAGTTATAGGCCGAAATGTTACAAAAAACGTTTTTTTGTACAAAATTTCAAATTCTTTGACGTTATGGCCCTGTCTTATGTTGTCTTCAAATGAAATTTCATATAATAGGTCTGATAGAAAATTCAATCAGCTTTCAGATCGTTTTTCATTAAAAAAAATTGGACTACTAGTTCCCCAGCTACTGGCAAAAATGTGCAGAAACACGTGGTTTTTTGGTCGCCTTTTTTCGCGTTTTTGTCGCGTAACTGATACCTCTGATTTTTCCTGTAGGTTTCAAGGCTCTTCACTTATGTAAAATTCAAATCTGGACCACTTTGATTTCATGACATTTTCCGACTGGAACAGCCGTTTTTAAGTTGCTGCTGCCTTAGTAATTTTTATTATTTTTACCAAAAGTGGCAAAAAATGACCATTTAGAAAAAATCAATACCGGTGAAACGGCTGTGTCAATTGTGACAAAAGAAAGAACGATTCGACGCAGAATTCAATGCTTTTCAGAAAATGAGAGGGTAACATTTTCCGTGAAATGCGTCATTAAGGAGTTATAAGCAAAAAATTGAAAAAAGTGCCAAAAATGAGCAGTTTTTCGCGATTTTCTCAAAACGCACAAGGAAATATTGTTGGATCTCTTCAGATTCGTGTTCCTCACCCCAAAAAACATAGAATAAAGTGAAAAAATCGTAGACGAGATTTATGTCCACGTGGAACTACCGTTTGACTGGACTAAAGTCCGAAATAACTCGATGCTTTAAATAACAAGATGCTTTAAATTTGTGTCATTTTGAGAAAATTCATCCAACTTTGGGCTGTGGGCTGTGTATCGGTTGATATTGGGTTTGAGAAAAAACGTATCTTAACAAAACCGTAGGAAATTTAACGCACTAAAACTTTAAAAATGAACATGTTGGTCGGAACCGCTTAGTTCAGACGTTCTGAGTGAAAGCCCTAAAAAAGTCAGAAAATTATTAGGTTTTTCGGCCCTCCCCAAGTTAGCAGAGGGTTCTCGAGTTGGAAAACTTGACAAAGTCATCCCACAGCATCCCCAAACAACCTGTGAAAGTTTCAATAACTTCGGAATTTTTTCCAGCACACCCTTTTTTTTTTGCTTTGTCTACTAGACAACTTCCTACCTGACAAAATGTAATATTTTAAAAATAGTCACATCGGAAGTGACTAAAATCTCAATTTACGCAGGAGAGGAGGAAACACAGAGTTTTCTGGTGAAATAGGTGTCGTGCACACCTAAACACACTTTTTGAATTAATATTTTGGTAAAAAAAAAAAAAAAATCCTCTCTTGCCTTCTGGACAAAATTTAAATTTTCGAAGTTGAAAACAATGCGGCTTACCTGTGCGGCATTGCATTGGAATTAAGCGGTGAATTCATCTTGCTCTTGGGTGTGATTCTTCCACCGCTGTGCGATGAAATCTTAAGACTTAGATGGCCCGCGTAAGCCACCCGTTTATCGATCAAACTTCTGAGGACACGTTGGGAAATAAAGAGATTGATTTCCAGGGCTAGCTAAACTCCCTCACTCTTTCCCCCTATTTCCTTTCCCAGATGCATTCAAAGTTTTAATATTGTAAAAAAAATGGAATTTCACTTCTATCACATGTGTCCATATTAGATAACTATACCGTGGTGCCTATTATTCTGTGGTGTTTAAACACGTTTTCGCTAAAAATTGAGTTCGTTAACTAGCTCAGCTCTATATTGCCAAGACAGTTCTGCGTAGGTACTTGACCATTTCATCGCGCGATAAGTCTTGTTTCTGAAAGCAGAGGGTTCTAATTTCTCTCAAAATTGGGCATTGACACAGAAAATGATACACATCCTCTTTTTCATTAAAATTACAAAGCGAACATCGCTTATCCTTTTTCCCGAAAGCGTATCCATTAAGGTATATGACTTCCCCTCTCAATTTAAAAATCCAGCTTATTGCTCTGCTTTTCATACTGCTCGACATATAGTCGCAATCATAATCTAGCTGCTTGTACAAAAGGTGGTTATTACTATGTTGCGCCTTCACATAGAAATAATTTTTGTAATAATCTTCGATTTTTTCCAGAATTGAGCTAGTTTTCAATTTAAAGTTTATTAAGTCATCCAAATTAATTTGACATTTCTCACTTTCCGCTACCCAATCTTTGTACCAGAATATTTTCTTTTTCATAATTATTTTAACCAGCGTGTTAGGGAGCCTCGAAGGAGGTAAGGCCATGCATTTCTTGATGTAATCATTGTGAAGTTTAAATGTGAACAGAAAAAGTGGGAGGGTTCTAGACTCAAGGTATAAAATGTAATCAGGAGAGTACCTGGGTAGATTGAAACACATTTTTACAAAATATTTGAGCAGAACCTCTACGCTTGAATAATACCGTGACCCACAGATTTGGGCCCCGTAAAGAACAATTGCCCTTGCCACACTGTTAAAAACCGTTAATTTTGCTTCGTACGATATACATTGATTAAGATTTATACCTTTTAAAGAATTAAGAGCTAATTTTGCGCTCGTACACTTGTCATCTAAATGCTTATCCCTGCGTGATTCCCAGATATTTATAAGTGCTAACCACTTCCACTCTCTCACCTCTCAAGTACCACTTGTCTTTTTCCGACATTCTACCCCCATTTCGGAAGACCATAACTTTTCACTTGTTCAAAATCACGAGCAGGTTCCACAATTCGCAATATTCGGTAAGTGAATTAATCATGCATTGTAAGGTGACTCTATCAGGCGCAAGCAGGATCGTCAGCATAAGCCAATACTTTTATTTTGGAGTTTTCTATTAGGATCATAAATAGGTTCATAAATTCATAGGTTCATAAATTCCTCAATATCATTGATAAATAAAGAAAATTCCAGTGGGCTTAATAAACATCCTTGCTTTACTCCCATTGTCATTTAAATCATGATTAAACTACATTTATTTGGCATGACAGAAGCTGAAACGGAAACAAACTTCATTTTTCAAAAGTTTGGAAAATTCCGGACGTGATTTTCTAAACTTTCTTAAATTTTCGACTATTATTTTTAGCGCTGGAAAAACTTCCTAATGTAGTGAGCTTTCGAATGATCTATTCACTTTTTGATATTCGTCCATTTTGTTAGGAGAAATTAGGCAAAATGTCTGAAAAACCTCAGGTGACACGAGCAAAATGAGACATATTTTTTTCGGGTGTTTTTTCACTGAAATTAGTTTTCAACTGGAACAACGATCTGAAAACGACTAAGGGTATGTTTATGTGGAACCGGTGACCAAAGAGGAGAGCGCCTCCCAACTGGTGGGGTGGGGTGGGGGGTTGGTTTCCCCATGGAGGCATGAAGAGAGAGGAGGGAGCAATAGATGTAAAATCAAGTTAACGGGGTGAAGCCAACATATGCCACATTGGTAGTCCCGGAACGCATCAGGATTTGTGCTGAGGACTACTTTATCACGACTGCTGCTCTGTTATCTATATCTTAAATATCAAGGCCGAGGGACCACCAATATGGCGAAAATCGGCGTCACCCTTTTCAACTTATGCTCCCTCCTCTATTTTCCTTCCTACATGGGTTTCCCAACTGAAACCCGTTTTCAACTTTTTTATCCTACTCGATGTGAAAACGCCTGCTTTCATCTGCTTTCATGTTGCCAATATTTGTCACTAAGATGCGCTTCGGATAGCTGTCGCATTTTGTTTCTTATTCTTGCAGGGGGTTTTCTCGTTGCCACGCAACTCACGCTCTCCTCACTCCTCCACACCGACCGACGTTACCACTCAGATACACAGATACAGATAGTAATATTATGTATTATAATAGTATCTAATAAATAAAAGATCGAAAATCAATAATTTATCAAACGGTAACTATGGTCTACTATTGTAATAGCGAAAAATTCACGCAAGCAAACCCGTCGAGATGATATTAATTTGACATTGACAAGTGCATAATAGTCAAGATGGCAAAGGCCCGCTCAACGCTCCTCGTTGTGCGGGGATATTGCCTAACTATTTTTACGAATGTGCGTTGGAAAAGCCCCTGTCACGGGCCTTTATTTAATTAATCTCCAGAAGTATCAATGTTCCAATTATAGTTGAACCAAACTCTGATGGAATTTTTTTAAACAAAATTTCCAGTTGAAAAATGAACCTAAGCATATGTAAAACAAATTGGTTTTATTGATTTTTAGGTTCTATTAGAATGTGGTTCAACTATCACTACGGGGGCTTGGAAGGAAAACTTCTACAAATAGTTGAAAATAAGGTTTATCAAGAATACTAGTAAGTTGATGAATCATAGGAACGTGGATACTGTCATCATGACAAGTTAATACATTGGTGATCGATTTGATTCAGCGAAATTCATCATGTTTAAAATTAACCATTTGCCACTCATGTCGAATATCTTAGATTGAACCACATTATTCATCCTGGATCAAAGCCACTATTTTCCAAAACTCTTGACTCTTATCGCTTTTCCTTTCTTTTTCTACAGGGTTAATCCCTATGTTGCATATCGGCTTTATAATGTAATATTTCTTGAAAATTCACCCCCACTTTGAAGTAATAACACGGGTAGGAAATTTAGAAGCCGCCCGATTAGATAAAAGTTCTTTTGACGTGACATGTAGAGTAGGTGGCAATTCACTGAAAACAACCGTTCAACATATCAATTTACGCAGTAGGTGCAGGAGTTAGGAAAGGAAACAACCCACCATTGAGGATGTTCCGTGAGTATTTCTTTGTTCTTTCGTACAAGGCGTTACCCATTATTATGATACACTGAAAACTAGGGGTTTAAGCTAGTGCATACATGGCATAGATTATGCCTATGTACTTGCTTCCCCAAAAGCCAAATTGACTCGCCCGTCACCAAGGATGAGTTTTATTTTTATAATATCCTCAAGCACATGGTCAATGTGGGTGAGGAACTTATTTTGTGGAATTGCGCATCAATGGTGCTCTATGCGCTATTTACACAAGGGGGGAAGGGGTACTACCAAAGGCTCGTAATAGAATCATAAGGTTGAATCATGAATGTTCACGGTCGATAGCACTCGAAATAATTTAAAAGATTGACAAAAATCAAACAAATTACAATTTGCCTGGGCAGTGCGCATACCTTATGCTTTGGCAAAAATTACTCTCGTCCAAATATTACTCGCCTTTGGTTACGGAGATATGAATTAAACTTTAGAAGCAAGGAAAATACGGATGAATTAGAAGGAAGTTAGTGGATAATATTCAATTCCGGGTCATACGACGCATTTTTTGAAGCAAGATTGTTTGTAAGTTACTATAAAATCCCTATTAAGACCCTGACAGAAGGCCCTTATAAGATATAAAAATGGTGACGAAACCGAATATAGTTGGTAGGACCCAGATCGTAGAAGAAAAAGTTAATCGCCTGTTTTTATCACCTTTTGTTTCTTTTAGGTGACTGGCAAATAACTATTCGAGCCAACCCTCCACCTAATCCGAATCAATCAGGACGTCCTCCACCACCTCCAGGACCTTTCCCTCCGCCGCCAAGACCACTCCCTGAATGCTCTCGTCCTTTTCCACCTCCCCCTCCCCCAATATATAAACCACCGCCGCCCAAATACGATCAGTCAGCCAAACCTTTTGAGTTCGGTCCACCATCTCCCAATCCTTACTGCTACGAAAGGGCACCACCATATAGTGAGCCCTCAGGTATTAAGTCTTCATCCCCCCTCCCTACAGAGGACTCTCTACAATTAGAGGAAAATATCTGCGGGCACGTGAGTGAAAACCACCGTATGGATTTTGGTTCTTTCATGTTTCAGCCATCACTTTTACTTGGGCTCCTCCCCCTTACTGTGTCGGTACTTTCGAATGGGTCCCATGCCACGATGGTCATGTACCACCAGGAGCAGCGGAGGCAGGTCTAGATGCAGACCGGGGACCCATTTACGTTGGGCGAGCCTATCACCACGGAGATCTTCTTCCAGCCAAGGTCTGTCCCAGGCATCGATGCGCTTTTGTCAGCTTCGCTGGCAGGGAGGTAGAAGAACGTCACTGTGAGGTAACGGAATCATAAATTTACGAGCAACAAAATCGCAAATAAAATAAGTGACCGATTCCTCACCAACGAGGTTCTGATAAGTAATCACATCTCCTGGAAGCCTGCCAGAGGAGGAAATATTCCACCGGATGCTATCAGAGTGGGCCAGACATCCTATGGCGAAGGTCTGTACATGGGCAGAACCATGTATCAAGGAACGCTGACTCCTGGAAAGGTAAGGAAATCATAGCTTATACTTGTGATTTATTAACGCAAGACGCGTTGTCTTTCGCAGGTCCATCCGAGCCAAGGATGTTTGTACATCCCATGGGACGGCGTTGAGCTTCGATTCACCGAGTATGAAATTCTTGTTTTAGTATAAGATCGTTTCGAATTGTTTCTTGCAATCTGCAAACAAGCTAGATATCATATTCTTGGGAAATTGAGCTGATAACTTCTCAGATCATTAACTGATTTATGATGAATATATACGTATCCTATTGAAGTCGACTATTCTCACTAATAGAACCAAACCTAACGAGGAAGTAACATAAAAAATAAAAATCGCGTAAATGATTGATTTCGATTCATAGCGAAATAATACAACTTGCCAATATTTTTTGCTACCTTAAACGGCCGTTCTGTGACTCGTGACATAGTTAGAGGGGTTGTGGCCCCTCCTAACCCTCCGCATCATGGCTGTTATCATGTCCTGCCCCTTTTTGTCCATCCCATTTCTCTTAAGTCCTATTGTTTGATTTGTTGGAAGCTATTGTGATGGTTATGCGAATGCTGTTATTACGTCATCAGTCTATCTAGCCTATTTCAAATTGGTCCCGCAACCCAATAGTTTCAAAAATTAATAAAAAAAATATAGGGCCTGATTTTATTTGAACGGATCATAGGCCAGTCAATATAAACATCAAACATCGCAAATATGCATGTAATTTTTTTTTCTTTTGCACATTGTTAGGGTTAATGAGAGTAGTTTATAATCAAGTTTGCAACCTTCAAAACCTTGTGCTCAACTCGTGGCACTCGAAAAACCACGAAATTCCATCAATTTTTTAGGTTGTTAAACAAAAATACCAGAAGAAAGCGTTTTTCGAGCATGACCACAGTATACATTGTTGAAGCCAACTGAATTTGCTACAATTTAAGCCCAGTCCGAGCGTCCTACGTTTGTTATTTTCGGAGATACAGCCAATCAAGAAATATGTAATATCGCCAAAAGCACCCACAGAATATCAAAAGAAAAAGAAAAGTAGCTCAATTTGAATCTGAAGCTATTGCCTAAAATTTATTTTCGCGTGGATATTAGGACAGGGTGACTGGTACTTGGTTGAGCAAAATAATAGGGGAGATTTAACATCCAAAATGCAACAAAAATTGTCTTATGACCTAGGGTCCGATTTCCTTTCCTAGTCGAGATAATAGATTTTTTCAAGTTTTTCAGCACATCACTGGTTTTCGCAACAAAAACAGCTGTAACTTGGGAAGCATGCGTCCTAGGTTAAATCCAACGACACCAATGAAAAGAGCACACTTTTTCTGTGTGAGTAAGGATATTTTGTTCAAAGTTAGCGAAAGATTCTTGGAGTAAACTGGGAAAATATCAGGATATTTTTTTTAAAATGTCAGTTTTTGACAACTGTTCAAAGCTAGAATACATTAGCCATGGTGCTCCATGCGCTCGGCAAATTCCTCCAAAACTGTATGAAATAACTTGGTTTAATACTTCATGCTTATTTTACTCCTGTCCTTCGCAATGTTTTGAAAAACATGTGGAGAAAAGTCCATTGTTATACCAAAAGATGAGGCAATTGGGCCCATTTTGAGTGCCTAAAAGAAGATACGAAAGCTATTTCAAGACATTTTTTTCAGCTTATTCCATTTTTATTTGTCTTTCCTCATAGATTAAGCATAGGAAAATTGAATTAAGCTGAAAAAAAAAGTTTTGAGAATGGCTCTTGATCTTCTTGTAGGCACTCAAAATGGGCCTAATTGCCTCATTTTTTGGAATAACAATGGATTTTTAACAAAAAATTGCAAAGGACAAGAGTAAAATAAGCACGAAGTATTAAACTAAGTTACTTCATATAGTTTTAGAGGAACTTGCCAGGTGCTGGGAGCACCATGGCTAATGTAGTCTAGCTTTGAACAGTTGTCAAAAACTGACATTTTTTAAAATATCCTGGGGGCCTATTCTCTAACAACAAGCAATATTTTTTTCGCCAGCCATGTGTCTATTTCATTCATTTGTTTGAAGAAAATGAATGAAATGAACATATGACTTCGGAAAAGCTATTGCTTCGGAGTTAGAGAATACGTCGGGGAAGTTTCGACTCATAATAAACCTTATCACCACCTTAGGACAGTTTGACATTATTGATACAAATCCCACGTTTTAAGGCAGTTCAGTGTTTTTCACAAATTTTTTAAGTTTCTCTACGTAATAATTAGTGTCGGGAAGACCTGATTCGCAATCGACAGGGGCTACTTGATTTTTTGAATCCGTCCGGCTTCAGATGAACATTATTTTCCTCACCTCTCTCTAGAATTCTAGATAACCAAAATGTCTTTTCACTCCGGCGCAGCTCACGGTAAAAACACTTCGTGTAGTCAAATTTAATCGTTTATTTATGAGTTGATTATAATAAATTATGCTTTTGAAGTCATAACAGACGTGTTCGACACATTTACACCCTCCAGAGACCACCGTCAAAAGCACACGAATGTCGGGTTTGGTTTCTTCCGGGATTAGTCGAAATTGATGACTTTCGGGTGACAAGCAAACTCGAGACTCAGGGTACGGTGTACAGCACTTGTGAAACTGTGAGTATCACCATCGCCCATGAAAACTTATTTTCTGGCCGTTGAGCTCACTACACTGTGTGTGTTTTTTTAAAGTTTTTGGTGGGATTCAGTGTTCGGTGTTTCAGAAACGACTGCCCTTTCTTCTTTGACATATTCGTATTCAATTCAGCCATTACAGTTTTTCTGCGATGACTGCAATCTACAACGATCATCGTAGAACAATATCAACATGGTTTTTTTAAAGCTGGCTTCTCCTTTGTGAGCCTTTACTTCGCCAGGCACCAAGTTCACGAGCCATTTTTCTAATCTCCGAAAAAATAAATAAATAAAAAGGCGAGGGACTATTCACTTTAACCAACACAAAAAATATCTAAACGAAACGGCAGAAGTTGGAGACTAGACTCCTCCTTACTTCTTCTAAACATTGAAAGGGGGTGAGGTGGGTTCTAACCTTCTTATTTGTTATGAGTCGAATTACCTTTGAAAAATCGAACCTCGCTTCCCCATCGTATAGGCCCCCTGATATTTTCCCAGCTTACTCAAAGAATCTTTCGCTAACACTAGAAAAATGTATTTACTCACACAAAAAAAAGAGTGCTCTTTTCAGTGGTGTCGTTGGATTTAACCTAGGACGCTTACTTCTCGTGTTACAGATGTTTTGTTACAAAAACCAGTGATGCGCTAAAAAACAACAAATTGATTATCTGAGCTAGGAATGGAAATCTGACCTTAGGTCATAGGACATTTTTTGTTGCATTTTACAATCATCCCTCTCATTTTGTTCAACCAAGTACCAATCACCGTGTAATTTGAGTGCTACGGGTCTTGAAAAATTACCCTACCAATAAAATCTTGCTTTTTGGCGAGATTAGGTATTTTGTTGGTTGACTGTATTTCCTGAACTAACAGACCTAGGATGCTCGGGCATGGCTTAAATTGTAGCAATTTTAGTTGGCTTCAACAAAGTATACTGTGGTCATGCTCGAAAAACTCTTTCTTCTGGTATTTTTGTTTAAAAAATCAGAAAAAGTGATGAAATTTCTTAGTTTTTCGAGTGCCATGAGTTAAGCACGAGGTTTTGAGGGTTGCAAACTTGAGTAATAACTGCTCTCATTGGTCCTAACAACACACAACAACAAAATCAATTACATGCATGTTTGCGATTTACCCTGATTTTTGTGTCTATATTGACTGGTCCATGTTTTCATGTAACCAAGCTATCACAATGGCATGATTTTAGAAAATGTGTTACTTCCTCATTCCGGAATATTAACAGCAATTCCAGACTTCGGCCAATTTTCTGTCAGGTTTTAGTTTCCTGCTCCTCTTTCTACCAGAAGACGAAGGGAAGGAAAAAAGTGGTTCGATAGTTTCTCGTGTCAAAATTTGTGTTCTTCAAAGTTAGTCTATAATTTTGCATTAAAATTAATGGTTCCAGAATTATTGCGTTAAAACGAACAAAATACAACTTCTACCAACAGCTGCTCCTTGACCCGACACGGAATCGTAGGGATTTTTCAAATTTAATGGTGTATTGGGGGAAGGTTACCAAACAATTTACACCAAACGTTCTTTGTTCTTTTGGATGTCTGAGTCAAATCCTGTACTTATGGTCACACATTATTTTGTTGGGTAGTGGTTGTTGTTGTTGTTGTTGTTGCTGCAGTTGTTGTGGTTGGAGGGGGGGGGGTATTTCTCTCAACCCACGGCTAACGGTTCGAGCATGACTTTAAGGGGGAACTGTCTATTAATAGATACGCCGCTTAAGCGATAGGTGGTATAATTTTTTCTAATTTTATCCCCGAAGATACTTTAAATTCGCCTTGAACTTTTACCTTGCAATGTCACGCAAGTTTGAGTTTTCAGCGAGAAAATCCCCCGATGCCGGCTTTTGATTACAGCAAAAGGTGCTAAATTGGTTTTTCAGATACCCAATGAGGAAGTTTCAAATTTTCCACAATTTTTTTTTTTCGATGAGGCATATCGCTTTTTAATCCAGTCCATTGGGGCTCTGGAGAGCCTGTTTCAGGACAAACGTATAGAAGTTTTTTTCTCAACGGATTTATATGTTTTTGCGGGTGTTGAATCCGAATCTGAACTTGCCAACAAAAAATCGGTCGGCTTCACGTCGAAAATCTTACAAAACCTCGAAATGTTTTGCCACTTTGCACTCAATTGTTTATATCTCTGAACCATGGACTTTTCGATGATGATGCTCCTTAGCATTCTTCAAGTAGACTACATTTGTGATAATTCGAGCCATATTAAAGCTCCGTACGACCAATAGTTCCTGAGATATGAACCCTCAAAAATTGACGAGTGCGTGGGAAACCCAGTTTCACGACCGAAGTATCATGAGAGTCTGGGTGCGTACTGTTCCACACAAAGCGAGTCATTTTAAGACTCCCAGACGCTTTTGGGCTATCTAATTTATTCATTATTTTTTAACACACTCTCATATTAGTGCATTTCATTCAAAAAATGCACTATTGGTCTCGCCCTGATGGTCGCACATATGGATTGTGATACATTTTTTTCACGTTTCAGAACCCCTAGAACACGAATCCGAGGTCGGTTCGATTTGCTATATATGTATATACATATATATGGCCCCTCGCTTGTTAGCACGATCACGGTCGCAATTTTTTACTTAGGGCAACCAAATTTGGTCTAAAACTCAATAGCGTGAATATCTCGGACCAGATAAATCGGTCCACGGGTACGGTGTGAAAGTGGGGTTTGAATTAGTTGAAAATTCGTTACCGCACAGCTGTTGCTGGAATTGCCCCCAAAATTGACTCGAGTAATGAAAAATGAACGCGCTTTCGTATGAGACCCTAGTGAACCAAATCCGTTTATATGGCAGGGGAGTTCTCGGCGGAGGGGAGCTATTAAATTAACGCTATGCCTTACTGGACCACCCAATTACCAAAAAATTTCATTGACATTGTATTTTGAGCCGCCTCTTTTATTTGATTTGCCTACAGCCTAATAAATCTTGAGTAAAAAATCCTGAGATGGGCCAAAAAGGGAGGAATAAAAAAAAATTTTAAACAAAATTGTTTCGGATTCGAACCCAGACACTCCGCATTCCTCAATGGTGAAATAGTGACATACCATTTAACCTATTGTAACTGATCTGAAAATTAACGTAATCTGAAAAAAGTTTTGTTCCGACAGCAGCCTGTCGGGAAAAGTGCATTTCATTCATGCGACAATCGAGTCAAACCTCATAAGTTAGAACGATATCAATCAATTATGAATGAAATTTAGGCCGGGATAAAGATTTTAATTGCAAGTAACTCCTCTAACAAGAGTCCACCTTCCCATATCGTATAGGCAACCAAACCGACTCTGTTTCATTTTTCATTTTTTCATTTTCATCATTTTGTTCCCCCTCAGTTGGTGTCAAAAAAGGGGCCTGCGGTAAAAAGAAATACGATTTTATGATTTTGACTTTCTATACCACGGCCTAAATGTCATTCATAATTGATTGATATCGTTCTAACTTATGAGGTTTGACTCGATTGTCGCATGAATGAAATGCACTTTTCCCGACAGGCTGCTGTCGGAACTTTTTCAGTTCAACTTGTCAGATATTTAGGGTAATTTTGGTGGCAATCCCTAAAAGAGCACACTTTTTTTATTTATTATGAAACACTCGCGTCCAACGGAAGAAATTTTCTTGAGTCTTCTCAAAGAAGGTTGGAACTTGCGTGAAATGGTGTTCTTTATATTTTCGCCAAACAATCCATAGAGAATTTTGTGAGACAAGTTCGTAACTCAAGATTTCCAGTTATTTCGCTAAAACGTTCTTCAGATGGGTGCCTTTATAATCCCCCTCTACCCATGTATCCCTGATTTCGATAAAACCGGTTCGTCATATGAAAAGTTAGGCATACCTATTAAATTTTGCATAGTTGTTCACGTGGCTTCCGCTATACCTTGCGATCGAAGAAAAACGCGAATGGGAACTTGTTGTGGCTTTTTTTGTGATCTTCACCTAAAAGAACGATTAGTCTACACCGATATGGTTTCGGAGATATTTCAGCAAATCGAACAAAAGGACCCTCAAATCCAAATTCAAGCTCCTGCAGTGCCAACACCCGACGTGGAATATTCAGGATTTTTTTAGGAAATGGAAGGAGGGGTATCTGAAAGAGATTGCACCAAACGTTTATCAGTTTTTCCAGCTTCAGGCTCCAGTCAATTTTCCGTCAGCGGCAGAAAATAGTCAATTTTTGAGGGGTCATGTCTCAGGAACTATTAGTCGTACGGAGATACAATTGGGCTTAAATTGTCACAAATTTAGTATATTTCAAAAATGCAAAGGAGGCACCATCATCGAAAAGTACATAGTTCCAGAGATATAATCAATTGAGTTGAAAAAGTCAGAAAATTTCCAGTTTTTTTTTACGATTTTCGGCGTGATGCCGACCGATTTTTTGTTGGCAATGTTCAGATTCGGATTAAGCACCCCAAGACACATATAGATCCGTTGACAAAACTACTTCTATACGTTTGTCCCGGCCAAATCCCCTATTGACTGGACTATCCATTCAAATGAATAAATTATAAAAAATTGAAACCCTTCGGAAGTATTTTTTATTTTAAAAGTTGGCATGTTTGAAATCCCTCTAAATCGAACATTTTCCGTAACGTAACATATCGCACCCTTACTTCAAAAGTGACACAGTGGGGCCCCACTGACCCCCCAGTGGGGACCTACTGACCCCCAGTGGGGACCTACTGACCCCCAGTGGGGACTCACTTACTCCCAATGACCACCTTGATAGTGGTAACTGAAAATTCATATTTTTGAGTTGTGTCGCTTTTGAAGTAAGGGTGCGATATGCTGTATTCACTGTCATTCAAGGTGCCTCTAATTAGCTCATCTTTTTATCCTCCATTATTAGCTCAATCCGTGAAGAAAAATCCGTGTCATTTGTGATTTGATCGTGTCAGGCACCTGCGCTTTTCCGTGGGACAGGGTCTCCCAAATGAGCTAGCTGTTGGCAAACACACCTTTGGGCTATTTGAAAAAACGGCTAGCAAGTGTAAAAACTGATTCTTCGCCAACAATAAATTAGAAAACCAACATCATCATTCAATTTCGAATGAAGCCCTAGCTACTAGTATGCCTCGAAATTCCAAATTTTTTAAAGCTCGCTCATGGCCTTATCCACAATCAAGTTGGATGGCGTTGTTGGTTTTGCATCGTATTGGTTGTGTGTAATGACTTTTTACTCTCCCCAGTCGTTTTCCAACCACCCAAGAGTGTTTGCCAACAGTTATAGCTCTGCTGTGAGCCCCTGTCCCACGGAAAATGTCTGGCGATCTCAGAAGTGTCATCTCCTGCCATAAAAAAACGTCCCGTGCAGTTGCCAGACGCGATCAAATGACCCGGATTTTTCATACTGTGGGCTCCCGGACTATGGTAGAAATATAAGGCAAATAATTACAACGAACCGCTCCCCGACATCAACGTTACAGGTGAATTTTTTGAAAGGTGTTTATGGCTGTATGGGCCGAAAGGCTTTTGGCACCTTCGGAGTCGGGAGACCGTCCGAGCCCTCAAAAAAAAAAAAAAAAAAAAAAAAAAAAGGTGTTCATGGCACAAACAAAATCGAGTATTGATTAACTAGTATTGGATTATTTTACGAACTGATCCCGTTTTATGCTTGTAGCGCGTGCGGTACGTGTGAGGATATTCGCCTTACAAATGTACTCTGAGCTGAGGGGTTGCCTGATTGTAACGCCCTAAAAAGGGCGTTATGTTAAGTGGTAGAGAAAAGGAGCTCGGTCCGGGGAATTATTCACCGCTCGGTGAATGAACCCGGCGAGCTCACGGACGAACGGGAGGGAATAGCCCGAAAGCGTCGACATATCCTTGGGGAAACTGCGCTTGTTATCCACAACACCTAGGGTTTTTAGAAACATGGCCCTGAGATTTTATATAAAACCCGGGGAATTCCCTAATTGAAAGAGAGGGTCTTGAGTCAAGCGCACGTCAAGTCTTTGGGGGGGGGGGAACCGTGCCTCTGCGATCTGCCCGTGTGCTCCGCTCGACTACGTTACCGCAAACCCAGGTCCCGACGAAGGTGAGTCTAGGCTAAAGTTGTAGAAGTTGTAGATACTCGTTAATATACGTGATCTGATAAGCTTGACCGTTGTGCCGCTACGGCCGCCCTCTTGAATCTTTACCTCTGAACACACTTCCCGGAGGCTCCCTAAATCGAGGCGGGGGTCAACCATGAGCTAGCGTAAAAATACCGTCAAAACGCGGTATCTATGGCGTTATAACATTGTTTGTGATAGAGCGTCCTTAGTTACCGCTTGCGTTAATTTTTTAACGCTAGCTCATGGTTGTCCCCCTGGGGGTTAACCATGAGCTAGCGTAAAAATACCGTCAAAATGCGGTATCTATGGCGTTATAACAGTATTTTTGATAGAGCGTCCTTAGTTACCGCTTGCGTTAAAAAATGCCGCTAGCGGTATCTAAGGACGCTGAAATAAGAAATAACACTATCCCTCAATAGCAACCGCATCTTGCGGCATTTTCACACGGGCTTTACATGATTAGGGCTCGCCAACGGACACCTTGTTTGTAAAGAGAAATTCAGACCGAGGGGTTGCTGGGTGAGAACTCGCCAACGGATGAGAATTTCTCTTGCGTGGGCAATAAATAAATAAACAGCTTTCAGCGTTGAGAGCTGAAAAGGAACTCTTTTTGTTGAGGGTCTGATGGGCTTCTTAAACACTCGTCAGACCCCTCCACTCTCGTTCCAAGTGTTTTATTTTTTAAATTAATATAGTATGTATAGGGCGTCGCAATTCGTGAAGGGAAGTATAGTGTGGAATGAAGGCAGCAAGAAGTTGTAGCCAGTGAAGGCAGCACATGATTACGAAAAGTCAAGGCACGACAATGCTCTATTTTAGCATAAATAAACCTTGAAAAATATGTTTAGAATAAAAGCTTGTACACACGGAGACATTTATGTCATGACATCTACTGAAGCTGGGGTTCAAAACGTCTAAAAAAATTAAATTTGAAGTTTTAGGTTTGTTCGTTGTTGTGGTTAGTTCAAATAAAGAAATTATTTCTTTTTTGTGATCCCCATTCTGAAGTCAATGGAGTTGCTCAGTAAGGAATCTTTCGCACATCTTTGAAGTATTTTAATTGTCCCCTCTCTTGAATCATTAAATTGAGGAGCACTTCAACACGTCGCTTCCATGACAACACGTAAGATGCAACAAGTAAACATATCAGTCATGACATTTTAGAAGATTTGAACAGTGACATATTTCTAGACAGAAATGTCCTGAAAATTTCCCTCTTCACCAATTCTTGCCTGAATTATTTGATTTTGTTCGAGGTAATTATCCATGAGGGGCATTAAGGGTGGTTACGTTAGACTATTTATTGGTTAAGGGAGGGTAGCGGCAGGCAGGCGCGGATCCAGGCTTTCCTAAAGAGCGTCCAAAAGTTCGAATCTGAGACTAAAATGCAACTTGTTTGGTCAAATAATCACATTATTCTGTATAGAGCATAGTCTAGTTTCGCCGAGTTGTCAGTTTCGCGGGTAATAATCCATTTGCGAACCGAAAGAGTTGATGCTGGGGAGGAATAGACAATTTTCTGATATGAATGTTAAAATTCACAGGTTCCAGGACAAAGTTTCTGCTGAGAAAAATAATCAATGCCGTGGTTGATAGTAGATTGCTGAAGCTAAATCATGCATTGCGCATTGAGCATTTTGCGGCAAGTTTCGTGGCCTCAGAGTATTATTGTGGTGAGGGAGAGAGGGTAAAACTTAAGATATTGTTGAATGGTATTTCTACTGAAAATTATTTAAAAACATGGACGAAAAATTAAGGAATTACCCACGAGGAACCCAAAAAATCCGTGGCACTCACCCTTCTTCTCCTTATAATAATTTACTCGGAGGTATTTCCAATGTGTTCATGCACGATTTCGAGACTTTTCTTACTGGATTTCGTGATAGTAAGTAGTATTTTAGGCCCCCCCCCCCTCCGCCACCATAGAAACATAAGTCTAAATTAATTTGTAGCGGTGTAGGTCTAAATCACCCCTTTGGGGTAAGGGGCAATCAAAAGAGACTAAACAAGCAAATTTTCCAGATTCAGAAGCTACACCTATTTACCATACAAATTGATTGGGCGATTGAATTTTCAGTTTCAAATGCCATGTTTCTTGCAGCCGAATGGTAAGGTTTTCAAGCGGACTTTTTGGTGGAAATGGACGCAGTCACACAGTCATGACTCATGACTTAGCTTCTGGGGTTTTAAACCGGCCACTCACGTGCAGTTTGAACTGTCAGTTCAAACTGCACAGTTTAAACTGTCAGTTTGGACTGTTCAGTTCAGTCCCCCACACACGTACAGTTCAATTCTTCAGTTAACATAATGGATTCCAATGAGCAGGACCGCATTGCCGTTCTCGGTTTAATTTGTGCAGTTATTCATCAGGAAAGTAACCAACCTAAAAGACGCAGGCAGTGGTGCAAGGAATGGTTGAATCGGCGGAAACAATCGTCGGATATTAGCAATTGAACTGAGAACTGTACAGTTTAACTGTGCAGTTCACCTTAGCTGAGGCGAAATGCCTCAAATAATTTGAACTGAACAGTTCAAACTGACTGTCTAAACTGCACGTGAGTCGCGGGCTTTAGGTTTCCTGGGCAAAATTAATTTTCAAGAGCCATTGAACGCTCACAACGTCGTTACCTTCCACAGTTTAGTCAAAATAGTCTTTCTGAGCTTCAAGTGCAAGTATTTTGGCGGATAAACGTGATTCTAGCAGGAACGTTTTCTGTTTCTTGATCGAATGAAAGCGTGCCGGGGGAAAAAGTATGCCCACTACTAAATTGTGAACAGGAAAATTCATATTTTCGGACATAATTAACGGTTTCACGGCTAAATAGCTGGTTTCTTGTTCCTTGTCGGTGTCGTATTTCTGGGCTTAGTTTCTACAATGGAGATGGTAAAGGGGAAAATTATTGACAATTTTCCAGCGGTTTCCTGGCTTTTTCGTGAAAGCATATGGTTTTTATACTTTTTCACAGTACCATCACACGAACATATTGAAAATTTCATGACATGACATAAATGTCTCCGTGTGTACAAGCTTTAAGTTGTGGGTTGTGACCCATAAAAACTTCCTCATTCCTAGAATTATTTTCAATTAGAGCCAAACGCATGAAATTAGTTTTTATGAGAATCAATCCCGCAAAATGTGATTTTAATATGAGTCAACCCCCCTCCCCACTTGAAGGCACGGATGCAGATACTTTGTTGCAAGGGAGAGGGGTTCTAGTGCACACTTCTTTAAAAAGTGTTCTAGTCGTTCCACAGTGATTTTCACTTATGACGAGCCATTTGAAGTCATTTTCCATTTTGTAAGCCAAGAGCACAGAGAATCAAGTAAGAGCTTGAATTACAATCATAGCCATGAATTACAATCATTTTCAAATTCATGTCATTGTGAAAGTATGGTCGGTGGCGCTATGGTGGCATTGGTCGTGGGCGAGGGCCTCATAAACCGCGGCCGTCTCCAAAATTTCACTCGCGATTGAGCGAATTTGTCGAAAATTGATGACATTTGAAAATTGGACAAAAACGTGTATGAACAGGTCTCTCGTCGTGAGAAATCTGAAAATCGAGATGGACTTTCTACAAGATGAACCTTTGAAGGGTTCTCGCTGTATCCTCTGCCGTGAAGTAGCGATTCTTTAAACTTTTAGCCATAAATTAGCGCTCATGCTAGCCTCCAGAACCGGAACCAATTGGTCCCCAGAAACGGAAAATTGACATTTTATCAATTTTTGCTGCGAATTAGCACTTCTCTCAATTTTAGCCGAGAATTACCGGTTGTTCTTCATTTTGCCAAGATTTAGCTTATTTCCTCAATTTTAACCATAAATAGACGATTTCCACTCATGCGCTCTCCAGTCCTACTTTTTGCAACCCGCTTAGGCCAGGTTATGGGTTACTCTTGTCTTGTGCTGTGTAAAGTGAACTTATTTTTCTCTCATTCCCGTCAAACTAAAACCACATTTGCAGTTATTCAATTTTGATTATATTCTTCAGCCTCCGTCTCGCGAAAACGGAAAACTCGTCGATCCGGCGGCACCTTAACAAGAAGTCCCATCATAGTTGCGCATTCATCACACTCCTTCACATGTACTTTCTCTTCTCTTTTTCCTCAATTTAATACGTTTTCAGTTAAGTGCCGGTGAGGTTTAGGGAAAGGGATAAATTTAGTAGCTGGATCAAAACCAGGTCGACCCGGAATGGAAGAACTCGCACAGTCACCGAAGCAGCAATAGTATCGCATTTTTCTGACTTTAGATGAGAAGCACGCGATGGAAGTGTAATTGCAGACTCTAAATAAACGAAAAAATCATGTAGTAATACACTCGTAATAATGCTAGCAGTTTGAAAAAAATAAAATAAAAATACTGTTGAAGAGGCTGTAGACAACTAGAAATAAACCCACAACCTGCAGTTCTAAACCTTCGCATTTCCCGCGGAAATCGTCTATTAGCGCTTTTTTCCAATTCACATAAACAAGAGTTAAGGATTCTTTACTTTTAGCCGTGAATTAGCGCTTTTTCAAAACTTCAGCCACAAAAAGTTGCCTCCGCAGAAACCACGAATAAAATTGACGATATCTTGATTTTAGCTCGGAATGAGCGCTTTTTCTCAATTTTGGCTGCGAACCACGTTGTTTATTAATTTAAGCAAGCGAATCAGTTTTAGTACATTTCATTTATGTCAAAATGCACTATTGGTCTCGTCGTGATGGTGGCAAACATGGGTCATGACATGTTTTTTTCATGTTTCAGAACCTCTAGAACACGAATTTAGTGGTTTCCGGAATTCATATATATATATATCTTTATGGCCGTTTTCTTGTTAGCACGATAACTCTCGTAGAAGTTAATTTAGCGGAACGCGCTTTAGCACAAAAATCAGTAGTCATAAGACCCCGGTCGGTATTGCATTTGGGCCAAATCGGTCAAGGTGGAGGGGGGGGAAAATAGGGGTTGAAATGGTAAAAAAATCACCAGTTGATTCTAGAAGCATCATATTCGGTACGTATACTCCATGTTAGACTAGCCTTTGATTCTCATTTTAATTTTTTGAAAAAGTCAACTGGGAGGGGGTTGTGCCCCCGGGGTGGAAATAAGTGTGTGGTCACGTTAGCACGATAACTTTCGCACAAATCAATTTAGCGGAACGCGCTTTGGCAAAAAAATCAGAAGTCATAAGGCTCCGGTCGGTATTGCATTTGGGCCATATCGGTCAAGGTGGAGGGAGGGAAAGTAGAGCTTGAACTGGTAAAAAAATCACTATAAATCACCAGTTGATTCCAGAAGCATTATATTCGGTACGATGATTTCATTTTGAAGTAGCCTTTGATTCCCATTAAGTTCAGCTTAAACAAACCCGGCAGCAAACAGTACGAGGGAGGTTCAAACATTAACGAAACAAATCATGGTCTCAACATTACTACTTCTGGGACGGCTTAGGGTATCCGTATACAAAATGAAAATAGGTGTCGTGCACACCTAAACACACTTTTTGAATTAATATTTTGGTAAAAAAAAAAAAAATCAATTATGAATGAAATTTAGGCCGTGGTATAGAAAGTCAAAATCATAAAATCGTGTTTCTTTTTACCGCAGGCCCCTTTTTTGGCACCAACTGAAGGGGAACAAAATTATGAAAATGAAAAATGAAACAGAGTCGGTTTGGTTGCCTATACGATATGGGAAGGCGGACTCTTGTTAGAGGAGTTATTTGCAATTAAAATCTTTAAGACCCGTTCACAAGCTCTATGTTTGTGTTGTGTGGTTTCTATGCAACCTATAAAAATGCTTTATTTTTCGAGGGATTGAATTTGTTTGGCTGCACAGACTCCACAGAACGTAAACATAGAGCTTGTGAACGGGCCTTTATCCCGGCCTAAATTTCATTCATAATTGATTGATATCGTTCTAACTTATGAGGTTTGACTCGATTGTCGCATGAATGAAATGCACTTCTCCCGACAGGCTGCTGTCGGAACAAAACTTTTTTCAGATTACGTTAATTTTCAGATCAGTTACATTAGATTAAATGGTATGTCATAATTTCACCACTGCGGAGTGCCTGGGTTCGAATCCGAAACAATTTTTTTTTTAAATGTTTTTTTGTTCCTCCCTTTTTGGCCCACCTCGGAATTTTTTACTCAAGATTTATTAGGCTGTAGGCAAATAAAATAAAAGAGACGGCTCAAAATACAATGTCAATGAAATTTTTTGGTAATTGGGTGGTCCAGTAAGGCATAGCGTTAATTTAATAGCTCCCCTCCGCCGAGAACTCCCCTGCCATATCAACGGATTCGGTTCACTAGGGTCTCATACGAAAGCGCGTTCATTTTTCATTACTCGAGTCAATTTTGGGGGCAATTGCAGCAACAGCCGTGCGGTAACGAATTTTCAACTAATTCAAACCCCTCTTTTACACCGTTCCCGTGGGCGTAATTTGAAATGCTACTCGATTTCAGCCAGCCACTCTAAAGAGATTTGTAACGCGAGCTCTCATTGGCTGACAACTTTGCGCGTTGATTCAAACGACCAAAGAGCGCTCTGCCGGATGACAATATGAAACAGCTAGTCATTCCAGCCTTTTTCCCCTATTCATGTTTATTTTTGTTTAAAAATTTGTGACGTCACAGTAGGCAGATCCCAAACAATTTTCTTCAATGATTACTAAGGTTCTTAATAATGACGAGCTGAGATACGTTTAGAAACAGAGTGATGAGACGTCACCACTTTTTCAGTCAATTTTTGCTTACGCCGCAGCAGGCATTACAAACGCCCGAACGTCTCACACAAAGCTGCTCATAGAAATTCCTCCTACTCAAAGTGAATTTCAAGTCAAATTAGAATTTTACCTTACGAAAAGCCCGGTATCTTTTTTTATTTTTTCCATATCGTGAACATCTACACGGTGTTTCAGGATGAATGATCAGGACTTTAAATAGTTGTCCCAACTAGGACAAACCAAAATCGTCAGGATCGCAAATGCTTGGTTTCCTAGTTACAGGTTTTTTTTGTCATTTTTCGGCCAAACACGTTCTTTTCGTCAATAAGCATTTTTATCGTCCAAGCCATTCATAGCAAAACAATACAGATTACATTTCTGAAAAAAGCACAACATTTTCGTTCAAGAAATGCCAGTTGTAACTTGCTGATCTCATGTTTTAGTATTTTCTTTTATTTATTGAAAAAGTGTTAATTTGATTTTCACCGTTTCTTTCAAACTCGAATCTTCCTCAGTCATCGTGTTCAAGATAGATGGTTAAATTATTGGAAAAACACGTGAGTGTTGTAAGGACGAACGAAAATTTTAAACATAAAATCCGCGCTTTTTCGCTGAGATATCACAGCAAAAGTTTATAAATTCAAATTGAGCCATATTTCCACCAAACATAAAAAGTAAAAACAGCTTTTGGCACTATAACTTTGAATATGCTCAACCCCCCCCCCCCTTGAGAAGATTGCATCTTGGCGTTTGTCACTACAATTAGGAAATACTTATACTCCATTGATTCGAAATAGTTGAAGGAAACTTCGCGAAGAAAACAGAGAAAATAAGCTAGCACCATGTTTTTATAGGCCCAAATTGAGAAGGCGTTCGAATGTGCTAATGTTGGGCAAGAGGGAGTCGAAAAGCGCTAATATTCGTGACTGGAATATCGAATAAGCGCATATTCGCAGAATAAAATGAGTAAATCACTAATTCGTGGCTAAAGATTGAGCAAAGCACTAATTTTTCGGCACATAATTGAGAAAAAACGCCAATACGTGGTTATAAAATTGAGAAAAAGCTGCAATCCATCGCTCAGCCAGATCAATAAAATAATATTGAAAAAACACTAATTCGTGGTTTCTCGAGGCAACATCAAGACTGAAATTAAGAAAAATCACTAATTCATAAGGATAAAAGTGAAAAAATCGCTCACGGTTAAAATTAAGATATTCGTAGAGCTCATACGACGTTAAAATTGTAAAAATTCCGCTGATTTGCGGCGAAACTAGAGAAAAGTGTTAAATGTGCTGATAAAATTGAGAAAAACGCAAATTCAAGGACGCGTTTTGCTTAATCGGGAATTGCTTCAGCTGCTGCCAAACGGCGCGTATTAGCTGCTAAAATGAAGACTGGCGCTAATTTGCGTATCAATATTTGAGAAAACGCCTAATTCGTGGCAAAACTAGAGAAAAACATGGAAGTGAAAGCCTTAATGTCCTGTTAAAATTGAGGAAAACGCTAATTCACGGAAACATGTCTACCAAAACATGCTTGATCACGGCTAAAACTAACGCAAATGCTGGTTCCCGCCTAGAATTGCGATAAATGACTATAATTCGCTTGTAAAATTAAGAAAATGCGTTAATGCATGCTAAAGAAAGAACTCGAGGCTAAAATTAAAGAATAATTCGCAGCTAAAATTGAGGAAATGTGCTCATTCGCAGCAAAATTTGAGAAAACGCCAGTTTGTAGTCCAATTTGGGAAAATCCGCGACTAAAATTATGAGAAATAGCGACAATTCGCCATAAAAATGGAGACAAAAGAAACGCTTATCCGCATGACTTAAGGTGCGTTTACACTGAAGTGTCGCGCTACACTTATTGCTTAAAATGTAGTGTCAGACACAAATATCCTTGGTGTGAACACAAACTTCCAGAAAATTTTATCAGAATTTGTACAGTCAATATACATGTGTCTAACACTTTACATTTATGTCGAGACATAAGTGTAGCTACATAAATGTCAGACACTTTAGTGTAAATGCACCTTAAGAAGTGAAGAAAACGCTCTTAATTCCCGGACTAAAACAGAGAAAAAGCGCTTTTAAAATTGAGAAAAACGCTAGATCACGAATACATTATGCCAAAACGCGCTTATTTACAGCTAAAACTGAGGCAAATGCGGATTCTAGCCTAAAATTGAGATAAAGAGCGCATTCGCTGTGAAAGGTGGTGGGAAAATCCATTAATTCGTGGCTAAAATTGACAAATAAATCTGATTCGCAGGAGAAAAAACGCCAATTCGCAGATTTGGGGGAAATCCGCTAATTCGGGGCTAAATTAAATTGAATAAAAGCGGTAATTCGCTGGCAGATCGAAGAAATACTTCTCGGTTAAAATTATGAAATAATTCGCAGCTAAAACTGTGGAGAAAAAAGGCTAACTCGCGGATCATCTTGAGGAAATCCTCTGCTAAAATTGAGGAAACGCGGTAATTCGCGCCAAAAATGGAGAAAATGAAGAAAAACGCTAATTCTCGGCCATCAAAGTGTAAAAGCGCCAATCCGCTCCTAAAATTCGGAAAAACGCTAATTCGCGGATACATTTAATTTAAAAATGGGGTGGCATGAAAACACGATGGACACAATAGCTGGATCATTGTTTCATAAAAAGAAACATAAAATCAGGTTTCCGGATAAAATCCTAGAAGTTGAAAAAAGTGGTTTTCGGGATGCTGTCGGTCTGTCGCCTTTTTTCCCGATAAATTACGTGAAAATAAAACCCTAGCCGTTTCTTGGTATAAAAGCGCCTATCTGACCTTTGTTTTGAGGAAAAAAAGCATTTATCGGACATGTTCTCCCTGCACCGAAATGTCGTTTTAATTAGTTATAACTTCAAAACAAGTGATTCCACAATTTTTGAAATATTTTTTAAAAGAATTCCTCGTGAAATTTTCTTGCGAATTGACTGCAATATTCCCAAAAAAATCAACTTTTCTGTAGCCAAAATTGTCGTTCTTAGCGCAAAATGACCAGTAGCACAAAATAACGGTCGAAAGTGGAAAAAAAGGGGCGCGAGAGGGCCCCTAAAAAAAGAAAATTAAGCAAAAATTGTGGGAGAAGTAGGATTTGGCGCGACTACGTCAAAAATTATTTACCACCGAATTACCTAGTACATAAATCGAAGCCTAGTTGTTTCTTAGTATGTAAAACGCGAATACCTTGTTTTGAAGAAAAATAATTTCCCAGGCATGTTTTTTTTTAATGCAATCATTGATGTACGCGAAAAATTACCGTTTACACAACGCGCAACCTTCAACATTCAACCCATTTTACCTCAGTACACATACTATATTTATAATTTCGGTGCGATTTTGGGATATTCGGGGGGAATTTTTGGATGGGTAAGTGATGAGGAGGGGGATGGTGAGGGGTAATTTTACTTTAATGGAAGTGTTTCTGTGAGTAGGTACATTTGAAGATCAACGCGGAAATATCTGTATTTACTTTTTATGTTTGGTGAAATACGGCTCAAATATGACGATATGATCAGGAATATCTGAACTTTTGCTGTGAGAATTTCAAAGTCTGTTCGAGTTACAAGCAGGTAGTCGTAATCATCTTCTTATTTTTTGGTCAGGAAGGTTCAACATTTTCAACTGAGTCGGAGGGCCTTGAAAAGTTGGGATGCAAGGTAAACCGTTTTTTTGGGATACATACAATATTTACTGAATTAGTTAGGTAGGTAGTATTATCCAACAAAAACTTGTCGATGTTTGCTTCAGAGAGATCGCGACTAACAATGAGACTTATTTAATCCTCAGGTATTTTATTAAACAATCTTCGACAAAGCGATAGTCTATTAATTGTATTTGTAACAGTAAGTTTGGCATTACCGTGAGTTATGGTTGCGTATCACATTTCTTTTCGTGAAAACCGTCGCAAACATAAACAGCAACTAGCAAGCAGCGTAAGATGAATAAAGTGGCAGAATCCATAACTCCCATTATTAGGGAGCCTCCCTACAATCCACGTGTCATCCAAATTATTAATGACATGAATTTGTCTCCTCTCCGCTGTACTTCGAAAGCATTGTTTAAGCCTGAGTGACGATACCCAGAATTGGTGGATGCCAGAATTATATCGTGAGACTAAAAAACAAGCAAGGCATGTCGTTCTTAATGTACATTCCAAAATTATTCCTTTGCATTACAGAATTGAGCTTCTTGCCCAGTCAAGTGATCTCATACCCGTGAAAGGAAAAAGATCGAGAACCAACTATATGAAAACTTGTGTGATTGTGGAATATGCCTGAAGTTGAGTCAAACGTCCACTAAAAAACGTAAACATTGGGATAACAAAATATCATGAATGGCTGGATACATTTAATTTTTACCTTTTAAATGTCAGCCCTATAATTCACCCGTCGCTGGTACAAATCGGAGACATAAATCCTCAGAAAGTAACGACTGAAATTGTGTACCTCACGATCGTGATCGTAAACCAACGACGAAATTCGGAAAAAGTTGCCCGTTCGCGGCTGGATACATGCCGTAATTAAACTCACTACTGGTATTTGTCGTACATGCCATAACTGAATTATTCGTAATTGCAAATTTTTGCGATTAATGCGAAGAAAATAAAATGTTCGCGGTGCACTAAAACTGTTGAACTTGAGTATTTCTGTCTTATCAATGATATAAACAAGATAACCACTACAACGGCATTGAATCTTCCATTAGCCAATCAGAGGCCACGAAACAACTTCTGGCTGAAATCGAGTAGCATTTCAAATTACGGGTGGACCGATTCATCTGGATCACGAACTCGCCCGAGATATTCACGCTATTGATTTTTAGACCAAATTTGGTTGCCCTAAGTCAAAAATTGCGACCGTGATCGTGCTAACAAAAAAGGGCCATATATATATATATAGCAAATCGAACCGACCTCGGATTCGTGTTCTAGGGGTTCTGAAACGTGAAGAAAAAGTATCACAACCCATATGTGCGACCATCAGGGCGAGACCAATAGTGCATTTTTTGAATGAAATGCACTCTTTCCGACCGCCAGCTGCCGGAGCGAATTTTATTTTTTATATTAGCCGCGAAATAGCTATTGTCTCAATCTTGAAAATGAATTAAGTTTTCACCAGAAACCGCGTATAGATGTCTTCTGAATTTTAGCTGCTAATGATCACTTTTTCTCAATTTCAGCCGCGTACTAGCTCCAAGAACAGCGAATTAGAGTTTTTTTACAAAATGTAGCTGTAAAAGGGCTTCCATGATCAATTCCGAGGGTTTTGCTCGTACAAAAACAAATTTTACTATCTTCAAAACCCTAATTTCACGGGTTTGTTCTCAGAAGAACGAATATTTAGATATTGCTCTGGCCGGTGGCGCCAAATGTCCAAGGCCGGCGCTGGTGCTCATGTTGTTTCTGCACTGAGCACTGATGTCACTTATGTTGTGGCGTTGGTGCATGGGATTTTGAGTACCACACAAAATAAAATTATGCGGGTTTGACATCAAACAATTTCACGGTTTTGTATCAATCCAGCAGAATTTAATTAAAATTATAAAATTATTTGATCACGAAAACTTTTGAATATTACCTCTGGGCTCATTTCAGCCCTGAGATGGCCAAAACCGCACTTGGTTCGGTCATTCTGATCAACCAAATCTCCCACAAGCTGAGTTTTTCGAATCAAATGCTTTCTGCTTATGAAAATTAGTATGATTCAATTTTACAGATACGTAGTACTATAAAGAACAACCTGGGACATAATCAGCCAAACTGGGACGTTTGGCAACCGTACGTGACATCTGTAGTTGGGGGGATGGCTTCTCCGTCCCACAGTCAACACATCGTGAGGCGGTGGTTTCCACTGTATTTCACCCAAAAGCGACATCCATGATCAACCCTAGAAATGGAATGAAGTCATGTCTCATTCAATTCAACGACCACGGTCACAGAAAAGGGGGAAAGGAATTTGATGAGCAGCGCCGACAGTCCTACTCAAATAGATAAACATATTTATTTTCAAAAATGTACAAATTAAAATTAGGCTCAATATTATAATCATAAGGTAAACCAAAGAAATATATAGGATAAAAGGCTACGCCTTCAATTTAAAGTCTTAGGGAGAAAAAAAGGTAAAAAACTATAACAGGCAATCTGTATAAAGAAAAACGGAGGGAAGAACCAGCTCATAAAAAACTAAAATTTGTAAAGCATATTACAAGAGGGGCGGTTATATCGACACAGTCGGGTTTAAAAAGGGGTGTGCAAATCCCACTGTGTTTTTTTTTGTTTTTTGCGTTTTTCCAGATTAGATGGGGGGAGGGGGGCACCTTGTAAAATTAATCGAACAATCACGAGCGATTTGCTGGTACGTCTACAAAAATAGAAAACGAAGTTCTTAAACGTCCTCGTTGTTGACGGCTTCCCAGATGTCACTAACCTTGGAGCCACCTGACTTGTGTGGCAGGTCCATGGCCGACGTCGTTTCTCGCTGATATTCTGATGACTATGGCGGGTTTGGGCAGAGTGTCAATGGTGGCTTCCTGTAGTGTTGCATGAGGAATTAAAGTTTGCGTGTGTGGTCCTGTGTACACTTTGACGAACTCCACTCTCTGTGTCTAAGAAAATGTTCAATTATAGGGAGAGAAAAACATGCCAAGGCTGAAAATAAAATCGTGGAAAGCGACTGACATTACTAACGGTCCGACTCTTCATAGCCAGACTAACTGAGTATGATATCGCTGGAGCTCCTTTGACTGGAGGCTTCCACGAGATAATGGCACCTTCAACGTTTTTCGCAATTTTTATATTGCTGGGAGGATCCGGTAGAGATTCTTTCCCACCTGTAACCTGAAAATTTTCGGAAGAAATATTTTTAGAATTTTTTTTTTTGTCATTTGCACGACTAATTCCCAACTCACAGGTGGTGAGGGCTCTGCATCAGGTTTGGCTTTCTTCGTTGCCGGCCCATTGCCGAGAATTCCACCGGCGGTAGCCGTTGGAGTGGCAACAGTAGCGGGCCTCTTCTTGGCGGTGGCTGCCGTCGCAGCGGCTGAGGTAGTGGTGGGCTGACCGCCAGCTGTGAGAGCAGCGGCGTTCGCCAAGGCGGCAAGAGCTCCTGCGTCGTCGGTCTATAAATAATTAAATCGTAATGGTGTAATGAGACTTTGCGTGTCTAATAATTTTCAAATAATCTTTGTCCATCTTCTAAATCAAACCGGCGTAGAAGTGTCAAATACAATTGAAAACAAAAAGACCAAAACAATGAGTACGAGAACACTCCCCGATTTATCGAGACAACGAGGCTAAGAAACGACATTTTGACATCGATGATACAACTTACAGACATTTTTGGGGAAAAATATTTACAGACTGGTCGTTTCGTTTACAAGCCCCATCTATTTCTTCACATAATGAAGTTCGAGTGGGTGATCGTATGAAAAGCGATGTTCTGTGCAGGAATTTTTAGTACGGAGGATCATTCGTCTACTGAATTACCAAAATAAAGGTAAATACATTGAAATTGATGAAAGAAACGTCAGTTGTGTTGCCAACATTACAACACAAAATAGTCTAGCATGAAATATAGCACACCACTATTGCTGTTCGCAGACCAACTATTAGGAGAATTTGTTTTTAGTGACAAGAGTGTGATGATTGTTTTGGACTTGTGTCGAGGGAACGACCCGAGAAAAGGTAACAGTCGAAGAGAATTACCTTTTTTCGCCCGATGTCGTCCACTCTTCCTGGGTAAAATTAATTTTCAAGAGCCATTGAACGCTCACAACGTCGTTACCTTCCACAGTTTAGTCAAAATAGTCTTTCTGAGCTTCAAGTGCAAGTATTTTGGCGGATAAACGTGATTCTAGCAGGAACGTTTTCTGTTTCTTGATCGAATGAAAGCGTGCCGGGGGAAAAAGTATGCCCACTACTAAATTGTGAACAGGAAAATTCATATTTTCGGAAATAATTAACGGTTTCACGGCTAAATAGCTGGTTTCTTGTTCCTTGTCGGTGTGGTATTTCTGGGCTTAGTTTCTACAATGGAGATGGTAAAGGGTTTCCTGGCTTTTTCGTGAAAGCATATGGTTTTTATACTTTTTCACAGTACCATCACACGAACATATTGAAAATTTCATGGCATGACATAAATGTCTCCGTGTGTACAAGCTTTAAGTTGTGGGTTGTGACCCATAAAAACTTCCTCATTCCTAGAATTATTTTCAATTAGAGCCAAACGCATGAAATTAGTTTTTATGAGAATCAATCCCGCAAAATGTGATTTTAATATGAGTCAACCCCCCTCCCCACTTGAAGGCACGGATGCAGATACTTTGTTGCAAGGGAGAGGGGTTCTAGAGTGCACACTTCTTTAAAAAGTGTTCTAGTCGTTCCACAGTGATTTTCACTTATGACGAGCCATTTGAAGTCATTTTCCATTTTGTAAGCCAAGAGCACAGAGAATCAAGTAAGAGCTTGCCATGAATTACAATCATTTTCAAATTCATGTCATTGTGAAAGTATGGTCGGTGGCGCTATGGTGGCATTGGTCGTGGGCGAGGGCCTCATAAACCGCGGCCGTCTCCAAAATTTCACTCGCGATTGAGCGAATTTGTCGAAAATTGATGACATTTGAAAATTGGACAAAAACGTGTATGAACAGGTCTCTCGTCGTGGGAAATCTGAAAATAGAGATGGACTTTCTACAAGATGAACCTTTGAAGGGTTCTCGCTGTATCCTCTGCCGTGAAGTAGCGATTCTTTAAACTTTTAGCCATAAATTAGCGCTCATGCTAGCCTCCAGAACCGGAACCAATTGGTCCCCAGAAACGGAAAATTGACATTTTATCAATTTTTGCTGCGAATTAGCACTTCTCTCAATTTTAGCCGAGAATTACCGGTTGTTCTTCATTTTGCCAAGATTTAGCTTATTTCCTCAATTTTAACCATAAATAGACGATTTCCACTCATGCGCTCTCCAGTCCTACTTTTTGCAACCCGCTTAGGCCAGGTTATGGGTTACTCTTGTCTTGTGCTGTGTAAAGTGAACTTATTTTTCTCTCATTCCCGTCAAACTAAAACCACATTTGCAGTTATTCAATTTTGATTATATTCTTCAGCCTCCGTCTCGCGAAACGTACCGATGAAAACTCGTCGATCCGGCGGCACCTTAACAAGAAGTCCCATCATAGTTGCGCATTCATCACACTCCTTCACATGTACTTTCTCTTCCCTTTTTCCTCAATTTAATACGTTTTCAGTTAAGTGCCGGTGAGGTTGAGGGAAAGGGATAAATTTAGTAGCTGGATCAAAACCAGGTCGACCCGGAATGGAAGAACTCGCACAGTCACCGAACCAGCAATAGTATCGCATTTTTCTGACTTTAGATGAGAAGCACGCGAAGGAAGTGTAATTGCAGACTCTAAATAAACGAAAAACTCAAAAAATCATGTAGTAATACACTCGTAATAATGCTAGCAATTTGAAAAAATAAAAAATAAAAAATAAAAATACTGTTGAAGAGGCTGTAGACAACTATATAGAATAGAATATAGAAATAAACCCACAACCTGCAGTTCTAAACCTTCGCATTTTCCACGGAAATCGTCTATTAGCGCTTTTTTCCAATTCACATAAACAAGAGTTAAGGATTCTTTACTTTTAGCCGTGAATTAGCGCTTTTTCAAAACTTCAGCCACAAAAAGTTGCCTCCGCAGAAACCACGAATAAAATTGACGATATCTTGATTTTAGCTCGGAATGAGCGCTTTTTCTCAATTTTTGCTGCGAACCACGTTGTTTATTAATTTAAGCAAGCGAATCAGTTTTTAGTGCATTTCATTTATGTCAAAATGCACTATTGGTCTCGTCGTGATGGTGGCAAACATGGGTCATGACATGTTTTTTTCATGTTTCAGAACCTCTAGAACACGAATTAAGTGGTTTCCGGAAGTCACATATATATATATTTCTTTATATATATTTGTTTATTTATATATATATCTTTATGGACGTTTTCTTGTTAGCACGATAACTCTCGTAGAAGTTAATTTAGCGGAACGCGCTTTGGCACAAAAATCAGTAGTCATAAGACCCCGGTCGGTATTGCATTTGGGCCAAATCGGTCAAGGTGGAGGGGGGGGGGGGAAATAGGGGTTGAAATGGTAAAAAAATCACTAAAAATCACCAGTTGATTCCAGAAGCATTATATTCGGTATTATGATTCAATTTTGAAATAGCCTTTGATTCCCATTAAGTTCAGCTTAAACAAACCCGGCAGCAAACAGTACGAGGGAGGTTCAAACATTAACGAAACAAATCATGGTCTCAACATTACTACTTCTGGGACGGCTTAGGGTATCCGTATACAAAATGAAATGCACTCTTTCCGACCGCCAGCTGCCGGAGCGAATTTTATTTTTTATATTAGCCGCGAAATAGCTATTGTCTCAATCTTGAAAATGAATTAAGTTGCCACCAGAAACCGCGTATAGATGTCTTCTGAATTTTAGCTGCTAATGACCACTTTTTCTCAATTTCAACCGCGTACTAGCTCCAAGAACAGCGAATTAGAGTTTTTTTTTTCTACAAAATGTAGCTGTAAAAGGGCTTCCATGATCAATTCCGAGGGTTTTGCTCGTTCAAAAAACAAATTTTACTATCTTCAAAACCCTAATTTCACAGGTTTGTTCTCAGAAGAACGAATATTTAGATATTGCTCTGGCCGGTGGCGCCAAATGTCCAAGGCCGGCGCTGGTGCTCATGTTGTTTCTGCACTGAGCACTGATGTCACCTTATGTTGTGGCGTTGGTGCTTGGGGTTTTGAGCAACACACAAAATAAAATTATGCGGGTTTGACATCAAACAATTTCACGGTTTTGTATCAATCCAGCAGAATTTAATTAAAATTATAAAACTAATTATTTGATCACGAAAACTTTTGAATATTACCTCTGGGCTCATTTCAGCCCTGAGATGGCCAAAACCGCACTTGGTTCGGTCATTCTGATCAACCAAATCTCCCACAAGCTGAGTTTTTCGAATCAAATGCTTTCTGCTTATGAAAATTAGTATGATTCAATTTTACAGATACGTAGTACTATAAAGAACAACCTGGGACATAATCAGCCAAACTGGGACGTTTGGCAACCGTACGTGACATCTGTAGTTAGGGGGATGGCTTCTCCGTCCCACAGTCAACACATCGTGAGGCGGTGGTTTCCACTGTATTTCACCCAAAAGCGACATCCATAATCAACCCTAGAAATGGAATGAAGTCATGTCTCATTCAATTCAACGACCTCTAGTCGAGGTCACAGAAAAGGGGGAAAGGAATTTGATGAGCAGCGCCGACAGTCCTACTCAAATAGATAAACATATTTATTTTCAAAAATGTACAAATTAAAATTAGGCTCAATATTATAATCATAAGGTAAACCAAAGAAATATATAGGATAAAAGGCTACGCCTTCAATTTAAAGTCTTAGGGAGAAAAAAAGGTAAAAAACTATAACAGGCAATCTGTATAAAGAAAAACGGAGGGAAGAACCAGCTCATAAAAAACTAAAATTTGTAAAGCATATTACAAGAGGGGCGGTTATATCGACACAGTCGGGTTTAAAAAGGGGTGTGCAAATCCCACTGTGTTTTTTTTTGTTTTTTGCGTTTTTCCAGATTAGATGGGGGGAGGGGGGCACCTTGTAAAATTAATCGAACAATCACGAGCGATTTGCTGGTACGTCTACAAAAATAGAAAACGAAGTTCTTAAACGTCCTCGTTGTTGACGGCTTCCCAGATGTCACTAACCTTGGAGCCACCTGACTTGTGTGGCAGGTCCATGGCCGACGTCGTTTCTCGCTGATATTCTGATGACTATGGCGGGTTTGGGCAGAGTGTCAATGGTGGCTTCCTGTAGTGTTGCATGAGGAATTAAAGTTTGCGTGTGTGGTCCTGTGTACACTTTGACGAACTCCACTCTCTGTGTCTAAGAAAATGTTCAATTATAGGGAGAGAAAAACATGCCAAGGCTGAAAATAAAATCGTGGAAAGCGACTGACATTACTAACGGTCCGACTCTTCATAGCCAGACTAACTGAGTATGATATCGCTGGAGCTCCTTTGACTGGAGGCTTCCACGAGATAATGGCACCTTCAACGTTTTTCGCAATTTTTATATTGCTGGGAGGATCCGGTAGAGATTCTTTCCCACCTGTAACCTGAAAATTTCCGGAAGAAATATTTTTAGAAATTTTTTTTTGTCATTTGCACGACTAATTTCCAACTCACAGGTGGTGAGGGCTCTGCATCAGGTTTGGCTTTCTTCGTTGCCGGCCCATTGCCGAGAATTCCACCGGCGGTAGCCGTTGGAGTGGCAACAGTAGCGGGCCTCTTCTTGGCGGTGGCTGCCGTCGCAGCGGCTGAGGTGGTGGTGGGCTGACCGCCAGCTGTGAGAGCAGCGGCGTTCGCCAAGGCGGCAAGAGCTCCTGCGTCGTCGGTCTATAAATTTAATCGTAATGGTGTAATACTTTGAAGAGCTCTGCGTGTCTAATAATTTTCTAATAATCTTTGTCCATCTTCTAAATCAAACCGGCGTAGAAGTGTCAAATACAATTGAAAACAAAAAGACCAAAACAATGAGTACGAGAACAATCCCCGATTTATCGAGACAACGAGGCTAAGAAACGACATTTTGACATCGATGATACAACTTACAGACATTTTTGGGGAAAAATATTTACAGACTGGTCGTTTCGTTTACAAGCCCCATCTATTTCTTCACATCTTGAGCCCCTGAATCCTACCCCGGTGACTTGATTTTGCTTGTTAGCTACAAAGAAAGCAGAAATAACTCACCTGAGGTTTTCCATCGGGGATTTCCGTCATATCTAAAAAACATAAAGTCAATCGATAAGACAAGACATAACTTTTCACAGAATTTTCACAGCCGGTGTTAAAAAGCAACCCATAACAAATTACTGGTTTCTAAAATCGAAATACATCTCGTGCGATCACAAATACAAAAAAATGGGGGAGGGAGAATGTGAAATGTCGTAAGATCTATAAATTCCATCCATCATGAATGTTTACCCGTGTCAGCTGCGTCACCTTCCCCGGTCCCCTGTTGGAAAGCGGCTGATTCATCACCAGTTTGGTCATTGCCCAGCTCACCAGCTGCAGTGGCAACAGCTGCGGCGTCAGTCGTAAGTTGCTGTTTACTACTGCCCGAGTCTGCTGGACTGTCAATAAGTCCGGCTTCGGCGGCCAGAGCCGTCAGCGCTGCATCAGATGTAGGCCCAACGGCGGAGCCTGCAATGTAGAATAAAAATCGATTGAAATGGGGAAAAGAGGTAATACAATTCATAACATTTGAACGTCATTCCTCCCAAATTTCCTTAACACGTACTAACATCAGCCTTGTTTGTAAATGAAGCGATTAAAGCCCTGTTCACACGATGCAATGTTTGAAGCTTAATTGCATGCTGGATTTTTAAAAACATCCGGTCACTACCAAGGAACATATGTTTTTAAAAAACCAGCATGCAATATAACTTCAAACATTGCATCGTGTGAACAGGGCTTAAGCCTTAATAAAATAACATACTCGAGGTAGATATACAAACCTGTCAGCGACGCAGTGGGTTGTTGTTTTGTTGACAGGTACAAAATTCGACCACCACCAGCCGCAGTAGTGGAAGTCGCTCCAGCCGTGGTCAAGGTTATGCCAGTACTGCCTTCCGAACTTACAGCCGTAGGCCAAATATTGCTAGACGGCACTATCGTCATCGTTTTATCTCCCATTTGAAGTTTCAAATTCTTCAGAGCCTAAATCATAAACAGCGTGATAAAATAAAAACGAGCCCATTCATTCAGAAAACAAAAACGAAAACGAGGTTTACTTGAGGACTGGCTTGTTGAAGGATGTGCGAACCAAGAGCCGGTTTGCCTTTGATTGTAACTGTTTTAGCTCCTCCCGATCCTGGTACTGTGATAGTAATAGGCTTAGCGACACCCGAGGCGTTGTTTGGTGACATCATGACCATGCGCACACCTATCAACGAGAATTAATAAACTTTAAGCGTGCAGTTTGATCCACGCGAATAGGCCCAGGAAATTTACTTACACAACCTGTAGGACACGGAGGCGTAAAACGGTAGAAGGACAGGCTGAGGGAGAACGGAGTAAAATAGGTAGCAAACGGGCATTACGAATGTAGGTTGAGGAGCAGTTGGGTTATGGATTGCTTAGAAACAGAGCTGGTAAGATAAAAATATAAAATAACCTTTGTCAGACTGGCTTTGCACGGTCGTGGTAGTGGCTATTGGCCTGATGGCCCCACCAGTAGTCATTACAATATACTGCTGGGCAGGCATTCGTATTCCACCCGGTTTATTGATGATTATGGTGTGTTGCTTACCAGCCGGCGAACCGGGCACCTGTTTGCCGGTGACGGAAACCAGATTGGATGGTACGGTTTTCATTGTTGTCAACATCTTCGGGGTTACGGCTAGTAATGTGAAAATTCTCAATTAGATTCGAGCAAAAATAATGAACACGCGAGGCTTAAACATGCAGAAAAATTAAGCCATCACAGCTTCATTGTTCAACAGAAACAGGATAGAATGAAATTAAGCGAGAAAAAAAAATCAAAATATACCTTGAGTTCCGCTCGCACTAACTAGTTTAACAATCGTTGCCCCTTGAGGAATGCTTTTAGCCACGGTAGAAACATTCGTGATAGGTTTGTTTTGAACTAAACCAGCTCCTTTCGGCATCTGAGAAAGCACAATCAATCAATAATAAACTCCCTATTCTGTTCAACTGACAATTCAACTTACAGCGACAGCGACGCCCTGGCTTGTCTTGACTAAAGTTACAATTTGAGCGGATGCATTGTTTCCCACAGCGGGTTTTTGAACCAATATCTGAGGTTTTTGTCCTGCTTGCACCGTAATGGGGGTACCAGATGCTCGAGAGACGACTATCTGTGGCGAACCCGGCGCAACTTGTACCGGCTGAGCGGTGGAGAGTGTTGTAACGGGTGACCGTACAGTCGTTGTAGTAGCCGATGAAGCCACCACAACAGCCGGTTGAGAGCCTTGTTGTTGCGAAACGCCCAGACTTGCTACGACGGCTGTTAAAAAACATGTCATAAGTGTACGAAAGTAACGGAAAATGCGTCAAAAAAAGTGTAACTAACGGATTGGACTTGGAAAGGCTGGAGCTACTATTGCTTTTTGCTGGGGCTGCTGAGGGCGGGCAACGGTCTGCTGTCGCGCAGCCTGCTGACGAACTTGGGTTTTAGTAGGAGTTAAAGGCGCTGGAGTAGGCGACGGCAAGCTGGCAACAGGTAATTGAGACTTCGCTGCTGCCGCGGCTTTCTCAGCTGCAGCAGCTTTCGACGATGGCGATAACGGCGGAACCGAGAACCTTGAAATTAGAAGTAAGCAATAATTACCGGAAACTATACATCAAACAAGAGCAACGTACTGCTGCAGTTGTAAAACGTAGGCCTCCGCTGTCGGACTAGGCTCCCAGCTCAGCTCAAGTAGTTGTGTGCTCGCTCGAACCAAGTGTACTTTACCCCCTGGCCCAGGTTTGTCCACTTCCAGATACCATAGATCTTTGAAACACACCTGTTTGAAAAATCATACTCAAGTCAAGAATGCATCCGCACGAGAGAAAATCCGAAACATTGTAAATTAACATGCCTGATTGTTCCACGCTTTTCTGTAACCATCCCGTCCGGACCAAATGTAAATTCTGGAATGAACAACAGCAGCACAATGGCCTGCCCTGGCTCTGGGGGCGTTTTCCTCGGACGCATCGACATTTATATCTTCCCATTTCATTGTGTCTAGAGGCAATCACTCGATTTAGTTAAACATGTGACTCCCGTCGGCATTTCAACTTACTGAGATTGAGACAGGCCAATTGGTCGGTACATTTCCATTCTTTTTCATGCGTGGCCACCTTTACGTCATCCAAAACGAGCGGGACCCAACCTCCGAATATGTACATTCGGTCCCCGATTACCGATGCAGTATGCAAAGATCGGGGCAGGGGTTGAGGGCCGTCCACAACAGGCTCCGTCCAAGTCATGGAATCTGAAACAAGAGGAAGTTGATTAGAGGAAGAAATAGAAATAATAATTATATTCTTTCTTACTAATATCCAAAATCCACAGATCACCAAGTCGCGATCCACTCATTCCTCCGTAAATAATAAGTCGAGGATTTCCGAGAGAATCAGTGTGTGCAACAGCAGTGTGTGACTCACGTGGAGGAGGCGATGGTCCGTAAGTATGTGGTGCTTCCCACACTGTCACGTTATTGTTCCGAAGTTCCAGCGTGTACAAATCATTCAAATATCTGACTGAAACTCCGCTAAAAAAAAGAAATCAATACGTATATAAGTCACTAATACTTCAAACTTTTCTGAGAAAACCAACCTCGGCGCACTCGCTTTTGGGTCGATGATTTCACTCGCCAGTCCTCCAAATAGATATACTTTATTGCCGATAAGCGTAAAGCTGTGTCCAAGGCGAGCACACGGCGGTGCTGAGAATCTGGGGGCTCTCGGCCGCAATTTCCTCCACTCCCAACGACTGGCTTCCAGCTCGTACAAATCATTGGAATATTTACTGTACTCCACCATGCCACCAAAAACGAGGATTCGAGTTGAGTCGACCACAAAGCCGTAGGCTGCACATCCTGGAGGCACATCACCTTTGACTGGTGGGATGAACCACTGATTTGTAACTGAAAAAAATAATCGGTTTATAACCAAACATCTTAATTTCCTATATTCTGGCTTAAGGGCTAAAACGACGCACAGTGGAGCAATTGTGGCTAAATAGGAAAAAACTCAATAACTCAAAAATGAAGCGTCTTTGGCTTTTTTGTTCATAGGAAGTTTTTTGTTCAGCGTGAAATTTCACTTTGGATTACAGCATTTTCAGTAAAAAACATGGGAAAATCACTAATTTACCCAAATCGGGGATCCAACTGAGTTTACTTTACACACAATAATTGAGGAAACATGACATCGAAAAACCTTTTATACCTATCATACCAAATCCAAAGAGCCTAGTTTTTCTTCAAGAGCTTTGCTTTAGTGTGCGAAATACTAAACAGTGGGAAAGCGTTTCTGCAGTTCTTTACACATCACGGGCATTTTGCCATCGCATAAATTAAGAAAATTACTGGAAACGTAGTCCTGCATCCCCCCCCCCCAACTCAACAACACTTTACACGGACCACAATATCACATTTAAATCGTTTCCATCGTAATTTTCACACTTTGCAAGGCAGGTATAGGTAATAAGTGGCCAAGTTAAGCATCTAAGGTAAATGTTATGGCTAATAATCAACGTATGCTTTAAAAAGTTGATTATTTTTTTGTCCAATCTGTTGGCATTTAGGCAATCGAAATAATTCCATTTTGCCTATTCTTACACAAAAGTGGCTTTAAATTAAGCACAACCTCAAACGCATCTAGATGGCAAAAATTTATCATTCATGCCGGAGGAAGGCGTAGCTTTTTTTGAATGTCACTTACTAGAGGACATAACCACCTTAAAGTATTTAACTTTAGGACACGGGTTTCACCCGCCTGTTTCACTTGATTGATGCACTTACGTTACTCTTAGGAGGTATACTGCCACATTAACGACCAATAAATTCGATTTCAACCAAAACGCTAACCAATAGAAATAATTAAAATCACCTCTTATTTTGTTGATTTTAACGAATTTCAACTTCAAAGCCCAATTGACCCATCAATTCACCATTCAATTGGAAAACGAGTATCATATCTTGATTTCACGTATCGTATACTACAGGGAACGAATTTTGTACGAACGAAATTCGAAGTTTCAAAAATATAGTTTTTTCCACCTTTGCCTCACTCTGTGCGACGTTCACGGATTAAGAACTATAAAAAGCTCGGACTCGATTTTTTCACGAACACCACACTTCCATTCCCTAGGGGAACATGGAAGTAAAAATCAAACCACAGTCCGAGGCTCCTTTTGACGCAGAATACTTGCAAAATAAAGTGAATCTATAATAATAATTTATATCATCCCAAAACAATCATACAAAACGCATGGGAGACGAGTCAAATATAAATATATCAGTCCTTCAAGAACTTCTCTATATGGAGAGTAGGGGGACAGTACGCAGAGATATTTTTTCAAACGCCTCCTAAACGTTGTCAGCTTCAATGTTTTCAGGCCACTTGGCCATTTGTGAACATGCGATCACCCACTGTGGACGGATTAATTACCCTGCGCGTAAAGGCCGATTCACACTTATCATGCACGGCTTCCGATCCGACACCAGTCATACATTCTGAAGGGTGAATGGGGAGGATGATAAATAGAATTTTGCCGTGATGTGTCGGTGTAGGACTCTCCACACGCCCTTCCGAATTTCAGTTCCAAGAACCAGATGGTATGCGTCTGTGGAACCTATCAAAATCCTTTATTTTTCGAGGGAATTGTTTGGATGCATAGACTCCACATAACGCATACATATCACCCAAGCTAAAAAAAAAAAACAGCTGAAAATGGATAGTCTCTCAACTGTTTTTAGAGCTTGGGTGACCCACGCGTGGGCTCAATTTGCGGCGGACCAAAGGGGGAAGGGGTTGTAGGTACATGGGTTTCCTCGAACCCCTCCAATCATACCTCGCCTTCTCCGCGTTACGTAAATTATCGCTATATTTCTGCACCATTCCTGGATTTCAAGGTCTCATTTCAATCTCCAGGAAATTTCGCACGCGCGTAGGATCTTCTTTTTTCATATTTCATCCCTAAAAAAACTGTGAACCCCACACAAACTCTTACTTTGATATTTCACGCTCTTTCGACGACTTATTTAGGAAAGTAAAATCGCAAGGGTGTGCTAAATTTCCTGATTTAAATGACACCTTGAAATCCAGGATTGGCGCAGAAACACAGCGATAATTTTACGTAACGCCGAGAAGGCGAGGAATTACTGGAGGGGGGTCGAGGAAACACATGTAGGTACAACTCCCCCAGAAACTATGGCCGTTACAAATGACACTCAGCAAGAGCTACCCACAAAAAAGTGAAGTCCGATTCGTCATTCAATTTTATAAGTCCGTTGATTCCATGTTTTCTCTTCCAGACATTAAAAAAAAAAAAAAAAAATGACGCGCTTCCGCCTTAAAAGCTGGGTACAATTTATTGCGCTTGTTCGTTTGTCATCCCCCACTTCCCCCGGGCACTTCTCTGAATGAGGTGTCGAGGTCGGCATTCTAAACGCTCCGGACAGTATTTTCATTATATTTCCCCAAAATAAATATTGAGTAACCCTTTTAATTTCGCCTGTGAATTTGTAATCACGTAGAGGAAGCATAAAAGATTAACCAGTGAACTTGATTATCTTGAAGTTGTAATTTCATAGTCACATTCCAAAAAAGTTGCGCCCGAACTTCTAGTCGCAATTTGAAATAACTCTTCCATTCATAACTAGGTCCGTTCCATTGTTTCGTGAATGCTACACTGCTACACTTTTGAAGAAAATCATCTGGTTTCATTCAATTTTTCAGAATAAGGTTGTTCGTCCACTGGAAGCGTTTTCGAGCGTACATTCCAAAGCCTCAAATTGAGTGACATTGTCCACTGCAGGCTTAGTAGCAGTGAATTCAATTAATGTCTATTTGCATGTACGCTCGTTGTAGCGCCGCTCGAATACGCTTCCAGTGGACGACCGGTCTAAGTCTTGTATTGCCAACTCGTTTGGGAGGCTCAGTAGCCCACATAATTATTCTAACATACTCTTAGCAAAAGGTATCGCCTTTTTTGTTGCGAAGAAATCTCGGTTCGACAGGGAAATAACGGGTCTGTGCAAAAAAAATAAAAGACATCAACATCACATAGCAGGAATATCGCGGGTATCTTGAACTTGATAGACGAGAGTGCGTTCCATCATCCTCAACGTTTTAAAATCTCGTTGGACAAACAAAAACATATCGTTCACCACAGACAAAGCCCTTCATGAGGAAAAACGTGAGGACTAGCCAAGAGTGAAACAACAGGAAGGCATGCCAGGCTGTACAAGCCTGACAGTTCTAGTAAGCTTGTGAACGAACGGTAGTTTCTGAATTCGACAAACATAGTCCCACCTACAAGAGTAAAGAGTAGCTTAGACACAAGAAAAAGGCCGAACAAACACAAGTAGACGAAGAACGCCTGGCGTTCACGGCACAAATAAAAATAAATCTGAGATAAGTCGGGGAAAGTTTTTCAAATAGAAAAATAACCGCGAAAGCCGTGCGCAATCATGGCTTCCTAAGCTTAAAATGCTACCAAAAGTCAAACCTCCCGAGATTATCAAGCAAATCATATCGGCGAAAAAATAACAAGGGCCCAATAATTTGAATAACGGAGGAAGCAGCGGGCAAGATATACATAAAAAGCGGTTTGCGAGGGCCAACGACAAGCGGCAAAATAACAACAATGATGGTTATAAAGAATAAGAGGAGAATCCCCTTCCCACATAAGCCCATGGCTTGTACACAACAAACTGCGGGGTTCAATTCCCTTACAATTAACTCACCTGTATTATACACATGAAGCTCGTCGACGATTCGCCCGTTGCCGCCTCCAAATACGACGATATGATCTTTAATCGCGACTGCCCTATGGCCGTGTCTGGGTCTGGGAAGCGCTCCTGAACAGTCAGCGATTTTCTTCCACTTGAACGTGGGAGCGGCCATCTTTACCGTTTGGCTCGAAGACTCGTCCATGCTACACTGCTCAGTGGGCAACAGCGAGGGTCGTGTTCGCGTCTAGCTACCGTAAAGACGCGCCACCGTCGCTCCTCTTGGCAGCGGGGGGAGGTTGCAAGTAATTGGACAGACGGGGGAATTTAAAAGGGAAGTAAGACACTCTTTTATCTTTAACAACTTTAAGAACACTTAAAACCCGAGAATAAACGTCCACAAGTGTCGAAATTCAAGTGCCGTAAACCGCAATATTCACGGAAAAACCACGAAAAAACTCCGGGAGAACACCTCTGCCGATATCCGATAACCTTCCGCGCCCAAGTTAGCTTTCTCGCATTCTGCCTGAAACCTGAAATGTCTTGATTAGAAGGGGAATGGTGCACTTGGCAGCTCTGGGGGGCTTCGTGGAGAGAACGCCTGCGCCTTCTCATCCGAAATACATCACTGCTTGGCGGTGCTTCTTTTCTCTATCATTCTGTTTCTCTCTTTTTGCCTCGAAAAGATGTAAACAAGAGAAGGAGAAGTCACGTGACTTCCCTCACTCTACTCTACACTACATAATTTACGTTTACGCGCCCAAAGAGGCAGGAATTTAAAAGGCGCCCCGATCGAATAGCGGTGACAATGACAACTTCATATGTGAGTTTTTTGTATTTCAAAAGAGAATCATGATTAATGATCAAAAATTTCACTCAGGCGCGGATCCAGGATTTCGTCAAGGGGGGCTAGACTGAAATTCCCCCACCCCCACTGCACACCATAATCCGTGGTAGGAGGATAAAAATCACTTAATCTATTTTACATTTAAAGGATTTGTCGACAGGAGTAGGTATATTTTTCCGTTGAAATATCAAAGACCGCCAAGATCAAATTTTTCTTGCATTATAGCGTTGGAGGCTATATTTGTTCATAGCGAATTAAATTATGGAAACAAAAACAGTTAAAGTTGTATGAAGAAAAAAAGTTAAAATTGGAGGCAACTGTTGCCAAAAGAGGGGCGAAATAACCACGGTTTCATTAATCAAGGGCCAGTTCAAAGAGCTGAATCGCTAGTTACCGGTCAAAATTCCCGGTTTTGTGACCAAACAATTAGTCCAAGTTGCTAAGATTGCTCGTGCAAAGTTCAAAACCGGTGTAAACCGATTCCGGGAACTGATTAATAATTTCTAGTATGAATATATCACGCCACAAAATTTCGAGTTTTTTGGCCAAGAAACTGAATTTTACCTTTACCGATTTAAGGCCCACCTGGCGAGGCGCATTCAGGGACCCTTAGGGCTAATGTTCCTGGTTTTATTCTATTCTAATCTGGTACATAGTACTTGAAGAACTAAGTGTCTAGGAAACGTTTGAACGTTTCGGTGGGATGTTCTGTGACAAATTGTGATTTTTGTGGCGAAACGTGTGCCTACGGAGCAAAATCATGAGGTAAATGTTTAATTTTTGTGAGGCAAAATATCCAGTTTGAAAGACTAAATTTTCATCAGTCAACTAGTCAGTTCTTAGCTTATGTACATCTATATTTTGAGGCTAAGTTTGTTGGTTTTTGAATCGTCAATTTGTAATTTTTTCGCAATTTCTGATCGCGTTGTGAGTTCGTGATGAAAAATGGGTCTCTGTATACCGTATACAGCCATATCATCGGCCAAATAACCCGTTATTGGTCGAGAAAATCAAATTTTGAAGATTTGAAACTACGATTGTAATGCGGATCCCGTATATCTGTATAGAAGAAACTAGAATAGAGCGAATTTGGCCCCGGGAAACAGCTTGGAATTCACCCCCCTGCATTCACGTCTGCTGTATCGCGTATGTCCCGATTATTTGTTGACACTTTTCGACAGTATACAACTTTTCTTGATCTTCTTTTGGGCCCCTAAAGGTCTAGATCCGACGCTGCACTGGAGCTCGGCAGATGAATTGAAAAATACACAAAATAATTGATACAAGGGTTTCTGTCGCCGGTGTTTAAATTAAAGAAGTAAATTAATTAACTGATTTCACCCGGATGAGACGGAAAGGCAAAGCCAAACACAATTCGAGCTTCGAGAAAAACCCGTAACGGGTTCAAATCGCTTCGGGGAGCCCATTTTTTCTCGAAGCTCGAATTGTGTTAGGCTTATTTGCCTTTCCGTGTCGTCCGGTTAAAGCCAGTTAATTCATTTACTTACTTCTTTAACACAAAGTAAGATAACTTTGCTGTGTGTATAGCCTTCCCAAGCGGAAATTCAAGTCTTGTAGAATTGGTCATGAATTGTGGCAAGTCCTACCCCCTTTGTTCTCACGATTTTTCTTTTGAGATTGTTTGAAAACTCGGAAATTTGATTTTCAAGACGTGGGGTTTAGGCAAAGTTGGGGGAGGTTCAGCCCAATGGGGGAGGCTAAAGCCCCATTAGCCCCCTCCTGGATCCGCGCCTGATTTCACTTATGTTTGTATGCCATTTGTGATGTTCCCACATCCGTTTCAACATAAGCATAATATCAAATATTTTGGTATTGACCACTTTGTGGTAGTAAACATAAACAGGTAGGCAAACAATATAACAAAAATTTTCTTTTTGGCTCTCCAACTGGCAATCTTCATCATGAATCGATGATTCAGTCGAAGAACATTTTAATCAAGCTCACCCAACTTGGTTAAATCCTTCTTTGTATATCCACCAAAAGTTGTGGGCCCGTAATTCCACATTCTCTGTAGTTCCGTTCTCCATTTCGTGGTCTGTGCGTCAATTCGGGCTAAGCAATATGTGATGAAAGTTTCCTGTGTTTGCAGACAAAAGAGTTTCTGAGGAACAAACTGTTCTTTTTTAATCAAACAAGTAAAAAATTAAACGAAAAAAATCGTGGCCTTGGCTCATTTCCGAAGCAAAATTTTGGAGTTTAGCTCGTCAAAGGCCCAACTTCGCACATTTGGCTCCGTAGAGAAAAACCTAAAAACCTATTACAACGGCGAAAATTCCAGTTTTGTTTCACAATTTCTCTTCTCTTGACTGAATTGTCAGAGGCTAACGAGTTTCGTGGCCAAAAATTGTGGTTTCTTGCAGCGTCCGGCAACCAACTGGAGTCCGTTTCATGGAAAATCCTATCTCAAAGTAATTATGTCCAGTTTTTCTGTGGTTCGTTTGACGATATAATATGTATATTCCGATTTGTGTGTTGTGTTGTTGGACTTTTCAGATATCCCTAGTAAAATGGTCAATAGGGCGAGGGGCGCGATCACCTAAAACGGTCGCCCACCTAAAACAGTCGCCCACAACGATCACGCCGGCATCCGGCAGTACAATTTCATATAGAGGAGGGGGGATTGCACCAGCTGTCCACTCTTACGCGTTACGCCTCTGGGAAGGGCGCCTTCTCATGAACTCCGGGTTTGCTGAAGAGGGGATGTTGTTTGTTACCCGAAATGCCTTCGAAACACTGTTGTGATAAGTTCCTGTGAAGGAGAAGAGGATAAGATGTACGGCGTGACAACCGTAAGATAGAGGAGAAAAGAGAATTCATTCTTTGGTTAGGCTTCTAGCAGCACTACCGAACAGAGTTGAAGGAGGGGTGTCTGGCACTGATCTTGTGTGCCTTCTGGCTGCACAACACCCTCGAGGAAAATTGACTTGGCGTTTAAGGTCATTTTCAGACGGTAATCCCACACTGATTCACTGACTACGTCAATCACTGCACCGCCCGCAGGCTTCAGATCTGTATACACCTCTGCTCCGTTCCGCCTATCCCACAGCGCCTACTTGGCCAAAAACAAGGAAACCTGATTCGATAATCTTAATTTTCAGCCCAAATAAACTACTCCTGGCCGCAACTATAGTTAGAGAACCTTTAAAACACAGGTACGGCAACACGGATTTCAGCGCCATATTTTGTCCCTCGCAGTCGTTAGGGTAAACACAGGACCATGAATGAAAAAATTGTCATCGTAACAAAAAACAAACGTGGAATGCGGTCAAAATGAATAAAAATACCCCACTCATCCAAGGTGACTAAATTTTCTATAGGTGCCGCAGATCACTGTATTCACTGTCCTTCACCTACGTCACGAGCAGTCCCAACCGCCATTGCGCTGGACCCAGTACATTATTAATTGTTATTGGGCTGTGATTTTTGAGAATTCATAAACTTCAATTTCAAAATTAACTTGCTCTGCTGCTCTGGGGTGAGCAATCGGGAGCAAAGGACTGCTGGTGACGTCAGTCTCCACCCCTACCGTCCGATTGGCAGGGGGAAATCTGCGGCACCTATAGTAAAGTTTAGTCACCTTGCCGCTCATCAATGAGACCACGTGATAATTATAATTGTATGAGGGACACAATATGGCGCCGATTTGCTCGTTTCCGTACTCGTGTTTTATAGTGCCTTACTATACCAACCACATTCTAATGGAACTAAAAAGCAATTTGTTTTACATATGATTAGGTTCATTTACATCTGGAAATGTTGTTAAAACATTCCATCAGGCCCGGTTTGGTTCAATAAGATTAATAAAACTCGCAGTCCAGCTCACGAGAACACAAATTATCGGCTCATAAATGGTCATTATAGTGAAAATATGAGCACGATACGACAGAACCTGTTGTTTCAGAAAAGTAGCATTGTAAGCCCCGAAACCGTTATGAAACATAATGCCAAAATCTGTTCTTTATTAGAATGGGTGGAGAAAATATTTTGCCTCGAAATCTGTACTAAAGACCAGAAATTATGGATTTATTTCAAAATGACCGCTTGATTATGTAACAGCCTACAGCTTTATTAGCTAAGGACGTGTCTCTTTCACTTAAGTAAAACTGGAGCTTCAAGCAGGCAACAAAATACCTGGCAAATTCAGGCATTTTACAGGGGTGGAGTTAAGGTAAAATTATTAGCGAAGCTTACCCTGAGTTCGAGACCCCCCTCCACGCCAGCTGTGCGTACACTTAATTATGAAAGCTTAATTTTCAATGATTCTAGTTTTGAAAATGCATGGACAATTCACGCAAAAGGTACCAATAACATCTCCACATGACGAGTTGCTTTACATTTCAAAACCTTCCTTGCAGAATTGCTAGGGCCCACGAGGGGAGTCAATTGCGGGTGCGCCATTGACATTTTTTGGTAAAAATGTTCTTAAAATAGGTAATAAGTGCATAAAATTACACTCGGCATGAGATAGTCTTCCTAGACATCACACCTTTCAGAGGGGCGAGTTTGAGTCACTCACTCAGACGCCAACCGGCCAAGGCTCGCAGCTGGTAGTCGTTGGGTCTGAGCTTCTTCCATGACACGTCGCTTTTTGGCATGATCATTCATGTTTCTTGTTCTTGTTCACATTTTTTTTTTGTCTCTTGTATACTAGTGTGATCATTCATGTTTCTTTTTGCTAATCCCACGCCACATACCCTGTATGGGGAGTAATTGAATTACTTACATAATGGGGAACTTGAATGAGTGCCCGATTTGGGAGAAAAGTATAACGGGGAATTGGCACATGGACAGAAGGATATGATCGGTAGTTGCAGCCCGATTGGTGTGTCTGGTGATTTTAAAATAAAATTTAAAGAATGCAAGGAAAAATTATTGAACCCTCAGCCATATGTTCATTTTTTAATGGATGCGCATTTCGATCGGAGCGACCCCCGCTCCCTCATCAACACAATTAAACTGCAATACAAAAATTTAAAGTTCTGCAAGAGGGGATGGATGGTGCGAGGGGAAATGAATGAGCACTTGAGGGAACTCTAAAATGTCTTGTTTACAAATAACAAGAAAAATTGAACCCCAGAAAACGCGTCTTCCCCCCTCTTCCCAACAACATCCATTTCATTATATCTGCTTTGACGTCATGAACCCCAACTCAAAATTTTTAAAAATTCGGTTAAAAAAACACTTGATTGATTTCAATGTAATCAATTATTTTGTTGAAGAGCCCGCATCAAGAATCACCAGTGCTTGAAAAATATGCACGTTCCCCGCAAAACGATGTTGTAGTTGGTAATTTGTAATTTGAACTCTTTTCAGAAGTAATTTCTAATTATCAATAATTATCAACTACGTTTGTTGGTATTCGTCGCATAGCACTTAATATTAGGGACCATTTTCGGCTGTTACCCTATTTCAAGCTTTAAAAAACCTGTTGGGGGAAGGCAAATAATTAAACGAAGGAACAACTCGCAAATAATAAAAACATAAAAAAACCGGGTCGACAAAAGGTAAAAATAACAATAGGTGAAAAATAAAGAAAAAAAGTTCCGACAGCAGCCTGTCGGGAAAAGTACATTTCATTCATGTGACAATCGACTCAAACCTCATAAGTTAGAACGATACCAATCAATTATGAATACATTTAGGCCACGGTATAGAAAGTCAAAATCATAAAATCGTGTTTATTTTTTACCGCAGGCCCCTTTTTTTTGGCACGAACTGGGCGGGAGCAAAATAAGAAAAATGGGAAATGTAAGTATTATAAATACACCATACCACGGTGAACAAAGTCGGTTGGGTTGCATATACGATATGGGAAGGGGGACTCTTGTCAGAGGAGTTGTTTGCAATTGAAATCTTTATCCCGGCCTAAATTTCATTCATAATTGATTGGTATCGTTCTAACTTATGAGGTTTGAGTCGATTGTCGCATGAATGAAATGCACTTTTCCCGACAGGCTGCTGTCGGAACAAAACTTTTTTCAGATTACGTTAATTTTCAGATAGGCCAGTCAATATAAACATCAAACATCGCAGATATGCATGTAATTGTTTTTTCTTTTGCACATTGTTAGGGCTAATGAGAGTAGTTTATACTCAAGTTTGCAACCGTTAAAACCTTGTGCTCAACTCGTGACACTCGAAAAACCACGAAATTCCATCAATTTTTTAGGTTGTTAAACAAAAATACCAGAAGAAAGCGTTTTTCGAGCATGACCACAGTATACATTGTTGAAGCCAACTAAATTTGCTACAATTTAAGCCCAGTCCGAGCGTCCTACGTTTGTTATTTTCGGAGATACAGCCAATCAAGAAATATGTAATATCGCCAAAAGCACCCACAGAATATTCACGCGAGAATAAATCTTAGGCAGTAGCTCAATTTGGATCTGAAGCTATTGCCTAAAATTTATTTTCGCGTGGATATTAGGACAGGGTGACTGGTACTTGGATGAACAAAATAATAGGGGTGATTAAACATCGAAAATGCAACATAAATTGTCTTATGACCTAGGGTCCGATTTCCTTTCCTAGTCGAGATAATAGATTTGTTCACGTTTTTCAGCACATCACTGGTTTTCGCTACAAAAACAGCTGTAACTTGCGAAGCATTCGTCCTAGATTAAATCCAACGACACCAATGAAAAGAGCACACTTTTCTCTGTGTGAGAATGGACATTTAGTACAAAGTTAGCGAAAGATTCTTGGAGTAAACTGGGAAAATATCAGGATATTTTAAAAGATGTCAGTTTTTGACAACTGTTCAAAGCTTGACTACATTAGTCATTGTGCTCCCAGCGCCCGGCAAATTCCTCTAAAACTGTATGAAGTACTTAAGTTTAATACTTCATGCTTATTTTACTTCTGTCCTTTGCAATGTTTTGAGAAAAATCCATTGTTATACCAAAAAATGAGGCAATCAGGCCCATTTTGAGTGCCTAAATGGCTAATGTAGTCTAGCTTTGAACAGTTTTCAAAAACTGACATTTTTTAAAATATCCTGATATTTTCCCAGTTTACTCAAAGAATCTTTCGCTATCATTAGACAAAATGTCTTTATTCACACAAAAAAAAGAGTGCTCTTTTCAGTGGTGTCGTTGGATTTAACCTAGGACGCTTACTTCCCATGTTACAGATGTTTTTGTTGCGGAAACTCGTGATGTGCTAAAAAACAACAAATTGATTATCTGAACTAGGAATGGAAATCTGACCTTAGGTCATAGGAAATTTTTTGTTGCATTTTGGGTGTACAATCACCCCTCTCATTTTGTTCAACCAAGTACCAATCACCGTGTATTTGAGTGCTACGGGTCTTGAAAAATTACCCTACCAATAAAATCTCGCTTTTTGATGAGATTAGGTATTTTGTTGATTGACTGTATTTCCTGAACTAACAGACCCAGGATGCTCGGGCATGGCTTAAATTGTAGCAAATTTAGTTGGCTTTAACAATGTGTACTGTGGTCATGCTCGAAAAACTCTTTCTTCTGGTATTTTTGTTTAAAAAACCAGAAAAAGTGATGAAATTTCTTAGTTTTTCGAGTGCCATGAGTTAAGCACAAGGTTTTGAGGGTTGCAAACTTGAGTAATAACTACTCTCATTGGTCCTAACAACACGCAACAAAAAAATCAATTACATGCATGTTTGCGATTTACCCCGATTTTTGTGTCTATATTGACTGGTCTAAGATCAGTTACATTAGGTTAAATGGTATGTCACAATTTCATCATTGCGGAATGCGGAGTGCGGAGTGCCTGGGTTCGAATCCGAAACAATTTTTTTAAAATTTTTTTTTGTTCCTCTCTTTTTGGCCCACCTCAGGATTTTTCACTCAAGATTTATTAGGCTGTAGTCAAATCAAATAAAAGAGACGGCTCAAAATACAATGTCAATGAAATTTTTTGGTAACTGGGTGGTCCAGTAAGGCATAGCGTTAATTTAATAGCTCCCGTCCGCCGAGAACTCCCCTGCCATATAAACGGATTTGGTTCACTAGGGTCTCATACGAAAGCGCGTTCATTTTTCATTACTCGAGTCAATTTTGGGGGCAATTCCAGCAACAGCTGTGCGGTAACGAATTTTCAACTAATTCAAACCCCTCTTTCACACCGTTCCCGTGGACCGATTCATCTGGATCACGAACCCGTCCGAGATATTCACGCTATTGATTTTTAGACCAAAGTTGGTTGCCTTAAGTCAAAAATTGCGACCGTGAAATGTGCTAACAGGCGAGGGGCCATAAATAGTATATACAGGGTGTACAAAAAGCGATTGGACAGAGAAAAACCAGTGAAGGGGCAACTCATTTTCCGAAATTCCGCTTTGTTTCCGAGATATCCGCCATTTTCTGATTTTTTCAGAAACAGCTAGTTGCACGCGCAATAATTGTTGCAATGGTAAAAATGATGAGCCCATTGGAAAGAGCACAAAATTTTCTATTTAAAGAGCCTATTTTCATCCAGATCAGACGATATCTACTACGTTTCGAATCAGTTTATTAGCGAGGAAACTTAATTCCGGAAGTATTGGTGATGTGGTGATGTAGTCAGAAAATTAGGTTTTTTCCAATACGACCATTTTCCTACGTTTTTTCTGTTTCTAGCGTGCCTGCTGCCCTCATGGTTCACGTAAATACGGTTTGTAATACACCATTCGAAAGGCCATCGAATGGAGAAGTTTTCATCAATTTTGCCACTCATAAGACCATAAAACAGCTGACGTACGCCACCTTGAAATTCACCTGCTATTTTTGGCATTTCATTTTTCCTGTGTTTGCATGCAGATTGCATGTTCAAATTAACTCCGAAAACCCATTCTAATGACAGATTCGAGAAGGACATTTTCTGCTCTTTCCGAATCAGTCATTAGTTTTTGTCTAAACTCGAATTGCGAGCTGTGAATCCGCTCTTTGTGTAAAAAAGTCACGAAGAGCGTGAAAAACAGGAAAATGCCGATATCTCGTAAGGTAACCGCTTTCGACCAAATGTTCATATGGTATTTTTGGTGCGTCCAGGTGCGTACTACAACATGGCAAAGTATTGCACATTCCTCCTGAAACACCCTGTATATACATATAGCAAATCGAACCGACCTCGGATTCGTGTTCTAGGGGTTCTGAAACATGAAAAAAAAGTATCACAACCCATATGTGCGACCATCAGGGCGAGACCAATAGTGCATTTTTTGAATGAAATGCACTAAAAAGGGAAACTGCAGGAGCCCCACTTCTACCTTTCAATCATAACAACCAAAAGCAAGGTAACAGATTTCTGCCTCATTTTGACTGTCCCGTCCGCCGACTTTGAACGAGTTAGTCCACCGTATCCTTCCCTCGCGAGAGTAATCCGCCCAGAGTATTAGTAGGCTTAAGGTGAATTTTAATCCTTTTTCTTTAAGATTTTCGAGATTCTGTCCGAAATATGCCCCAAGTAAGGCAGCAGCCAGGGCTTGTGTGTATTGTGGGGAGACCTTAAATGAACAGATGATACCTCGACCCCCGTCCTTTCGCATTCTTTTCTCGTCTTACTTCTGCATTTTACTAAATCGGTTAAATATGTGGCCATCAATGTGTAAGGGTGCGTTCATAGTGAAGCACCCTCACTGCGATGTGATCTTCGATACCTCGCTACTATCATCGATGATTTGAACCATATGGTTCCTCGACCCCCCTCCTGTCCGTTGCCTTTTTTTATCTTTTCAAAATCTTCCAAAGTCCACCTTCACACAATTTACGTAAGTCACGCACACCTGTCCCCTTCAAGCTTTAACCCTTATTTTGAAAAAAAAAAAAGAATTGGGGGGTTTCTTTGTATTGGGAATTTAAGATGGGACGAAGGGGAGGGTTACTAATTTACTAATTTTGACATTTTGGGCGAATTGAGGATTTAGGATAAGCTGGACCGTTACATGACGATTTGCACCTTGAATGTAGGTCTAAACTGATGATTCCTGTCTTGAAAATGGTCAAACTAAGCCTGTTTGACGAGCCATTGAAGGGATGCTCATCGTTGTGGCGCCATTTCTGGCCTCTTGAGCATGTTTTTAGGGGCCACACGAATTTTCCCGGGGATGGTAGCCCCTCAATTGACAGCCCGAAGTCCAATATGTCGAATTTTTTGCGGGTTCAGTGAACACCCGGGCCCGGGCTGGGCTTGGCGGTGCGCCCACGCCGCGGCAGTAGGTGAGGGTAATTTAATGCATCCTCGCCTGTGCCTCAGAGCCACACTTGAATCCCTTGAATACTTGCGTATCTAGAAAATAGCCCTCTTTTATTTATTTATTTTAAAAATGTAATTTCGAAACCCCTCCCAAGATAAAGTCCTGGGCACGCCACTGATGACAGCCATGATAGTCAATGCCCGACATCTGACCGCCTCCGGACCCTCAACTCAGAGAGTGTCTCATTTTTCAGCATGATGTATGAAAGGATAAATAAATAGGAAAAACATGGCTAATTCGTTCACAATTATTTTGTTCTTTGACATTCTTCGAGATTTCCATCAGCCGTGTATTCGTGTGTACACCACACGAGTATCTTTCTACGACAGGAGCAGCGAATGAGATATACCAAAATCTATTTGATCCACATATGGGGAGGGGGAGACCACACATGGCGACTGTCAGTATACTCGTAAGAACTTATACAGAGCCTTAGGCCCGCCGCAAATTGAGCCCACGCGTGGGTCACCCAAGCTCAAAAAACAGTTAAAAGACTATCCATTTTCAACTTTTTTTTGAGCTTGGGTGACCCAGGTGTGGGCTCAATTTGCGGCGGGCCTTACTACTACTAATTCACGGATTTGTAAATCACAGAGCCTATTTCCAGCCAAATTTCATGAGTTTGACCCTTTCAAACCTGATTTGGCTGGATAAACGGTTTCATTTTCTTTCAAAGGTTTGAAAGATTTTGAATTTTTAAAAATTTTAAAAATAATTTTTCAAAAATTAGAAAAACTAGTTTTATAAATTCGTAAAAATTTTGCTTAAATCGAAAAACTAATTTGGCACATTCAAAAAACCAAATTCACGGATTTTGCATCTCTCACCCCAAAAGCTGAAGATTTTCGATCATTAAAGTACAAATGTCGTGAATTTGGCTTCCCCAAGCCCCAATTTAACGGATTTTTGCTCGTTCAGTAGTGAATTTCGTGGGTTGTTGGCTCTTTCAAACCCAAATTATGCTGGCTCCTGCTCTATTGGAATCCAAATTTTGTGATTTTGGTTCTTTTCCCCTTTAAGTCGTGGGATCAACTATTGTTAAACCAGTTCGATAGTTATTGCTCCTTTAGAATAATATGTATATGACGAAGGAGAGGCTCTTTCAAAACTTATTTCGGTGATTTTGGTCGTGCAAAACCCAAACTTCACCAATTTGACTCTTTCGAAAACCTAATTCCGTAGCCGATTCACGGTTCCATAGGTTTTGCTTTTAAACCCAACTTCGTGGCTTAGGCGTCTTTTAAAACCACAATGCCGCGTGGTTGGCTGTTTCAAAATCCATATTTCACGAGTTTTGGTAATTAAAAATCCGAAGTATTCTCCGATTTTAAAGACTGTAAACAAAACGCCGTTGAAGAAGTAAACAGAGCCCGGGACAAAATTCGTCCCGAGATATCCTTGCCCGGGACATAATTAGCCAAACCGGGACGTCCCCGGGAACGGTTGCCAGCCCCTAGCTATGGGGCATACTAAAAAGCATTTCCGAACGGGTTTCGCTGCATCAAAAACAAAATATCACCCTTCAAAATACAATTAAGGCGATGGCTCACTTCAAATAGCAATTTCAGGGGTCCGGCACTTTTCAAAAAATAAAATCTCGCAGAATTGGCCCATTCAAAACCATTTTCACGAAGCTTTCTCGTCCAAAAAAACATTTTAACCGGGTTCGCAGCATTAAAAACTAAATATCGCGCTGCTGACCCACTGTAAAAACAATTTCATTAAGTTGTCTTCCCGAAAACCCCAAATTTGGCGAGGTTGTCTTATAAAAAAAAAAAAAAAAACAAGTTTTGTGCTGCTGACACATTCATAAGGACATTTTGGGGAGTTGGCTAACTAAAAACAAATTTCGCGACCCAAAAAAAACAATTTTGCGGGGCTGACTCACTCGCTAAAAGAAAAATTTCGCAGTTTTCGCTGAAGAAAAAAAAAAAGCGCTCTTTCGACTCATTCAAAAAGCAATTTTGTGGGGCATGGCTCATTCAAAAAACTATTTTCGCTGGGTAGACTCGTCGAAAAGAACCATTTCGCTGTTTTAGCTCTTTGAACCCCAGATTTCGAGGATGGCAGTCCTGAGTATTGTGCTTCTCAATTTGGTCATGAGTCTCCTCGTGGTTGAGAAATAATGCTCAGCAGAAGCAGAATAAAAGGACAAAGACGACGAGCTTTAGAAAGATTAATCATGGGGGCTAATTCAAACAACTGGGGGGGGGGGGGTTAAGTCCCTACAGCTCCCCCTTAAATCCGCCAATGGCATTCTGGCTTCAGCAGCTAAAATCGTTGTCGAAATCACCAAATTAGTGATTTGTCAACCGTGGAGCCTACTCTGACGTTGAAAGGGCTAATTTTCTCGCTAAACTTCAAATCAATCTGAAAAAATAAAAAGTTCACCTAAAAAGCTTCGGATGGTTACCAAATAACTCAGAGAAGAATTTAAAACCGTCTCCTTTACCTGTTCTACGTAATCGAAACTGTTCAATAATAAATTCTGAATTTACTTGTATTGTTAGTATCTCAAATGACTTGAATCGTGTGTCCAACGTTAACAGCCGACTGGACGAACGAATAAATAAGAATCATGTCCCCAAGTCATTCGTTCAGTGGCGGAAGTCCCTAATCACCTGTTGCAATTTTTACTGACCAAATCTGGAGAGATGACATTCCTATCGATTATGGAAAGTAGAAATGAGAAATTGCCCAGTTTCCAACTGTACTTGGTAGAAGGAGGGGAGCGACTCGTGTTCATCCAATTAGTTCTAGAAAAATAGAGCTCATTGTAGCAGAAAGCCGTTAATGACGAATACAATATTTCTCGATGCTTTGGAAATAAGTCATAAAACAGCGCAACTCCTCGTAAGAAAGCTTTGGAGTTAGCTCATGACAGTTTCATGGTGTCAAAAAAAGACAATGCTAGGAAATGTTTCAAAGGGACTGCAATTGAATACAGTAAGAAAATCTACTCGCCTAAAATTACATTTTTCGTATAATTTGTTTGGTTCAAAATGTTATTTAATTTTTTTCTATTTGAGTTTTACAGACATTACAGTTTTCACCCCACAACCGATGTTTCTTTTAAGAGTTTACAAAAAAATATATGTACAAAAATAGCATCTCTCTTCTCTATAACATCATTTTTTATTATATACAAATATTTATAATATGAAAATATTGTACACGGTTAATTTACAGTTTCTAACATTCGTAATAACCATACATTTATAAGATAAAATAAAAAATACATGATAGGTTTATATTTTATGGTAATGGTAAGTGAAGTTTGACATATTCGTGCAGCAAACGTGTTGCCGAAATCAATGCGCAATGAATTTCTGTAAGAATAATAAATACTCTAATCGTTATATTTTCCCAGTAGGACTAAAAAGTTCGACTTCCATCTCTCTCTCTCTCTCTTTCTCTATTTAACGCTAAATATAGTACGTGTTTTCAATCATATAAATGCAACGTGTATTGATAACTCAACGTGTTTTGATAACTCAAAACTATAATAATGTAATCGGAAAGGATTGTATTACCAATTAAATTTTCAAAATATGGTACGCTTGCTTGTTTTTGCTCTATCTCTCTTTGAGGGCCTAGAGCTTAGCTTGGGGTTTGAGCAAATTCAATGAATAAGTAAAATAAAAATACTTAAAAACGAAATAAAATGAGTCGTCAACTCGTTATTTGATACGGTTGATGACCAAATCAGAAACAATTATGAGCCCTTTACGGTACGGTGAGGAGACCAAGGTCGAAGCCAGTCGGACAGCTTCGTCACAGTGTTTCTTGGCCAAAAACTGAGTCTGTTCCAGACCCTGCGAGGCATGAACTAGTTCAAAGGCCTTTTCCACATCGCCGGGCTCTTGGAACCGCCTCATGATCATTGGATTCAGTTCTGGATACTATTTGTGGTATAGAGGAGATTCTCAAGTAAGACATAATGAAAACCCACTGTGGAATTTATGAAAATACCTTTTCACAGGCAAAAAGGACGGGAGCTGTGGCTAGACCCAGTTTCAAGTCAGCGGCCACTGGTTTTCCCATCGCATCGGTAGAGGAAACGAAATCCAGTAAGTCATCGACCAGTTGAAAGGCAAGTCCGATATTTCTTCCGTACTGGAATGCAACTTCACAGAGGCTTTCATCAGCTCCTGATAAAATGGCGGTCTGACACGAAACAAAAAAGAAATGATTTGTAAACGTAGTACTTGAAACAATAAGGCATGCTGAACAGAGCTAGTAGGTACTTTTTCTTACAGATTTAAGAGTATTTGCGATGAGACTGGCTGTTTTCCTGTACGTTTTTGTGAGGTAGTGAGCGAATCTTTCGTTTTCTGTTTCCTTAGCACCCAGTTGCATAAATTCTCCTTGAACAAGCTCTGAGACTGCCTGGGGAGTAAAATAATGTTTAAAAATATAGTAAAATTAAGCTTTTTATAACTTTAGAAGTTAAGAAAGAGTGAGTTCGTTTTCTCTTACAAGAGCTATTGAGGACGTAACGTCGCAGTTTCCCATTCTTGCTAAAAGCAAAGCCATGACTGAGATAATATAGTCACCCGCCATTGCAACCTGAAATAAGCGCGAGTATTAGTTTCACCCACTCAAATGTTTGTTTTTCCCGAAATTCCCACAATGTACTTTTGGAGCACCTCCCCTCATCCAATTCATGAGACGTTACTAAACAATAGATTTCTTCGCCCTATGGTTAGGCGATACTCTTCATTTTTCTTAACCTGAGTTTGTGGTACCAACGTAATGGTTTGAGAGCTGTTCTAGGAGGCTTGCTCCTCAAAACACTGATTTTTTTCTATTTGATAAATACGTTTTCCGGGAGGGGGTAAAAAAATCAAACTTTACAATTATTATTGTTTTTTGTGGAAAAGTTAGATTTCGGGATTTGACACCTAAAAATCCAATGGGTAACTTGCATGAATGCCCGATTTAGGAGAAAAGCGTAACGGCGAATTGGCACGTGGACAGAAGGATATCAACGGTAGTTGGTTATAATGTCAGTTTCCAGGTTGATTTGTTACTTCCGGGTTGTTGTGGGAAATGAGGTACCTACTCTCGGCAAGTCTGACATACTCGACAGGCTGTACCGCGTAGAGTGATTGTCATAATGACTGAACAAAGTTTTGTTCCCCTGAAAAACTGAAGCAGTTTGTTCCAAATTCTCGGCTCTTGGCTTTGGAATCTTTCAAGGTTTTTTGAGTTCCGAGTTAAAAAAAAGTGTGGGGTGATTCAGCAAAGAAGGAGAGAGGGTTTTCACCCTAAAAATAGAACCACTATTATCTTAGTAAAAGCTGACTGGACAGCTCCTCCAGCCAGAAAGCCAGGCCAGGAGCCAGGCGTACTTTCGATAACTTGGAGTCCTTACGTTGACGACCGTATGTTTGTTTTGATCATGACAACAAAGGATGTCAACGACACAATCGTAAAAGCAATTGAACTAGATCTGGGTAGAGTCTCATTCTAAAAACCGAGCAAGACGAAAGGTCTCATTTTTTGGCTGGCCGCTCAGTCGAATTTTACAATAAGCTGCCGCAAAATGACAACGAGCAGTTTACCGGAATGATATGGATGGTGGAAGTAGGACTGAATACAATGACTTGCAAAACCCTGCAGCGTGCAATTTGCAAACACTGGGACTTCCGCTGGCAAGAGTCGAGTGCCACTCAAACATACATTTTTTGTTGACGACCAATGTACAGTTGCTTGTGCCACAAACGAATAAAATTACAATTACCGAAAGATAAACTCAACGTTGCGTTGCTCCTCGCGAAGTTTTTAAAGCTTGTTTTGAAAAATAAACAAATTTGAATTACAATGAAGCCCAGTTTTTGCATTTCGCGGTATACAAAGAAAAAGTTTATCTTCAAACCTACAGCAAATGCTAATATATGTTTCTTCTCTCACTACCTACGGGGTGTGGAAAGCCAAAGAAACACGCGAACTGCAACTTCTTACAACTTTTATTGCACTTTTAGTAAAGTTTGTCTTGACTTGAGAGGGTTACAAAATAGGTAGACACACATTTGCATTTCTTTCATTCCGTCCATTAGAGCGTCTTCAATTCACTTCCTGTTGCACGATTACTTATGTATTTATTCCAGAGATTAGCACCTTTCCTCCGTATTGTGAAGATTTCGATTTCAATTTGTTATGTAGGATGTCGTTCCGGTTACTTTGAATGAAATCGTCTTATTAATGACAAGGTTGTTCCAAGCTCTTCGGCCAAGTTACTTTCACTTGGCAGACCAGTCTACATAATGCGACATAGTTGTCTTCAAAGCATTCGTATTTTCGTAATAATGTCTCTCATTATCACTTTATTCTATTTTCGAACACATTAAAGTACGACACTTAAATATTCTACTGACACAGAATAACACTAAAGTCAGATTTCATATTCAATGCCAACTGAATTAGCAGCGCGTGGGGGGGGGGGCACATTTCTACTAAAGAACATGTGCATGACGACATAAGGAATGATTCTTTTTATCATTTAAAGCCGTATTGCAAAGCATTTTCTATACAATTTTACTAAGATTTTGTCGCGAAATCCTTAATGAAGTAAAAGTAAAATTCAAGACATGTTTTTACCCATTAGGCGAATTTTTATTTCAAAGTAAGTCAAGGCCTAGAAGAAGCCCAACTTTTTGCTCTCAGTTTTTTCTGCATCCACTCTCCACCCTCTTTTGCACTTTCACAATCTCCTTCCTCGACCTCTAAAAGAAAGGAATTCAACGAGTTTTTTTCGTATTTCGCGGGGAGTAACTCGAACAGAGATGATATGGACGTACAAACCCGAGCTCTCAGAAACGAAACTGCGAAATGCTAGTCATTACTGATAGAACGTGAAACGTCTCGGAATAATAAAAGCGAGAGAGAGTGTGAGTGAGACAGGGAAAAGAGTGAGTTGAAGAACTTCGGAATGCGAACTTCTAAGGCCTGGCTTTGATTTCAACACGAATCGAGTCTCCCCCATTTCTGGGTATAATGTCACACCTGAGGGGTGGGTTGCGTCAGTAGGTCTGACCGGTTCACGGCGACCCATTGAACTCGATTGGAAAAAGAAGAAGATTAGAGAAAAAATAAAATGAAATGATGCTTAACAATCGAGGACGCTGGTCACATAATATAGTATGTCCAATCGTAAATCATGAATAACATTAACGGTAAGCACTGAAACTATCAACGATTGAAAAAACATGAAGTCTCATTAAAGGGCGGTTTCCTTTCTTCCCATTCCAAGATAATCCTTGTATTACATCTCCTGGTTCTAGAACGAAAAAGCTACGTAATTACTTTTACTACGTACTGATTCTTTGCTTCATTCAGAAGTTTCAAATCGGCTCCTACCTCCCCTTCAAGACTGAGCAGTTGCGCGTTTTGCCTATGCATTGTAGCAGCCTTTCCTTGCATTTCGCCCACTAGCTATCATGATAAAAAAAAGAAAAGTGCGATTCACGATTCCCGAGCTGGTCTTTCGAAAGAAATGCATAATTATGAACCTTGGGTTCAATTTTTTTATTTTCACACTTCTATATGACGATTTCAGACTATTCTAGCTTGAAAATCAATAAATGCAGTGAATGGAATATTTACTTAAACTTCCGTTTTTTATATTAATTCGAGTTTGTTTGTTTCTATTTATAATTTATTTTTTCAATTAAGCTGTTACGGCATAGTGGCTTTGACATTTTGAATCAGGCTAAAGAAATAAATTGTAAACAAATACGACGTTGGGTCTTCTGTGTCAGCAAAATGAGACTTCAATACGCAATAAGAAGCAATAATACAGTCAAATTGTCATCCAAAATCGGTCTCACGTGCGTGAAATCGGGTGGTAGAGATTTTTTCACAATGAACAGGATGACGAAGGACTACCTTGGTGAAGTTTTCCATTCGGGGCCCCTCCGAAACATAGTTTCCCAGCCCAATAAAAGCAATTTTTCCGCTCTTTTGTAGGTTTTCGGTCATTTTGACCACGTAGGGGTGCTTTTTCGACCATTCCCATGAATACTTTTTTTGAACTAGACAAAATCTAAGAATTTATTCACGGCTTCAGGGGCCAACTTCGATGCTAAAATAGAGAAAAAGCCCTAATCCCTAATTGGGAAAGCGAGCTAATGCCCTGTTGTCAAGTTAATTGCTAAAATTGAGAAAAAACGCTAATTCGCGGATAAAATGGTTAAAAAGCGCTCATTCACGGGTAAAATTGACAAAAAAAGGTCAATCCGCGGCTGAAACTGACAATAAGAGCCAATTCGCGGCTTATAGAGGCACCCCTGTGTGGCTGAAATTGAGTAAAAACCATAATTTGCTATTTTGTAAGCAACTTCACGACCGAACTTGAGAAAAAGCGCTCTGATCTTTGGGCAAGTTAGCGTCTAAAGTGAGGAATAAGCGCGAATAAATGGAAGTGGCTATAAACAAAATATATATTCTAGGCTAGCGTAATTACTATGTTTCTTAGAAGCTCTTGTGGGAGGGGGAGTGGGAAAGAAAATCCGCAAGTTTCATATTTGATAGCAGTTAGCAGCGATCTAATTAAATGCACAAAAAATCTAATAATTAAGACGACGAACGTGTTTTCACGACGAGATCCCTTGCGTTGGAGGAACTACGCCAATGACCGTTCTACAGCTGCCAGAAGAGATACTTATTTGATTTTTTTAAAATTTAAATAACGAAGTTTGAGGGGGGGGGGTCAAACATCTTTTTTTGCGATTCGATCACTTAAAGTCAATAATTTTTTCAATAATACGCCAAAAGCAAGATTTTTCAGAAAAGAACTTTGATACGAGTGAAAATCGCGGGCTGACAGACATTCTGGGCCGGGGACTGAGTAGAAGAAAATAAGATGGAAAAAATAATTCAAACAACTAATAACGATTAGATTGACGAGAAAAAGGTAATTAAAATTACTCAATCGCGTCGCCCTCTTTCTTGCGGCTTCCAAAGTGGGACACAATTAAAAGCTAAAACTTAAACAGGCGTTGTAAAGAACATGACTACTACCAGACGATGGAAACAAATTTTCGTAATTCCCCCTTCCAGTCTTTCTTCACTATGTTGAAGCGTGTTGCTCCAGACGCTTTTCCCCAGAATACGTCGAGAAAGGTTCATTATTTGTGACCGTTACTTTTTTCCCTCGAATATAAAAGAATGCACGCACGGTTATTCTATTAACGTCAACACTAATCAATTTATACCGATACATTCAGTCCAGGATCTGGATAGTTTTTTCTAAACGCCCCTTGGGCGCTTCAAAACTTTCCAATCTTCCTCTAAAAAACATACTTTTCAAACATTAAATCAAACTAAACACAATGCCACAAAAAAGAACCATTGAAAAGAGACGAAACATTAGGGGGAAAAGGAAGAACAATCATTGCCGCCAGTGAATTCTTTGGGACAATGCTAACATCTAGAACAGCCAAGGTCATACTTTACAGCTATGCTAGGAATTTCACAGATTTATAAGTTTCAAAATTCCACCTTTGTAAAAAAAAACACAAAGACCAAAGAAGGAGAATACCTCATTGTAAAATGAATCACTAGTTATTTAGCGCTATGAGAAGACAAACACTAGTCCAGTCACTGCTACACTAAATGCCTGCGGGATAGTTGAAATCCATCGCGCTTTCACTTTCCAGAATGAAGCGAGGATAAGGACACAAGAGAAAAAGAAAGAAGAAAAGAATTGAGAGAGAGAAAAAAACAGGAATTGAGGGATTAAATTAAGAAAGAAAGAAGAGAAGATATGAAAAGAATAAAAATAATTAAAATTAAAGTACCCTACTACCTGTTCTTCCGTAAGTAATAAATTATTCTACGACTAAGCTGAGTAAGCAAAGACGATTTTTCAACGCGGTCCCATTTTTCTGAGCTCTTCAGTTGAACGAGGAAGTACTGAATCACTTAAGAGAGTCACTACGACTTCAATTTTACTTTCCAGAAATATTCTCGAACGAAGAAAGAAGAACGAACGGAAGAGAGGACATTTCGTGTAGGTACTACTTATTTTCGAGATGGTCTAGAACTTTCACTGCATTTTATTCTTTATCGACAAAATATTTTTATTTCGTATTTGTACAGTAGAACTCAAGTGATCACTCAGTTCCTAAAAAGTGTTCCTTCCCACGTTGACCTTTCATCTAAAATGTTCATCTTCAAGCCTAGTCAAGGGTCCATGCTCCCAGTGCGTACCTCACTAGAAAAACACCCCAAAATCCCATCTAATGCGGAAGACTAACAGAAGAAACAAAAATTGAAAATATTTCGAGTAAACGACAAAACATGCTAATTAGAATGACCATGGAGCGGCCGAATTCTGAAAATTCATGCGTGGACACCATTCTAGAAGAGTACTGACGGAAAATTGAAGTAATAATACAAAAGTTAGGTACCTTTTTTTGATTCCACAGAGCGTTGACGCTGGGCTTACCCCTTCGGATATCCGACTGATCTATGACATCGTCGTGCACCAACGAGGCAGTATGCGTCATTTCTGCAATCATGGCCATTTCTAATTGTGACTTAAGAATTCCGCTGAAACAGGGGAAAAGTAAATAAGTAGGCTGTTTGGGACAAAACACATTCAGCTTAATCAATCAATTCGTATTTTATCAACAACTCGCGAAAGCATCTTCCTCAACACATCAAGATGTTCTTAAACTTCAAAAATGTAATGTGCGAAATACATTATGTATTACACGTGTATGGTGTATTTATACGAAATAAGATGCGTTAGAGCTTTATACACTTTCAACACAAACGCGTTGCATTTTATTTTTATTATTATTTATATGTCGAAAAACATTCCTCTCGTATTCTTAAATGGGCAACAAGGACAGTAGGCCACAGCCTCATAAGTCCGCGCTGACAGACTGATTACGTCAGCTCTGCTCTGGGCTTGTGTGCTCGATGATGTACGTGTTGTGATTCTACAAATCATCTTTTGCTAATAGGTACTCATTCATTAATGAGTGTTTTCCTTTTTTTTAGTTAATGCTGTTTATTCTATCTAGCAATTCTACATTCTCTTAAAATTGAACGTATAGTCTTTTCCTGCGGTGTGTTTCTTTGTTTTCGTTAGTCTCAAGATCACAAAAAGAAAATATTGAACTGAATTGATATATTGTTTCAACAAAAACAGACTGTTATGATAACAAAATGATCATCATCGTTTGAGAATACGAAATCCGGTTGTTCTTGAATCATAATGGTGAAGAAATTAACTGGTTCGAATAAGGATAAATTCGTTACTATTGTTCACGTGTGCATAGAGAGCTGGGGTCCTATTCAGAAACATCTGGAAAAATGCTGCAAGTGTTGTTGCTATGACGGGATAACGTTATTTTATTTCTTATTCGGAGTCCTTGGATCCCACTTGCGGCATTTTTTCCCGACTGTTCGGAATAAGGCCCCTGGCATCTTTACTCAAAACGTTGATGCAGCTACCGAAAAACTGAGCTCCATCACTCGTTATTTTGTTAGTAACTTAGCGGGAGTTACCATTTCTCGTTACCTAAAAAAAAATCAGTTTTAGGGCAAAATCAGTACCCTAACGGGTGTTATGTGAAATAACACGGGTGGTATCCACGTGACAACCATTTTAATTGCGATAGGATAACGCCGTGTTAAAATTATAACACCCCTTCGTACTTGCCCCCCCCCAGTCTGATCGAATGGCTGGGCGGTAGAGGCACTTGGGGGATTTTTTTTCTAATAGGTTTTTGGTTCGTGACTTAGGTCTGACTCTAGGAACCTGCAGCGCTCAAGTCGAATTTCTCTCCTTCTTTCTGATTGGCTGAAAATCTCTATGGTCGGGGGGTCCGACTCTGGAAAGTAGACAGATAGAAGATACATACTTGAACTGACCGATGCGATAAGGCAATCAAGAGAGTCGTTTTTATTCGCAATTTTACATGTTCGTTTGAGCTTCGAGACGAGTATTATTCGACTGCATGGCAATTCCTTGGACGAGCTTTTCTCTCCAATTTTTGGTAATTAGGTATGTACGTTCTGCGTGTTATATTTTTGAGTTGATTATGTCACTGAGTAAAAGTAAATGCTAGGGGGCGGATGCGGGAGTGAAGAGGATTCTGCCAGTTACCTCTAAGATATCTGCTCCCAAATACACCATTCAGTTCAGGATCAAAAACCGATGGCGATGCGTCATCTTTTGCAAGATAAGCCCCATCAAAGTGCTCTACGATCCGGCCTAAATGTATTTCGGATGTATTTTGAATGGTACACATATGTTTGTTTAATTTCGTTAAGTTCTGTAGAAAAAAATAAATTTCTCTTCTTTTTTTAAACAATGGGTATCTGTTTTTCCTTGAAAAGCCATTCGTTAGGAAATGTAAAGGCAGTCTCTTTCAGAGGAAGCAATATTTTTTTGGGCGAAAACTGGACTATTTAATAATTGATATGTATCAAATAATTAAACTTCCAAGTTTTCCCCAAAGAAATTATCGCATTTCCCTTGAAAACGAGGAAGATTGAAAGAACCATAGAGATAATATAACTAAAGCTTGAATTGTCTACTGCGCAGCGGTCCATGATTGACGTCACCAAGAGCTTGAGTTAGCATCGCGACGCAAAAGTAACGGAAAAGTCTGGCATAAATGAAATGGGTGATTCTTGGTCACATTTGGAACCAAAATGACCCAATACACCATGGTCCGGTTACTTATGGTTTTGGAGATAATCGGGGTTTTCCTAATTTTTAATGTAACGGTTTTCCTTAGTAAATCGTCTGTATCTGATGAAAAAATGGTCTCATTGAAATTTAAAAGAAGCCATTGGAAAGAGCACTAAATTCTCTGTAGGATTGCATATTTTCATTTCTAAATCGATTAATATTCAAGTGCTTAAATTCCTACTGAACAGCCAACTTCTTAGATTTCCAGAAAACTCATAATCTTTCAGCCAGCTGTCAATTCTTTTATGGCCCTCGTAGGAAGTGTAAAAAATTATTAAAAACTACTAGTGTTTGTCAGCTTTCGAATGGCCTGCTTAGTGCTGGATTATTCTTTTTTTTCTTCCGAGATTGAAAAAGTTACCGTGGGTACATTAAAAATTAGGAAAACCCCGATTATCTCCAAAACCATAAGTAATCAGACCATAGTGTACAGGGTTATTTTGGTTCCAAATGTGACCGAGAAACACCCATTTTTTTTATGCCAGACTTTTCCGTTACACCCTGTATAAGCCTGAATTGCTCATAGCGGACTGGAGGGGCAGGTCGTCCCCTGATAAACAATCACCCCGTACTGCTCCTTGAGTAGTTAAGGCAACACGGTTCTTATTTTGAAACTCCTCCCCTCTCAACCACTTGGGAACTTACTGATTGTCATTCTTTATCAGCAGTGATGAGCAATTCAGTTCTTTTATACAGGGTGTTTGAGGTTTGTGTGGCAATACTGAACCACGTGATGAATTAGGTCATTTAGCATCGATTTCACGAAATACACTATTATCGATAGTCAATTTGTATTCGAGATATCGAATAAAAACTGATGTTTTCATGGTTAGCTTTTTTTTTTTTTCAACTTTGACTTGATGTGTGAGGTTAATTTGAACAAAGTGAATAGTGCGTTGTAAACAGGTCAAAATTGCCTACAAATTAAGCCCAAAAGAATTGGTGATTGTCCAATTTTGATTGGCATATCAGTCGATCAAAATCTCCCAAAATGCGTTTTGCTCCTGCCTACTCTTCCGCTTCTAATTCTTCTAACTTCTTCTAACTAAAAAGTTGCCGTGACTGAAAATTTCCAACTGGAGCGATTCCTTGGGTGAGTCAATTGTTGCCGGGAAATGGAACACATTGAATCTTATGCAGCCGCGCTCACCCCGAAACCGGAATGAAATAAAGAAGTCTTCTCGAATAGTTGCCCAGTGTGCGCCCGAGAAGACCAGCGAGCAACTTTTTGATCTCGGTGATTTTTATCACCGAAACTAAAAGTTGCCAGTGTGCTCCTAGCCTAAGGGATGAAAAAAATTGCCCGAACTAGGCGACATATGTGTAGTTGTGTGTGCTGAGTCTATAAAAATCAACCCCAAGTCCTTGGGCTGATTACTTCTCGAGTTATGCCATAATTTGTACGAAAAAACGTTGGTTTTGGCTTGAATAGTTTATTGAAATTCTCACGCTCCACAATTGAGTGATGAAATCGTTTCATCTGTCGTTTCTGAAGTTGTTTTTGGTGCAGAATCAAATGCACGGTAGCTCGATTCTCTGAGATAAATAATTACATATTTGAGTTAGGTATGAACAAAAAAATCCGAAAAAACGCGATTTTTTCTATACTTAAACGTGCCCTAAAAAATGTGTTTCATGATTTTGGCAGGACTAACCAGGCTCTCTCATCGAATGTTGTTTTTGTAATGGATTGAATGGGCTGTATTAGGGATCGCTGATATCAATACTTTTTGAGTTACGAACAAACATCTCCAGCATTTTTTTAGGATTTTTTATTATATTTGTGGGCGTATCTCAAGAAGTATTGACCCCAGCGATCCCTACAAACGTTCATTCGATTCACCACAAAAAACTACGTGCGATCAGAGAACATGGTTAGTCCAGCTCAACATCTTGATACACATTTTCATAGCACATCAAAGTATCGGGAAAAACTCTTTTTCTAGTATTTCGTTAGAATATTGATCGCAAAGAAATGAGCTACCATACATTCGATTCAGTGCCAGAAACTACTTCAGAAAATACATCTACATCAACTGCGTTACTAAACGTTGGACGTGAGGAGTTTTTGGGAATATTCATGCCAAAAACCAAGGTTTTTGGTACCAGTACCATTTACGTCGTAACTCAAAAACTACGAGTAATTGTCGCACGGACTTGTGGTTGATTTTTATCAACACGGCACACAAAACTACACCACCGTCACCAACAGATCGACGATGAACAAATGAACGAGATTTGCAGCGTAGAGGAAATGTTTTTCGTCAGACAATTTTAATTAGGTATTTGCTTCATGGTACAGCCTGGCATTTCATGATTACGATTTAGAGTGCAATGGCAAAGATACTTAATGTCACTAGGTCACACTATTTCGTCTCTTGCGGTTCACAGTTTTTTCTCAAGAAGCTGAAAGGTTATTCTTATTATAGTTCTAGCATTCCACAACACAAAAATTATGTTAACTAATAAGTCCGACGAACAAGACCATACAAGAAAAATTTAAAAACAACGTATTCTTTCCAGGTTGCCCCATGATCCATTACGAGAGGTGGAGGGGGGGGGGTCGATTCAAGTTCAGGGCCACAAAGATGTGATGCAACTATAATAATTTTACTAGCCTTCATCGTTGGAAAGTAGTAAATGGTGAAGGGAGCAAGGGGTGCTCTTCTGAAGGTGTACTTGACGAAGAAACCCGTTTCTGTGTGAGCCCTCCAAAGGTAATTTCAGCTAATTATTTTTGAAAGAGAGTGAAGTAATAATAAATTTTAAAAACACTCAAAAACAAGGGGTTTGCTTTCCAATCGATTTTGTATTGCACTGATGAAGCTATTAAGTGCCCCGCCCCCAACGTATTACTTTGCAAAATAATTGTTCAAATCAAGGCAATTCATGCCAAATAGTGATCGTAAGGGGACAATGAGATAAATCGTATACTAGTAAAGGAGGTAGTTACGGCTGATGTACTAGGACTTCTTTTCATGAATAAATGCAAAAACCAAATTTTTGTCTGGTTTGTTATTTATTGTGTATCACGAATATGAAGTCATCTCGGACTCGATTTTTTTCACGAACACCATACTTCCATTCCCCAGGGAGACATGGAAGTAAATTATGAATGAATATCATCTCGGATGGGGGATGAAACTGAAAATTGTGCAGATTCACATAAGATATTTTGTAACTTTTCCGCATCGGATTTTCTATCGAAAAATCACTAGATATCATTGATTTTTCGAGCAAATGAATGAAATCACATGACTTTCCGATATGAAATTCGATTCAAAAAAGTTACAGAATCCCCCCCCCCCTTGGTTCATCTATTCTTCGATGAGCCGAAATAACTCCTTTCTATATTCCTACTTCGACAAGCCTGGGGTTTTATTATTTTAGCAGGGCTTGGGGTTTGAGTGATATTTGAAATTTGAAGAGCATGTGACAAGAAAATTCATACTCGTTCATCCAAAAGTCTAGAGAGTTATCGTGACATTCATTCTCACGATAGCTCTCACTACAAATATTTAGAATTTCTTACCCTTGAATGCGATCTCTCGTTTGAATTGAATATGAAAGGGGGTTAATAAAACCATGCATACCATTCAAGCGATGCATTGTGGCGAGCACGTGGTGGCTGGGGAATAAAAGCCACCCAATTCCCAATCACTCTAGAGTTTCGTCTTTCGATATGAAGTGTATATGCAGACACTTGGTAATTATTTATTTATTAACAGCTTGAATGCCATAAAAATTTTAACCCACTATGTTAACAAGTGACTAAGTCACTGCATACATTTCTTATTTATTTGCTGTTATGATACCTAAATATGTCTATGTTCAGGCTATTTATAACACGGCAGGCTCTAAACAGTGGCGAGTTAAACTTATAATTAGTACCACAGAGTGGCAGGTAGAACGTATCATGGTTTCGACTGGACCTAGTAGGTACATGAAAGTTTAGTTTTGAAAGTAATTCAGTGCTATCGATAAGCCCATTAAGCAATTTAAAAATAACCAGAACATCACAAATCACACGTCGTTTTTGAAGGGACTCAATGTTTGTCACTGTTCGCAGCGTGTCATAAGATACGTCCTGCGCCACCCCCGGAATGTGGATTTTATAAGCCATATAGCGCAGCATTTTATTTTGCACTTGCATTGTAATGCGCTGAAATGCATTGCACTCTTTTCGGCCAACGCACCTCGCCCGCGTCAAGTGAGATTTTTTTAAGACTAGGAGTGTTGGAGGTGTGTAGGAGCTTGTTGAACGGGAAAACCATTATTTTACAAATACACATATTTAATCACCTACTTCAGTCTCAGTATTAGGACCATTTATTCTCCTTCTAATTAATAGTAAATTCTTCTGTCAGTTTCTATCGAAACTGGAAGCAACATTAAGAGATCCTGAAGTGCTTGAGATCTACTATCCTATACATATAAAAGAATACAGCTGATTTTTTTTAATTTCTTGTAATGGGACGGCGGTAAGAAAGAATAAAATTCAAGTAAAGGTTATAGGAGAGTGAAATCGAGGATTCTTGCATCAAGGAAAAATCCAATTCAAGACTTCAGAGTCAATAAAGCAGCGAGTGAGAAAAAAAATATAACTTAATTTCTTATTTTTTACTTCAAGGGCATCAAAAGTCAATTACACGCGTAGCTGTGGAGAAATTAGAAAAGGAAAGCGACGAATTCGACATCATGAAAAGATAACGACCTCTTTTGCACGCACAAGCCAACACTATAGGTGAGTAAGTCGGAGGTCTGAAAAGGAGGAGAAAATTCTCTTCCACAATCGCGACACCCCGAAACCCCTTCCCTCATCAATTTGAACCATTTTTCTTGCCGTCTTTTTATCTTTGGTCAAGGTCGAAAGAAGCTCCTTTCTTTACATTTATAAACAAGTAAAGCCCGAGAGAAAGGATGACGCAAACGTCGAAACTAGATTGAAAGAAGCGAGCATTCGAGTTTTCTTTTTTATTTTTCGTCTCCTCTTCCTCCTTTTGGTTTCTTCACGGAAATACAATGTGGTGCATGAGTGCTCTCGCGTGCGAGCGCGGTACTGCTTCGTTTTTTCGGAGAAAGTAGTGGAATATTTAATTTTCTCTACTTCTAACAGAAGACTTCTATCTTCTTCAAACAATCCAGCCATAAATAAAATCACTGAAGCAAGATCGGCAATTCGGCTCATATTAGCCGCTTCCAGATTATGAAGTAAGTTTCAAAGAGAAAGACCCGAGATATCGGTCTCAGGAATGTTCAACGTAGGACGATTTGTCATTTTATAAAAAGAAATTTCGCGAGTTGAATTATTCATTAATTATTGTAAGGAGGGAAGAAGAGCCACTCCCATTAATTGTACTCTGCCAACTCGAACAACAACAACAAGGGTAGGAATTCTATTTACTCTAAGCAAATATTTGGGGGGGGGGGGCTATTTAATTGGTTAATTGGTCACGTTGGACTCATAAGGCGCCATAAATTAAGAACAACTTTCCTAACAAAAAAGGGCGAAAAATGCAGGAAGACGTATAGGGCCGGATATTAGCCAGTTACAGTGCGTAACCACTCATTACACTATGTTCTTGAAACCAAAAGTCGAAACCGAGAGGCTGCTAAAAAGTTGAGTCATTTTCAGTCTGGGTTAACAATGATGTCCTTTTACTTCCTCGAATTTTAACAGAGAGGAAGTATGGCTTTTGTGACCTAATTGTAAGTAAGGTCGGCGCTCTTATAAACCATAAAGTTGGAACCTTACTAAAGATTTAACATGGATAATAATGACGATCAAAGTGCTTTATACATTTGTATATGTCGTATCCATGTCGAGTAATTGTTCATTTCACGAAATGGATGTCCATTTCACGAAGTGGCTCCACTTGCCGTAACTTCAAAAAATTACTACATCTGGACAAAAAAATTGTCCATTTCTTGAAAAGGAAATCGTGTTTGTCCAGTTGCTGAAATCAAGCTTCAATACTGCAAGTGGATGCAGCAACATTATCCTTTTCGTGAAATGGATGAGGGAGGAATCTCAGGTGCTGAAACATTTTTTTTTAAACTTAAAAAGGTTAGTTTACTGAGCACTCAAAAATACCCGCTAAAAAATGACGTTGTGAATCCACTTGCAGTAAGAAAGCTTAATTTCAACAACTGGACAAACGCGATTTCCTTTTCAAGAAATGGACATTTTTTTTGTCCAGATGACGGAATTTTTTGAAATTACGGAAAGTGGAGCCACTTCGTGAAACGGACATCCATTTCATCAAGTGGACAATTTCGCCAAGTGGATGCGACATATATATTGAGCAAACCCGGGCCCCCTGGACGAACCATTTTTATTCTTAATGTTGGAATCAGAGGAATTTCTGGTCGCCGTTATTAGCAGTGAAATATGATATGACCCTATTATACAGCACACAATTATTATTTCTTTATATTTATTTATTATTATTTAAAGTAGAGGAATTGGGAAACCCCAAGTAGGTATTGGCGATTGTAGCTAAGGGATAAGATGTCTGGCGGCGTTTCAGAGCAACATTGAGTCCGGTACTCCATGTGATTTGTTGTTGCCGTTTGACGACAAACTGCAACAACGGTTTTCTGCAATGAGGAAGTTCATGTATCAAAAATGTTGGTCAGTGACACTTTTTCACTGTGAACTACGGCTAAATTATCCGACGGTGACAAGGAGGCCTCGATATTGCACCTTTGGCATCACCGAATCAAGAAAACAAGACGGTTATGTGGGTGCGCAGTACACCCGTACAGAAACTTTCACTGTCGGCTATTTGTTGGAGCAAGAAAACTCGAAAACACCGATTCAAAATCGTTTTCGACCATTTTGCTGAACCCGTGCCGTTCTCTGAGCACTAAAACGAAACGGTGAGCTTGCGAGTACCAATAAAGAAATGATAAAGCGCTCGTGGGATGTCTCTCAAGGGTGAATCCAGTGAAAATTGCTGTGTCTTTGGTTGCTCTTCCCATCGTAACCGAGACACAACATTGTCATTTCATTGTTTCCCAAAAATTGAGGGTTCAACGGTGTCAGCTATCAATTAGCCCAGGTTGGGAGAAAGTCGACCGCCGAAAGGCTGGAGTTTGCTTGACGTTCGGGTATGAATGTACCAGAGACCATGTTCTTCTGTTCTCATCACTTTAGGCCAACTGAATACTTTTTTCCCATTATGTTACGGACGTTAACCACGAAAAAACACTTTTAAAAACTTCGCTCCGGCAGCTGGCGGTCGGAAAGAGTGCATTTCATTCCGTATACGGATACCCTAAGTCGTCCCAGAAGTAATAACTTTGATACCATAATTTGTTTCATTAAGCCGAGCTTCTTCCTCTATTTTCACCCCTCTCTCTTCAAAAATGTCGAAAAGTGTCGGTAGCATCTAGAATCAACTGGTGAATTGCAGTGATTTTTTGACCATTTCAACCCCTATTTCACCCCCTCCACCTCGACCGATTTGGCCCAAATGCAATACCGACCGGGGTCTTACGAGTACTGATTTTTGTGCCAATGCGCGTTCCGCTATATTGATTTCTTCGAGAGTTATCGTGCTAACAAGACCACACACTTACTTCCACTCTGGGGGCAACACCCCCTCCCCCTCAACTTTTTCAAAAAATTAAAATGGGAATCAAAAGCTATGGTTGGGGGTGGTTTGTTGACATCCACAAAACATCAACAAAAGGTGGATTTTACAAGACTGATAATTGATAAGAGCGAACATAGCGTCTGTGATTTTACCTACAATCGCCAATGCGTGATTTTACGGGGATAGATAAAGACAATAGGCGAATTTTAGTGCATTTCATTTATGTCAAAATGCACTATTGGTCTCGTCGTGATGGTGGCAAACATGGGGTCATGGCATGTTTTTTTCATGTTTCAGGACCTCTAAAACACGAATTCAGTGGTCTCCGGAATTCATCAGGGTGATTCAGGAGGAGATGCATATACTGAAGTATGTTGTAGTACTAAGTATTTGCGACCAAAATCACCCTATGAGCATAGGGTCGCAAATGTTTTCCTTCTGAGATACACGTACAATTGTGTTGTTTCAGCGACTGCCTACTTTTTCTCCAAAAACTCGATTTCACAGCCGAACCGCTGGGCTTAGAAAAAAACTGTTGACGTTTTTGAAAAGAGCACAAAATTTCACTTCAGAAAACGGTGCTCTGCATCGCTGTAAACGTTCCTCAGTATTTTTTATGATTTTTCAAATATGACGAAAGTTACTTTTTTGAAATTTCTCCTATAATTCAGCGACGGTTTTCTGCCAAATTTACAATGCTTCCAGTATGGTCCCAATATCAGAAAAACATGCCCGTTTTGTGAGCTATCCAATGACCTCCTCAAAATTGAAGTTGGTCCAATTTTGAGAGAGATATCACTCATAAAATCCGAAAAAACAAGGTGTAAAAGAGCAAAATCAGTAAGTTTGTCCCAGTAAAAAAGTGTCCCCTTAAAAGTACGGAAGGCAATTATTGCTTGGGATTCAATCCGATAATATCCCTTTAGCGCAAAAAATTAAAAAACAGCCCCCCCACCATCTTTTTCGGAACCGAAAATAATGAGTTGGGGGGGGGGGGCAATTCGTCGTTTTTTGCGTTTAAGTGACATTTTCGAACTAAATTCCAAGCAATATTTGCCTTTCGTAAGTACAATGGTACGTTTAAGGTACATAAAGACAATTTTTTTATCGGGACAAACATACTGATTTTGCACGTTTACACCTTGTTTTTTCGGATTTCATGTGTGATATCTCTCTCAAAATTGTACCAACTTCAATTTTGAGGAGGTCATTAGAAAGCTCACAAAACGGGCATGTTTTTCTGATATTGGGACCATATTGGAAGCATTGTAAATTTGGCAGAAAACAGTCGCTGAATTATAGGAGAAATTTCAAAAAAGTAACTTCCGTCATTTTTGAAAAATCATAAAAAATACTAAGGAACTTTTACAGCGATGCAGAGCACTGTTTTCTGAAGTGAAATTTTGTGTTTTTTTCAAAAACGTCAACAGTTTTTTTTCTAAGCCCCGCGGTTCGGCCGTGAAATCGAGATTTTGGAGAAAAAGTAGGCAGTCGCTAAAAAAACATAATTGTACGTGTATCTCAGAAGGAAAGCATTTGCGACCCTATGCTCATAGGGTGATTTTGGTCGCAAATACTTAGTACTACAACATACTTCAGTATATGCATCTCCTCCTGAATCACCCTGTATATATTTCTTTTTATATATATGTTACCGTCAAAACCCAAAATCAGTCTATACCCGAATTGCCTAGTCAGAACTAGTTTTATCAATGCCCAATTGCTAGGCATTTTGCTAGGCAAAACCTAGAATTGTCCAAAGTTGCCAGACAATTCTAGTTTTTACTAACAAGTTTGTAGTTAAAAGTAGTTGTAGCCACTTGGGGTCACCGTTAAAACCCGAAATTCCTGACCAAAACAATTTGTCAGGCAAAAGATATGATAAACCACCACCAAAACTGAACGAAAAAAAGGAATCCAATATTTTTATTAGTATGAAATCTAACGGATTGAAAATTAAAATATTCGTATTCGTAAAGGCAGTTCATTTGTTGTTGCGTGGCATACTGTTGTGGCATTTTGAGTCCCAAAATTTAGATGGTTGGCACCAGCAACCCGCGTTGGCAGAGACAAACTTATTGTTTTGACTGAGCTATTCAGTTGGAACTGGTTTTAACTAGTAAAAACTAATATAGAATTGAGAAGGAACAATTCATCCGTAAATTCTAGTTTTTCCTGACCTCCATAGATTTACCTAGTAAATACTAGTTTTAGCTAAGTTGCTTTGGTAAAACTAGTTATGACTAGGTAATTCGGGTTATGACGAATTATAAAAAAATTTCGCTCCGGCAGCTGGCGGTCGGAAAGAGTGCATTTCATTTCGTATACGTATATACCCTAAGCCGTCCCAGAAGTAATAATGTTGGGACCATAATATGTTTCGTTAACGTTTGACCCTCCCTCATACTGTTTGCTGCCGGGGTTGTTTAAGCTGAACTTAATGGAAATCAAAGGCTACCTCAAAATGACATCATCGTACCGAATATAATGCTTCTGGAATCAACTGGTCATTTGTAGTGATTTTTTTACCAGTTCAAGCCCTATTACCTCCCCCCCAAGCCCCCCCCCCCAAGTCAACCGACCGATTTGGCCCAATGCAATACCAAACGAGGTCGTATGACTACAGATTTTTGTGCCAAAGCGCGTTCCGCTAAATTAATTTCTTCGACAGTTATCGTGCTAACAAGACCACACACTTACTTCCACTCCGGGGGCAACACCCCCTCCCCCTTGATTTTTTCAAAAAATTAAAATTGGAATCAAAGGCTAGTCTAACATGGACTATACGTACCGAATATGATGCTTCTAGAATCAACTGGTGATTTTTAGTGATTTTATGACCATTTCACGCCCTATTTCCCCCCCCCTCCACCTTGACCGATTTGGCCCAAATTCAATACCGACCGGGGTCTTATGACTACTGATTTTTGTGCCAAAGCGCGTTCCGCTAAATTAATTTCTACGAGAGTTATCGTGCTAACAAGACCACACACTTACTTCCACCCTGGGGGCACCACCCCCTCCCCCTTCACTTTTAAAAAAAATTAAAATGGGAATCAATGGCTAGTCTAACATGAAGTATACGTACCAAATATGATGCTTCTAGAATTAACTGGTGATTTTTAGTGATTTTTTGACGACTTCAAGCCCTATTTCCCCCCCTCCACCTTGACCGATTTGGCCCAAATGCAATACCGACCGGTGTCTTATGACTACTGATTTTTGTGCCAAAGCGCGTTCCTCTAAATTAACTTCTACGAGAGTTATCGTGCTAACAAGAAAACGGCCATAATATTATATATATATGTATATATGAATTCCGGAGACCACTGCATTCGTGTTCTAGAGGTTCTGAAACGTGAAAAAAAAATGACATGACCCATGTTTGCCACCATCACGACGAGACCAATAGTGCATTTTCAGAATGAAATGCACTAAAAATTATAAAAACATATTATGGCCGTTTTCTTGTTAGCACGATAACTCTCGTAGAAGTTAATTTAGCAGGACGCGCTTTGGCACAAAAATCAGTAGTCATAAGACCCCGGTCGGTATTGAATTTGGGCCAAATCGGTCAAGGTGGAGGGGGGGGGGGGAATAGGGCGTGAAATGGTCAAAAAATCACTACAAATCACCAGTTGATTCTAGATGCGTCATATTCGGTACGTATACTCCATGTTAGATTAGCCTTTGATTCCCATTTTAATTTTTTGAAAAAGTCAAGGGGGAGGGGGAGGTCCCCCCGGGGTGGAAGCAAGTCTGTGGCCTTGTTAGCAATGATAACTCTCGAAGAAATTAATTTAGCGGGACGCGCTTTGGCACAAAAATCAGTAGTCATAAGACCCTGGTCGGTATTGCATTTGGGCCCAATCGATCATGGTGGAGGGGGGAAAGTAGGGCTTGAAATGGTCAAAAAATCACCAGTTGATTCTAGATGCGTCATATTCGGTACGTATACTCCATGTTAGACTAGCCTTTGATTCCCATTAAGTTCAGCTTAAACAAACCCGGCAGCAAGCAGTACGAGGGAGGGTCAAACATTAACGAAACAAATTATGGTCTCAACATTACTACTTCTGGGACGGCTTACGGAATCCGTATACAAAATGAAATGCACTCTTTCCGACCGCCAGCTGCCCGAGCGAAATTTCAAATTGTTTTCTCGTGTGTTTGTCTTTGTCAAGCGCTTAAACTTCATGTCAATGGGTTCAAAATTAATAATCGAGAGTAGGTTACGTTCAAGTAATCTTTCGTGCTAGGAAGAAATGCTACCACACGATTGACAAAGATCAGTTAATGAATGACGAAAGGACTTACTTTTGGTTTAGATGATAGTTGATGGCTCTAGCCATAAGAAGAGCGATGACGGGGCGTATCGATTTGCCTTGACCGTCAAAATAATACGTGGCGATCCTTTGAAGTTCTTCGTGTTTTGTGTTTGCCAACAGAACCTGAAAAAAAGGTATCAGAAATACGCGTCATGTGAGTAAGTAAAAAAGACAAATCTTCTATGTTTCGGGAAGGTTAAAAGAAAAAGTTTTATAGTTCTTTGGTTTTATAATTATACATATAGTTATATCGCTCCCGGAATTCTGGAAAGAGTGACTGGAGGGCGATATCGTGATTTCGTTCATTTCCAATACCTAGCTGTAGGATTAAACTCCTAGCGTTAATTGTTTCTCCTCTCAATATCTACATGGATTCATTTCACACTGAACCGGTTTCAGCCCTTCCTGAGGTCATTTGCAACTGCGTTAAAACTGGTGGCGGGGGGCCCCTTGTCAAAACGACTATCAAAAGGGTAGTAGTCAAAACTCGTCATCACAAGTCAAACAGGTTTGAGAAATACTGGCAACCAATTTAATTAAAGAGAAAATTTAAAAAACTAAGTAAGCAATAATAAAATAAGTGGCAATTAGAAAGAAATAGGTGGGGTAATAGGTAAGAACGACCAAATATAGGCAACATGAGCTTCCACCAAGGCTGGAAAAATGCATCATCCTCGAAAAAAGCCATCGCGTGCACTGGGCTTTACTACTAAGCATCGATATTGGCTACTTCTGGATGAAAAATCTGTTGTAAAGCCGGATACACACAGGCGGTACTTGCCAAGTAACGTTTCTAGGCAATTTCTAGAAATTGATTGAATATTTTGCAACCTACTTGGCAAGTACCGCATGTGTGTATTCGGCTTAAGATTCAATGTAAGCTGAAATTCCCAATCTATTTGGCTATAAACAACTAGAAATGGGTAGGAAGTCATCAATCCCATTGTCGTCCACTCTTATGAGGGACCTCCACACCTGAACTGTCACAGCTTCTTTGCTTCACGATGTATTTAATGAAAGATCCGATTTATGCAGTTTAACGTGCTGCTCCTTGATTGGCTACGGTTCAAAGTTTTACTTTTAGCATTTTAGCAGCGATTGCTCGTCTTTATAAAGATCGCCTCCCGACGGGCAACCGAGGAGGGGATCGAGACGTCGATCACCAGCGTGAAGATGTAGACGTAACCTAATCATGCGCAAATGGACTTGGAAAAAGAAGAACACGCATCCTTCAACAACTTGCAGAACTGAAGTCAATATTTTCAATGAAGCAATGAGGAAGTAAAATTAAACCATTAGGTAAAAAATTAAATTACGAAATTTAAAGCTTTCGTTTTTACTTAATTAATTAGGAAATCCATCAATCATATAAATAATAAGCTGTATTTATACAGGTCATTCAAAAATAATATAAAAGGAACGACAACCCTGCATGCAACCGAAGGGAATTCAAAAAGCTGATCATCACATCCAATGATTTTGGTCAATCTTTACAATCTTCGTGTTCAAGACTCAGATGCAGAAGGCTTCTGGCTTTTACTCCGAGTTCATATGAATTATGTTCCGCGTAAGAAGTGCGATCATTTTTGCAAGACTGATTTTTTGTAGGGGATGATGCGTTGAAGGCCTCCTAGGCTGACCGATTGCAGTTTAGAAGAATTCGAGGAGTTGAAGAAGTCCCTGCCCTTCAAGTAGGCACAACATTATTTTAATAACTTGTACGTGTCTAAGGCCCGTATTCATACACATTTCTTAAACTTAAATTTCCAACAACAATAGGTTCGTTCGTTTGTCGTTCGGAGTTGCTCTGGACTGCACGAACAGTCCGAAAAGCGTTCTTTTGTAATCCCGAACTATACTGAAAGCGTTCGTTTGTCAAATCTCGGACTGTTTAGTGCAGCACTATCTACACTTACAAATTAGGAGGACCTTGCTGCTCGAAATGTTAACCTGCTATATAATTACTTTTCGACCTTTCTGTTTGGGAAGCGGGAATAAATTATTAAGGAACGATTTTGTTATCGTAAGGTTAGCCATTTGCACGAAAAGCGTTCGTTTGCTTTTCAAAAATGACGTTAATCCCGGACTGCTCGAACTAAGCCACCACCACTACACTGAAAGACAAACGAACGAACCTATTGTTGTTTCCCAGCACCCTGATTCAAAATGTACCAATTTTATACTTATCATGAGTTGGTCTGGTTTTCATAGGACTGAATAATAATAACATTACTCCTGAGCAGGAGCCAAGAAAGCGGATAGTAAATAAGTAAATAACTGGTCACTACCGAGAAACATATATTAATGCGTTTAGAAAACGCGCATCATGAATGCACTATTGCTTCAAAAATGGCGTCGTGTGATCCGGGCTATATGGAAAAGGCCCATCCGCTACTTTTCTAGGGCGAATAAGAGCATATTTAATCGCATATTTATGTAATTTGTGCATAAATTTAATGTTTGATGCATCAATTTCTTCAAAAACGTCGAAGAAAATTGTCAATAATCTTCAACCATGGACAAGCATGGTTTGCCAACCTCGCTTGACAAGCGTCATGTTTGAAGGTTTGACGGTTTTCAGTCTCTGCCAGAAAATTAGCTCGCAAACATGAGGTTTGACAAACAGATTTGATCGTGTGTGTGAGTTTCAAACCATCAAACCTTCAAACCATCAAGAAAAGGGGGTATGTCGTCTGTAAAATTAAAGTTGAAGTTGAAGCTTGTCGACGGGTTTGAACGTGTGGGTGCGGCGTCAAACGTCAATGCTTGACAAGCGCGACTAGCAAAATCATGTTTGTCAAGCATGTTTGATCGTGTGTGCCCCGCTTAAAACCAGATTATTGGCAATAATTTCTTCGACGCTTATTGAAAGAAATTGAAACATCAAAGATAATCATCTATTCTTCATCGAGACTCTAATATTTAACTGTTAAGGACTAAATCGCTATACAGGAAGACATAAATCAATGTTCATCCGCATCGTTCAAAATTATGACCTTGACGTCTAATATGTATATGTAATATAGACATGCATAGGTAAATAATGGTCTGTCAGTATAAGTCATCATTGATGGGGCAGCCTACAAACCTCTCACTATCAATTCTGTCTTTTTCACTTTAAACGCGTCATTTTGACAGGACATAGAGACGAGTAGCTTTCGTGCTTGAAGTCTTAATACGGTCTTGTAAACAAGGGCAGAGTATACAATGACTGTTGTAAAGGGCGTTTTAAACTATCAGAAGAATATGAATCAATCTAACTAAGGCCTAAACGCAACGGGACATTCCCCTTGAGGTCAAGGTAAGTCAAGTTCTGCCAAGTCATACATATGTACTTATAAGATGGTGTAGTCTTATTTAGGGCTGTATTTAGTGTAATTTAAATCAATGATCAGAGCAAATATCAACATGTAATAGTAAATACAATTTTGTACCTTCCTAGATCATTATGCATTTTATGATAAATACACGTTGCACAGTAACCTGAAAATTACGTCAGGCCCATAGAATTGGCAACATTTTCTCAAGCGTTTATAACAGACATTTCGATAATGAACCAGTCGATCAGCTTCAATGAGGAATATCATACCTCATTGTTTTCTTTGTGTTTCGGCGACAGCAAATGCGAAATCATCAATAATTATCAGTATCACACTTTTTAAGTAAAACACATAATTTGATTGATAAATTTAGAAATAATGAATGATATCAGATGATTTTATAACTCTGTGGAGAGGGGGCAAGGGAAAACCTACGGAGCGTAGCCCGCATGTGTCCAAGTTGGGTTACGTATCGTGAGTGACCAGGCCTAAAAGAGTCATTCGAAAGTCGAGCCCTAACATCCGGGAAGAATTTGTAAGTGAGCCATCACTTACAATTTGTAGGTGAGTCAGAGTTGCTCCATCTAGTCTGCCAACAGTCCATAAGAGACTCCAAGTGATTAGCCCTAAGTTCTGGTGTCGAGTAAGTCGCGGTATGTGCAGTACAGGTCAATAAGCGGAACCCCCGTAATGACCTGTATTTCCGCTGAGCGGAAAGCAAATGTGGCTTGATAACAGATGGTGTGTAGTAATGGCGACCGGCTCAACGATATATGCATAAACCTGGATTGCTCATAACGGACTGGGAGAGCGTGCGCCGTCCCCTGATAAAATAATGACCATTTCTTTCTCTTTCTCACCCCGTCCTTGTATAATTACGGCAACTGGGCCCTAAATTTGAAACTAAACCCCTCTCATCCACTTTCTGATGGCCCCTCTTTATCGGCAGTGATGAACAATCCAGGCGACCTAGGGGGCAAGTACGAAGGGGCGTTATAATTTTAACATGGCGTTATCCTGTCACAATTAAAATGGTTGCCACGTGGATACCACGTGTACAAGTGGAGAGAGAGAAAGGCTTTTTTAATGTAGAAACCAACGATATATAAACCTGGATTGCTCACAGCGGCCTGGAGGGGGCAGGTCGTCCCCTGATAAACAATCACCCTGTCCCTCTCCTTGTGTAGTTATGGCAACACGGTTCTTACTTTGAAACTCCGCCCCTCTCATTCACCAATTGGGAACTTTCTGACTGCCATACTTTATCAGCAGTGTTGATTACAATAATTATGAACTTCGGCTGTAAAAAAAAAGCGTACAACACTCGGGCGGTATTCCTAATTACGATCTCGAGCGACAACTTCCCTCGGCTTCACCTCGGGCACTTCCTGTCTCCCTCGACCGTATGAGCATCATACCGCCCTTGGATCACAACATACTATTACTACGGGTAGCACTATGGTTGCGTATAGACGCTACACAGTGATCATTAAATGATCACTCTACAGTTATATGGGGAAGCTCATTCCACTAAATTCAAGAGCGGGCGAGAGTCCATCTCCAAGTGGACAGAGTATAGTAGAATGAGCTTCCCCTTTACCCCTTCTACTAAAAATAACGCGCCGCGAATAATAGGGAGTTATTGCATAACCGTCTGACGGATAACGTTAACGGTTATGCCACGCCATGATGAGCGTAAAATTCAAATTTTGAGTTTAACCCTTTGAGGACGATTGGACATATATGTATGTCCCATATGCACTTCATTTTGGCAATGCTCAATTTAATCACTTCCAATCGAAATTTCAGTCATTTATTACCGTCAACGGAGAGTTAAGGGGTGTGTTTACCCTAGGATTGCGCCTAAATGTTGAAAACAGTTTTTTGGTTATTGCTACATGACATGGAAAAACCGTTATATTTCACTTCCCGGATTTATTTAGTAACTATGTTGTTACCTCGTAATTATTGCCCGGAAATGAACCATATCTAGTAAATTATGAACCAGGGTCTTTGTCCAGCGGAAAACTGCCGATAATAAAAATAATGAAAAATTTTATAGTTGTTTTCCATGGCTTCAAATCTTATGGGACACCCGTGTTCCAATCGTCCTCAGCGGTAAAAGTTATATTTGCAGGAGCAAGCCCCGACAGGAGTGAATAAGTGGATGCTAGTGCATGCTGGGACTGATCATGTTGATTCTTGCTGTTTCCCAACTCCCTCCAGCTTGCTTTTTCCACTTCGTTGTTTCCTATCGGTTCAGTCACGAGTCTTTCGGTCTTGTGAAAGGGTTTATAAATATTTTTTTGTTCGTGTAATTTCCTCGGTATGTCAATACGACGTGAGCGTAAATTTTTCATAAAACTTGATGAAATAGAACAATTTTTGTGCGCGGATAACAGTGACGAGGATAACGACTCGAGATTTCAAATTCGACGATGAAGATCAGGGGTTCCTCGAGGAAGATGTGGACTTGGTAGGCAAAGAAGTCGTGATCGAGCCTCCCCCACCGACCAATGAGGATATTCGTCCCGCGTCTTCATCCCTTACTTCAGAAAATAATGAGGCTTCCCCTGTCATTTCACAAAATCGCAGTAAAAAAGACCCAGTGAGTACTGAGCTTTTCAATTGGACAACTTCTTTCAAACCTGAGACAAGAAGTGAGCCGAGTTATACTTACGGTACATTGAAAATAGCATGTGAAAGCCCAACGCCACTTCAGGTCTTCGAAGATTTCGTCCAACTAGATTCTCTTTTAGCTCTAATAGTCGAGCAAAGTGAGCTTTACATGAACCAGAAAGGAATTTCTTTCACAATAAGTTCTGAAGAGTTGCGAGCTTTCTTCGGGATAAACATGGTCATGGGGTACCACAAAGTACCGCATATTCGAGACTACTGGTCAAATCAGCCGGACTTGAGAGTTCCCTTTATTTCGTCAGTTATGACGAGAGCAAGATTCGAGGAGATCAGATCGGCTCTGCACTTCAGCGACAATGAGAGGTCGAATCAAAAAGAAGATAGAGCGTGCAAGGTGCGCCCGGTCATCGTCCATTTGAAAAGTGTTTCAGCGACGCGAGAGAGCCTTCAAGATACCAAGCGATCAACGAACACATGGTCAAATTCAAAGGACACCATTCAATGAAACAATACATCAAAAATAAACCAGTGAAGTGGGGTTTCACAATGTGGTGTCGGAGTGACGCTAAAAATGGTTACCTGTACGAGTTTGATTTGTACCAGGGGAGGAAAGAAAATTCGGAGTATGGACTCGGTGAGCAGGTTATCTTGACTCTCACAAAATCCTTGGAGGGTTTGGGATGCGAAGTGTATTTTGATAATTTTTTCAATTCACCTAATCTCCAGTTAGAGCTCCTAAAAAGGAAAGTTTTCGCGTGTGGTACTTGCCAGGCCAACCGCAAAAATATGCCAAAAAGTTTTAGATCCGACGCCGCGATGAAAAGGGGGGACATTGAGTTTCGGTGCGCAAATGGATTATCGTGTGTGAAGTGGAAAGACAATCGAGGAGTAATCCTCCTTTCCAATTACATTTCTCCTGAAGAAAAGGTGCAGGTTACAAGAAGACAAGCCGGTACCGCAACGAAGATAAAAATCGATTGCCGTCTAATGGTCCATATGTACAATCAAAATATGGGTGGTGTCGATCTGATGGATCAGATGAAGTCCTATCATGAACTTGATAGACGATCTCGGGTTAAATACTATTTGCGTTTGTTTTTCGACATGTTCGACATCGCAGTCAACAATGCCTGCATCGTCATGAATGAGATGATCGACAACGGCGAACCGGGGAAAAACATGACTCCTCTTGAGTTCAAGCAGGAGCTCGCTAGATCATTGATTGCCTCTTTTTGTGGGAGGAAACGCCAACAACCGCATATGAAGAAAACCAAAAGAGGGGCTGGAACACATGAGATGGTGCGGGACAATGTACATCGGAGATGCGTCCAGTGTTACACACAGAAAAAAGAGAATCGCACCAACGTAAAATGCGTGGAGTGTGACACTTTTATGTGCTTCACAAATACAAGGAATTGTTTTAATGCATTTCATGCTTCTAAATGAATTGAAGATTTTGTTTTTTACTTCATACGTTTTTTTTTCGCAGTGTATATTGAAACTATTAATCATTTAATAAATAAATTTGATGTTTTGGTATAAAGCGTTACTATTACCCTTGAGGTCGATAGGGACATATTTGTCCCATGCTTTTCCGGAAAAATCAATCATGGGGAAATTTTAGAAGCATAATGGATCATCTTTTCAGAGGTCCTACATCATGAAAATAGAACAGTCGAAGTGAAAAAGACTCTTACCATCAAAAAGTACGTCTTAAACGTTTGAAGACCAGTATATGGGGAGGTGTTTTATTAATTTATTTGAAGCAATTAAGTGCATCTGTGCCCTACTATGTGTTCATATTTTAGCGCAACTATTATTTGCGATAACTCTTTTTCCACCAATACAAACGGCTACGCTTATGGTGACGTCACATAACCGTAAACGTTAAGCGTCAGACGGCTATGCAATAACTCCCTAATATTAGAACAAATGGGGGCTTATTCTCTAACTCCGAAGCAATAGCTTTTTCGAAGTCATATGTTTATTTCATTAATTTTCTTCAAACAAATGAATGAAATAAACACATGGCTAGCGAAAAAATTGGCGAATGAAACTATCACTAGCTGCGCTAGTGTTCTTGATAGTGTAAGCGGTATTTGTTATCAATTTGAGAGTTAGTTTCACAGGCATTGCTGATAGCGTAAGAAGTATTGATAACTCAGTTTGTATTGTTTGATATTGAAGAGCTCATAAATAACTTCACATCTCACTTAATCTGGCTGGGTTTTTAAGATTCTTTGGTGAGTAAATACATCAAACGTGTTCACATCAAAAATTCGGAAAAGAAAGTTCTTGAGATGTAGGTACCTAATCCACCTCGTGAATCGAAAAGAATTCGTGGGCACTGGGCTATAGCTAGCAAAATTATTATAATTTCGTTGTTAGTGCTACGACCCAATTTATTTATACTTACGGTGGTCGAGAGCTCACAAATACCTATTTTTCAGTTGACCGGGTGTTAAGTTATTTCATTATCAACGGTTCCTTCCATCTCAAGACCTTACTACTTCTGAAGTTGTTCATTCGGGAGGCGTCTTTTTACTGTTAATTTTGAATACAGATTCATCACCATCAAAATCTCGGAATATCACAGATGGAAGAAAAGGCTACGATGCTAACCATATCAACATGGCATTAGACGGGACCGTAGAGGACTCAAAGGAGATATTTGCGCTTTGCCTGCAGTCGTCTGCGCTTGAATAATCCTAATAAATGCTCTTAAATTGTTATTTTCGGCATTCTAAACTATACCCACATGTATCTGTACGGGGAATAACAATAACAAGTACAGATACAAGTTATGGATCACACCAATACCGACACTGATATTGAAGGGTATAGTCGAGACGAGGTGCTCGGGTAAATTTTATCAATTAATAAAAAGTATGAAAATAAGCACGAAAGTATACAATATAGTAAGTAAGCGCCTCGAACCTTGAATGGAATAGAACAAGGCACGATATGAGAGATAGGTAAACAAATCATCCTCCTCTGTCGTAATTAGTGGTGATCCAGCCGAAATGAACGAGTGAGAGGACCCGCATTGTGAGGAACTTCGGTACTCAAGAAGTGGGAAGAAGAAAGGGCGAAACAAAAAATAAGGCGCTGAGACCGGAGTTTTTGGGCCAGCACCCGAGCTCGGGGAAAGTCGTCTTGTCGGCGGTAACGCTAGCAAAGGATAAAACCGTGAGGAGGAAGGGACGTTTCAGGGGCACCGGTCTTTTCTCTGTTGTGCCCGACGCCATCCAATTGCTGATCGCCGGTCTCCGGCCGTTCGCTGTGGCTCCGTTAACTGTTGTTGAGCGGTTCCCGTAGGTCGGACTCCCCCGTCTCGTCCGCTTACGCTCGCATGAAGTGCATTTCCATCATATTCTTGAGTAACCAGTGATCCCCTTATTAACAACTCGCACTAATGTAATACCGAGCCCTATTAGTCGACCTTAGCGTAATTAATAAATGTACACACTTTTCCACGAGTTGTAATGGCAAAAAAAGAATGAAAAAGACGTGAAAATAATCCAAAATTTAACATACCGCTTACACTATCGGTATCACTAGTTTCTCTATGACCGGCAGACAGCGTCTTCCTTAGCTACAATCGCCAATAGGCCCCATGATCACTGTGAAGCGTCTACACCTAACCATAGTGCCCCTAGTAAAAGTGTTGTTGTTGAATTTATCGGGAACGGACACGAGATAAGAGTTGGGTTATATTACCTTTCCTGGTTACCCCAAATTTATTACAGTATTGAGTGATTTATTTATATTTACTTAATTTTAACATTCCAAAAGTTGTTTTATGTTTTATGAGCTGAAATTTAGATCTATTGTAAGCAATTGATCCACAGACGGTGATAGTTTCTGCCGGGTTTCAGTCACTGACGAAGAACAGAATGTGTATTCCCCACATCGCTCGGCCAAGAAGTCTTGTTCCTATGTTACTTGGAAAATGAATTTGACTAGAGATTCATCAAAACGTGGTCTTTTTATTCTATAATACACAAATGGCGTTTATTCGACCGATCCAAAAAGAACGAAATGCCGATGAACCAGGGGCGGCTCGTCCACTAGGGCATTTGGGCACACGCCCCACCAAAAATAGGACCCAAAAAATATGCCAAAAAACGAAGGAAAAAGGGCAAAATGACTTCAGAAAAATTAGAAAATCCAGGAAAAATAAATAAAAGGTTAGCTTCTTTTATGCAATTTTCAGAAATTACCTTCTCATTTTGCTTCCAACAGGCGGAGATTCAACCGTACTTGGTGGAAGAGAAACCACCATATATTTCAAGGGACAAATGAATATTTCCAGTGTGGTCCTGTGCCCGGAACGCGAAGAAAATTGGGTGCGCAAAAGGCTCTTTTCCCTCCCTTCCCTTCGACGCTACATTCCTCAAATCCGGGCACCAATGCATTTCTATGTGGAACTGGGAATGAGCGTTCGACAACTTTAACTCTTTGTAGAAGTGTTGACGTTTCATTAAGCTGGGTTTAGTATGGGGAGTAGAAAAACGTTGTCTAGTAGTGATAGGAGGGAAAAGGAACCTCTCGGTCTTCTCTAGATTTCAGTCGGTGTATTGTTTATTGTTGTCGTGTCGGTATTTTTTTCTTTCCTTCGAGGTGCGCTTTGTGATTTGTGCGAGGTGGTTCAGTCTTTTAATGTGCGCAGTTTCAAATTTCACATTTAAATAAAGGAGAACAAGCGTGTTAATTCAGCAATACAGGTACGCAGTTTCAAGTTCGTTTTAGCATGAATAGTGTCAACATCTGCTGGCTTTTGGTATTTTCTCGAGAGGTTTGAGATCAAGAATCTCGGTCGATTGACTCCTTCTCTAAACTTGACGCCGACAGCTAGTAAAGGAAAAGGCAAACCATCCGGAACTCGAAATGTAGACACTTATTCAAAAGCTGAGTTGTTCGACGAGTTTTTCTCAAATGGTCATGCAGGGCGATACCTATTGAACGCTTGTGTATGCACGTTGTCCAACAAATAATTTATCCGAAGCCCGAACTTTTCCCTCAAGGCATTCTGGCTTTTACCTACGCAACAAAATCCTATTCGTGAACTACTATTCAGCCTATGATTGAAAAGTAAAGCATAAACAAAATCCGCTATCTCGCCGAGATTTTTAATAAATGATATTTATGAATATGACGTGCCCCACCCCGTCAAGAGGCCACGAGCCGCCACTGCGATGAACTACGCTACGTTGGATGCTACTCGAGGGCTGGAAAGGACCGTGTATCCTTCTTCAGATTCTTTTCCAAGCATCAGGGTGAGGTAATCTTCTTCAGCACTATAAAAGGAGCACGTGGACATTCTACGTTAAGCATTTCCCAACGCTCTTTTCACTCAAACACGGTTTCACGAGGCCCCCGCGTGTAATCCGCGTGAATGCCGCTTTCTCATCGAACCAAGTAATATGTACCGCACGTGTGTAAAGGTGTACGTGGTCAACACACGGCAGCCAAAACCGCGCCGTGAGAAACCTCATGTGAAACGAGCCTAACGCGCTAGTTAAAAGTTAAGCCACTTCAAAATTGACGGGATAGCAACGTGAAAGGGTTTGAAATGAAACGATTTCTCTGGTCCGACTACTGTCACCCACTCGCATTTACGTTCCCGCACCGACAATAAATTGTGAACTTGCCTTTTTTCTTGAATAACAACGGAAAACACACTCTTATCACAAAGCCCTTGTCTCCGGCATGCCGAACTCCCGAAGTACTAACTAAGCCACTTCTTTCGACCTGTTGCGGTTCAAGTGATTTCAAATCGCGAAATTCCTCTTGTGTGAATGCACTCACCACGTCAACGAGGTAATTTACATTACCCAAGCTCGACATCACCGGGAAATGACGGGCGTCTGTAGAATTTCCACTAATGAACCTTTGTACTAGAAAGGACACTACGATTGAAATAAGTTGCCCGATTTTTATTGATGACAAGATGTCAAATGTTGAGCGATAGGATACTCACCAGCAAGGACCGGCACCGATTTATTTTCATTTTTTTTAGATAGCGGCGATCCTTCCTTGGATAATCCCCCAGCGTAGTCACTTAAGTTCCATTTTACGTAATTTTGATGCCTACAAAGCCATCAAGACTGAGTTATTGAAAAAAAAAACCGATTTGCAGCAAGCTTGCAATGTAGAACATACATGAACGGGGCAACCAGGAATAGATAACAATGCAATGCCAACTCGATCGTAACCTGCCGAGTCCTTTCCCAATTAGAAGCGTGCGTCTCTTATCTTTCGGAAGGCATTCGTGTTATCAGTTCAGTGTTTTCTCTGTGAGAAGTGGAATAAATTTTAAGTTTTTCTTGCTTTTTCTACGAACAAGGTAATTTTGAAAGCTGAGGCATATCATGGGAGAATTCCGAGTCCACGGCTGAACTTGGGTCGAACCCTCCGACGAGGGCCCACAGCTCTCCGAGCCTCTCCTTCACTTCTAACTATCATCTAGAAGTTAAAAATGTGTTAATTTAATTCTACAACTAGCATACAATAAACCATAAAAGTATACGATTTCAAAATTACCTTGTTCCTAGAAAAAGCGAGAAAAACTTAAATTTATTCCACTTCTCACAGAGAAAACACTGAACTGATAACACGAATGCCTTCCGAAAGATAAGAGACGCACGCTTCTAATTAAATATTTTTGGTGCGAAAGAACAAATCGATCTATCGGCATGAGGCAACCCGTTTGGAGTTCCGGACATCTGGGCCAACTTTTTTTATGTAGGTATAGGTTACACAAGGGTTACCTTATCACGATTTGCATAGGATTGCATGTGATGGGGGGTAGATAACAGTCCATCTAAATATAACCTCTTTAGCCCCGATGTCGGCCTCCCCCCGTTTGCGCACTGTAGAGCACAATGTGTGCGTTGCGTGTAATATAAGTTGGAGGCATGGCAAATAAGACTTGATGGGTCCAAACCCGAAATCAAACCCTAGACTTGCCAGAATTATGAGCTAAAACTTGCAATTGTGTGAATAATCTGTAAGAAAACTTCCAATTTCGTGAGTACATTTGTCAGGCTTTGGCTGCTTGCACTAAGTGGACAGACTACAGTGAAACCGGCATGTGGACCACTGAGCGAGTCTTTAAAAATCTTCGGCTCGAAATAAAATCTGGGGTCCTGTCGGTTGGCTTGAGCCCTTCCCTCTTCAGGCCACAAAACATTCCAAATAAACACTACGTGCATACTGATTGCTCGCTGGTGCTCCTTTATTTTAAAAAGCGCCGGAAAGTTAGAGGATATGGGGATCAAAGAGGTCATTGAAATTAGAACCCACTAATTGCAAGTGGACACACTACACTACAAGTGTACTGTATCGATAGAAATAAAGAGACAAAGAGCAAGAGAAAGAATTGAAGAAGAGTAGGAAATAATTAACCGGAAAAAGCTGTTTCTTATCGAGTGTATACACTGGACACATGCAATCGACCCAAAAAAAATTCACTTTCGCTCCCACTCAGAAATTCAGGGCACTGCACTGGAGCTCCACCGTGACAAATAGAGCTGCTACGTACACCGCAACTTTCAAAGGCTGAATTCTTTACTTACTTACACTCACACGTGAAATCCGATAGGAAGTCAGAAACCTGAACGGTTTTCGATTTCATCGAAACATCGAAAACTTGAACCCCTTAGTGTGTCAATAGGATATTCCAACAGATACAGTTGGAGGAAAAAAAAAAAAAAAAAAATCGAAAAAATCAGGTACAAAATGCGAAAGTATAAAAAAAATGAGAGGGATATGGTTGATCAGAACCTGTTATAGCTCTCATGTAGGTTCTAGGTCAAGAAAATCGGCCTCACAATGCTATTCACTTGCTACACACAGCGTCAACGTTGGTTGTATTTATTCGAAAAATTCAAGAGTAAAAAGGGAAAGAAACTACGCGTAAAAAGTACTTTACCAAATGCCGTGTGCTCAACTATACGCTGATGGACCAAAGAAAAAAATTATCCGCAGTTGTAATTTATACCTACTATTTTATTCCGTGCCTTGTGATCGAACACAAACATTACAATTTTCCCATCGCAATGGTAGTCATTTTTTTAAAGCGAACTCAAAATTGGAAAAGTGCTTTTATAATTATGTTGCCAACTTAGCGTGCATGCTGAGCAAAGTGAATCCTGTTGCTACGAAAGAGACCGATGAAAATGAACAGTATAGGATTAATTGTATACGTAACGCTATCAGTGCACTATAACGAACAAATTAGAATTTTAAGAATTTTTATTAGTTCGTTCCTGAAAAGACTACTAGACGCTGATGATGTTTGAAATACAACGGCTCAATTAAACGGTGCAAGCTTAACGGCACCTATAGCAACAGAAACGAGCCATGTTCATCAGGAATATGTGCGAGGCTTAGAAAGGGTATTCAGGGTAAAGGTGAGGCAAATAATTCACCTAGATGGCTTTCTCTTTAATGCCAAATTACGGGACGACTTTTACTTTCATTTTCAACATGCGTAAATAAGCAAATGATTACTATTTCGGTACGAGTGGGAAGTGCAAGAATTTCGAAGTGGAAGAAGGCTGAGGCTGGCAGTGATTCTCAAGGGAAAGAATAACCAAACCGCACAGCGGGAAGTGTCATTGAGTATATTCAGTGAGAGTGGAAAGTGACGTATTAAACTGGTTGCACCGAACTGCATTTTAGACGACTTTGAATCAAGTCTAAACTTTTTAATTACCGCTAAATAAAATTTACATAGTAGAGTTTGCCACAAGTATTTGCGGTAGGATTCCCTAGCTGAAATCGCAACATAAAAGCGCGTTGAAGAGAGAGATTGGTGCGTCTAAAGACAGTTTTAAACCTTGCAGAAATTATTCTGTGGTTTAGCTCATTAAAAATAACGAATCGTCATGTTTGCATTTCGGTTTCTTCCAACGAAAAAAGTAAAGAAATGCTTAAAAGAGAGAAAAGACAAACAAAAACTTGTCAAAACCGATTAAGGTCCTTACGAATTCTCTTGGGAAGGTCCACGATGCCAAGCGAAAATTAACTTTTTTGTGGACGTCGTGATGTGGTTCAAACTGGAATGTGGAGTTTTTCCTTCTCCACGAAAGTTCTGCAGCGATATTTTATATTTATTTTCACCAAGGCGATGAAGCAGCTCTTACGTAAGGAAGAAAGCGACCTTCTCGAGAACTTCTTTGGTTCAACGAGCCGCCTCAGGCCCCTCCCGACCACCACACGTTACCTCTTTCTTCCACTCTTTCAAAAGGTTTCACCACATTCTTTTGCCAGAAGAAGAAGATACCATACTGGACATGGACACTGCTGTCACAAAAAGAAAAATACAGGCCTCGGGCTGTTTTGAAAACGAGAATGTGAGAAATTAAAGACAGGCCATCACCACTCCTACCCCAACCTGCGAGAAAAAAGTAAGCTTTCGAAAAAAATTACATCAATCGATGAATCGAAGTAAAAAGCCATCAGCGTTTTAAAAGCATTATTTTTAAAAATATCAAACGCTTGAGGAAGGTGGTACCAATTCCGTCGGTATTATAATATTATTGGCAATCGAAAGTCATTGAAGGCAGGCAAGCAAGCCAACAGCTTTCATTTTTGGTTTAAAGCTGTCGTCCCCTCCCACAAAGTAGAGGGTAGACATTGGTCATCGAAGTATTTCTGATCAGTCGCCCCTTACCCCTTTCGCTCTCAATCTCAAGCCAAAGAAGCTTCTTTACGTTAGACGATAAATGCGGTACGAAACGCAGACATCTGACATCCTACTATTAATGTTAAGTTTCAAAATAAAAGAAAATAGAATACGTAGGTAAACAAACAAAAGTCAAAGATATCATATCATACGATATTGCAAATCATCGTGGCAAATGATAGCGTACAGAAGAGACTGAGAAAGTGGTTAAACAAGAAATACGCCAAATAAAGCATTTGAACACTACAAGAAACAGAAAGTAACCGTTGTTTTTTTGTTTTTTGTTTTTGTTTTAAAGAAATGGCTCCTAACGTGAGTGTATGATACAAAGTACGTAAATGTACAGCGTTGAAGCACTAACAAACTTCGCTATAAGGGCCGGTGAAAATAACATCCCAAACTGCTTGTAGGAAGTCTCGAATACCGCTCTCTTCAAGTTCGAGTAATCCACCATCATTTTCAGGAAGGAAATTCTGAATCATTTGTTACATTTGTGAACTGTAAGCACTCAACCAGATTAGATTATCGACGGGAGCAAGTGCAAATGATGTTGAACAAGTACGTAACTAGTTAAAGAGTAAAAACAATTTTTTTTCTTCTCTGGATTCCTTGACCTCATTATTAAAAATATTTTTCATGATCTCAATTTACAATGAATTACTAATTCCTTTTTTACACTCGTGGAAAAATGTCGTGGGAACCGCAGATGTTAGTAGGAAGAATCACAATGTAATTCATTCACGAGTGCCTGCCCTTTCTATGCGTACGTTATAAGGAGTACCTATAATAAAATCACGGTAGTAGTAATAGTTATCCGGAAAAGCACCGAAAGAGCTCACCGAAAACAATTCACCTAATGCACAACTCATCGATAACAGTTTCAAGATTTTATCGCAAATTGTTGCGTTATATTGTGGTAGGTAATAATAATGTTTTTTCTCACATCGCACAGACATATTTTTCACAAGGCATGTTTCGGCAAATTCATATACGGCCTCAAATCGAGGTACAAGATGGACGCCGGCTTGGCTCGGAGGCTCGGGTTGCTACCGGCGCTTGCGCTCATAATTTGTCGCGTTAATGTATGAGTTCAACTGACAAGGAATGATTTATCCTGCTAATTTTTCACGACTCAAGAGCAACTGCACGATGCAGACGAAGGAATTGACTACTAGATTTACGCTCCGTGCCCAGTCCCAAGCCATTATCCACTATAAGGCCTCGTCCTACTTGATCGGGTGTCGCGCGATTCGGCAGTTTAATCGTGCTGAAATTTTACAGCGGGGAGCGCCTATATTGTCCTACCTGTGCGTTTTTTGAGAGTGGATAACAGCAGGTGAAGCGGTTCGGGATTAGAGTAGCCTTTCAGAAACAGTAGCTTGACATTTTACAAAAAAAATTTTTTTGGGGGGCGATCGAGGAAGTTCAGATCATTCTGACGAACAAACAGGCCTAATAGGTGCCATTGAAATGAATCATTAGTTCCTAAGAACCCCCCCAAAGTCAAGATTATCTTCTAGTGTGAACAAGATTTATTTAGAAATTCAAGTGGGCTTACCTTTCTAATGTTGGTATGAACGGCTTCGAGGTCATCTTCTACCAGCCGATAGGGATCCACGAGCTGTGACGCTTCGTACTCCGCTGATGGCAGGGAACCTGGACCAGGTTGCTGTGTACTCAGTTTCCGACAACACGAAGGTGGCCCCTGTCCTCCGTTCTGCCTTCCATCCTGCGGAAGAAGGGAAAAAGAACGCCCATAAAACAAAGATAATCATCGAATATCGAATCGTAAGTTGGCGCGGCTAGAAAGTGCAAAAAAGCAGCAGTCGGGAAAAACGAATTTCACATACGTATAGGCAAAAGCCAAATTACTCAAATCATAAAAAGAACGATGAAGTATGTTGGATTAGGTAAATTGTTTCATTATAATCTAGTATAGTAGCTACGCGGAGCACCGCACGTCATATCGTTTTGCCAGGGGGGCAAGACCGAAATGGTGTTATATTTTCAACTATTTAGCACTAACAATAAAACTATTGCCATTCCGATACCACATCGCATGTATTGTATATTTCACTTCACATACTAGTCCAGTAAAATAAGGTGAGCAGGGTTACAATAATTAGGGTAGATGATTTTTTTGTTGCGCATGTTATTAATGGTAGAATAGGTGTGACGTGTTCAAATTGTTGATCTCGAAAAACCTCGGGATTATTCTAGAATTCGGGAAAAACGGCAAAATTTTTGGATTTTGTTTTTGTTTTAGGCACTGTAGGCATTGTTATTTCGTTTGTTCCAACGTACCAACCCGTTGAAATCGTTCGGGAATCATTTTGCCTTTGTAACAAGCTCATCCATGGCGATATGTATTGGCAGATAATAATTCTCGGACGGTTCCAAACGAGTTAATTTTGGCCTAAATTCGACGAGTTTAATCTTGGAAACTACGATACCTCTCCTCTCGTGTACGGACCTCTGGACTCGTGTTGTCTAATTTGAAAAGTTACTCCGTATTCCCTGCCAAAACAGGCTAGTTTAGCGGAAAAGTGCTCAATAAAAGTTCGCCGTTGAAATTGAAATTGAAACAAAAAAGTCATCTACCCTAATTATTGCAACCTGACCCACTTTTCCGGCATAATTTTATTTTGCAACTTTCTTCATATTGATACCTTATGACGTGAAAATTCAATGATAATCGTTTGGGTTCAACTCCAAAGTTTGCGTTTGGCCAAACCGTTAACCTGTGAGCTTTCCACACACGTTTTTTGGTTAGTTTTCTCCACCATAAAGACAAAATGAAAGAATTAAAGGACTATTTGAAAATAATTATTTTCTCGAAAGTGCTATATGAGTAATCCCAACACGCAAAACTGATTTCCCATTTCGTGGCCTTCAAGCGTGAAAAATAGGTAACAACAATCTTACAAAAACATGCCTTTTTGGTTTGGAAAGTCTGCTTGATTTGAGAAAAAGCTCGTAACTGACCCTGTCCAACCATGCGATAACGAGCAAAAATTTACTAGGCGAGATAAACATTAAATACGGACTATAAATACGAGCGAAATATTATGCTTTACGAGATGACGACCAAGCTTTACATACCTTCAAGAAATAATTCAACCTATGGGCTACTATTACACACTACATTTAACAATCATACACAAAAAACTAACCACCCAATCCCCCTATGTACAATACAGGTATTGTGAAAAAGAGCAGTGAACTAAGAAAGTATAACCATAATGATTCAAATACTACGCTGTATAAGCTTCCTTCTCCCAGTGAGTGGTACGATGAGAAAAAAAATCTAAACCGGGCGAAATTGCTGAAATCGAAAGTTTTCAACTTTTTCCTCCTCTGTCGCACACACCCTATGCTATAAGTCCGGGTTGTTCAGCCAAATTAGCATGTAACCTTCAGTCCAGAACCAACGAAATAGTATTTTTGAAAACAAATTGTGCTTTCTCTAAACGACGTTTTAAACGATGTCGAAAATTGTCGACTCTTGATGGAAGTAAAATTTAGACACCAAAATGAAGAAAGGCGTGGGAATATTTATGACCTAATTTTTTGATTTTGTAATACCTTCAGAAAGTCAAATATTTGAGACTTTCTCTTTATAACTCCTCTTCTTGGTCAGATTTCAATCAAGTTACACAAATTTTTCGCTTTCGACCAGCCCGGTCTCTTATAACTTTGGGTTTAAGATCAGCAGTGAGGAGATGAGCAGAAAAATCCCATGTTTTTCAAAATAAAATAAAATAGCAAAACGTACAGCCTCTGCAGGTTCAAACAACATAAAACCCAATTTCAATAAATTGAAAGTTACATTCTGTAGAAACTGTTTGTCTAAAGAAAGTGCTTATAATAAGTGAATCTCAAATCGCAAGTTTCTTGAGCGATCTATCGGGACATTTTCGACCCCCCACCCAACCCATACCCAAGAAAAAATTACGGAAGGGATCTTCATTTTATTATTATTTAGGCCTCAACTTTTTCATACTGTACAAAGTTCTCGTTATTGCTCCAGGGATAAACCTTAACGAGCAGAGCAGCCCCTGAGCAACATTGTTGAAAGTAGATTATCCACGATATGATTTTAGGTAAGAATAATGATAGAATCTTCAAGGTTGCCCGAGTTTCATCAGTGATATTTACCGCATTTGCTATATTTAAAAGCACTTACATTTCCATTTTCAACGCAAAGAATGCAGATTGCAACAAAAAGCCTCTGGTGAACAACAATAACGGCACAATACAACTTTACGACCCATAAATGAAAGGATGAGTAAATAGGAATATTTCTCAACATGAAGGGGAAAGCGTCAATTTATCGGGCTGAGTGAGTTATTAGCCGTTTCACGGAGCAACTTCGAAAAAGTCGATGCAGACTGAATAGATACAGTCTAATCACCCGTTGGGGAAAACCTCGGGCACAGTACATGTACCCCCTACATGTACATGTGCCCTCTAGCCCTCTAGGGAAACATGCTAAATGTTTCCCTTATATCGCCAGCAAGGTGATTAGACGTTCTATTTCCTGTCGAGTAAATAAATTACTCATAACTCTCAAAGGATTAAGTTAGGATACCGCGACTTTACGAATGAAGAAGTCACATTATTGATGATTATTGATGGCCTTCAGCAGGAAATTACTATAGCTTCAAGTTATGAGTGCGTCAGAAGAAACGTGTTCATGTTGTAAAATAATGAAATAGAAATGAAATAGTTGCTCCAGACATTCCAAGGAAATTTTGAAGCTCTGCGGTTACGCTCAAAGTATGAAAGAGCCAAACGATTAATAACACTAAAAAGACCGTAAAATATGTAGTTTTGTTCATCCTTCTCTCGATTTTTTTTTTTTTTTTTAAGATGAAGAAGCGACCACTTGCAACACCTCACCTACCTTCAGAGGGATCGGTGTCCAGTTTCGTAACTTTTCGAAGGCCGCAGCCGGCACACAGGCTTATAATGCCCTGTGGATATCCCAGGCTAGCCCTTCTCCGACCTATTTTTATTCATAGAGCTTGAGGGGTTTTTAAAATGGAAAAAAGAATACAGAATCGTGACAAAACTCTCAAAAAAAGAAAAACGGTCTTCAATGAGTAGTAAGCCTAAAATTAAATGACCACCAATTAGAGTTGAAATGAGCAATCAAGGATTCTATACCGATGGTCTTGATGAAGCTGAGGCTTCGATTTTCAGTGCATTTCATAACTGTGAAAAAAGAGCTATTGGTCTCGCCGTAATGTTGGCTACATGGGTCGTGTTATTTTTTGTTTTGTTTCGGAACCACTTGAACACGATTTTTATAAATCGATTTTTGAAAGAACGCCCACAGCTTTTGTGATGGATTTTTAATTTGGAAGGTCGTACGAAATTGCTTATGTTTGCAGTTGTCTCGTCCCTCGACTTCCGCCTGCGTATCAAATCTACATCACTCTATATATTCCACTTTCCTAACGCGTTTCGGGATATCCTGCATCTTGTTATTCAGAAGAAACGCATAATCAGCTAACCACGGTCCAAAGGTACCTGCCCTTCTCCCCCCCCCCCTTATAGCCCTTCTTGAAGAACGGATTTCACCGAACTTGCTTTTGCTTATACTTGGGGGGGGGGGGGCATCGGCGTGGAAGCGACAGCCATGCTTGTAAATGAAACTGCCAGTTCTCTCGTTGTGAGGAGTGGTGTGGGAGGAGGGTAGATTCCCCTTTGCTTTCCTTTTTAACTAAAGTCTGTCCACTTAAGGATGGACTCTCACCCGCCCCCGAATTTAGTGAAATGAGCTTCCCCTTTGCCCCTTCTTCTAAAAATAAAGCACCGGGAATAATTTTGTTGTACAGCCGGGCGTAAAGACTCGAAATTCGACCGCTGGGAGAGTCTTGCGCGGGCGACATGAGGTTCATTCCGCCCGCCGGGCGTAAAGAAAAAATGCACTAATATCAGCCCACTACGTCTTCTTTTAGGTCTTTCGTTGTTTTTTTGAAAATAGTTTTTCCTAATTTTGTTTTTAAATTGTAAATTAGCCAGAAAAACCGAGGCTTCACCTCGGGCCCGTTCACAAGCTTTATGTTTGTTTTGTATGGTGTCTATGCAACCTATCAAAATGCTTCATTTTTCGAGGGAATACATTTGTTTGGTTGCATAGACTCCACACAACGCAAACATAGAGCTTGTGAACGGGCCTTTAATAGCATATTGTACACCTAGGCATGAAAGGCGTACTTTACCGGGCCGAGAAAGAAAGTGGCCAGCCGAGACGCAGTCGAGGCTGACCATTTTTCGAGGCCCAGAATACGCCTTTCTGCCGATGCGTACACATGATTTTTTATCCTACGCAAGAAAGGGGAAAAAATTAATAAATTAGCATTGAGTCTAAAACTGGAAGGTGGAATAAAAAGAAAACGTTTGCCCATCTGTACTTGACAAAATACAAAATAAAAGTGCATCCAGACAAACGACAGCGCCTAGTGAGTGAGAACGACATCGGTCGGTGTGGAGGAGTGAGGATATAAAAAAATAAATAAATAAAAAAATAATAAAATAATAATAATAAAAATAAATAAATAAAAAACATGATCACTGTGTAGCGTCTATATGTAACCATGGTGCCCGTAGTAAAAGTCTTTGTTGATTTCTTTAAATATTTTTGATGGGAGTGAACAAATCGAACTATCGAAGTGAAGCAACACGTTCGAGAGTCCATCACTAAGTGGACAGACTTTAGAACTGCTCTTCAATGTGCAGCAAGTAACGAATTAATATGCTACTTTATTCTAATGGAAGAAACGTTTCAAATAGGTAATTTGCAAATGTGTTCGTATTTTCTGAGACACACCCTAATCCAACCCTAAAAGGGGTTTTCACCAAAAAGATGGGCATTCTCATTACATCGATAAAATATGCACCTGCAAATGATGGGATTATAAATCATTGTAATATAATAGGTAAACGGACTACAAACGTATGATCAGAAGTGAAGAGCGGCCTATAGAACAAATTTTACATGAAAACAGGCCAACACGGAAATCGCATCAGTTTTACCAAGCTTCCGACTGTAAACTTCCTCAGGGTCTGTTCAAGCGGGCGAGTTAAATAACTCTACTTGGTAATCACTCAACATGTCAAATGTAATTTTTAAGGACTTGTGACAATGAACCACAGGATCGATAATCAATCAAACATTAATCGCACTTAAAACCTCCCTTGGCCCACCTCAAGAATCGATTCTCGGGATTATAGAATTAGCTTTTACCTCTCTTAAGTTAATTTAAAGTAGTGTTGTCAAATGTGAAATACGATTACGCTTGTGCGGTTGACAACCACCTGGCTTTTTAGGACGCTTTCACAAAAATGATTCATGCTTTATGATGACTCATTTAACAAAAAATGACGTGTAACCAAGCAAAAACGCTTGAAGCAGAGAAACATCTCTGCTTCAAGAGAGTGTGTCCAGTAGTGAAGTACAAATTGTGGGTGTAACACTACACATGCCGAAGTTCATGAAATTTTGTGTTGCTGCTTCGGGGTGTATTACCCTTATAATACATCCTTATTCTTCATCCTCATGTAGAATACGATTTGTCCAGCTTTTCCATGTGAAAACTTCGGAGAGGCCAAAAACCCAATATTTTTTAGGTTTTTGACCTTTAACTCAAAGACTACGCATTATATACTAAAAAGTTCAAGAGCAGTACATTTCATTCAAAATTTCCTGGTCGATTACATTTTTCTGCCACATACTATAGGTACCGAGGTACAGTCAGGCAAAATGTATCAAGAAATACGTTTTTTCGTTTTCGGCTCCTATCTTTCGATATCCAACATTATCTACAATTATTTTACATTGTGCGTGAACCCCATAAAAACCCCTGTCTGCCAGGGGTATACAAGTGACTATTGCAGGACCGCCAGCCCGAGCTGAGCCGACCGAGTAGCCCTGGTGGCTGAAGGCCTAAGGTCGAAACGGAGACTGGACCGCACCTTGGGTGCAATCTTCGTGAAGTTTGGTGGGTGCGTAGCCCCCTACATCCAACTGTTCTAATTTCACTATTCATAGTCGGAGATGACGGTTAGGTTACGGTTGGATCTCCCCTGGACAGCAATGGCAAAACACTTTTGAAATTGTACAGTTCAGTTTTTCAAACCTGGGCCTGGCTTAGTTAAAAGAGGGCAATAGGGAACTTGCATGAATGCCCGATTTGGGAGAAAAGTATACCGGTGAATTGGCACATTGACAGAAGATATCAACGGTAGTTGCAGCCCGATTGGTGCCTTTGGTGATTTTTAAATAAATTTAAAAGTTCTTGAAGTGGGGATAGATGGTACGAGGGGAAATGACGTCAATGGTCACTTTTGAAGCATCTGATGAGGGAACTCCATCATTTTTTGTTTGCAAGTAACAAGAAAAATTGTCCCTCTGAAAATGGCCCCGCTGTAAAACTCAAAAAATTGCTCAGCACATGGTCAACACTTGATGAGGTTTTGTTTTCAACACATGTAAAATAAGAGGGAAGGATTAATAGCAATTAATCGTGTTTAGTTTTACAACGGACCCGATGTGTCTTAACCCCCTCTGCCTCAAACCATCCATTTCATTGAATAGCCTTTCACATTATCAAATCCCCACTCAAAATTTTTAAAAATTCGCTCTAAAAAAATCATTGATTGATTTCTATGTTTAATGTGAGCAATAGTATTGTGGAAGAGCCCTCTTCAAGAAACACCAGTGCTTGAAAAATGTGCAAGTTCCCCATTGCGCCTACCCCGAGTAAGGTACTATAAAACACGAGTACGGAAACGCGAAAATCGGCGCCATATTTTGCCCCTCATGCGATTATAATTATCACCGGTCTCATTGATAAGTGGGGTATTTTTATTTATTTCGACCGCATTCCACGTTTGTTTGTTGTTACGATGACAATTTTTTCATTCATGGTATTGTGTTTACCCTAACAACTTATAGCGTTTTCCATTAGCACAAAAAGTAGAGCTGGGGCTGCTCCAGGTCTGATCTGATAAGAGTTTGAAGGTTCCATTTGCCAATTGATCCTCAGCAGAGCGACTTTTTATTCGTTCCATTTATCCCTACGCTCCTCCATGGATCAGAGCTAGAGCAACTTCAACTGCTCCGTCAAAATCGACGGAGCGGTAAACCTCTCTTGGAAGGTTCATTGTGATAAGCATCGTTTTGAGTTCGTACTTTGTTTTTCGTCGCGGATGAAGCCAACGATTTGTTGAACGAAAGCGGTTTAACAATCATTCAAGTTCTGTTATTCGTAGGTACCATTATCGTCGATTACTCAACAGATCCAGAGAAGTGGTCAGATGAAGCCACATAGGCTCATTTTTAAATGTATGGATAACTCTAGTCTAGAGTCAAGCTCATCCGACGAAAAATATGAAAATAAGAAGACTACGTGGGCTATTATTGCAGCATCAATCAATAAGGAGAAGACAGAATAACAAAAACCTAGTACCAGTGTTCCAATCGTTACAAAACGGTTCATCCGGATTCTCTACATTAATGAAGTTATTCTCTTTATGTATTACATATTTCCCCCAAAGCCCATTCCTTCATATTTCCTGCCGCCACAAAGCGTGTTTTCTGGCCAGGAATTTCTAAATTCGCAACTTGTTGTTATTAGATATCAATTAATAAAATTGGGCATTGAACTCAAGAAGGGATGCACCCGATTTGTTCACAGTCATGATAATAAGTACATTCTCGCTAATAAATACAAGCACTCCACACAAAAATATACAAGTGCTCAGCTCAGGCACGTAAATAAATATGTACTTCCATTCAATACGAACACAAAAACTACCAAACAGTCATGAGGAGGAAGGTTGTTTTTAAAGAGCGCTCTCTTCCACATGTTAAAAGTCGTTCCATTTCAACCCACTCTTAGCCAGATTTTGGTTCGATCCGAGCGGGCTTGTGACGTCACAAGAGCGGCCCCAGAGCACTTTTGAAATGGCAAAAGGAAAACGCTATTAGCAACAAAATACGGCGCTGAAATCCGTGTTGCCGTACCTATGTTTTAAAGGTTCTCTACCCCGAGCTGAAATTTAAAAATTTTTTTTTTGTACTCAAACAGGTTGCCTTCTCAGAAACAAGAGCAAGAGACTCAGGAATAAGTGAGTATTCAATTTCCCTCTTTTTTAAAATTACTTTTCAAATGAAGAACTCAACTCGGGAGCCGTTCTTTTTAACTGGCATCTTTTGTGATGGGAAATAGTGAATAACAATACATTTTGCCAGTTCAAAATAGCTTAATTCGACTTGCTGAAACGCCCTTATGGTGGATATAAGAGAACAAAACAGACCCTACGGCGTTGAAAAATTCCATGTTCAAAAGAGGAAACAATATGCAAAAAGTAAAATGCAAAGTTTGTTTCCTTCGAAACGTGAAATAAATAACAAAATGATGGATTAACGCCAAAGTTTTTGTTCGAAACCAAGGACACAGATTCCGACGCAGTAATTGATGATCCGGTAAAAAATACTTTTGAATGCGATTAACTTGACGAAAACCTGGAGACCTAATTGGAAGATGAAGTATGGCGGTCCGTTTGACCAAAATTATACACTCTTAAAGTGCTTTCTTCTTGCGAAACTATCCCGAAATATTTGTAATTCAAATTAGCGAAATCGGGCGTTTGCTCCACTTACGTGTGCTTCGCCTACTAATTTGCCTATTAAAACTCACATACTACAGTAGATCAATGAAAACCTCTACAACGGACTACATAGTTTTTTTCGTCTTCTTCTCAAAATCCCTGAAGAATGCCGCTCGCGCCGTTCTCTTACCTTCCAAACCTTCAACTTCAAAGTCATCTAAAATTTTGCGGATATTTTCTCGCCCAACCTACCGCGAGAAAGACAGAAGAGAAGAAAAAATAACAAACAAAACTTTCTAACTAGGCCCCATTACCTGTACCTGTAACCGTTGACAGAGTCTTTATCATTTATAAAAATCCCCTTCTTTACCTCGAGTCGTACAGTTCGTCAAATATTTACGTAGTACACAAAACAAACAGTTTAGCTCTCTTACCCACGAAAAAAAGAAGCTGTTTATTGAACAAGCCCCCAATATACTTAAATATAAGCTATTATTTTGTCGCCAATACAGCAGCAGAAGTGTGGGCATAATCTACTATCCCCTAATATACCATTCCTATAGTCATGGAATGGTAATACAGGGTGGATGCGTACAAGTGTAAAAATAATAATAATAACAATAATAATAATAATAATAATAATTGGGTTAAAGTAAACTTCATTTGCGATCGAAAACACCCCATGAGCCATGGTCCGAAAATCAAAACCCTTCCAGATATGATTTTTAAACATCTTTTCAGGAAAGCATCATTTTCCTTGACTAAATACGAGTAACTCGCTTCCCAGCTGACTTTCTGCAACTTTTGACGCTGGATTCGGGAAGAGCACCCTCTTTTCTGTCAGGCCTAGCTATTTTCGTCCAAAATAACTATTTTCTGGTCCTCGGCAACACTTCCAAGTTGTGGGAAACGGAGATTTTCAAGTTTTCAATAAAAGTCAACCCCCACTTGTCCGTACTAAATCTGCGCCTATCGACTTACCATGGATCAGAAAAACTTCTTCAACGTGCCCCTTTCAAAATGTAGCGCTCTCCAGGGCCGAGCGTTTCAGAATTTACATTATTTTTCTCAAACACTCCATACCTATGTATACAAGATACAAAAAAAAAAAATGATACTGGACCTTTTGCAACGTAAAATTATAATTTGACTAGACTACAAGGATTGTTTGTATTTACAGGTAAAACCAAGCGATTTTGAATAGGAAATCACTAATTTTTCTAAAAAATCCTCATTTCTTCCGAAAAATCGCCAATTAATTAAACAAACGCTTTTGAGTAATTTGCGTATTCTACGGATGTATTAGGTAACTGTACTAGAAGAAAGTCTAATATGTAAGTATAACTTGTTGTGCGTCATTTTATTTCATACAATTTTCTTCTGATAAAAAAATCTGATGCTTCTAATGAGATATCAGGAGGCTTACGATAGAAAATACGCTACCTCAAGTTAAAAAGACTCGTATACCTGTATACAGTTACCTCCATTATTCCATTGCCAAAAGCAAGCAAAGCAAATCAGATCTGCTATCCAAAAAACAGCTTTTTCCAGCAAAGCTACTATTAACAAGAGATTCCCGTGAGCTCACTCATGATTTTGATGAGATACTCTGATAGTACATCATTTTGCGTTCATTAAGCTCGTAAGTTCATACGAAAAATCTCGTCGGCGATTTTCACGGCAAAATTGAGTAAAATGTTTCGTGATTATTTACATCTGTACAGCATTTTACCTGAAAAAATCTCATCGTGTTAACAAGCTCTTAAAGCAATGTAGCAATAAAATAGTACAGGAAACAAAGCCAGAATAGCGGCAAAATTCGGCCCAATATCGAATCTGGCTTAAAAAATTCCTGATGTATACTTTGAGGATTCAAAGAGTCCGCAACGATACGGGGTGGCGAACCTATTTTTAAGGGCGGGTAGACGTTGCCCAACTCACCCATACAAGGGATGAAAAACATTGCCTAGATGAGGTGACTAATCTAAAGCTGGGCACACACATGCGTGACTTGCCAAGTACGATAGTCTCCTAGGAAACGATGAAAATTCGTGCAAGCAGCTCGTTGAAAATTGAAATGAATGACAAAAGACTGTTGTCACTGCAGCAGCTGAGGCTCACTGCAGCAGCTGAGGCTCACTGCCGGAGTTGGAGGTCAAGTTCAGTTTAGGACCAATTATCCAACACGGAATTACTTATTCAAATTTCAGATTCAATTGATGTTGTATAATAAAACGGAATGTTAAAAAAAAATGAATTTTTGAAATCGGAGACCAAAAATTGATTCACCTCGAGAAACTCGAATTCGGGGAGGCAGCAGTAGTGAAACTGCCTACACAAAATGGGCAAAAAGTTTACTGTTTCGTGAATCAAACAAATTTCACTTACTAAAATGTAAAATATTGCACGGCAATGCGTGTTTACTTTTTCTATTTACGAGCCCATTTTAAAGTAATTTAATTTGACTTTGATTATCGAGTTTGAAATTCGCTTTAATTTCGAATCGAGTTGGAGTCGAGGAAGCGGGTAGTTTTGGGAAGAAAAAACTCCGGGACTAAGTTTGATGACTGATTTATGTTTTCAGGTGTGCTGAATCCGAATTTCAAATTTGCCCAACGATACAACCCCGGCGACAGCCGAAATTTGGTTGCCTTTTAAAATTTCGTGTTATTTTTTGTTTTTTCGCCACACCATCGCGAGTAATATTTTTTAAAAATATGGTTCCCTCACATTCCTCACGTTTTGAGATGTTCTGAATTTGAATTTAAACACCCCGACCCCCTAAAAGAGACGCTACCTACAGTCTAAAAATAGGAAAATCTACAAAAACCCCAGATTTCTGTTATTTCTTCTATGTGACATGCGATCAAAGCCGAGATCGAAATAGTTCACATTACTTTCCCACGTTTCAGGTAATCTGAATCCGAAAATCAAATTTCCGGGACCCTACGCTACGCGTCGTATCAAAGAATATTCTACTTTTCACTTGTTTGCTATTTTTGTCAAGTTTCCGTTTTGTAAGGTGTGCTGAATTCGAATGTCGTTTTCGAGACCGTATCACAGTGACATAATTATTTCAACGAATATCACAAACCTCCTCGAACAATTCTAACTTTTTCATTATACGTCGTGATTTCACCTGTTTACTGGCTGTTTCTTCCCGTGTTTCCGGTGTGGTGAATCCGAATTCGATATCAAAACTCTTAGCAACCTCCAGTCTGACAGGAATTTGTGTTTCTTCTCACCACAAGTGCATCTTTGATGCCGTCTGCCATCGGTTTCGTCGCGTCCAAAGGAGGCAGACAATTTTTCCCACTATTAGGAAATTATTCTTGATTTTTGCGCTGGGTAAGAAAATTGCACTTTTTACGTCGCTGGCTCTTGGACTGGTTGTAAAACATAGCCCGGAACACCGAAAATCGTGATTTTTTAAAGGTAAACGTTCCCCGGAAGCATAAAGTGAGGAATTCAGATAAAACACGAATCAGGGATGCAAAGAAAATCGAATCGAAAACAAGGATAGCCTAGGCTCCTAGTAGATTTATCATACAGTCTTACCATTAACGTCGGCTTCCAGGGATGAACGCGAATGACGTTTGGGTTAGAACCACCGGTGAATCATGAAAACTGCACCGAGGTCCAGTCTGCATTTCGACGTTCAGACCATCAGCTAGCCAAGATAACTACTTGGTCCTGGTCTCATCAGCTGCATGTTGCCGGACTTCTAGTCGGGCGGGTCTTTAGGCCATAGGACCAAATAGCTGCTCTTTCTGCATGAGGTTCTCAGTTCGAAACGGAGACTGGACCGTAACCTCAGTGCAATTTTCATAGTTTGCTTTCAGGGTACAATTCCCCTCTGAACATCACGATTTTCGGTAATCCTGGCTATGTTTTAGGGCGTTACTGACAACTAATTTAAAACATTGACGGGTCATTAGAAAGCTTATTTGATCCGCAAGTTTTTATGATAATAACTTGCAGATTCGAAACGCAAATCTAGTGGGAGGGGGAAATTTAAAAAAAAAAACGATCGAAAAAAATAGGTACCAACAGTGAAAGACGTTTTGCAAACCTCATACACTCGTTCCCACAATCGTCTACAAAGTCACCCAAACCCACTGGCTGTACGAATTTATTTTTGCACTTGCTCCGAGTAGCCATAATCGCAAATTAAAGCGTAAACGCCATACCGATCTCCTCAGCCCAACACAATCCTTTTGATTTGGTCCATTATTCTATTTCGATAACGCAGATGGATAAAGACAATTACGAAATTACTATATTTTTAACCGTCGATAATCTCACAAAACCTTAAATCTCCACAGGAAACTCGAGATGTGTGGAAGGGATACGGAAAAATCATCGGAAAGAAAACTAATACTTGGCTCGGTCGGTACTTGCACGACATCGAAAATAAGTGGAGCACCCACGAGTACGAATATTCGCTACTTGGCGAGTAGCGAGTATCCGAACACACTTCTAGGAGCTCGGCGAGTAACGCGTATGATGTCCCCGCTAAAAGAAGCCGAGCATAAACAAGTACGAAAATTCGGTACTCGGCAAGTAGCGAGAATCCATACACACTACTAGGAGTTCGGCGAGTAGCGGCTAGGAACTTGGCAAGTAGCGCATGTGTGTGCCCAGCTTTAAACAAGTACGAAAATTCGCTACTCGGCAAGTAGCGAGTATCCATACACACTACTAGGAGTTCGGCGAGTAGCGGCTAGGAACTTGGCAATTAGCGCATGTGTGTGCCCAGCTTTATACAATTGTGTGTGCTGAGTCGATAAAAATTAGCCCCAAGTCCGTGGGCTGATTACTTCTCGAGTTACGGCTTAATTTTTACGAAAGAACGTTGATTTTGGCTGAGATTAGTTTATTAAAATCCTCACGCCCTGATTTAGTGATGAAGTCGTTTCATATGTCGTTCATATAAAGTTGTTTTTGGTGCTGAATCAAATGCACGGTAGCTCGATTCTCTTAGATCAATATTATTTGAGTTACGAACGAAAATAGCCAAAAAACGCGATTTTTTTCTATACCTAAACGTGCCCTGAAAAATGTGTATCATGATTTTGCCAGGACTAACCATTTTCTCCCATCGGACGCAGTTTTTTGTGCTGAATTGAATGAGCTATAGACGGGATCAGTAGTAACAATACTTTTTGAGTTACGGGCAAACATCTGCAGCATTTTTAAAGGATTTATTATTATATTTCTGGGCGTATCTAAAAAATTATTGACTCCTGCGACCCCTACAAACGCTCATTTGATTCACCATAAAAAAACTACGTAAGATCAGAGAACATGGTTAGTCCAGCTCAAAATCTTGATACACATCAAAGTATCGGGAAAACTCTTTTTTTCGGGTATAATCGTTAGTAACTCTTAAAATATTGATCGCAAAAAAGCGAGCCACCATGCATTCGATTCAGCGCCAAAAACTACTTCAGAAATCACATCTACGTCAACTGCATTGCTAAACGTTGGACGTTGGTTTATTTCATCAAAAGATCAAGTTTTTTGGTACAATTTACGTCGTAACTCAAAAACTAATCGTCGCACGGACTTGTGGTTGATTTTTATCGACTCGTCACACAACAACAAAACTACATAGGATTAGACACCCTGATCGGGCAAATTTCTTCACCCCTTATAGCGATGAGTTGGCCAACGTCTACCCTCCTTTAAAAGGATGTTTGCCACCACGTATCGTTGTGGAGACGTCGAATCCTGGAAGTATGCATAGAAAGGAATTTTTAAAGCCACATTTGAAGTCGGGCCTAATTTTGCCGATATTCTTCCTTTTTAGCTTTATTTCCTGTAGTAAAATACAGAAGGGGAATTCGTGATCAGAAGTTTAACATATGTTATCGATTTAAACCCTGTTATTTCGTGTTTTTTTGTTGTTTTTTTTGTTCAGGTTCTCAGTATCTATGGACTACACCCATCTGTACGGAATTTAGCATAATAACAAATACAAGGTTTAACATTTTTCATGATAACCCCTAAAATATTAAACCAAAATTAATAAATTGATTAGACTGAAATTATCCGGACGACGATGGAAGGGCATAGCCCAGCACGATTCGAGTTTCGAGAAAAAATGGCTCCCCGGCGGGATTTGAACCCGCAACCTCTGGATTACCAGTCCAGCACGCTGCCATTTGCGCCACGGAGACGCCTATGGGAGTCGTACTCCGAGGGATACGTACTCCATAGTTTCAGAAACAATGGACCTGGTTGGGGTTCGACTAAGCTTATCCCTCGGAGTACGACTCCCATAGGCGTCTCCGTGGCGCAAATGGCAGCGTGCTGGACTGGTAATCCAGAGGTTGCGGGTTCAAATCCCGCCGGGGAGCCATTTTTCCTCGAAACTCGAATCGTGTTGGGCTATGCCCTTCCATCGTCGTCCGGATAATATCAGTCTAATTACGTAATTTATTAATTAAAATACCGGCGACAGATTTATTCATTATATCCATTTAAACCAAAATGTCTTCGTAAAGAACCATTCATAATTATGACTCATGATTCTCACCTCGGTATGGTCGATAGCTATTCTACATGGGGCGTAGAAAATAGCGGCCGATCCTGATTAAAACTCAAGCCAATCACTTAGAAAGGAAGTTGCGAAAACGAATTAAAATTACGAATTGGTAAAATATCTCATCATTATTTTCTTGTTTAACCCTTTCAAACTTTTGCACAAAACTTTTCAAGATACCCATGAGATTCAGAGGGGGGAGGGAGTGATAATTAAAAACTACTTTCTCCAGCGTTATACTACGCACCCGACGCGACGTCTTCTACTTGCCGCTCCTATCTTTTTCCAAGTTCAGAAAAGCGAGACTGGATATCAGCATTTTTACACAGAAAAACGGCAATAAGACAATAAAGTAGGGGTTCATTAGATAAAAGAGGAAGAGCCTCCTACACCCCGGATTACAAGAGTGGAAAACTAAACAATACATACACATGCATTTTTCAAGATGCTATACAATGAAACTTAAGTTGTGTGTTTCCAGCTGCCGTTCATCAACAATCATGAGTAAGCCGGAAACGGAGACAAGGAAAAAACGAAGTATCACAATTCAAAAACTATTCGCATACGTGAGAGCGAATAGTGTGAAACATGGACAAGGTAAGTTTATTCAACAGGTGGCTTTCACTAAACAAGAAAGCTGTTCAGCAGCTACTTGAGTGCAGAGACGATAAGCGGCCGCGACTAATGCAAACCCCTTGCACGCGACTCACTTAATAATTAACGGCAGATACAAATAAGGAACTAATCTCTCATTTTCAACGCTAACAATTATCAAACAGAGCACATTCAAGAAAAAAAAAAGAATATGACCAACGAGGATGTGTTTTCTATACTGAGCTCACTCGTTCATTCATAAAACCGATCACTTTCTTTACTCCTCACATAATTACGCAACAGTTATACGATAAACCGGCTTCATTACCTTCGGAGGAATAAAGGAAAGGAATTTCTAACCACCACCGCCACCACCATAAAATACAGTTTCAGGAAGCCTTTCCAAAATATGTATTGATATTTCCTGCCAGAGGACCGTGCCAAACGCATCGAGTGAAGAACGCGAGTTTAAACTTTTTCGTGTGTGTCCGGGGGGATAGCTTTCATTTTAATTTACGCAACCTGAGGTTTTTTAACCCTTCTTCCCAAGGACCTTTACGAAATCCAAAAAGTCGAAGACATCATCGTACATGAATAACATAAGTGGAATCGGGGGTCAGAGGAGATAAAATTCAAGAAACCCCATATTTATTCCTAAAAATAATGTCGGGGTTAATTCATTTTGAAACTCCGTCAAATAACTATAGAATTGTAACTTGAAGAATTAAGTATAACGTTGGATTACCGAATATACGTCTTTATTATGAATTTATCCCACAGATCACAGAGACATTCACACACCGTGAGCAATAAAGGAAACGCCTTTTCAATTTTGTTTTCCTTCAATGCCTTTTCGTTTCTTTTGAAGAACGAGCTCAAGCTTTGTCCGGTAGTAAGGGGCGTTCAAACACGCAGAGTTCCTCATTGCCACCATTCACTTCAAACATATTTATTTCACGTGAGACTGAATAACATCGTCAAATGTAATCTATATTCACCGGAAAACCTTGTATAGCCCGATGAGGAAACTCACGCAATACGATATTGAAATGATGATGAATTGAAAGAATTATTTTTGAGCCTATATTTCTTGAAAAACGGGTGAATTTTGCGGGTTCCTCCCCCACGATTGCGTAAAACCGACGATAACATACATGGCAAATTTCCTCCAGACCTTCAATGAAAAGGCAAAAGATTGCCTACCGGGAAATCCGGACAGAAACTAACGCTGTAAGGAGAGAGAGGGCATGACTTGAAACATGTAAATTACAGGTGGAAAAATATGGGGAGGGGGCTTTGTTTTCAATTATGAAATCCTTCGGGCAGCCTATACTTTTCCTCAGGGTAATAAGGCTTCTGAAATCCAAAAGTAAGTACCTAATTAAAAAAATACCACCACAGGAATGCATGGTCAGAAAAGAAAATAGCGCTTTCATAAATGAGTTGATATGACGTAAAAAATGCAATATCCGCAAGCTAAAAGCCGTTCAGAAAATATGACCTCGGGAAATGAAACGAAGAGATTTTTCTATTCGAATCAAAACGTATACTGATTCAGCCTACAAGCCAGCTGCATGGAAAATGTCATTCTAAATTTTAATCTATAAACCTCGTCGATATTACAAATTTGTTCAGACATCACACGATACGACCGAAAGTGAAAACTTGCCATAAGGTATGACGGATGCACTGTGTTGAAAAATGAATGACAATTGATTGGGATGAAATGAATCGAATGTAGCCATATAGGCCCCAATCAAAGTCGAAATGTCTCTAGGAAATTAGCACTCATGATATGGACCTCGTTTTCTATAAGTAGATTGCCTGTTTTGGCATCAATAAATAGCTCCCACATTAGATTTGATGGTACCACTAATCACTATGTTCTATCAGAAGGATTCCTCAAGTTTCTACCGTTCAAGGCAAGGTTATTAGCTGCAAACTCAATATTATGTTTAACTTGATCAATTTTTCCTCTGCAGGTGCTTTCCGAGATGGCCTTATAGAGAAAAGTTTGAGCACAGCGTCTCCCCCCCCCCCCATTTTTACCTGCACGTGTAACGATATTTTTCTTTTATACAAGAAAAGTGTCGAACACGTGCTTTTCGTCATTACTTTTTAACCTCTGCTTTACGAAAAGCCCGGGAAAAAAATTAAGGCTAAAAAAAATTTCGCTCCGGCAGCTGGCGGTCGGAAAGAGTGCATTTCATTTTGTATACGGATACCCTAAGCCGTCCCAGAAGTAGTAATGTTGAGACCATGATTTGTTTCATTAATGTTTCACCCTCCCCCGTACTGTTTGCTGCCGGGTTTGTTTAAGCTGAACTTAATGGGAATCAAAGGCTATTTCAAAATGGAATCATCATACCGAATATAATGCTTCTGGAATCAACTGGTGATTTGTAGTGATTTTTTTACCATTTCAACCCCTATTTACCACCCTCCACCTTGACCGATTTGGCCCAAATGCAATACCGACCGGGATCTTATGACTACTGATTTTTTTAGATAAAGCGCGTTCCGCTAAATTAATTTCTACGAGAGTTATCGTGCTTACAAGGCCTCACACTTACTTCCACCCCGAAGACATCACCCCCTCCACCTCGACTTTTTCAAAAAATTAAAATTGGAATCGAAGGCTACTTTAACATGGAGTATACGTACCGAATATGATGCTTCTAGAATCAACTGGTGATTTTTAGTGATTTTTTTACCATTTCAACCCCTATTTTCCCCCCCACCACCTTGACCGATTTGGCCCAAATGCAATACCGACCGGGGTCTTATGACTACTGATTTTTTTGCCAAAGCGCGTTATATATATGAATTCCGGAGACCACTGAATTCGTGTTCTAGAGGTTCTGAAACGTGAAAAAAACATGACATGACCCATGTTTGCCACCATCACGACGAGACCAATAGTGCATTTTCAGAATGAAATGCACTAAAACAAGTCAAGGATAGCGTCTATGAAAGGAAAAGACAAATACTTTATTCGAAAGAGAAATTCAAATTGGCCCCCCATTGTTTGTGCTGATAATATTCCTGGCGTCGGAACACTTGCCCAGAGAATAATGACGCGGTACAATCCATCAGAATTGTGAGTTGTTGAAAAGTATGATCACCAGTTGTAGACGCGCTCAGCATCGCATGCATCATCGAGAGACGCTGATCTAATGTCTCCTTCCATAGCATTCATCTTCTTTTTTGTTGCTCCAGTCATGAGCACTTTTACAGCACTTTCACTAGTATACAGGGTGTTTCAGGAGGAATATGCAATACTTTGCCATGTTGTAGTACGCACCAAAAATACCATATGAACATATAGTCGAAAATGGATACCTTACGAGATATCGGCATTTTCATGTTTTTCACGCTCTTCGTGACTTTTTTGCACAAAGAGCGGATTCACAGCTCGAAATTCAAGTTTAGACAAGAATTTTCCGGGCGAGAAAATTTCCTTCACGAATCTGTCATTAGAAAGGGTTTTCTGAGTTAATTTGAACCTATAATCTGCACGCAAACACAGGAAAAATGAAATGCCAAAAATAGCAGGTGAATTTCAAGGTGGCGTACGTTAGCTGTTTTATGGTCTCATGGGTGGCAAAATTGATGAAAAATTCTCCATTCGATGGCCTTTCGAATGGCGTATTAAAAATCGTATTTACGTAAATCATGCGGGCAGCAGGAACGCTCGAAGCAGAAAAAAATGTAGGAAAATGGTCAAATTGCAGCGATAATCACATGAGATTTTGTCCTTAGCGGACCCTCTTATTTTCAAAATAAGATTAAAGCTGTGGGAGTAACTTCATTTCAACGGCGGTGTGGCCACTCGGCGGTGAAGGACAGAGTGCTCACCCCTCTTCCTCCCATCCAATAAATTCATAATTTTTGATACATAGCTATAGCCACGCAGGTAGTAGTGATATGGGACTCATGTGGTTTTCTCGCTCCCTCGCTGTCTACCACACCATCATCACCCCCTCCCATGATTGCTAGAATGTATTTTTCATGTCTACAGGAGCAACACGGATGTAATGGTTGTAAGCAATTAAATGCTCAAAAAGCCAACCACCTTCTTATGTGACGCATCTCTGCTCTTTTCATTAAAGAACGAGAAACTTGGTGTGATTCTTAAGGGAAGTGTTAAAATTAGTGTTAACGCCGAGAGTACAAGGAAACTACCACCGCCTCCGGGCTTGACGGCCGGCGGCGAGTGGTTGAAGTGGACAATAATTATGGATCCATCTGTAGGAGTGGGGGGGGGGGCTGAGAAACTATCCTTCACATTTGAATTCACGTCTCACCGCCCCCCCATGAAGTTAGCATACCACCAGCACCACAGCCGTTAACCGTCTTATTTTGAAAATAAGAGGGTCCGCTAAAAACATAATCCAAAGTAATTATCGTTCCAATTCGACCATTTTACTACGTTTTTTTTCTGTTTCTAGCTTAATCAACGTAAATGAGCCTTGTAGGTGTTGAATTAATTATTTAAAAAAGTCGTTTGCATCAGTTTAGACTTCTACGTATTTTGGAATAGTTCAAGGGAAGTCAATTAATCTTAAAAAATATATTTTTTCAAAGGTGACCAGTCGACCTTTGGATGGATGTACGTAATACTGCTAGACACAGGCCTATCGGGAAGGAAGAGATGAATTTCAAAATAATTCTTGACACGGCAGATTTCAATAAAACAAGATTCGATCGGATGAACATTTTTAGATCAATTTTTAGACGCCCTAATCTCCAGTTGCTTGGGTATTTTGGGGAGTATATCACAGTTTCAAGCTCGGAAATCGCTCAATTTGACTTCGGAGGTGCGGAATAGCAGGGAAATATATTTTTATTTCAATGTTTTAAGCGCGCAAATCCATTGGTTCTTTTTCTATTCGTTGGAATGGCGTGGTTGTCGAGCTTGTGAGGTCAATTGTTAGAGTAAACGTTGCTGTCCTCTCCACTTGATTTTATTCTTCGACATAATCGATTTTCGGTCTAATTACACTTGCCCGTCATCAGTATTCTGAAATTAGTGACTATCAATAATCAAAAGTTGTATAGTAGTAGACGTACTTGTTGTTGTACTACATCTTTGACTGTGATTACTACTAGTCACTAATTTTAAGGCACTGATGATGGATAAGGGTATTTAGTCCGCAAATCGACTGTGTTAAAGAATAAAATCAAGTGGAGAGGGCAACAAGGCATAATCTAGTCTTAGGTATCTTATGTTAATCTGCTCTTTCTAATGATAATTCAACTCGTAACATGCCGTAGGAAAATAAGTTATAGAGCCATTTCATTCCACGCCAGGCGCGGGCCTGGGTTCGAATCCAGCCATTGCCCATTACACTATAAGGCTGCGGCCGCTGTGACACGGCACACTCGGCTTCGTGTGGACGTTCACGGCGATGTGCGTTCAAACCGCGCACCGACCGAAACGCCCGCGTAGTACGGGTGTGAAGTGCACAGTTAGATCTGGGTTTGGCGTAGGAGCCCAAGGGAATCTTGGAAAAAAAAAGAAAAAAAAAAGTTGGAGCTTAGTATCTCTGATTTTTATGAAGCTTTGTGTGCTCTGATCCAGGTCGACTTGAAACTAATTCTTGCCACAATATTTGACATAATAATGAAAATTGACTTTGTTATGAACATATCCCAAATCGACGTTTTAGACGAAAGTTTGGCATACTTCTAACGATTCCTCCCATTCCAATTCACGCTCCAAAAATGAATTTCTCTTTCAAAAAACAAACTCGAAAGTAAAATATGGCTTCAGTAAGACATGTGCATGAGGGAGGGGGGGTTTAAGTAAGGCAGTCACAAGCCAGATTCTAGAATCGAAAAATAAGGACGTTCTTTTCAGTATGATGACGTACAAGGCAAGATTTGTTCTAAAATCTTAAAAAACAGCCTAACCAAAGGAACTATCAAAGAGTAATACGGCTTGGCAAAACCACAGGATCTTGGGTTTCCGCAGTTGAAGAAAGTTTTAGTACAAGCACCAACTTTGAAAATTGTACTACAATCCAGCCAAAGCGCAGTCTTCATTCAGTACAAATACCCTGCAAGCAAACCAGGAACTAGTCCTCAGAAAATTAAACCTGCTGCTTTCGCAGCAAGAGTGTTCACTTCGGACGAAGAATTCTTGAAAAGCTATTCTATTTGCCTGTGAACGATTTTCTCAATATCTGTTTTCAAAAAACAATACTATAGGGTTGAATCCGATTATAAGCCATCCCAAATACTTTTTTTCCAGATCGGTTTCGAACGCCCTAAAACGCCTCATAAGGACGATGACCATTTTGCACAAATTTTATATTATAGTTCATCAACCACACAGAAAATAATGAGTGGTTCTAGATCTAGTCGATGTAATTTATTGTGGCTGGAGATGCGACGTTGATGCAAGATCAAGGAAACGAACGTGGATGTTGTCGTCCCTAATCGTGTAAGTTTTAATTATTTGTTTGGAACCGGTTTCGGCATACTCGCCATTTTTAACCTTTACAAACCAACCGTCACTTATATAGGTACATTACTAAAAGTCCTCTGGCGACTAAAAATATCCACTGGAGGCGTTTTCGAGCGGCGCGACATCGAGCGTACGTACAAAAAGACATAAATTGAATTCACTGCTGCTAAGCTTGCAGTGGACGATGTCACATTTAATGTGTGGCTTTGGGATGTATGCTCGTTGTCGCCAGTTTTAGCGCCGCTCGAAAACGCTTCCAGTGGACGACCGACCAAAAACTTAAACGATTAGCGACGAGATCTTTCACGTTCGTTCGGTGATATTTCGTTCAATTTTTTGCCTTTCAATAAAAAGCATTACATCTTCCATAACATTTTCGAAGGCCCTAGGGGTATTCATGAAAAATGTTAAACCTTGTATTTGTTATTTGCTAAATTCCGAACAGATGGGTAAGGCCATAGAAACGGAGAAACTGAACACAAAAAATACGAAATAACAGAGTTCACGTCGATAACATATGTTAAACTTCCGAGCATGAACACCCCTCTTGTTTCAAGTGATAAAGAATGATTGTGGGCAACTCGCGATTTGTTTATTTAATCGGGGACGGGCATGTTTTGTTTGGCATCCAAGTATTCTCGAACATGCGATTGGTAAATTCTCGGATGCCACACATACTTTGATAGAGCGGCAGGGGCGGGATTTCTATGGCAACGTTGCCGTGTCCGATCCCTATAATTTCTAAAGATGGCCCAGACAGGTTGAGATCGATTGGAACAAAAAGTAAAAAGTGGAGAGACAATATCAACCTTCAAATTCAATTCCTTCTTCCACTCAATGGACCATTTTTCAACATGAAAACCCCGCTGTTATGGCTATGAAACCTTGTAGTACGTGGTGTATTAATGTTTTAAAGTTAAATATTTGCCTTGAATAAGCAACACCAATCTTTAAATCAAAGATTAAAGGACCGTTGACAAGCTCCATGTTTACGTTCTGTGGAGTCTATGCAACCAAACAAATGTATTCCCTCGAAAAATGAAGCATTTTTATAGGTAGCATAGACACCACACAACGAAAACACAGAGCTTTTGAACGGGCCTCAAGAACTGGCAGGATTTTGAACTTCGCCGTTGAAAGTGACGTCACAACGTTGTAAACATTACACGGGCAGGGAACATCTGTCAATTTTTTTCAAAATGGCTACTTTGATCAAAAAACTTACTCGTGTAAAAGGGGCCTTATGAAGCGTTTTTTAAAAATATTGAACGTTACTTTGTAGCCAGTTTAATACGCTATCCTCTTTTTACAATGTTGTGACGTCACATCCCTATTTTTCATCTTTTCATTTTTCTGCATAGGGGTGGGGCAAAAAAAGTTTTAAAGTGTTTTTTCGTGAACATTTCATCCTAATAGCTCATTTTCCACGCATTTTAATTTTTTTTATTTTTCCGGAAAATGGTCCATTGTCACACTCAGCTCAGAATACGTCATTGTGTTGAAGAGAACAGGGACCCTACTTCTAATAATAAAATTATGTAGGTATGTATTTATTTTCCAGGATCTGTGGGCCTTTTCTATAAAATTAGTAGCATTTGATACCAACAGCCAATCTCCCGATTTCATTCAATTTTGCCGATGTAATTAATGAAAGCATATAAGCATATACCTTACTGTTGTTAAAGTTAGAGTATAGGGGCCTTATTCACTAACTTTTAGTGCATTTCATTTAAAAAATGCACTATTGGTCTCGCCCTGATGGTCGCACGTATGGGTTGTGATACATTTTTTTCATGTTTCAGAACCCCTAGAACACGAATCCAAGGTCGGTTCAATTTGCTATATATATATATTTATGGCCCTTTTTTGTTAGCACGATCACGGTCGCAATTTTCTACTTAGGGCAACCAAATTTGGTCTAAAAATCAATAGCGTGAATATCTCGGACGAGTTCGTGATCCAGGCGGATCGGCCCACGGGAAGGATGTGAAAGAGGGGTTTGAATTAATTGAAAATTCGCTACCGCACGGCTGTTGCTGCAATTGCCCCCTAAATTGACTCGAGTAATGAGAAATAAACGCGCTTTCGTATGAGACCCTAGTGAACCAAATCCGTTGAGATGACAGGGCAGTTCTCGGCGGAGGGGAGCTATTAAATTAACGCTATGCCTTACTGGACCACCCAAGTACCGAAAAATTCCATTGACATTGTATTTTGAGCAGTCTCTTTCTTTTGATTTGCCTACAGTCTAATGAGTCTTAAGTAAAAAAATCCTGAGGTGGGCCAAAAAGGGAGAAAAAAAAAGTTTTGTTCCGACAGCAGCCTGTCGGGTAAAGTGCATTTCATTTATCCGGTAATCGTTTAAGTTTGAATGAGATTATCATATTATAAATGAAATTCAGGCCGCGATAGAAATTCAAAATCAAATGTACAAAAAAAATGTCAAAGGCTGGAATTTCAACTTCCGGGAAATTCCCCCCTGGCGCAGGGGGCTAGACTAGACACAATTTAAAATTCACACCCACGGGAGCCCTTCTCAATTGTTCGTTAGTCCCAAAATTTCGGCATGATACCTATGTTGTACGCATTTTTTCTCTCCGTCACTTTATCTTCAGCAAGAGTGCAGCTGGAAGACATGATAAAAATGTTGTGATTTGTTCTTATTTTTATAAAATTGATTTTGAATTTATATCGCGGCCTGAATTTCATTATTTATAATATGATAATCTCATTCAAACTTAAACGATTACCGGATAAATGGTGCATGACCGGATAAATGAAATGCACTTCACCCGACAGGCTGCTGTCGGAACAAAACTTTTTCATCATTGTTTTTAGTGCATTTCATTCTGAAAATGCACTATTGGTCTCGTCGTGATGGTGGCAAACATGGGTCATGTCATGTTTTTTTCATGTTTCAGAACCTCTAGAACACGTATTCAGTGGTCTCCGCAATTCATATATATGTCGTGGTCATATGCCGTAATTTGGCATTTCATGAAATGACCAGTCATTTCATGAAATGCGCGCTCTTGATGTAACAGTGAGGTTAGAACACCATCTGACCAGGAATTCCGGTCATTTCATGAAATGCATCCTGCCTCTGGGCACTTCATGAAATACACGAGGATTACACTATGTGGCCGAGTCACTCTGTTCATTTCTTGAAATGACTGGACACATGGTGTAATCCTTTCGCATTTCATGAAGTGCCCAGAGACTGGATGCATTTCATGAAATGACTAAAATTCCTGGTCAGATGGTGTTCTAACCTCACTGTTACATCAAGAGCGCGCACTTCATGAAATGGCTGGTCATTTCAGGAAATGCCAAATTACGGCAAGTGACTACGGCATATACAGGGTGTTCATAAAAGAATGCCCTAGCTTCAAAAATCTGTATTTCTGAAAATATTTAATTTACAGACATGAAATTGGTCCCAAATGAAAGATTATAATTCACAGTTTTTTTTCCCATACCTACAAATGTTCTATATGTCCACCTCCAACAGCACGAACGACGTCAATGCGGTAATTAAGCTCATCCCAGACCCTCATTAGCATGTCGGGTGTCACACTTAGTACTGCAGCTTGAATACGCATACGAAGATCCTTTAACTGGTGGTGCGATCTCTCGGCAACCGAAAAAAACTATGGAACTTCTACTTTCATAAGGAATCAACTTTTTCTCGCTAAGTTTAAAAATAGCGAAGTTACAGATTTTTGAAACTAGGGCATTCTTTTATGAACACCCTGTATATCTTTATGGCCGTTTTCTTGTTAGCACAATAACTCTCGTAGAAGTTAATTTAGCGGAACGCGCTTTGGCACAAAAATCAGTAGTCATAAGACCCCGGTCGGTATTGCATTTGGGCCATATCGGTCAAGGTGGAGGGAGGGAAAGTAGAGCTTGAACTGGTAAAAAAAGCACTACAAATCACCAGTTGATTCCAGAAGCATTATATTCGGTACGATGATTTCATTTTGAAGTAGCCTTTGATTCCCATTAAGTTCAGCTTAAACAAACCCGGCAGCAACCAGTACGAGGGAGGGTCAAACATCAACGAAACAAATCATGGTCTCAACATTACTACTTCTGGGACGGCTTAGGGTATCCGTATACAAAATGAAATGCACTCTTTCCGACCGCCAGCTGCCGGAGCGAAACTTTTTCAAAAATCGTATGTTTCCGTTCAGTTTTCTCAATTTCATGAATGAGATTTTAATGTTTCTACCAAAGCAAAGTTTCTATTTCGTTAGAGAATAAGGCCCCAGGCCCCCTGTTATTGGCGATTGTAACATTGAGTCCGTTACTCCATGTGATTTGTTGATGTCAAACAGGTTTTCTACAATGACGAAGTTCATGTATCAAAAATGTTGGTCAGTGATACTTTTTTACTGTGAAGTACGGCTAAATAATCCGACGGTGACGAGGAGGCCTCGATATTGTACCTTTCACGAATCACGAAACAAGACGCTTTTGCGGATACACAGTACATCCGTACAGAAACTTTCAATGTCGGCTATTGGTTGGGGCAAGAAAACATGAAAACATCGATTCAAAAACGTTTCCGACCATTTTGATGAACACGTACCGTTCTCTGAGCCTGAGCACTACAACGAAACGGTGAGCTGGCGATTACCAATAAAGAAATGATAAGGCGCGATAAAAGACACATTACATATTCGGGGTGGGCAGGCGGATCAGGTGGACCGGAGCGCGCTCAGGCGGATTTAATTGAAGGACCCCCTAGGAGATTGAAGGTTTCGGTGTCATAGGTTTCCCGTACAAATTGTGAATAGTAACATGGTTGATTGCTCCAGATAGTGGTTTTTTATTTTTTAATTAGTTTTCATCTGCTCGAATTGTGTAGCAAAAGGATGACAATCAAGTCTTAATGTGACCTGTATCTAAAACGAACGTTTCGGTTGACGGAATCAGGTAGGATTGATGTGTTTTTGATTGCCACTTGGGAACGAAGGATGGCGTCAGCCTTCACAACTTCCCTCGCCGGAAAAATTAGTGTTTATTGCGAATTTTAGAGCCATTGACTCTAGCTAGCTGCTACTAAATCATGAGTTGCGACTTACATTAATTCCAAATAATTCATGTTGAACTTCCTTCAATATGCTTGTCGGACCGCCGTTACGTAAATTGATAGTTGAGCGCAGTAATTTTTCCGGCGAGAGAAGTTGTGAAGGCTGACGCCATCCTTCGTTCCCAAGTGGCAACCAAAAACACATCAATCCTACCTGATTCCGTCAACCGAAACGTTCGTTTTAGATACAGGTCACATCAAGACTTGATTGTCATCCTTTTGCAACACAATTCGAGCAAATGAAAACTAATTAAAAAATAAAAACCCACTATCAGGAGCAATCAACCACGTTACTAGAGAACCTATAATCAGACAGGTAAAATCACAGACGCCATGTTCGCTCTTATCAATTATCAGCCTTGTAAAATCCACCTTTTGTTGATGTTTTGTGAATGTCAACAAACCACCCCCAACCATTCTTATTAAACTGATAAGAACGAACATGGCGCCGTATGCGTCTACTCGTCTTTAAAGGTTCCTTAACGTCACTATTCACAATTTGTATGGGAAACCTATGACACCGAAACCTTCAATCTCCTAGGGACTCCTTCAATTAAATCCAAAAAGCCATGACAACGTGGGTGAGGTATACCCCGTTGCCATAGTTTTTCCGCGTGCGGACCAGTCCGCGAGGAAATTCGCGTTCGGTGTAGCGGGGCCTTTAAATTGTCAATTTGCATACCCGATGACGCGTTATTTACAGGTCCTCCCCCCCCCCAATTTTCTTACGGCGCTACCTCTGTAGTATAGTAACCTTGGGCTTAAAGGCCCCTTTTAGGCCCGCGTCGACCATATGGGTTTAAAGTTCCGTTTTACACTAAGCTGAGCTTAATAGCTTAAACCCCAATCAGAATTTAGTATTTTGAATACAAAATCGTTTAAACCCTTAGCAATGCTTAAACGGACATTGTCGACCTAATCCTTACTCGAGTAAGTTTTTTAATCAAAGTAGCCATTTAAAAAAAAAAAAATTAACACATGTTCCCTGCCTGAAACGGCTTGTGATCAGATTGAACATATTTTAGAACAAAAAACTTACTCGTGTATAAGGGGCCATAGTACCATACTGCTAACTATCGAAATGAAGCAACACATTCGAGAGTCCATCACTGAGGGTGGGTTTATCAATCACCGGATTTCTCATGGAACAGCAATCCCTCGGATAACTTTGCATTACTGTTTACAAAAAGGCCCATAGCAACCAGATTATCCCAGCTTTGTCTGTAGAATAAGTGCATTGATAAACGCACCCTTAGTGGAAACTGGAAAGACTATAACGACAGTAGATACCGAACACTGCCTGGGGGTTGTCACAGAAAAGTGAAACATGTGAGACGAGATGATAGTGAATTTCACAGCCGGTGTGCGTAAATTTTAGCTGTTATGTTTGTAACATCCCGTCTCACGTTTGATTCACTTTTCTACGACAACCCCCCTCTCCGACGGCCTAATTCAGTTTTCGTGAAATTAATTGATGCAAAAGAATGATTTAACTACTGGCTTTTAAGTAAAGGACACATGATTATAGTTCATTTGTGTCCGAGAAAACCAATTAAACGAAGCCACGGAAGATATTGCCACGGAAAAGATTCAAGCTTTCGACTTCGCGTAAAAAATTAAGAATGCAAAGAGTTACAGAATAAGGAGGCAGGTCCGTGCAATAATAATTATTTTAGCACAAATCCACCAAGCACCAGCACGAACGACCAGTTATTTGTCCGACAATTACTAGTTAAGGCCTATCCACACACATCAGTGCCGTGAACGGGACGTGCACTGTCCAGCAAGTAAAATATTATTCTCAACGGAAATAGAAGGGCCACGTGCCGGATATTGTATGAACGAGCCCCTTCAATTCCCATATGAGAATAATATTTTACTTGCCAGACGGGGAACGTCCCGTTCATGACACTGATGTGTGTGGGTAGACCTTTAGACGGACACAGAAAACCACGGACAGACACTTTAGACGGACAGAAAACCAGCAATTTGAAATTTTCGGATAAAAACTCGAGAAATTCCAAATCAAGATATGCAAGATATGTGTGCGTTGGGTCAAAATACAAAATTGTAGGAAATATTTTCTGAATGCGCCAATTACGTCTCAAAATTAGGCTGTCTGGTACGCCCAGCACTTGTCTGAATAGTGATAAAAAACGAAACCACTACGTATGAAACGCTCGTGGGTCGTGGACTATTATTTCAGGTAAAAAGATAACACACTGCTTCAGATTGTTGGAGCTTGGCAACAATCCCGTAAAAAGTGAAAGCTCCACATTAAATCAGTATAAATTGTTTGAAAAGGCTAGTTTTCTCTCTCTTTCTAAGGTGCGGGGATTGGAAGAGAGTTTTTGAAACAACGACATCTCCGTTTCTTAAAGTGTAAAGGTAAGTCTACTATGTCTGCGAAAAGGGTGTTATTGACGGCCCAAAAAATAATTGAAAAATAGTCTTACCGAGAACCCAGGACGCAAAGCAACTATTTGATGCGGGGGGAAGGGGTGACATAGTCAAGGATCAGCAAAGATACGAAAAAAGTGATGAATTGGAATAGCTTTAAAAATACGTTGAAAGTTAATCAAGGGCGGCAAAAATTTCTGACGACTTGGATCGATTCCAACGCGAGCTAATTCGACGCACGCGAAGGAAAATACTACGATAAATTGCAATACATATCAAGTTAACGGATAAAATATTTGTGATGTTTAGTCCAATCGGACGAGAAAGTCTAGCGTCTAAAATTATGTAGTTCAGAGAACTCAGGCAATTACACTTAGGCACTGTATCACAATGTTCCAATCGAAACTTACCTGGTGAGCTAGTCCGAGAATTCGGGAAGCGGCGAAGTAACTCCTGGAGGCGGCACTGGAGGCTTTCGTTGACGACGACGCGACGGCGGAGGCAGCGGTTCGCGCTAGAACGCGGGCACTGAACCGGGCTGTACCCGAAAGGCAAGCCATTTTACAATGAACTGCGACCGTAAGAGGGAAAACTCTCTCTGAAAACGACCTGTCAGAAATCTGCCCCCACTGACTTGACCGTCTCAAAGCTCTCACCTTCGTCTCACTTCTTCGCGTCTCCTGGCCCACCACTTCCACTACGTCCCCCAGGCGTGTGCGTTCTCTTCTGTTACTTTCCCACTCCCCGCCCGTCTTATGTCCCCCGGCTTTTTTCGCATATATTTTTACACGAAAAGAGAGAACGCCTGATTAGAGCCTGAAAAAGGGTTGAAAAATTGACTTACGCTACTATTCAGGAGGGGGTTCCCACAGGGGCGGGGAGCCCCTGATCAACAACCGACCTCGACGGCGATTTCTCTCGTCCGTCAACTTCTGAACTTTGTATGCTCCTGGGGCACCCAGGAACTCGCATGGTTTTCAGCTCAGCTGTGAGAAGAAAATTGATAACTGATAACACCTGACCTGTGAAACGCACGGCGGGAAAAATGTGATTCAAGGCGCGAAAGAGAACACCTACGATTCCTTGCGACCAAACCACAAATTTCCCATTGAAAGATACACATTTTTTAAATTTCATTATTGCATGCATTTCTAGATTTTATGAATGTTTCGTTCGTCTGTATGCAAGCCTAAGCGCTTTGACACACGCCTCAAATATATACTCAAATTTCTAAAGTTTGAATGACACAAAAAAGTACCTACTGCCAAATTGCAAATCCAATATACAGGGTGTAACGGAAAAGTCTGGCATAAATGAAATGGGTAATTCTTGGTCACATTTGGAACCAAAATGACCCTATGCACCATGGTCCGATTACTTATGGTTTTGGAGATAATTGGGGTTTTCCTAATTTTTAATGCACCCACGGCTTTCCTTAGTAAATCGTCTGTATCTGATGAAAAAATGGTCTCATTGAAATTTAAAAGAAGCCATTGGAAAGAGCACTAAATTCTCTGTAGGATTGCATATTTTCATTTCTAAATCGATTAATATTCAAGTGCTTAAATTCCTGCTGAACAGCCAACTTCTTAGATTTCCAGAAAACTCATAATCTTTCAGCCAGCTGTCAATTCTTTTATGGCCCTCGTAGGAAGTGTAAAAAATTATTAAAAACTTCTACTGTTTGTCAGCTTTCGAATAGCCTGCTTAGTTCTGGATTATTCTTTTTTTCTTCCGAGATAGAGGCAAAAACGCGTGAAAAAGCCCCCAAAAGTATAAGTTTTTAAGCACGCCTTCAGGCAAGGCAATTGCCTCCACGAGCGCGCCCTCGGCCTCTTCAGTTAGTTACAAATTCCCGATATGAGCTTGGATGGAGCCTTGGGTTGGATTCCGATATTATTGAAATAATAAAACAATGAAATAAATAATGAGGAAGTTTCATGGGTCAGAACTTATTCATAAATTTATTTTTTAAGGTTTATTTATGCTAAAATAGAGCATAAATCGTGAACCGTTCGTAGAACAGCCCAACAGTTAATAAATAAGCAATTTTTGAAGTTTTAGGTCATTTCAAACACGCCAGCTAGCATGTTTGTGTTATATGCGCCTTCCGAAAAAAATCCGCCTGTTACGTTGCTGTTGGAGAGCGGTTTGTTGTGTTTCTTTGCCTTATTTTCTACTAGAGTTCTCCGATAGTAAAATAATGGAGGATAAACAGATGAGCTATTTAGAGGCATGAAAAGGACAGAGAATACAACGGATATTACGTAGCGGAAAATGTTCGTTTTGGCGGGATTTCAAATATGCCAACTTTTGTTAATAAAAAAAAAATATTCCCGAAGGGTTTTAAATTTTCATTTATCTATTTACATGGAAAGATTGATATGGCTAATCGAAAAAAAATATTTTTGGAAAATGTGAAACTTCCTCATTCTTGTTTGTTAAGAAATGTGATTGTGCAAATAAAAAAAAAAATAAATAAATAACACCCACATCCACCACCAACCGCATCACAATCGCCATGAACTGGAGAGGCCGAGGGTTCAGAAGTTCCTCCCGTACGTCACAGCATCAACCGAAGGTTCGATCGCTATTCACTTGGATCGCCACCGTCGCTCTAAATCGGTCTCACTTTTCCCCTATTCAGATTCTTCTCTGTAGAGTATTAAACCACTCCCCGGTGTTGCAGTAGTGCAGTACTCGTGTAACGCCCTAAAAAGGGCGTTATGTTAAGCGATGGAGAAAAAGGAGCTCGGTCCGGGAAATTATTCACCGCTCGGTGAATGAACCCGGCGAGCTCAGGGACGAGCGGGAGGGAATAGCCCGAAAGCGTCAACATATCCTTGGGGAAACTGCTTGTTATCCACAACACCTGGGGTTTTCACAAATATGGCCCTGGGATTTAATATAAAACCCGGGGAATTCTCTAATTAAGAAAGAAGGGTTTTTTGGAGTACCAGCCGAGAGCGTACGTCGAATCTTTGGGGGGAACCGTAACTTTGCGAACTGCCCGCGTGCTCCGCTCGTCTACGCTACCGCAAACCCGCCAGGTCCGACGAAGGTGAGTCTAGGCTAAGTTGTAGACACTAGCTAATATACGTGATAAGCTTGACAGTTGTCGTGCCGCTACGGCAGCCTTCGTTAATCTTTATCCCTGAACACACTTCCCGGAGGCTCCCTAAACCGAGGCCTGGTCGGGCTTTACACTCGTGTTTTATAATGCCTTACCGCTGACGTAAAATTGACTTGAGCCTGAAGCTGGAAAAACTGATGTATGTTTGGTGCAATCTCTTTCAGATACACCTCCTTCCATATTTCCCAAAAAATTCATGAAGATTCCACGTCTGGTGTTGGCAGAACACGAGCTTGAATTTGGATTTGAGGGCTCTTTTGTTCGATTTTGTGAAATATCTCTAAAACCATCGGTATGTGAGTGTTGAACAATAAGAAAAAGCAATCAATCCATCTATACATACAAAAGATAATACAATTTGGAAAAACGAATAAGTATAGAAAGAACAAAAAAAGAGTAAAATAAAAATCGCGGTTAATCCGATCACCCACGGCAAAAACAACATAAAAGTGTAAAGCGCACGTTAAAAAGTGCTGAAATGGCTGAAATAGTCAAATGTGATGTTTTGTTCTTGACTTTTTTTATATACTTTGCTTACGAAGAGGGCAGAGGTTTTCAACCTTTCGTGGCTCGCGACCCACTAAATTCGTCGCTAATTTCTTCGCGACCCATGTGTATAATATAATTATGATTGTGGGGAGCGGACGTGGGCTTTCAGTGACTATAAGGGAGCGACCATTATATATAGATTATATCTCTGTGGGAGCGACACAACATGCTAGCTCGCAGAGAGTCAAGAGAGGATGACTACGTCCCCACGTGACTACCGTACTCACACTGCAGGCTGAGACTACGTAGTCAGTGACTACCGTCTGAACAGGGCCTTAAATCACGCCTGTCTCAAACCAGCACCTTTGAGAAAAGTCCCTTAAAATTTGAGGTGACCATCCCTCAATGGGATTTGCGAGGTGGTATTGATGATATCTTTTGCAAAAAGTGACCTTGATTCCAAGAGAGTGGCCAAGGTCCCTCCCAAGGATCCACCACGCGCCAAGGCGGGCGTACCTTATTTGAGCGAGAATCCAAATTTTGAACATACCAAATTAATATTTTGATCGGGCTACAGATATTTTAATAATTTTTTGTCGTGAAAGAGGAAGAACCTAGCATAAAATAATAATTTCTGAAATAGGGAGTATAAAATAAAACGGTAAATTATAGTAGAGAAACTGTGAAACAGAAGTATGTAGTTACGAGCGTGAAGCTAGCCTTCTTTTGATAAGCCCCCATAACCTCATTGAAACCTACCCCTCCAAAATTAAAAACGGCCGAACAACCTATGGGAAGCAAATAAGACGATAACAAAAAATAGATTATTCACAGTTCTTATCAATGATAACATCCTTATCAAACAACAGGCATTACTGATAAGACGTTAAATTATAAAAACAATCAAGTGCAGAAATTGCATTCCTCTGAAAAACTCAATATAACTGAGTAGCAATAATGACCCACAAAACAGCAAGACACATGTGGGAAGATTTTGGGCGAAAAAACGTTGTGCGCGTTTCACAAGGGTGTCCGTAAAAAATCGCCAGGTGTCCAGGAGGATCGTATGCTCGCACATTTGGGGGCGGGGAGAAAAATGCTCTAGGGGACTGGGTGATCGGAGTGGACCGAACGGTACGGGACACATGTGGGAAGATCCTAGGCCAAAAAACTTTGTGCTCGTTTCATAAGGGTGTCCGTGAAAAATCGCCAAGTGTCCAGGAGGGTCGTATGATCGCACATTTGGGGGCAGGGACAAAAATGCTCAAGGGGGAAGGGAGATCGGAGTGGACCGAACGGTGCGGAACACATGTGGGAAGATTTTGGGCAAACTTATGATTTATTAAGATATTCATTAACATATTTATTTTATTTACATTGGTGGATCTGAAAGAATACGTAATTTTCTTGGTTTTGAAATGCCAGGAATACCTCTTTTCCCGACGAATACCACGCTATCGATTCGCCCTGGTTCATCGCCATCGTCGTCGCTCGAAAGCACGATGTCCATCTGTGGCAATTTGCAAAATAGAGCACTTTTTAGTGCATTTCATTCAAAAAATGCACTATTGGTCTCGCCCTGATGGACGCACATATGGGTTGTGGTACTTTTTTTTCACGTTTCAGAACCCTTAGAACACGAATCCGAGGTCGGTTCGACTTGCTATATAGATATATATTTATATATGTATATGGCCCCTCGCTTGTTAGCACGATCACGGTCGAAATTTTTGACTTAGGGCAACCAAATTTGGTCTAAAAATCAATAGCGTGAATATCTCGGACGAGTTCGTCATCCAGATGAATCGGTCCACGGGAACGGTGTGAAAGAGGGGTTTGAATTAGTTGAAAATTCGCTACCGCACGGCTGTTGCTGCAATTGCCCCCAAAATTGACACGAGTAATGAGAAATGAACGCGCTTTCGTATGAGACCCTTGTGAACCAAATCCGTTGATATGGCAGGGGAGTTCTCGGCGGAGGGGAGCTATTAAATTAACGCTATGCCTTACTGGACCACCCAATTACCAAAAAATTTCATTGACATTGTATTTTGTGCCGTCTCTTTTATTTGATTTGCCTACAGCCTAATAAATATTGAGTAAAAAATCCTGAGTTGGGCCAAAAAGGGAGGAACAAAAAAAATTGTTTCGGATTCGAACCCAGGCACTCCGCATTGCGCAATCGTGAAATTGTGACATGCCATTTATCCTAATTTAACTGATCTGAAAATTAACGTAACCTGAAAAAAGTTTTGTTCCGACAGCAGCCTGTCGGGAAAAGTGCATTTCATTCACGCGACAATCGAGTCAAACCTCATAAGTTAGAACGATATCAATCAATTATGAATGAAATTTAGGCCGGGATAAAGATTTTAATTGCAAATAACTCCTCTAAGAAGAGTCCACCTTCCCATATCGTATAGGCAACCAAACCGACTCTTTCATTTTCATAATTTCTTCCCCCTCAGTTGGTGCCAAAAAAGGGGCCTGCGGTAAAAAGAAACACGATTTTATGATTTTGACTTTCTATACCACGGCCTAAATATCATTCATAGTTGATTGATATCGTTCTAACTTATGAGGTTTGACTCGATTGTCGCATGAATGAAATGCACTTTTCCCGACAGGCTGCAGTCGGAACAAAACTTTTTTTTAATATTTAGAGTTCTCTTTAGACATCGATATCATTTACTTACCAGCCTTCGGCGTATTTGGCCCGTCGATGCTGACGGCGACGGCGATGGCGACGACTCGACGGTTGCGGACTGTGGCGTCGCAACAGACGCCACACCGGGCCTGGAAATCCTGGAATACATTCCAGGCCCGGCGAGCTGACGGCCGACCTTGTGTGGATGGACACGTGTTCCACGTGGCGACGCGTAGGGGTCCAAAGAGGAAGATTTTGGACTAGGATCTTCCCACATGTGTCCCGTATCGTTCGGTCCACTCCGATCACCCAGCCCCCTTGAGCATTTTTCTCCCCGCCCCCATATGTGCGAACATACGATTCTCCTGGACGCTTGGCGATTTTTCACAGACACCCTTATAAAACGCGCACAAAGTTTTTTGGCCTAGGATCTTCCCACATGTGTCCCGTACATTTTTCTCCATGCCCCCAAATGTGCGAGCATACGACCCTCCTGGACACCATGACTGTTGTACTCTTGTCGATTTCTCGTCGGAATGCCATTTGATTGTCAATTCTGATGATTATTCAGTTTTAATTAGATATATTCAATACTCCAGCATCGCGTCAGTGTATCTTGAATCACTTCGGGTGCTTTTATTATATATTTTTTGTGGCACCATTATCTGCAGTTTTGCTGCCCTTAGATATATTTCTTGTTTTACGTGAATTTGAATTTTGGCGGGCATAACCTTCCTATTTGCATAGAAAAGGAGTCTGGAAAAGGAACCCGGCTAACTTTTCCGGGTGGTCTTCACTGGTCGACTTATCACTGGTCGACTGTAATCTGGGACAACTGTAATCTAGGTCGACTGTAATGTTGGTCGACTCTTTATCAGCTAGTTCAACTTTTTCAGATTCGGAGTCTTAGGACAACAACTTCATGAGCCTGCTAACCTCGAGAACTCATTTCTCTTCCACAGTTGACCATTTGATTATTGAACTTTGTAACAGAACCACATCGGGAACTAAATTTTTTGACTTCTTAAATCCTTATCAGTTTTGATTGGATATTACCTACTCCTGTTTAAACAGTATTTTAAATATATTTGTGTGCAACTCGTAACTATTTATGTTTAATTTTCAGTTAACATGTTCAAAGGTTTGTGGTTATTGGTGTTATTCTGGACAATATTTAAAAATAATTGGAATTTGAGATGGCGTTGCAAGGAAGTTTGGCTTTGTTTTGTGCCCATAGATCCATTAATATTTTCCTCATCACGAAATGTGGTGATGAAGGCATCAATGTTTGAACAAACCGTAATATGACAGGTGACTTCTTAAGGCGGTTTCGCACTAAACTTGAGATTTCAGTTTGTATCCAATATCGGAACTCAAGTATAAAGGAGCGCGTTGGCAGTTGTGTATTTTCAGTATCCTCGATACGGGAATCGGATACGGGAAATGCATTGGAAGCAATTAAGTACATCCATGTTCATATCATGTGTTCATATTTTGGCGTCACTCTTAATAGACCATTTTCAACATGAAAAAACCGCTGTTATGGCTATGAAACTTTTTAGTAATAGTTCGTGAGCTGGCGACAGTCCCATTAAACCGGAAGAACGTAGTCACGAAAATGATAGCATATCCCCCTATATACGAGTCCAAGGGGGCCGAAGGAAATGTATTGCTAATTAAATTCCTGAATTTGGGCCACGCATTTAACCGGAAGATAATAGTCTTGAAACTGGTCTCATTCGAAAGGTTTTATGGAGCTGATTACGAATATATGATCTTCTGCCTGGGGCATTTGCCCTCTGTGGCTCGTAAAGCTCACGAAATTTAGGGAATTTTAATTAACTGGAAGAACGAAGTCCGGAAAATGGTCTTATGCTACAGGTTTTATGTTGCTGAATACGAAAATGATCGAAGAACGTAGTCCTGAAACTGGTGTTATTCGATAGGTTTTTTGGGGATGATTACAATAACGATCGTCTGCGAGGTGGTCGTGGGCGAGGGGTGTGGATGCCGGGACACCTCCAGAACTCGACGCGCATGGGTCCGCCAGCGCCGCCTCGTCCTGGGCAACCTGGACTTCTTGCGGTGCCGGTTCCAGGCGGTGGAGCCTGGGTAGGACGCCTTGGTCTTTTGCCCGAGGAGTGAGTGAGGAACTACTTGGGGCCTCCGGCTTCTTGATGACCTTGTCGTTGAGGCTTATTGGCAGGCGCGTTGGGTTAGCAGTTCAATGGGTAGACGATTTGTTTGGGTTTGGGCCCAACGTTCAGATGAGGCTGGCGGCGTCCGATGGGGCGCAGGGACTGGGTTCAGGAACACCTTCCCTGCTCAGGCAACCCGGACAGGGACTCCTTCCTGGTTTCGAGCTCATAAGGCCCACCTACACTGGTGTCTCTCGGCCGCGGCTGGTTGTGGCGGCTAACGGGTCGAGTTGAGAGATGGGACCAACTATGCTGGGGAATTCGGGCCAAGTATGGGGCTCAGGCCAGGTAAGGGCCAGCAACGTCTGGCGGTACCTACGACGCGGTGTGCGTGGTAGGTATTCCTTTTTCTCGACACCTCGGGCATCAGCCAACAATCAGAGAATGGAATCAGAGTGTTCAGTCACCCGCATTGATACTAACAGAGAGCCGATGACTATATGGACCAGTGATCACGTCAAAAGTCTAATATTATCTAATATTAAAACTAAAAATTAATAAGTGAGAACCCAATCAACAGTAACGTTTCAAAAACGTCGCACTATGGTGACAATGAATCCTTGCGAAGTTACATTGAACATTTTCAAAACGTTGCGAAAACTGATAAAAATGACACAAAAGTAACGTTACATTGCAACGTTTATATGAAACGGTATCGAGGGGTTGCATAGAACAAATTAAATAAAATAAATAAAAATATTTTCTGGATTCGACCCAGACACTTCGGATTGGTAGATTTGTGCTACATATACCATTTACACTTTGAGCTAATATGACCGATCTGGCAATTTACGTAATCTCAAAAACATCAGTTTCAGGATAGTATATTAAGGAACTTGCACATTTCTCAAAACTTGGATTTTCTTGAAGAGGGTTCTTCTACAATACCATTTCTCGTATAAAACATTAAAATCAATCAAGGATCTATTTTTAGACGTCGATTCGATGGAAGTGTGTTTATGGGGGAACGGAGTAGCCCGGGACTGACAAACGAACAGAGCTAAAATTTCGGTCGATGCAATCCGTAATTAGATAATAGAACATCACTTTCGTCACACTCTAGTGCAGTGTACTACAACTGCAATATAAAAATGAATCGAACGAAATAATTTCGGTGGAATGAGTCACTTAGAAAGTTACTTCTCGATCATCCTCGCGTAATTATCCGTCATGCCAACGTTTCTGCGGATATTCGTTGGATAATAGAGTCTTTGAGGTGCATTATTCATATACTCATTAGTGTCAACAACATCGCAAAGCGACGTTGCTGAAACATCAACACAGTTAGGATACTGAAACGTTACCAAATATGTTGTCGATGTACGACGTTTCAGCAACATTATTGACACTTTTTGTGCTGATTGGGAAATCCGACACCGATCATGCATGTCCGATCGGAACTGGTGGAAACCCAATTCCCACGTTTGGAAACACAAGCTGAGAGGACTGAGAAGCCTAATAGTCGTCAATTATTAGGTATTAATGCATATTGTCCCCATACCGATCTAAATAAAATGCATCGTCGGTGTCGGATCGGAAGCATGCATGTTTGCCAGAGACGTCTGAAACTTGACCATAACAGACAACCTCACAGAGCCTTTATCATCATTTTTGTTTCATTAGAAAAGCAGGGGTAACACAAATAAGAGGAACGTGAACTTGAAACAATCAGAAAGCCGGCTCCATGCGGTATTTGCCAAATAACGAGCAAAATATTTTTCAATTTTCAGTTGGTCGGTTTCTAGGCAATGCTAGAAATTTATAAATAATTTGCTCGTTATTCGGCAAACACCGCATTGTGGAGCCGGCTTAACAAAATACAAAAAGTAAAGCCAGCTCAATCAATTACTTAAAAGTAAGTGCCGAAGGTTTCGGGTTCGGGGCAGTCCAGGTCTGCACCTTAATAAAGGAGAACTTATTCTTGAGCTTCAGTGGAGGTCGACCTAGAATTCGTAACTAAAAATGGGCTCTTGTTCAGGGAGTGGCAAGGTTTCCGCAAAAATCCGGAAAAAAGTGTCAAAAATCAAGATTTTCTAGGCCCCATGCCCCAACACTCCGATGTTCCACCCGTCATTTAAACTAGTAACCGGTTGCTCCAGCAGTGAATTCCACGCCTCGAAACTCGAGGTTTTCGAGGGCCTCGATTCTTGAGGTTTTGTTTGCATTTTTTCAAAAGTTAGGCTGCTCTTCAACCAAGAGCTAACTTGTGGTTATACGTGTATACGCTTTTTGCGAAAGTAAAAAAAAACTGGGTGAAAGGGGGAAAAATTAGTCAGATTGAGATGAAAAAATTTGACCGGATGGATTTTCACGAGTCAGTTACAGGGAGCTTGCCCCTCATGGCGGGTGATAGCTCATGGGCAGGGGGAGCTGACCTACGACCCCCCTTTTTTATTACGTGAAAAAATCCACAAAAATCGTACGAGTTCAAAATGGTGCCAACACTTTATAATTCATCAGCATTGGTTCGGTCCGCCGTTCCTCTTCCGGATTTCAGTGATTCCTGGAGTTCAGCTGCACACCTAAAGTGACTGTCCAAATCGAGGTTTGCGCTTCAGTTCATCTCGGTCACATCCGGTCAAAATGGCTGTGGTTTGTGACCATTCGGTCGTTTGACCGATGACCGCCTTGATGACCGCATTGGTTAAGAAGTTCATGAGCTATGGCTACTAGTCACCAGATTTTCCCGGTTTCGTTACACTTTTGCGAAAACAACGCACTAATCCTGGATCAAGAGCAGGCCAGAGCTACCGGAACGTTGGTCGACTTTTCTGAAAGCAGTGAAATGGGGTGGGGAAGCGAAAAAATGAAGATTTTGGCTCGAAAAAATTACACAATGCGGATCTGTCTATGTATGTGCGTATCTGTCTATGTGTATTCGGACTCAGGGAATAGCCCTTTGCCAATATTTTATCACATGCCGAATATTTAGAAATGGCGGATCATAGACATGTGCGGGGGGTAAAACGCCCGATGACCTCCATTTTTTTAACGTCAAAAAATCCACAAAAATCGTACGAGTTCAAAATGGTGCCTCACTTTATAATTCATCAGCATTGGTTCGGTCCAGTCCGGTCAGGGCCGATCTTCTTCCTGACTTTAGTGATTCCTAGAGGTCAGCTGTACACCTCGTGTGACTATCCAATTTGAGGTTGGTAGCTTTCTCAACTGAGGAAGATCTCCGACGTTGGTGACTGGCAGACGACAATTGAGGAAGTGGGATAGCTTACCCACTTGAGGAAGATCTCCGACGACGATGACTGGTGGTTCGAGCCCAACTGGTGTGAACATTCGCTCTGCTGGAGGGTATCGGCTTGGTTTGGGTGTCGCGCATGCGTGACCCGAATCCGTGCCCCGAGGAACCCATCACCACGACCAAGCGCCCTACCGCGGCGTCCATCCGGGTGACGAGGGTCTGTCACCGATTCTCCAACCCCCCCCCCCTACTTCCTCCGTTCAGATTTTACTATTTCTTGGAGAGGTGGGGTGGCTACCACACTACAAGTAGTTGCAGCCCGATTGGTGCGCCTGGTGATTTTTAAACAAATTTCAAAGTTCTTCAGGAGCAAGGTCTATACAGGGTGTTAAAGTTAAGGTCGCACCACCGGCCAGGGTTCGATTCTGCTACTCATTTGCGGCAAAAGTTGTCCTCTGCAAAAAAAAATTTCACCCAGCACGAAGTCCGACTTTTTTCACTTTTAAGATTTTTTTCGTGTTATAGACCTTGCGTTACTAAAACGACTGTACCTCGCTTATTTCTGGCCGAAAATCAAATCTGAATACACCGTTTCAGCAAAGAACGCCCACCGCTTCCGAAAGAGCGTTAAATTTCCAATCATCCCAGTGCACCATATTATTTTAAATGTAGGATTCAGGGGATGAAAAATGAACCGAAGGAGTAAAATGTGCGAAATTTCGAAAGTTTGCTGTATTTTCAAATGTTTTCAAATCCAACTAAATCTGTCGGTTAATCATACACTGCAATCTTAAAAGTTGGCAGCTTTCTTTAGGTCTAGTAATTGTTTTAATTAAAAAATCAAATAGGTGAGAAAACCGCGTCTGATTGCAAAAAAAAAAAGTGTTTTTTTTATTTTACTCAATTATTTAATGACTGTCAAATCTTTGCAGTCCCCCATTGTCTCCAATTTCCCCATTATACAGGGTGGTTCGGAATAAGTGTGACAAACATTTTTGGGTAAAACTACGTCAAAAGTGGAGTAGAATGCGACCTTCGCGGATGTCCTATCTTCATTTTCCTAGGAGTGTTTTTATTTCCTAACTGAATTTGAAATTTCGGAATTTGTTCAAAATCCTTTCCTTGGCTGTTGCTTCGACTTGTAGACCATAAATTTTATTTTTGAACCATACAGCCATGGTGTTTTTTATAGAATGCATTTCGGGCCCATTCCCGGTGCCCCTCATCAGCATTACCGCTTCACCTCTAAGGCCAAACACCTGCAAACTGAATTTGCTCTAGAAGAACGCAGATTGCTTGACTTCTGTTACGATTTCCTCAGAAAGTGACCATAGTTTCGGAAACGACGGAAGATTTCTTGTTCAATTACGGTCATTACATTCTTCAAAAGCAACACAAACCACCAAAGATCTGGCATGTTTACCATAAAATTCGAAAATCTCTGATTCTGTGCTCTGGGAAAACATATGCCATTTCCAGATGGTTACCTGAAACGTCTGGCCAAGTATCACAAAAACTTGCACAGTGTCTGAGCTTTCCAATTGTGCCCTCACGGTCCAAATCATCAATCTCCTTCAACGCAAAAAATCCATTTTTAGATTAAAAACCGTGAGTTTTTGGTGCCAAAATGTCAACTGTTTTTAGTTTTCCAGCAGTCTTTTTCCTTCGTTTTCATCTTATTCTTCTTAAGATGTGTCAGAAACTGAGAATTTTATGATTTGTCAGCATGCAAGACCTACTCACTCGCGTTCTCTCCTCCCCCGCCGTGTTCATAAAGTACAGGTGTAGTATTGGTGAGAAAAATTAAAAACAGTTGACATTTTGGCATCAAAAAACTCACGGTTTTTAATCTAAAAATTGATTTTTTGGGTCGAAGGAGATTGATGATTTGGACCGTGAGGGCACCATTGGAAAGCTCAGACACCGACACCGGGCAAGTTTTTGTGATACTTGCCAGACGTTTCAGGTAACCTTCTTGAAATGGCATATGTTTTTCTAGAGCACAGAATTAGAGATTTTGGAAATTTAATGGTAAAAATGCCAGATCTCTGGTGGTTTGTGATGCTTTTGAAGAATGTAATGACCATCATTGCACAGGAAATCTTCCGTAGTTTCCGAAACTGTTGTCACTTTATGAGGAAATCGTAACAGAAGTCGAGCAATCTGCGTTTTCCTAGAGCAAATTCAGTTAGGAAATAAAAACACTAAAAAAATCATAACTCCTAGGAAAATGGAGATAGGACATCCGCGAAGGTCGCATTCTTCTCTACTTTTGACGTAGTTTTACCCAAAACTTTTTGCCACACTTATCCCGAACCACCCTGTATACATGTGAACTTCACAATTATGAGTAATGATCTCGAATTGACCAATTTTTCTGAAAATAATGGAATGTGAACAGCCATTGTCATTCCCTTTCTTCGTATTTATCGTATTCCTCCTTTTTAAATGAACTCAAAGAAAACAGTAAACCGGCTTGAGAAAAAGCAAGAATCTTGGAGAAAGCCTGCAAAATAAGACAAAAGATGGATTTCGTAAGGTGAGTGATGTAGCGCTTAGATCATTCGAGTACTTCCAGGCTCGTTTTTTCCGCATGGATGAAATCATACATTTGAAGGACGATTCATTTTAGAGCCTCAGCGGTCTCTTAAAGCTGAAGGGGCAGAAGTGCTTGAATGTATTGAAAATTACACTTGGCCCCTCAACGTGGCGCCTCAGTGAAGACGAGCCAAGTGTTAAGGTTTATAGCAAAAGAGGGACTAAGTGTATGTATATTTCCCTATCTATATTTCTTTATATACATATATGTCGCATCCATGTCGAGTAATTGTCCACTTCACGAAATGGATGTCCATTTCACGAAGTGGCTCCACTTGCTGTAACTTCAAAAAATTACGACATCTGGACAAAAAAATTGTCCATTTCTTGAAAACGAAATCGTGTTTGTCCAGTTGCTGAAATCAAGCTTCCTCACTGCAAGTGGATGCACAACATTATCCTTTTCTTGAAATGGATGAGTGAGGAATCTCTGATGCTGAAACAAGTTTTGTTTTACTATTTAAAAAGGTTATTTTATTGAGCACTCAAAAACCCTCTAAAAAATGACGTGCATCCACTTGCAGTAAGGAAGCTTAATTTCAGCAACTGGACAAACGCGATTTCCTTTTCAAGAAAATGACATACGACAACCGGAACCACTTCGTGAAATGGACATCTATTTCATGAAGTGGACAATTTCGCCAAGTGGATGCGACATATACGTATGTTGATGGCCGTTTTCTTGTTAGCAAGATAACTCTCGAAGAAAAGCGGAACGCGCTTTGGCCCAAAAATCAGTTGTCATAAGTCATAGGTTCATTTTGAGGGTAAAGTTTCTCTTTCGCTTGCAGTGCGAGATACTAGCTCAGAGGTGTTCGTTTTGGTTGGCCTTGCGCATGGAAAGCTGTTTTTGTAAGCGTAAAATTGTACCATACATCGTTTCATTATTTTTTGTACATCTAGACGCGTCAAAATAATAAAAGCCAGTTATGAATCGTCAGATGTAACTCTTTCCCGAATAGATTGCAGTGAGCACGCATTTCGTTGGTGCAAAATTCGCTAACAACACTATTCTGATAGCTGGTATTATTTTTGTTTTGTAACAGGATTGTTTAGGTATACATATTAGCTTTTCAATTACACATTTTCCGCCTTTTTGATTATTCCGAGATTACCGTACGGGCGACTTGCTTTGATCACCTCACTAGAGCTCAATATCCGAAACAGTTGAAAACAAAAACGTTTTTTAAGGGTGTTGGCATGACTGAAATGGTTCAAATCGGGCTTGATCCTCTAAATAAATAATGTAACATCTCAAAATAGCAATTTATGAGAAAAATAATGCCAAAAATCTAGTATAAATATAGCCGGGTCTAATAGACCCAGCGCACGGATTTGTGGTGATTTCAAACGTCATGCATACTAGGGCGTAGACGAAGATTGTTGCGGGATATTTTACTCGTGATTTTGAGTATTCCAGAATTTCACTGCCTCCCTCAATAAATAGTTTTCAACTCGATATACACGTTGTAAAAATACATTTCAAGGTCCTAAAGAAGAGATAAAGTAATCTGCGTAAGTGCATCCAATTCAAAATTTTACGATACGATGTAACACCCAAATTTCAGGTGCTCAACGTTGGCTGCATATTTTTCAGCTCATATTTTTAATTATTTATTTTAATACAGTTTATTTGTTTTTACTTTGGTTTTAAATGTTTGCCGTTTCGATGCACTCAAGTCAAGAAGTGCGAAGACCCCTATCTTGTCGTGCGACCGTTAATACTTTGGTTAATACGCTCTTTTTTGGAGGGTTTTTTCCTTTTTTCTCTGTATGTGTAGTTCGTATGTCTGCCGAGCGTTCTGCGATCGATTCGCCCCTCAGCGGAAGCCGGTATGAAATTATCGACGTAGGATAAAAATCATTAGTCCTGACGCTGACAATTAAAATGGTTTTATTTAGTTTATTTAATTATTGTTTTGGAGAAAAGAGATCAATAATTATCAACTCACTAATGGAGTTGTGAGATTGTAATAATGACGGTGAAATTATGCCCTTCTCCGCTTTTAGGAGAATTAATATTCTAGATCGGCTTAAAAAGTGGGAAACTGGTTGCATTTTCCTATTGTCACTGTTTTGCAATTATTTAAAAAATTTTGAATGTAAGCACAGGCTAATTCACTGGAACGAATTACGGTAGTCAATAAGTACGTAACGTGTGCATGTATAGGTGAGATGCAAGCACATAATTATCTCGGTTGATTAAGTTAGTGACTTGATTGTCATCGGTGACCCCATTTTTTATACCTTAAATTACGCATTAATTTTTGGTGAGTTTTTTGTCGTTTCCCATTCGAATGAAAGCTTGCACCACTGCGTCCCTGGGTTTATTTTGGAAAAATCAAATCCTGGTCGTTACTTCCTGGAATTGATATTTTCGAGGTTATACCAGCACAAGTTTTTATTCCTTTGAAAACGTTTTTATTTTAAGCCAAACGTTAAGGTCCGCAAGCCCTCACGATCATTGTACATGGTTTCTAGGTACGATGTTTACAATACATTTTAATTGCAGATTATGCTGAGATACGCCCACGTTTTCGGCTGCGTCCCACAGTGTGGCGTAAATGAGTATTGATCAACAAGTTTCTTATGGACCGAAAGAAGTGGTAAATTCAGTTATCTTTCCAAGCTCACGTTCCTAGAACCATCTGGAAATTTGGGCCCTCAGGATCCATTAGAAACTTGTCGATCTATAGTTGGCCCCTGTGCGTACACGGAAGTCCGAGTTTGAACTCAATTTAGGCCATAGTATTTGTTCCTGTGTCTTAGCATGCTGACCAAGAGTTTGTAGGCCGGAGGTGCGACGACGGTTTCATACAGAAAAAAAGAGAGACATTGATTTGTTATTGGTTCACGGTTCCGGAAGCCTTACCTTTGTTTTTTGAAGGGGTATGGCTTTTAGCTAATTATTTATTGTTTTATGTTATATAATGATTGAAGATGGCTGGCAGCAGCTGAAACCGGTCCCGTAATAAAGTAATCTTCACGCGACGTGAACGTCTCTCTTTTTTCCTGTGTCTTAGGTTTACTTCCCCACTTTCATTCACGGTTGAAAAATCACAGTTTTTATACGAAATCACGCAAAGTGCATTTCAGGCAAGAGAACGGACACTTGATCTCGAGTAAGGTATCTTATTCACAACACCGTCGGGGCTGCACCCGAGCCAAGGGACCCGGGAACAAATTACGAAACCCACGATTTGCATTTTGCACAGGGAAGTGGTTTCATATACCACCTTCGCGCCACCGATTCAGTTTCTCGGCCATGTTTGTCTTGTTGCGTTGTTACCAGCGGAAGAGGACCGATACAAGTTCTTGAATTTAACGTCCCAGTATGTCAAAAGTTCGTAAGCCCTCGATGCTGTGATCCGACAACCTCCTTCGCTCATTCAGGTCCCAGAACCTGCAAAAAAGAGTACATCAGGGTACTGGGAAGCGAACATGCTCAAAAATGACTTACTTGTTTGACTAGCGTGTTCGTCAGCAAAATGTCACGCACGCTTTCAGAATCAAGTGCCACCTTTTCATTGAAAAATTCAACCACTTCTTTAGACAGAAAGGTAGTAAAGTACGAAACCCAAACGGGAGAGAGGCTGCGACGGTGTCCCTTCTGTCGTGGAGGCGAAGAAAAAGCGCAGGAGCTTCGTGGGCCACCGTTTCCTTGGCGTGTAGGAGAGAAGCTCCTGATTGTGAGCCTAATTGACGCATAGTGTTCAACATATATACACTATGGGGGAATCGAACGAGAGAAAGTACCTGGGCAGGAAGACATCCGCGACGACGTGCTAGCATTTTGCTAGCAGAGTTGTTAGCTGTACAAGAGCAGTTTGCGTCCACGATCTTCTCCTCGTTGTCTACAGGAACGTTGACCTCATGAAGAGGACCCGACAAATGACTAGTCTGTAGGCAAAGTCCGAATAGGTATATAGTTTTTCTCGGTCGTTTTGTTCACGCTTCCAAGCAAAACACGATTTGACCCACACTTAACACTGCATCGCCCTGCTTTAACGCGTTGCTCAATGCTCCTGTCCTCGCCGATGAAATCGATGATACTGGCAAAAATGTCATGATGATGAAAATGATTGGTGAACCCAAAAACACAATAGTTAAAAGAAGTTATGTACCAAGCCAATTCACAGTATTCCTAATGGATTACCTACCTCTCGATTGGCGTGACAGGATTCTCAATTATTAACGAACGAATAACATAATTACAACACCGTCGCAGGCCTAAAATGTCATTAGAATAAAGGGAGCTTAGCACAACAGCATGACTCAACTGATAACTGTGAAAATAGCGGTATGGTGTGGTGGTGGGTTCTAAGAGTGACAGTCCTGTGAGGAGGGGGTCTGGGGCACTTGCGTTTGGTCCACTCATTCAAATGGCAACTTTACTAAACCCGACCACTTTCCACGGATGGCTTACAGAAGTCGAAGTTAGCCATCCAAAGTCGTTGCTGACCTCAGAGTAAAAATCTGAAAAAGTTGAACTAGCTGATAACAAGTCGACCAACATTACAGTCGACCTAGATTACAGTTGTCCCTGATTACAGTCGACCAGTGATAAGGTCGACCAACATTACGCACTCAACTTTTCCTTACAGTTACAGATAAGATGTGAAGAGGTAACGTTAACAAAACAAGGCTCGTATGACTATAAAAATAACGTTAAAAACACGCGGAAATTTCACCTGTGCTAGCTGAGTCAAGTTTCTTTGGATTTAGGATAATCGTGCTTCGTCTACCCTTTTTTACATCGTTAGAAGGTAAACTGAATGCTCTAGGAACTTCCTAGTTATGAAAAGATCAATCGCACTTCCAGAATTTTTATTATCATATTATTTCATTTCCTGTGTTCATCGTCTACACTCAGAAGAATGTCGAGTCGAGAAGGTGGTAAAAAGAAGCCGTTGAAGGCGCCAAAGAAAGAGTCAAAGGAGTTAACTGATGAGGATCTTGCAGCCAAACAAAAAGCGAAGGAGCAGCAGAAAGCTCTCAACGAATTGAAAGCTAAAGCCGCCCAAAAGGGGCCGCTCGTGGGTGGTGGAATTAAGAAATCGGGGAAAAAATGACCTTGTAACTGTTCTTATTCGAAACCAATACATTTCTGTTTGTAATTACAATTAAAACTTATCGTAACCTTTGTTGAATGTTGCAGTGATTTAAGGTGCGTTTACACTGAAGTGTCGTGCTACACTAGGTCCGTTCCATTGTTTTGCGAGTGCGACACTTTTGAAGAAAATCATCTGGATTCATTCAATTTTTCAGAATAAGTCAATGAAATCACATGGTTTTCTACACTAGAGTAGTTAGTGCAAAACAATGGAACGGACCTACTTATTGCTTGAAATTTAGTGTATGACACAAATTTCCTTGGTGTGAATTTTTATCAGAATTTGTACAGTCAATCTGAAACTTTACATTTACGCCCCTTTCTACAAGTTCTCTCTTCATGTTATCATTAGAAAGCTGCTAGAGAGGACCTATATATGGGTGAAGGAATGGCAGCTTAATTTTATCTCGGAGGACCATTTGGTGGTGGTGTTCGAGGATTTTTTCTTTACTGAAGAAGTTTATGATTTCAGACCCTATCGGTCCTTTCTCACAACTCTTAGTCATCAGGTAGAATTCGTGGTTTCAGAAAACGCAAGCTTATGGTTAGATGATAAGAATCTTCTATGTTACAGTCGAAATCCGTTAAAGCTAGTGTAGTATTAACTAGTAATTGATACTAGTTTTTTTTTTTTTTTCTTCTTCTGTTATTCCACCTTCATTCAGTAAGAAGAAGAAGGAAAGAAACAACAAAAACTAGTAGTATGTAACTAGTTAGAACGGATTTCGGGCTTTAAGTGTAACATAATACATTTCTAAGGGCAAATTATTCAGTTTTCTGAGTAGGAAGTGACACCTTCCCCCAATTCCCCACAATCCCCCGAAGAATATTAAAATAATATGTTGAATACCCCCTTGAAATAACACTACTTCAATGAACATTAATAATGTTTTATCAAGATTAATTCCCCATGTACAGAAAATTTTGCTCCATAAATGCTGAAAAAATATGCCAAGAAAAGTATAAAAAAAAATATTGGGGCATTATGCAGGGTGGATCCGTACAAGTGTGACAAAATATTTTGGGTAAAACTATGTTAAAATTGGAGTAAAATGGTACCTTTCGAAGTGTTCTACGTCGATCCGTTTCGGAGTTATGATTTTTTTTGTGTTTAAAAAAGTAACCAATGATTGCTTCAAAAAATCCGTGATTTCTCGGCTTATATCGCACCAAATCCAAAACGTGAAGCCATTTTCAGAAACTACGGAACATTTCTTTTAGGATAGAGACCATTTTATTGCTTGAAATAATATTCAACACCCAGAAATCTGGAACTTTTTCCATAAATTTACGTGGCCTCCGTAATTTGTCCGCTGTACCCAAACGGCTTCCTTTACAGACTTTCTATGCATCACAAAAACTTCCCCGTCTTCTAAGCTTCCTTTTGGCGTGTTCACATTTCATGTTACCACTGACGTCATTCTCACGAAAACGTCACGAGAATGCACAAAAACCGTGTTTTTACGGAACGTGGGCCATTGCCTAGTACGGTATTCGTGAAGAGTGCATAAAGATCGGCAGTAAGTAAGAACAGGTTATCTTACCATGGAGAAGGCAAGAGGCATTCAATTCGACCCCCCTCCCCCAGTGATTCATTAAATTGTCGCTATTCGGGGGGGGGGGGTATAATTGAATACCGTTTGCCTACGATAATTATCTTCTCCTTCCTGAAATATCCTGTCCTCCCTTTCTAAAACGGTATTTTCATAGAAAAATATAGGCAGTAGCCTATGGGCCAAGTGCCAACAATATTCGTGAAGGGTGCTCAGAGATCAGTAGAAATGGATGGGGGAGGGGGTCAAATTGAATGTCTCTTGCCTGCGATATTTTCTCCGTGGTAAGATATCCTGTTCTCACTTATTCTAGTGACATGAAATTTATAGTGGTAACATGAAATTTGAACACGCCAAAAGAAAACTTAGAAGACGGGGAGGTTTTTGTGATACATCGAATTGCACAACGGCTGTGAAGTGCCAAAACTCATCAGAAAAATTGTCCGGTGTCCCTTCTAACTGGCCTTAGCCTTAAAGCTGAACCCTTTGCCCTTGAAAAAATATAACGGTCATTTTACGGAAAGTTGCTTGACGGTTAAAATTGAGAAAACGCTAATGATGAAGTTTCATGGGTCGGAACTTATTCATAAATCCATATTGCTAAAATAGAACATAAATCGTGATCCCTTCGTAAAATAACCCAACAGTTAATTAATTCGCGATTTTTGAAGTTTCAGGTCATTTCAAGCACGCCAGGAACTAGCATTTTTGTGTCATATGCGCCTTCAGAAAAAAATTCGCCAGTTACGTTGCTGTCGGAGAGCGGTTTGATGTGCTTCTTTGCCTTATTTTTTACTAGTGCTCTCCAATAATAAAGGTCGACAATGTCCGTTTAAGCGTTGGTAAGGGTTTGAACGATTTTGTATAAAAAATCTAATTTCTGATTGGAGTGTAAGCACTTGAGCTCAGCTTAGTGTTAAACAGAACTTTAAACCCATGTGGTCGACCCGGGCCTTAGAGGTATGAAAAGGACAGAGAATACAAGGGAAACGTTGCGGAAAGTTCTGACGTAATCGAACCCTCACTCAACATTTTTAAAAATACTGTAAAAAAAAAAAAAAAAAAAAAAAAAAAAAAAATCCTAGATTAATTTCAAAATTTAATGAGCAATAAATAGACCCGTGAAGAGCCCTCTTTAAGAATCACAAACTTTTGAAAAATGTGCAAGTTCCCCATTCGCTGATAAAACAGAGAACAAGCCTAATTCAGAGCTAAAATTGAGGAAAGACTTATACAGGGTGTAACGGAAAAGTCTGGCATAAATGAAATGGGTGATTCTTGGTCACTTGGTCACATTTGGAACCAAAATGACCGTATGCACCACGGTCCGATTACTTATTGTTTTGGAGATAATCGGGGTTTTCCTCATTTTTAATGCGCCCAGTTTTCCTAATTAAATCGTCTGTAACTAATGAAAAAACGGTCCTTTGAAATTTAAAAGAAGTCATTGGAAAGAGTACTAAATTCTCTATAGGATTGGATATTTTCATGTCTAAATCCCATGAGCTTAGGCAAAATTTGTCTGTCATATTACCGCGAAATTTAACATTTCCGGCTATAATATAAGTTTAGAGGCTGTATAATCGCGAAAATGCAACTGCCAGAGTATGATGATCGCAAAATGTGCAAGATTTGGGGATAAATTGTCACTTAAAATGAATTAGGGGTAGGGGTACATCTACTACGAAATTAATTTTTCAAGGGAACACAGCCAGAACATTTGAATTTCCGGGCTTTATTTTCTGTTAAATTGCAATTTGCAACGGTTAGTAGAATAGAAATGGAGCGATCAGACCGGTTACTCCTAGGCTTTCAAGCTTTTCTAACTCCCACCAGCTGTGGATAGGTTCCGTGGTTACATCGGGAGCATTTCGGCTAAGTGGCCATATTCACATTTCGCGAGAAGGAAGCGCTTGTAGGAGTTAAAATGGTCGATAATGCACTTAAATGTTCAGTTTCTGGGTTAAAATACTACTCGTGGGACCAAAAGCTAAGATTCTGAGGCAAAATTTCCAGATTCCTGACTGATAAATCAATTTTAGAGGCAAAATCACTATTTATGATCGAGAAGTTCAGCAAATTCAGTTTCCAGGAGGGTAAGTAGGAAGGGGCGTTAAAATTTTTACACGGCGTTAATCTAGCACAATTAACATGGTTGACACGTGGATTCCACCAGTTTACTCGTAGTTTCTTTTGCACTCCTTCGCACTCGCCCTCAAACGGATTTCTGGCTTCGCGGTAAATTGCGGTCGATTCTGCCAGTTTTGTCGGAATTTTACTGAAGCTCTAGCTTTTTGATTGCTCGTGTTTTAAATTGATAGTTCTATGGCTGCATTATGATTTTCTGACCTGTTATGAGCAGAACCGATTCTCCCTTCCTTTCTTCCTCCTTTTTACTTCCATGTTTTTGTAACCTCTTCGATCATGGACCACCACCCAGCCGCTACACCTTGCCCACCTTGGATAATATTGTCGGTGCTATTGGGACCATCATATGGGGATAAAGACGATTTTCGGCAGTCCATCTTTGATTTCAGTCGCTTGTTTTTGAGCAGAATTCAGAAAATTTGTGAAGAAAACTCAAATCCTCGGTGTTTCTTTTGGACCATTTAAAGAAACCAGAGGTACAATTAATTCGACTTCGCCAGTTTTACGGAAAACGTACGAGGTCAAAAGGAAAGTTTTGGTATAAAAAATTTAAAATAAAGCGCTGCCTCCGAGCCTATAAAAGTAGTTTCTGTGCCTTACAAGAATGTTACAAAGAAAATTATTTTCGCGAACATCCAACTGCTTCGATTGAGAAACTGAGGAGTCTCTGTCTCCCCTCAAGCGATTATTATCGAATTCGGCAAACAACGACGATCGTAAAATAAAATCGATCCGTTTTCTTGGTGACCAAATTATACAACTAAAATTCTCTGGAGCTTGAATAAGGAACACGTAGCACATAAAAACGCCAATAAGGACCGGATAAGGAAAGTAGATTGCCCAAAAAATGAGTGAGATTGACTTTGGATGGGGGGGGGGCGACTTTTTAATTTGAACGATCTGCTCGAACTCTGGACTGACAGCCTCTACCAGAAGGCCGGTCTACACTTCAGTAACAAAAAACTGGAATGGTAAAATTATTTAAATATTAGTGTATTTTTCATTAGCGATGATAAAAATTACATAAATTACAGCCTAGCCTCCTCCCATATACATTTATTTATAACGAGTGAGGGGGGGGGGAGTCGATGAGCAGATGAGAATTTCGCATAGGAAGAGCAGGTGTTTTTTCCTTGTTCTTTTACACAGAGCGCATTTCTTCGATAACAAACTTGTCAACCATAAATGATAAAGTGAGAAATTCTTTCTGGAGCAGCGATTTGTAGGAGACATTGTTAGGGTCAAACTTTGGGCGAGTTAGGAACAGAAGGAGTGTGCTTTTTGTTAATGTATAATTCGAGAAGTTTCAATTTTGAAGGTGAAAGCATCGAAAGGTAGGGCCGGAGAGCAGCGTCGCCCGCCTTGTCGTGAAGAGCAACCATGCAAAAAACGGCAGACTTTCGGACTAGACTCTCTTCGTGGCCGTACGCTTGAACGAGGGCGGGCATGATTTGAGGGAGCATAGGCATAACATAATGTTTGGGTTGAGCCTCAACCACTTTCGTTAATGTTTTAATGACCGACAAATTCATCGGGAAAGGATCGGCCGTCATCAGTGGGACGAGGACTTTTATCACAATGTCGGGTTTGAGAGCGTGGGCGATTTCTTCGACACATGGTTCAGCTTGTTTAGCTAGCTAAATGAAGCAAGAAGAGAAACGAGTGTAACAAAGCGAAGATACATCTCACAGGAAAATCGTTACTTACTTCTCTGTTGGGATCGGAAAATGTTTTCAAAACGTTTATGAGTATGAGTTCTGTATAAGACTGAAGCAATGAACCCAGTGATCTCTTCTTCAACATTTCGCACAACGCTGACAAAGAGGCTTCTCGACATTCCTCATCCCCCTTGACGACCATAGGGAGAATAATGCGTAAAACGCGCCTGTAACAGCAACCATTAGTTTACAGGAAATTGCGGGATAAAACTACTCCAACTCAAACCTGAAATGGTTCGAGATGACAACTGGGTCAGCCTCTTTGACTTGAGTGGCAAGTAGTGACAGCGCTAATTTCATTTCCTCGCCATTCAGACTTTCAATTGTGTCCAGAGTTTTCTCAAGCTCAGATTTGTCTCCAGGGTGAGCAGCAGAGTTGTTACCATTTTCTGCAAATAAAATACCGCGATATTCCCGTTATTGGACGCGACGGGCTATTGTTTGTAGTTTAACAACAAATTTCCGGTTCAATGGACTAGACTAGAGCGAGTGAAAAACTCAATACACATACCTGACGAACCATTACTGATTCCGTTCGTAGCATCCAGACCGTTACATTCCTTGGAATCTTTTGTTGGTGAACCTAACGTCAGAGATGCAGCCTAGTATTAAGAAAAAAAAAAAAAAAAAATGAAATACATTTCGAAAAACTGAGGGATGAGCGTGTCTTTACTAAACTAACCCAGTTAGAAATGGCATCTACTTCATGTTTCACATCATTCAAAGACATCTGACTGATGCCGCTATCGTGTGATGCGGTGTCCGCTATTTTACCGTCGTATGAATACGACTGTATTTCAGCTGTCGTTCTTCTCAGAGATCTGTATACCTGATCAGGACTAAGTGGTTCTTGCTTTATTGAGCCGGCTAAATCAGCTGACGGACTACTGTTGAGACTCATTTTTCTGACGCGTCCCTGGATCAAAGTCGCTGCCGCTTCCTAGGAGGTAAAAAATGGAAAGTAATACTTTGACGAACAATTAGAGAAAGTAGACGGAATGTACCTGGTACTCTTTTGGAAGCTGAGCAAAACGTAGAGTCACAAAAGGCGTGTTCAGATTGAAGAGTGCTAGAATAGCCTCTTGAGCAGCTCGGCGAAGCTCACTCCCCTGTTTGATCGAGTCCCCCATCGTCCAGCCGATCATTTTGGTCAACGCCAAAGCTGTTGGATCACGGTCGGAAGTCGACAAAGGAAAAGCGGCAGTTGGATCGGCGCTCGGTGCAGTTCGTGCGAGGAACTGGAGAACCGCTAGTTTGACTCGAGTGTTAGGCGTTTGGGTCGGGTCGACGAGGAATTTCAGAGCCCAATGCACCATGGCTTCTGGGCCAAACGCATCACGAACCGCGTCCAACGTACGATTAATTTTAGCCTAAAATGTAAAGGTATTCTGTGCACCGAACGTCAAAATAATTATATTCTATTTAAGAAACCTGAATCGATGTAAGTAAGTCAGAACCAAGCTTGTTAAACAGTCTGGTGAGTAAAATATACAGCCAAGGATGAAGATCGCCCGCGTGAGTTGAAATCAAGTCAGCAACAGTATCCAAAAACAAACTGAATACCTGAAAAGTTCCACAACTCGAATGAAAAGGCTCATAAGCGACTTGACAATGCTCACTAGCGTACCTTTGTGTGCGAATCACTCAACATTTTTGTGAAATTGTCTGTTATGCGAGTAAGTTGATGAGGCGTCAACGAGTTTCCAGCTTGAAGATAGGCTGATAAGCTGACTAAGCCGTCTTTTCTATCGCTCCAATGGGTGGATTCACACGCGTGCATTATTTCCGTGATATCCTGATCATATAAATTGTATGTAAGTCAATCAACAAGCGTGAAAGGCTTTACCAAAAATAAAAGTAAAAAAACTCCTTGGCAGAGAACCTAACGTACCTTTAAACCAGGCTCCCAAATATCTCTGTACAGTCTGGACTGAGAGCCACTCCAGGAGTAAGACTGACAGGTGAGCATAACGAACATCGATGTTATTAGAAAAACAACAAAAGAACATACGACTGCATGTCATGAACATAAAGTAACAATCAAATCTTTACTAGTAGCGCCTCACAGTGGTTAGTCACGCTTAAAAACGAAACACTCCCGACCATTTACTACTCACGTTGACTTGTTTTCCTCTATTCTACAACTTGAAATACAAAAAAAAACTTACATCCGAAGTTCTTCTGTGAGCAGACGACTCGAAGGACCTTTCCGAACAAACGCTCGACGTTTCAGAGTCGTCGGAATGATCTTCCAATCCGCGGACCGTCCTCCTTGGCGATGTAATTGTACTCGGATCGTTTCTACACTCACCCTTTAAATTTCGACAAGGAATGAAGAAAAAATTGCTTTACGAATGATAAAAGATTATAAATTATTACCAGAGCGTCAGCAAGTGCAGTTTCGGCTTCCTGTGACTGATAAAGTATCCTTTGAGCGAGAACCGGCGGCCGGGATGTAACTGTGTTAGATCTAGCAGTGGGAGCTGATGTGCCTCTAACGCTTCTCGGTATTCCACCACCCAAAGGCGGATGATGGTAGCGGCCAGGAGAAGTTTCCCTGGACGCGGCTCCACTCCGTGATCCCGTGTAAGACGGCGAACGTCGACTTCTGTCTGCCGGAGTGGCAAACGTGGCGTAGTTGAGGCGTGACGACGGCGAACCCGATCTTGAAGACGCTGTAGCCATTTTAGTTTATAACAGCGCGAATTCGGTGGAAAATAAAGAAAATATTACATACGCGTGCTTTGGGATACCCTTGTAGATCGACTTCGTGCCTGACGCGAATGTTCCGGGGAAAATGGCGTCATTGGAGTACCAGTAAGTGAGGTCGGCCCGTCCGAACTTGTTTTCTTGGGCCTCGCTGGAAAAAAAGAGACAAATTAAGTTAACCACTAAATCCACTAGAGAACATCACATCTCTGAGAAAAATGAATTTAATCGCTACCATTATCCGCACCTCCACCATTATCTGAGAGAGAGAGAGCCGTAAAATAGAAAGTACACTCTTTTTTTTTAAGCCATTAAATTTACTCTATACTAATAACTCGACTCAAAAGGGACTTACGCAGACTTGCATTCGAGCCAACTTTTTGGCGCGCGAGAGCTGCGTACTGCGCTCGAGCTTTGGCACGTTGAGCTGCCTGTAAATCGACAGCTGAATTCGAGCGCCTCGACGCCGGCGTTATTGGAATGAGAACCTTTCGTGCACTTGAAAATTCTGAAAAAAAAAAAAAAAAAAAAAAATACAGACAAGAATTACGAAAGAAGTAAAAGTGTGAATGGGAAGAAGCTTCCGCGTTGATAACAAATGCCGAGAGCATAAGCCCTACTGCCCAAAATATAACCTTTTTAACGACTACTGATGGCCAGTTTGAAAGCTAATTGTACTCAAAGAAACACCAATATTTTTGAACTGAGACTACGGCAGAAGATCGTTTTGAAAGGAGAAAGAAGTCGTCTGCACTAACATTGCTTTTTTTCCGGGTTTTCTTCATTTTTTGATCCGGAAAGGAAAGGAAGTATGGGATTCGTGAAAAAAATCGAGTTCGAGCTGACTTCATGTTCTTCATTTGCATCAAACCCCAGAATTGTATATACAACCAACTCAGCCTGGCCTCTGGGGGGTTTAGTGAATTTCAGGACGAACCGCCGACCTATGCAAAATATGAACTTCCATGAGAGTGGTGAGACACATCAGACAATTACACGAACGCACCAGAGCGCCCAGGAACCTTAGCCGCCATTTCTACACCGTTCAGGCCATCATCAATGGCCCTGCCATGCGCAAAATCGTATCGGTGTCCTCGTGAACCACGAATGGTGATCACAGTGGGGAGGCACCTCCGCTCCTAGGCGAGAGGTTCACTGGTTTAACAGTCAGCTTGGCTCAATTGACTGAGGACGCAACTTGAATCACTTGCGTAATCGTAGTCCTCAAGTACTCATGGGTTCTCTGGTTATGAATTAACTTCCCATTTTGTTGCTTGATTTTGACATTGAATCCAAGGTATTACACTACAGGAAGGAAGAAACGGGCCTCGAACGGGTTACCTTTGTTTTCGTACACTTATATGAGTCTCGAAGTACAAGATTTAGCTGAGGATTTTAGGACCAGTAGCGCAAGCAGCGTGTTTATTAGCCTATGAGTAAAAGGTGATTGAAGCGTGCAATATGGAATCGTGGGAGAGAGGGGGGGGGGGGCAAATGGAGATTGAACGGAACCAGAACGCAGCGAAAAGATTTAGGGCCTACGCATACTGGGTCACTTTCCGCACCCGAGTGACAAGCCGACTACTGCCAGCCACTGAGTGGCACTTCGAACAGTTCGAAGAGCTGGGATGAACCACCGAGAAGCGCTCAGGAGCAGATCCAGTTTTTCCTCAAAGGGGAGGGGGGGCACAAAGAAGTTCCTTCACGTTTTTTCTCCATTTTAGCCGCAATCGAGCCCTTTTACTCAATTCGCCCTCGAAAAGGTCTCCATAAACCGCAAATTAGTGTATTTTCTTAATTTTGGCCCTGACGTAGAATCGCGAAACCAAGAATGGTCATGTTTTCTCAAATTCAGACGCAAATATGAGCTCTATTTCTCAATTTTATCGGCGACTAGGCCTTTTTCCTCCAAATTAACCTTGGATTGACGGAATTTTGACGGCCCTTTAGGGACGTTTTGGCCATGACCAGCTTCAATTTGTCAATCGAACTATTTGATAGACTCATAAAGCGCTTCCGGCTCGAAACAAAACGTTTTGAAAAAATATCACTATTCGAAATCGAGACGGACTTTGAAGCTGAAGTTGAATGAACATTGAATGAAGGCCTCCCAACATGTTTTTGGTACAGGGGGGGGGGGCACTCAGCGGCGCATCAAAGTGGCCCCGTGTGCGGAGGCCCTTACCGAGCGATGACGGACGAAGTCATCAAAAATTAAATGAAGTCACGGAATGTGGCATCCGACAGTCGTCAAACAGGAACCTAATGGTCTAGTTAGAATTCGCACAGATCCCTCAAACCTCACCCAATCTCAAAGTTGGTGTACCGATTTGACAGACCAAATCGGAATCCAACAGCCAAATTTCAATTTTTCATATCTAGCTGGGTGGAAACTTTGGACGTTTCCTATCTTTCTCCCTCTGAAAGTTCCTCGAAATTAACAACGTCATCACATCCTTGGGTAAATTCTTCTTCCAACGGATTATCCGTTGCGCTAGAAATGTATAAGTTGTGCACGTCAGAAATTTTACAGGACACCCTTTATACTGATACGTAGCCTCCCTTTAGAATCCTCGCCAACCATAATGGGGACTTACAATGCTTTTAAACGAGGTTATGTCAATACACACTCATGGATTTGGAGAATAGTAAAAGGAGCAATGCAGAGTTTCTTATCGAGGGAAATACATAATTACGGAATAATATACATCTTGTTGTGGGAGAGGGAGGATTTCAACAGGAGTAGTTACCTATTGGCGAGTGTAAAGTTAAAGGAGGAGAAGTGTAAAAATATCAATAATACCTAATCCCAACAGGGGCACAACATGCAAGTCATCAGAATTAACAGGAATTAACTGCGGGAGTCAAACAGTAAATGGTGCCTATTTCGGTAATTCAAATGCTTGCCAACTCAAAAACTCAGCGAAACCTGTTCTATGGCAAACCTGCAATATCCCCACGACGGAGAGTGGGTATGCTGGAACCACTCGATCGGCGAGTCGAGCATAAATTCTCCGTGCTTCCGCCTGTCCAGCCGCACGTCAAAAAATGGGCAGGTTTAATTAGACAGACCATGAATCCAAAAAAAGGAGGTGATCAAGGATCATTTCAAAAAATACCTGTGGGTGGCCTCATTCTTTCTCGCGACGATGCCGAAGATGGTTGATGCAATGAATTGGAAGAACTCGAGTTCGACATATCAGAGTGAAGACTTCGTTTGTAGGAGGTATCGAGGGCATTCAGCAGAGCATCCGCTTGGTCGGGGAAGTGTTCTTTGAAAGCCCAGTACGCTCTATTTGACGAAATGGAAACAGTTGTAGATATATTTTTTTTCAAAGAAAGAAAGAAAAAGACATTTCGGTTCACTCACTTTCTAGCAGTAAGACGAACTTCTTGATCCGCGTCAGTTATGCCCGAAGTTAGCGAGTTCTGAAGCTGAGTCAAATGTCTCTGAAGAGGAGGGAGCGGCCAGGAGGATATCAGTTGATGAACCGCTTTGATGACCGCCCTACGGATTTCCCTGGACTTGTGAGCCATTCCCGAGCAGATGTGTGGAATGAGACGCGATGCCGGCGTGTGTCGTACTATAAAACCCACAGCCACCACTCCAGCACTAGCGATAATTTTTGCGGAGTTCTGAATGAGGTTGATTAGACACGGAATCATGCTCTCGGCAAAAAGTTCGAATTTTAACCCTAATTTTTTTGCCAGAAACGCTATTGTGACACAAGCCTCGCGCACCACTTGTGACCTCAAGTCTTTCACGGACGCTTGAAATGCGGGATCTAATTGTCTTAAATGCGAATAAAACTCATCATACTCATTGGCACCGGCTATTAGCAAAGAACGGATTTTCCTAATCTAAACAAACACATTTTTGATTTACAAAAAAAAGAAACATAATTTCAAGATAAGTCAATCAAAAGCTAAATACTTACAGCATCAACACGTTTACTCCAGTCAAGAGAAGTGTCAGCAATAATGTTGCGCACTTTAGTCAATTGTTCCTCCAGATCTTTAGGTGAGAATATTTGCACGGTTGGCACGGCTTCAAAGGCTTTGAGGAATCCCTCCTCGTCCAACGCCCCAGCTGCGGGCCCACTGATGCCGCTACTGAGAGATGGCGTGGATAAGACAGAGTTTCCGACCGCTCCTAAAAGTGGAAAATTAAGGAATTATTTAAACCGTAGTTCCCGAAGTGGAAGTTTTTTGTTGAGTTCTTTAAATATTTGTGGTGGGAGTTAACAAATCGAGTCATCGACACGATGCAACCCGTTCGAGAGTCCATCAGAGTGTGGACAGTCTTAGTAATGGGGATTACGGTGCTGCTGGTGTTGGGTATTCTCGAACCAAGAGAACTTCTACCTTCTCTTGATGAGACGACGGAGAGGCTAAAGGCCCAAATACACCATCCGACTGCTCGGCCGACAAAAACCCTAGAGTAATCATCTCAGTGCTCGGCCTAGGGAATTAATTCTAATTCGGCAGAGATAATTTGTTCTTTGGGGTAACCATCATGCAACCCACCTTCAAAGTGCCAGCGCTTAAGGGGGGGTTTCCTCGACCCTTTCCTAGTCAGCCCTCGTCTAAACTTCGCACATAAATTTTGGCTCCATTTCTGCATCAACATTCGATTTCAAAGTCTAATTTTAATCTTCAGGAAGTTCTACAGTGACGTTAGATCTTGCTTTTTCAAATTTTATCCCTAAAATAACCCCAAAGCACTTTAGGATTGGAATGTGTTTTAAGGTAATTTCAGGGATGGAATTTGGAAAAGCAAGATCTAACGTCACTGTAGAACTAACTGAAGATTAAAATTAGACTTTGAAATCGAATGTTGATGCAGGAATGGAGCCAAAATTTATGTGCGAAGTTTAGACGAGGGGCGACTAGGAAAGGGTCGAGGAAACCCGCCTGAAACCCCCCCCCCCTTAATGATTATTTGCAAGGTGACTACAGTTTGTTTCCTAATATAACCTACTATATACTAATATAAGGACTAAAATAGAAACCCCGGGCATGAGAAAGCTCTTCCGTCTTTATTTCACGTTTTTTCCCCAATTTTTACGTCGTTCTTTAAACATTGTCACGTCACAGCACAATAATGAATTAATGAAAGATATAATAATAAATGAAATAATAAATAGCAGAACGCAGAAGATGTCGGTGTAAATCAAAAGGATTTTTAATTACGAACGAACCGTTTCACAACTTCCGAGCGAAATGAAATGAATAGCATTTATTTACTATGGACCAAAAGTGTAAAAACAGATGGCGGTTGGATTGTAATATTATGAGACAAACATCATGGAATTACATGACTTCATCTTACATCAACCTCCGCTCTCTAGAGCTTTTGTTGGGGTTGTCCTTGTTGGGGCAAGTGTGGATAACAACACTCAATCGATTTTGTCTAATTGTTTTTGATTTACAGTCGTTAACTACTGTTGTTGAAGTTATGGAACAGGCCCAAACGTTAGATTTATAGACCGACTTCAACGCAGTTTGGATTGATGGACCAATCCCCCGCGATCGATGACCAAGCTTGGGATCTTCCACAGCCAAATAATAACAGAAAGAATGGGCTCGGAATTGTTTTTCTATTTGAAAGGCCAATCCCTGGGAAGGACCTTGACAGGGGAAGATGAAAAAGAGCAATAATAAGACGTTCGAGGCGAAGTGAATCGCGAATGTGTGGCCATTGTAGCTCATTAAAAAAATGGCTAGTTACTGATCATAATTACCGGCAATACGTAATAAAGGAAAGTTATCGGAAAATACTTTCTAAACTATCAACGTGATACACTCACGAAACTGTATAACACAGCTGTGAATGCAGGTAACTGCACAGACATGAATCCCACGTCATCAACCATTGTTGATATAAGCAATTCGTTCCGTCCCAATTCGTCGTTACTCCCAATTTTTCAAATAGGCATGTAGGTACATACTATCATCGTGCAAACAATTGATTGCTAAATTGTGAACTAAAAAAAGGTGACAGTTTTTATAGGCGGCGCAACATATTATGTATATTATACGAGCACAAAAGGTCACATTAATATCAGTAGCTGTCATTTGGAGGAAGTGCTCATTTATCTTTTCAAGTTCCTCCCGTCGTTTTAACGCTAAGCCTTCTTACTCTTACAAATTCAAACTAAAAAAATAAAAGATAATTTTTTAGAAACATTAATAGCCGGGAATTTTTAGACATCTACGTATAATTTTTAAGAACCTCGTGTTATGTTAGACAAGAGTCATTCTCACCATCACCAAAATAATATGACAAAGAAATTGTTGAAACAAAAAAGTGCAAACTACCTCCACCTCGCGTTAAAATTGTAGTGATTTGAGTCAACCAAACTTTTGCCCCATTTTCGTGTAGTGCCTTTTTTACATGACGAACCGTCCATCACAAGCTTGCGTTTTGTTTCATTTTATTACCTGTTTTAGGTTTCCTTAAAGAGCCTGTGCGAAGGAATCTGGATCCAGACCCGAAGGCTAGAGGACTAGAGGCTACATCACGATCTACTTGATAGATAAAACAATTTTCGGGAGGAAAACACAAATACGATAAGATATATTAATTGGAGAGAAAGAATAAGTTAATACGAAGAGTCAATAACGCACACATAATAAGCCAGCACCTTGGAGGAAACAAAATGTTTTCCTACACAAATGAATGAATAGCAAAACTGTTAAGGGGGGCAAAGCAATTTACCTGTTGGAAGAGAGGACGGTTTCGAAGACAATGACGCATTTCTTCGTAAATTAACGCTCGGCGTTTTCTTAGCTGAGGTTGGCTGAAACCATACGAAATAAAAAAAGTTCTGTAATTGACAGTTTAAGTATGTGTATTCGCAGGTGAGAGGAAGCATAGGAGTCATGTGCTTTATTTATTTATTTATTTTTTTTTTAATGGCTTTGCGTACGAGCACAATAAACAGACATGAATCATGAATTTTTTGTTTCTTATATTCTGTTCTGTGCACTTTACACCCGCACTACCCGGGCGTGCGAAGAATACGAGGTATCAACTCAACACAATTCCAGAAATAACGACTGAGCACGACCCCAAAATCATGTCAGTAGTACTTACCTATGGGGTTATCAATATTGGTTCTTTTGGAAATTGCTCTTTCCATCTTATTAGATGATTAGTACTGCGTTGAAAGAAATTTGACATGAAAAACTCGTAAGCTTAGTCATTTTACTTCCGTCATTAAATAATTATTTGTTGGGAGCGTCAGTTTCGTAGGTTTTTAAACTGCATGACTCGTATTTGCCTTAACCCCCTCCTTCGCTGGAAATCTTCAGGACTATCAGTAGCAGCATCGTAGTTTGCAGTATTACTAATGATATATGTTCTCTCATTTTTGTTTCAATGACAAATTTTATATGAATGCTTTGTTTTCTTACAGCTCTTCTAGGCAGCCTAGTAAGACCCGGGATCCTAGGGTATTAAAGGGTCCTTAGATGCTAGGATGTAGTAAGAAATTGGGAATTCAAGCTATCACTTGGAGCGCTGCCGTCTGATAATGAAAAAGAGTACTCCTTAGTAGAATTCCTACTGATTTCAATGACAGTGCCGGGTGCTTTAATTAAATTCGTGTTTTTAAATGTTGATTGAGAGCTCGAAATGAATGAATTTATGTTCTCTGGTTGGAATACTGTATTGCGAGCCAACACAAGTCAATTTTGCGAGTGGCCGTATGATGGAAAACATCTAAGCTTCCACAAAGAAATGCCTCGATGGGAATTCCCTCTCCTGAAAAACACCGGCAGCACCAATAAAACAGTAGGGTACTCAAATAATCAGCCTGTAAACCTGTAAAGGAGTATTTCTCTGTAATTAAGTAAAATTCCACCCCCCTGTCTATGCGTTACTAAAGAAACGAGATTTATAACATCTGTTTACTGGTTTACCGAAATACGGATTTTTATTTGAGTACCCCCAATAGGTACATCTTTTTTTTACTCAAATGTGTTTAACTTCCTTAACCAGAGGACTTCGAAGGCGGCTTCGATAGCCACTGATGGAATGGGAAGTCTCCTTTATTCAGATAAAAGGGGTGTAAATAATGAACCTCAGGGAAGCTTGGTTTGGTTACACTTCTGTTCTGTAGCATTCCCTACTCATTAATGGTCTGGTAATTTGTTCGTTTTGTGATTGTATTGTTACTCCGAAAAAGTGCGCTTAAGGCGGAACTGCAGTGATGATTCCTTGACCCCCCTCCCAACGTCACTCGTCTACTACTCGGCATACACTTCCTCACCTTATTTCTGCACCAATCCTGGTTTTTAATGACTCGTTTTAATCTTCAGGAAATTCCGCATATGCAGTAGTTTTCCTTTTTTCAAATAAGTCGAAGGAATATGAGCGTGAAATTACAAGGTAAAAGTTCAAGGCAAATTTAAAGTAACTTCTGGGATGAAATTTGAAAAACGGTTCAAATGGTCTCAAATGACTCAAAGAACGTTCATACCTACGGACCTAATTTTTTTTTTTATCAAAGTAGCCATTTTTTAAAAAAAGTTAACAGATGTTCCAAGCCCGAAATTGTCTGTTTGCAGACAGATTTAACATATTTTTTGAACAAAAAACTTACTCGTGTAAAGGGGCCCATACACGATCATCCTGGTTGTCAACTTAGTTTACAACATTGCGTGTTGACAACAAAGTTTACTGTCTGTGGGGAAGTTGGTGGTTGAAATTTTGAAAAAACTTCCCCACAGACAGTCAACTTGGTTGTTAACACGTAATGTTGTAAACAATGTTGACAACCCAGGTTGATCGTGTATGGGCCCCTTAAAAGGGGCCTTAAGCGGCCCATACACGTACAATAAATTTTGCGCAAACTAGGGGTTGTACAATAAAATTGAACGTTTGTGGGTTGCACAATTAATGAAAAAACCATTTTTTTTTAATCCGTAAACATCTGGAAAGGAAATATTGTACAATTTATTGTGCAATAATTATTGTACGTGTATCGACCCCTTAATAAAGGAACTACTGCATTAATAAGTTTTTATCGCATATTCTTTGGGGAAAAGTATGTATAGCTTCGCTCAATTTTAGCGATGGACACGACACGACTTTTGTGGCGTTGCTTCAGTTTGGCATTAGGCCGGGGTCGACCACGTCACTTTAAAGTTCTGTTTAGCCTTAAGTTGAGCTTAAGTGGGAGTTGCACATGTGTTTCCTCGACCCCCCTCCAATCATACCTCGCCTACTCCGCATTACGGAAATTACCGCCGTATTTCTACACCAATCGTGGACTTCAAGGGCTCATTTAAATCTTCAGGAAATTCCACACAAGCGTACGATCTTCCTTTTTCATATTTCATCCCTAAAATAACTGTAAAACGCACACAAACTTTTACCTTGAAAATTCACACTCTTTCGACGACTTATTTAGGAAAGCAAGATCGTACGCTTGTGCGGAATTTCCTGAAGATTTAAATGAGCCCTTCAAGTCCACGATTGGTGCAGAAATACGGCGGTAATTTCCGTAACGCGGAGAAGGCGAGGTATGATTGGAGGGGGGTCGAGGAAACACATGTACAACTCCCCCTTAAGAGCTTAAAATCCAATCAAAATTGAGTATTGCACGCCTAGTGACACCTGAAGACAGAATAATTTGTTCGGGATGGACGATTCACACATGCACTGACAGAAAAAAAAAAGATATTAGCATGATTACCTCAAGAAAATGTACGTGATTGTATATCAATACATACTTATCCATGGAAAACGCCTAGTAGCTCAAACAAAATAAAAATTGTTGAAGCAACAGTAAAACGATACAAAATAATCACTCAAACCGGCACTTTTGTGGGCGATGTTGAGAAAAGAGTACTTTTTCTAGTAGTTCACCCGGAAATCCGCCAGACCTCGTATCCGATAGCTTGAAATCCCAATAAGACCCTTGGAAGAGATCTGCCCCGAAGACTGCGCATAGATTTGGATTCGGAACGAAGTTGACGCTATTAGAATAACGCCCGTATTGTACACCGAAGCAGTACAGAGAACTTGCCTTGATTTGAAAGTTTTTCAGTTTATCAGCTTATTATATTAAGTACCTACCTAATTCGAAAGGTACAGACTACAGATTTGTTATAACCTCATCGTGACTGGATCTGTCGTTGGTTTTTAATACGCATTTCCATGTTTGGATGGGCTGTCTCTGTCATTAAAATACCTAGACGAGAATCTTCAGAGGGAATACTAGATGACGTCAAATGCTTGACCACTTCACTTAACAGAAAGTTTTGCGGACTGTCAACTTGACTATTCTGTGTTCTGACCATTGTTTATAGCTGCTGGACAACACGTTTTAGGGTACGACCCGGTTTTCTCAGCTCAAGAAAAGTTCTTCGTTGCGTTCCCAAGAAGTTCGGAAAATGTCACACCTTTTTTGGGATTGGCTGTCACCCCCGTACAATCCCAGGTACACGAGTAAATCTAGCGACCATAACTTCACAGGGATGAATGTGACGAGAAAAGTGGATGGGACTTTCCTGTTGGAAATTTCGCCAACTTTGGACTAAATCTCGCTAAAATTGATGGGTTCGTAATCTTATATCCACTATACTTTCTAAAGCGTGAACCTAATTAAAAACTAAATAGTGAAACAATCCACCTTAAAAGCGCCTTTTGCGACTAGCTCACACTACACACTACAGTTGCACTTTAGGGACCATGGAACACATATGCCAAAATCCAGGCATATAGAATTTTTTTCTTCCAATTAGTCCAATTTGACTGGACTAAGATCAGAAAGACAAATATGTAATATTATAACGCTAGGTGAAAGTCACATTTATTGGTCTCATTCTGGATGAGATGGCACAGCAAGTGGTAGTCAACCTCACACCTGTGATCATATTTTACCCTTATCGCCTACTTCTTGTCTAGGCCAGATTTGAGAGCGTCAAAATAACGTACAATACTCCTGCAGGACATATTTTGTTTCCCAGAATTCGAGCTATCTGACTCTTGGGCGTAGCCGAAGGGGGCAGAGATGGGCATTTGACCTCCCCTAGATTCGAAAGCGGGGACTTAGTGGGGAAGCTGTCCACCCCCACATGCGAAAAAAAGTTTTAATTCAACAGGGTCGCCACATTTTGTTTCGTCAAAATTTTCGTAGGTCTAACGAAGTCTTAGCTTTTCAATCCATTTCATGAGTGATTTTCTACGAACGACGAAGTCATTCTTTGCATGTTCAATAAATTCTTACGGGTAGTCAGCCCGTCACAGGTAGAAAAAAATGCCATTAGCTTTAGTTCAGTTTTTCCCCACTAAGATACTACTCCATAACTTAACATTTCGGGCATTGTAAATTCACATTATTTCGTTGACAGCAGACCTGCATTACATGAGCGGTCTAACGTTGAAGCCTAAGTGATAAGCGCTAACGAATTACGTACGTATATTCGAAAAGTTGTTTCTATGACTTCTTCAAACATACATTATCAGTATCAGGATTATAAAAGAAGAAGAAATAAAAAAAGTAATTCTCGCAACGTCGATAATTTGTGCGTACTCTCGGGTTGTGCTATCGGAAAAGATGATGATGTCGTGTTGTCTAATCCCCCCTCCCTTCAGCTGTGCTTGTTACTTGAAAGAATTACATTAAACTTAACATATTTTTTAACTCTGATTTCTAATTCTATAGGCATTTCCTCAGCATTTAAGACTTCAAGGAACGCGCCCGGGTTAAGGTAAAATGTAACTCACCACACAACGGTCCAGTTCGTCTTCTTCAAAGAGATCTGAACAAACAAACAAAAGACATGTATTAGCACAAGTAGTGATCAATTCTCTAAGCAAAACGTTCTCTGTAACACTCTAATAAATTTACGTCACTTTCAATACCAAATTTCAAAGAAGCTCGACAATGAAAGAAAAGTTACGGAATAGACCCGACCCCGGGCCCGAGCTAGGTACGAATAGTAATATAATATATAGACCAATGTGAAAGAAAAATCTACAGATGCTCGAGGATTTGAATACAATTTCGTGCAATCGAATGTGTGGGGCGGACCTAGACACATAAGTATTTTAATTATTCGCCCTACGAATAATTAAGTTTTATTATTTAATTATTTAATTCCCATTAGTAATTACGAATGGGAAATTTATATGATGAACAGAGTTTCCGATGTTGGAACGAGAACTTAACTTGTTTAAATGTACGCCTCGGAAGTTGATAACGTAAAGGCTTATTGGAATAGCAAAGCAGGCTCAGGCTCTTAGATCACAAGGTTCTTCACATAATTTTGAAGTGAAAGCATTCAACTTCCATGGGAGACACGCCTGTACCGTAAACGCATAATCAACGCTCAAGTCAAAAGAAGAGAAACTCCCACATTTAATTCAACAGTAAAATAATAATAACGGTGAAGTAATACTGCTGGAATTCAAGAAAACGAGAGAGGTAGAATTCACAAAATTGTCCGTTCAACGAATGACGAGTGACATTGTTTACTTCCTGGTGAGGCAAAGTAAGTAAGCATCTTTCGAGAGAAATTGATCGGCATCTTTTCATAATGGTAAGATAATTCTTGAATTCAATCCTATAATTGCAAATATTTCAAGGTCCACCTAAGTTTTACAACGGTGGAAACGGAGTAAGGAGGTAAGGACGGTAGAAAAAGATGGAGAAGCACGTGAGAAACCAAGGTTGAAAAAAAATTTGAACGATCTGAAAGACGATAAACATGAAAGATAAAGGTCCCCCCTCGTGAAAAATTATGTACACTTCAAAACCGCAGACTTCTTTCAAACTTCCAACTCTTTTAGCGAATCAATTCTAACTGCGCACCGAAACAACAAATTCCTCCAGCTCAACATCATAGAAATTTGGGTGAACTCTTTCAATACGAAAATGTCCACTCGTTCATTGCTGTTTTCAAGAGTTCGTTCTGTCTTGTCCCCTTGGCTGTTGAATTATTAATATCACGATTTCCAACTGTGGCCTCGTTGCCACAAAAGTGAGTGGGACACGAATTTCGTTGATGACATAGAGTTTTAAAGTTTTAAGAATTAATGACTCATAAAATTAGCTGAGAAAGAGGTCTCATCTTACTTACAATGGCAAAGTGGGAAATATCACGATGGGAATGGACAATGGACCAATTCTTTCCTGGAATAATGCGACAATGCTGAAATGAACCCCACTTTGAATAACGAAGTGAATAAGTGGGAGGAAATGGACACGTTAGCAAGGAAGAAGGGGAAGTGTCAAGAAAAATATAGAAAATTTGACAAAACTGGACTAGCCAAACTGAAGAGAGACACAATATGGAAGAAAAGTAATGTGAAGACAACTGTCACCACCTAGACCATCAATTGGACGACTTACTATCAAGAACTTTGTTTACATAACGCTTTTTCACGTCACAACTTGATAGCTGTTTTTTTGTTATAGCGATTTCCATTAGACACACTACACAAGTGTAGTGCAGCGTCCTCTCCGTAACATCTGTTTCAATTCATAGAGAACGGGTAGAACAACTTACTACACCCCACGAGTGCATTGCATTGAATACAAAACGCTATTAGGGTTCATTTATGATTTTCCAACTTGCGCCCGTAGTTGGTTTGGTGTCTTGGTGTACAGGATCTTATTTCTACAGATTGCTTTTTCACAATCACATCTTTAACTCACGTGACGGTGACCATCTACAATTATGATGTGTAATTGCGAAATAATGTCATACGTGAGAAAGAACAATTTGCAATTATTAGTTCCTAGGCCAGTCAATATGTACAAAACATCAAACATCGCAAATATGCATGTAATCGTTTTTTCTTTTGCACATTGTTAGGGCCAATGAGAGTAGTTTATACTCAAGTTTGCAACCTTCAAAACCTTCTGCTCAACTCGTGGCACTCGAAAAACCACGAAATTCCATCAATTTTTTAGGTTGTTAAACAAAAATACCAGAAGAAAGCGTTTTTCGAGCATACAGTACACAATGTTGAAGCCAACTAAATTTGCTACAATTTAAGCCCAGTCCAAGCGTCCTACGTTTGTTATTTTCGGAGATACAGCCAATAAAGAAATATGTAATATCGCCAAAAAGCGAGATTTTATTGATAGGGTTATTTTTGAAGACCCGTAGCACTCAAACATAATGGTCCTACAGAATATCCACGCGAGAATAATTCTTAGGCAGTAGCTCAATTTGAATCTGACTCTCAGCACCTGGCAAGTTCCTCTAAAACTGTATGAAGTAACTTAGTTTACTACCTTATGCTTATTTTACTCCTGTCCTTTGCAATTTCTTGATAAAAATCCATTGTTATACCAAAAAATGAGGCAATTAGGCCCAATTTGAGTGCCTACAAGAAGATCAAGAGCCATTCTCAAAACTTTTTTTTTCAGCTTAATTCAATTTTCCTATGCTTAATCTATGAGGAAAGACAAATAAAAGTGGAATAAGCTCAAAACAATTTCTTGAAATAGCTTTCGTATCTTCTTTTAGGCACTCAAAATGGGCCTGATTGCCTCATTTTTTGGTATAATAAAGGATTTTTCTCAAAACATTGCGAAGGACAGGAGTAAAATAAGCATGAAATGTTAAACCAAGTTACTTCATACAGTTTTAGAGGAATTTGCCGGGCGCTGGGAGCACCATGGCTGATGTAGTCTAGCTTTGAACAGTTGTCAAAAACTGACATTTTTTAAAATATCCTGATATTTTCCCAGTTTACTCCAAGAATCTTTCGCTAACTTTGGACAAAATGTCCTAACTCACACAGAAAAAAGTGTGCTCTTTTCATTGGTGTCGTTGGATTTAACCTAGGACGCATGCTTCCCAAGTTACAGCTGTTTTTGTTGCGAAAACCAGTGATGTGCTGAAAAACATGAAAAAATCTATACGGATACGAATAGACGGGGGGGATACGAAAATTTTCCTGGCCATAACGAAGGATTTCACTGCCTCAAAAGCAAGACGCCTTCTGTAAGTGAGCGAATTACCGTGTACTTAAGCATTCATTTGGGACTGAAAGCGGTTTATGCCCCCACTTTCGCGGCGGTCCTACGGCTGAACGTTTAAAAACAGAAATGATGTTTAAATACATAAAATGTAGGAAATATTGTGTCCTCTTTTATGAGATAAAAGAGGACACAATATTTCCTTCTGCTCCAGCTTCTGAGTTATCCAAATAATACCAGAAAAATGCAATGTTTTCCATTGTTTTTATTTGTTGGTTTTTCCCCCCTCTCTCTTCTGAAAAAACAATCATGTTTCCCGTCTAAAATTATGTTGGCAAACCACTTATTTGTGTTTAGCAGCCCAAAATACTATAAAGCTCCAAAAATCAAAACTACACCAAAACTTGTCAATGCCTTTTTACCTTATTTTGACATAAGATTACTGGACTACAAGTAAGAAAACGAGAAATTACAAAGGTTGACAAGAATACATTGACAGGGAATGACCAATACCCAAAATCGAGTTTTTTTCAGCTGAAAAGTGCGAAAAGCCCTGCGCCAGTACTACCAACTAACATTTCAGTATAAAAATGAACCAAATTTGCAGCATTTTGTATCGTCAAAAGGGCGAAGATTAAGAGAGTGGATATAATACGCTTTGCGGGAAAAAAGAAAACATTAATTTATTTTTTTTTGTTTTTTTGTTTTACCGACTTGGCAGGAAGTGAAAACTTATACAATGTGTGCCCTGTAGTTGCTGAAAAAACCTTCAGGGTGTAACACGGATCGTAATTTAATGAATTATTGATGCGTGTTCAATGTATCTATCCACTGTAATAAGAAGCAATGAATACGAATCATACACAGGAAATTCTTTCGCCCCCTCTCCACCTGACCAGCTTCATAATAATCGCCATTCATGTTTTGTAAAACTATTTACTATTATGAAATCATTGTAATTGAGGACTAATTAGTGGTAAAATGTTGTTCGTCCAAAGCAAATTATGGGGATCAGCGTCGAAATCTGGCGGGGAAGAGCCAATGGCTTAACTAAACTGAAGCAGATGCTGGTCATAGTATTAAGTACTTGTTCGATGGACAAACACAAACCGTGGTGTTTTATGCACGGGAATGAAATAGCGCAGTTCAAGGCTGGCGGTACATTTCACGAGTCTGGTGCAACAGAAATTCATTAGCTACAGTTTCAGAATTTAAAGTCATTCGCCTCGGAATTTTAGCAATAGTATCAGTCGGCGCTTTTTAAAAAATAAAAAAACGACGAGCTTACACAAAAACAGACTAAACCCAACATATAGGTAGAACTTCTTTTTCTCTTTGGAACCTTTCGGTGGATTTAATCACACCTGAAACATGCAACAGAATGTCTGGTATGAAGGGCAGTTTCTTCTACGATAGAAACAGTTATGAGAGCATTCGTGTGAGCGATGGTGAGGCAAGAGTGAAAAAAAGAGAAAAACTATATGTTTTCGGTCAGGAAAAATGTTTTACAACCCACCCTCAAACTTTTTCTTTGTACGATTTAACAAGTCTAGATTCGATTTCTGGAATGTCCGCACGCCGTCAGGGCCATATTTTGCCGTAGGATCGCTCGAAAAAAATCGTTCTTTCGCGCATATACACAGTTTGGGATCTATATAGTAGGTCCTAACATAACACCAGCGAGATCAACTAGCTCCCTGGGTTTTTATTGGTCCAAAATGAGGGTTTTCAAAGGTTTTGAGATCATAGGGGTATTTTCAAGCCGGATCAGGCTACATTCAAGAATAATAAACCCATTGTAAAATTTGCAGCGTTTTTAAATGGAATCATAAACTTAACACTTTTCGACACCAAACTCTATGCATGTGAAGGTAACCAAATAGGCCAGGTATAGAGAATCAAATACTAGCATCCAGAGAAGCCTAGAAGTTGGGCATACTTTTTTCTCTTTTCTCGCGCGTACTTACAGCTAACTGGTTCAAGTGACCGGAGTATATTGTCCCATTGCAGAATCCAGCGACCCTCTTCACCCCAGTCGACCGCGGATCCTTCACCCATCTAGAAGTCGAAATTGATGCGCCAGTCCAAACCACGATATACGAAGGATGGTACTAATCACACAACATAGATTTTCCCCGATTAGGAGATACGCCCATGCACGATAGAGTACGAAAAAAATCGCCGATTAATAAAAAAATAATAACACCACGAACGCTCGCGATAAACTAACTGACCGCGACTCCACACACAATTGCGAGGATTGCCTCGACGTCTAATTGGCGTTGACTCCACTGGGATGACAAGACGAGTCAAGAGAGGGGCGAGGAAGTAGAACCAAAACAATGTCTTCATTAAAACTAAATAATGAGAAGAATGAAGGAAAATGATAAACACCGATCAAGAATTATGCTTCGAGGTGAGAAAACAACATTTCAGTGCAATGACTGGGTCTATCTGGAAATCCTCGTGAGTTCTACTATAGGCCTATGCGCTACCATGTGATTCCCCCACTCACCCAGGCGGGGGGGTTTATAATCTTCACGACTAACAATTCAATAATAAATTGTGGAACGTATTATAAATCTCGCGTACTTCGGAATGACTTCGGAGAATAAAAATAAGAATGAAAACAAATAAGTGAACGAGAAGAATTCGTAAGCGAAGTGATGAATCGACGCAAAGCAACCCGAATGCAATTTTCATTAAACGAAACAGAATACAGAACAGAATAGCAGTAGAAAGTGAGGTCGCGGTACTTTTCATCAGATAAATCTACCCATCATTGTTAAACCCCTTCCCTTCGAACATCACGAGTTAAATATTATAACGTCGACCCCTGGAAAGATGAAAAAGCAGCATCGTTAGGCAAGGCAAAAGGTATTCTACTATTGTTCTTTTTTTTTTTTTTTTTTTTTTTTTTTTGTCTAACATCCTTCGAAGAGTTTCTTTTTAAAACGGTCACGCTTGAACCCTTCCGATTTTTGAATCACGTAAACGCGCGAAAACGAACGGAATAGGAATATAAATGAGCGATTAATTACAGCACATTCAGCCGGAAAGACGTATGTACGGTGAAAAAATGAAGAAAAAGATTATCACAGGCAATTAACAGATTAAGGTAATATAATGCTAACGACAAGCAAGTGAAATAACTGCCACTAATAAAATATAACAAGTTAACACATCGAAAGAACATTCTTAACCAATTTTGACTTGAGGTACTCGACTAGAAAGTCTGTCGTTAATTTACTTTACCTCACGAACAAAGGATGATTCCAATAAATCAATTAATTTCTGAAATACTTGATTTGTCATGACCCAACATCAATCATGTTGTGGGAGTTTTCCCCAAGAAAATCGCGTAATAAAAAGGTGTTATAAGTCCAGGAAGTAAAATGCAATAACTTAAAATGAGGGTTTGCGTAGAAAGTCTCCTTTCCATTGTTTTATCTAAAAAGTACTTAACAATTTTATTTATGCGGAAATAATATCTTTGTAGAAGCAAAATAATACGGGCCTAAAGGCCCGTTCACAAGCTCTATGTTTGCGTTGTGTAGAGTCTATGCAACCAAACAAATTTATTCCCTCGAAAAATGAAGCATTTTGATAGGTTGCATAGACTCCACAGAACGTAAACATAGAGCTTGTGAACGGGTCTTAAGGCCTTCAGTAGAGTGAGAGTATGCAGGACAAAATGCTACAAACGCTGGCGAAGGACGGTTCATCACAAATTACTAATTTTGTCCATCCGTTTAGCTTCGCTAGGGGAACTTTCCCCAACTGTTGAACGATATGCAAATGCTAATCCTTTTAGGCACGTTTTTATCAACGCCGATCAACAAGTAATCACGATTTCAATAGCATTTTGTATCAGAAATGTTATGGTCGCTAATGGCGACTGATCGCGAAAATATCAAACTTTGTAGGGTGAAAACGGATCTTAGGCTCGCTTCATCAATCGTTGATTAAAAAGCTGACTCAAAAATGCATCTGTTTAACAAAGTCATATGGATTACAAGTCGCGCCGCTTTTGATAAGACACGGTCCTGAAGCATTTTGGGAAAATCGATCCCGATAGATGCCTCTGCAATTCTTACTTTATTCATTTACGAACTAACTTTCATGAAAGGGCGTAGGTTTTTAACTTTTCCCTGGGGGGCTTCTGCTCTCAAATTTGTTAACAATTTATAATTATCACTCTGTTTCGTTATGTATACAGTAGATGCGGTATAAACACCTAGGAATACGAGATCGGACGCTGTAGACTCGTCTCGGCCCTTGACCATTTTTATGCATGATGTTCCGAATCTAGCACGGACTTTGTGGATGAAAGTAGACCTTATTTGCAATCGAAAATGCCAAATACATCATAACCCGAAACTCAATTGTTTCTGAGATATGATTTTCCAAACGTTTTAAAAGACATATATCTCTTTCTTAGTCTAGTGCGACTTGTCGCTTCCAAACGAACACCTGGGAGGTGGGGCACTTCTTTTCATTGATGAGTCAAAGGCAAATGGCTTATCTGGGGGCGGCAAACCAAGAATCGTACTTTTTTTTACATTTTTTGGAAAATCAATTAATTATGAAAATAAATTATTGTTTGATGCTCTGGGACGTTTTTTCATGGGTGATTTGTAGGTTTTATTTTGAAAAATAAAACGTAGACAGATCATAAAGAAAAACAAGGTACATTTCTGTTATTTAGGCCCTTATAACTTAAAATAATGATTATTCTCTTCAAAATCGCTTGTTTTGACCTGAAAAATTTGAACAAGTTTTGTGATTTGTTTTTGGACAAACGGGGACTGACTTTTTTTGAAAAAAAAAAAAAAAAATCCCCGATTTGCACGGCCGCATTTGAGGCCACATAAAATAGTTCATATCCACCGCAAATGGTTAATCCTGACAGGAAATAGTGTGCTATTTCCGAATCCATCACCAAAAGTTGCAAAAATGCAAATTGAAAGCGATTTTCTCGAAGTTAGTTGAAAAAATTGATGTAAGTAAGCCATGAAAAAGCGTTTGAAAAATCATAACTAGAAAGGTTTTGATTTTCGGACCATGGTATATGTAGGGTGTTTTCGGTCACAAATGATGTCTATTTTCACCAACTTTTTTTTTATCACACTTATCTCCTTCCACCCTGTATAATTAATATTTTTAATTTCAATTTTAGGGAAATGTGCTGCAGTAACTTAAAAAAGTATTTATTAGACCACGTTCATAAGTTCTGCATCTATGCAACCAAACCAATTTATTCCCTAGAAAAATAAAGCATTTTCATAGGTTTCACAGGCTCCACTTCCACAGGCTGAAACTTCCACAGACGCACGTCAATGGGTTGATAGACAGTTTGTGAACGGGGCCTTATTACAACCAGGAAACTTAGACTTACTATACAAAAAATGTCATGTTCTGACAATAATAATAGACCAGTCAATATAGACACAAAAATCGGGGTAAATCGCAAACATGCATGTAATTGATTTTTTTGTTGCGTGTTGTTAGGGCCAATGAGAGCAGTTATTACTCAAGTTTGCAACCCTCAAAACCTTGTGCTTAGCTCATGGCACTCGAAAAACTAAGAAATTTAATCACTTTTTCTGGTTTTTTAAACAAAAATGCCAGAAGAAAGAGTTTTTCGAGCATGACCACAGTATGCATTGTTAAAGCCAACTAAATTTGCCACAATTTAAGCCATGCCCGAGCATCCTGGGTCTGTTAGTTCAGGAAATACAGTCAATCAACAAAATACCTAATCTCGCGAAAAAGCGAGATTTTATTGGTAGGGTAATTTTTCAAGACCCGTAGCCCTCAAATACACGGTGATTGGTACTTGGTTGAACAAAATGAGAGGGGTGATTTTACACCCAAAATGCAACAAAAAATTTCCTATGACATAAGGTCAGATTTCCATTCCTAGTTCAGATAATCAATTAGTTGTTTTTTAGCACATCACGGGTTTTCGCAAGAAAAACATCTGTAACACGGGAAGTAAGCGTCCTAGGTTAAATCCACCGACACCACTGAAAAGAGCACTCTTTTTTTTGTGTGAGTGAAGACATTTTGGCAAATGATAGCGAAAGATTCTTTGAGTAAACTGGGATAATATCAGGATATTCTTAAAAATGGCAGTTTTTGACAACTGTTCAAAGCTAGACTACATTAGCCATGGTGCTCTCAGCACCTGGCAAGTTCCTCTAAAACTGTATGAAGTAACTTAGTTTAATACCTTATGCTTATTTTACTCCTGTCCTTTGCAATTTCTTGATAAAAATCCATTGTTATACCAAAAAATGAGGCAATTAGGCCCAATTTGAGTGCCTACAAGAAGATCAAGAGCCATTCTCAAAACTTTTTTTTTCAGCTTAATTCAATTTTCCTATGCTTAATCTATGAGGAAAGACAAATAAAAGTGGAATAAGCTCAAAACAATTTCTTGAAATAGCTTTCGTATCTTCTTTTAGGCACTCAAAATGGGCCTGATTGCCTCATTTTTTGGTATAATAAAGGATTTTTCTCAAAACATTGCGAAGGACAGGAGTAAAATAAGCATGAAATGTTAAACCAAGTTACTTCATACAGTTTTAGAGGAATTTGCCGGGCGCTGGGAGCACCATGGCTGATGTAGTCTAGCTTTGAACAGTTGTCAAAAACTGACATTTTTTAAAATATCCTGATATTTTCCCAGTTTACTCCAAGAATCTTTCGCTAACTTTGGACAAAATGTCCTAACTCACACAGAAAAAAGTGTGCTCTTTTCATTGGTGTCGTTGGATTTAACCTAGGACGCATGCTTCCCAAGTTACAGCTGTTTTTGTTGCGAAAACCAGTGATGTGCTGAAAAACATGAAAAAATCTATTATCTCGACTAGGAAAGGAAATCGGACCCTAGGTCATAAGACAATTTTTATTGTATTTTGGATGTTTAATCACCCCTATTATTTTGCTCAACCAAGTACCAGTCACCCTGTCCTATAGAATATCCACGCGAAAATAAATTTTAGGCAATAGCGTCAGATTCAAATTAAGCTACTGCCTAAGAATTATTCTCGCGTGGATATTCTGTAGGACCATTATGTTTGAGTGCTACGGGTCTTCAAAAATAACCCTATCAATAAAATCTCGCTTTTTGGCGATATTACATATTTCTTGATTGGCTGTATCTCCGAAAATAACAAACGTAGGACGCTCGGACTGGGCTTAAATTGTAGCAAATTTAGTTGGCTTCAACAATGTATACTGTGGTCATGCTCGAAAAACGCTTTCTTCTGGTATTTTTGTTTAACAACCTAAAAAATTGATGGAATTTCGTGGTTTTTCGAGTGCCACGAGTTGAGCACAAGGTTTTGAAGGTTGCAAACTTGAGTATAAACTGCTCTCATTGGCCCTAACAATGTGCAAAAGAAAAAACAATTACATGCATATTTGCGATGTTTGATGTTTATATTGACTGGCCTATAAGTAGGTAACTAGTTATTAAAATTCGTTCAAGATTCCTGAAATAAATAAAAAAACATTTAATTTGTTGCAAAGGCAGCTCCCCCCCCCCTTTATCATTAACCACGGGTGCTCCGGTTTGATGGGTCTACTAACTCGTTACCCTAATCATCCTTACAACACGCAGTGCTACTTCAGTACTTCAACCTGGAGTGCTTTGCAGCATTGATCCTGCGTCTTTCACAGCATTTAGTTTTAATGTTATGATCGTATTGACGAGATGTTCGTTGAAACTGTAACGAAGGGACAAAAACACGATGAGAACAAGTAACGTCAGGAAGAAGAACGCCCAATTTTACAGCTTCTTTGGAGGTGGTGGGGGGAATCCGACTCTCCCACCCAGAAGAAGTAGCCTCAGTACGACCCTGATCTTCAAACTATACAATTTCTGCTCTGCAATTCACAAAGGGCTAAAATAAAGGAACCATGTAAACTGAACTTGAATAAAGTAAAGAACGCAGTGCTATCTTGTGGGATCAAAAATGAGAAATTTATTTGAGACCACTGATTTAGGGTGGGAGGGGGTGGAGTGGTGCAACTTGTAATCAATATGACTTTGTGTTTAATGATCAAATATTTCGTCATGGTTCACAGATGATTTTTATAAATCAGTTCTTAAAATTTCTTAATCGACAATTGATAAAGCGGGCCTTATTGTTTTTCAAGTACATTTTTAAATGAAATCTGTTGTTATAAAACTTACGCAGACGGTGAGGATTTCCTGTTCAGGCCTACCTCACCGATCGGCCGGAGAGTGTGGGCGTGTGTGTGTTTGAGACTTTGACATCAGTTGAGGTGGGCTGCAACTTCAGCTGATGCGCAGTAACTTCAACTGCAGTCCAAGTCAGCTCCACACACACTCCGGCCGGCGGCCGGTGAGGTTGGCCTGAACGGGAAATCCTCACCGTGTTTGTACGTACCCATAGGTGCGAAAAAAAAATAAAATAAAATATTCGCTCCGGCAGCTGGCGGTCGGAAAGAGTGCATTTCATTCCGTATACGGATACCCTAAGCCGTCCCAGAAGTAATAATTTTGATACCATAATTTGTTTCATTAAGCCGAACTTCTTCCTCTATTTTCACCACCCTCTCTTCAAAAATGTCGAAAAGTTTCGGTAGTTTTCCAAGGGCTTTGTTATATTAAATTTTTGTGCCGCATTTTATAATACCTAAACGTGTGAATTTAAGCTTTTTTTTAAAAAAAAATTTCATCCCCCATTTCACCCTCCCCCATCAAAGTTTTCGATAAATCTCAATGGAACCCAGGACTTTTCGTTACATTAAATTATTGAGTCAAATTTTAGAGCGCTAAGATGAACTAGAGAAGTTCAGCGCTATTTTTACACTTCCACACCGGAAGGACCACCCCCACCACCTTGACGTTTTCGAAAAATTAAAATGGGAATCAAAGGCTACTCTAACATGGAGTATACGTGCCGAATATGACGCTTCTAGAATCAACTGGTGATTTATAGTGATTTTTTGACCATTTCAACCCCTATTTTCCCCCCTCCACCTCGACCGATTTGGCCCAAATGCAATACCGACCGGAGTCTTATGACTACTGATTTTTGTGCCAAAGCGCGTTCCGCTAAATTAATTTCTTCGAGAGTTATCGTACTAACAAGACCACACGATTACTTCCACTCCGGGGGCAACACCCCCTCCCCTTCGACTTTTTCAAAAAATTAAAATGGGAATCAAAGGCTACTCTAACATGGAGTATACGTACTGAATATGACGCTTCTAGAATCAACTGGCGATTTATAGTGATTTTTTTACCATTTCAACCCCTATTTTCCCCCCTCCACCTTGACCGATTTGGCCCAAATGCAATACCGACCGGGATCTTATGACTACTGATTTTTTAGATAAAGCGCGTTCTGCTAAATTAATCTCTACGAGAGTTATCGTGCTAACAAGACCACACACTTACTTCCACCCCGGGGGCACCACCCCCTCCCCCTTGACTTTTTCAAAAAATTAAAATGGGAATCAAAGGCTAGTCTAACATGAAGTATACGAACCGAATATGATGCTTCTAGAATCAACTGGTGATTTTTAGTGATTTTTTGACGACTTCAAGCCCGATTTTCCCCCCCTCCACCTTGACCGATTTGGCCCAAATGCAATACCGACCGGTGTCTTATGAAACGGCCATAAAGATATAAATATATATATATGAATTCCGGAGACCACTGAATTCGTGTTCTAGAGGTTCTGAAACGTGAAAAAAACATGACATGACCCATGTTTGCCACCATCACGACGAGACCAATAGTGCATTTTCAGAATGAAATGCACTAAAAGTGAAAGTTTGCATTTGAAAACACATAAATTCGTCGTGGTCCAAAACGCTGTAACATCCGAGATTGCTTTTTCATACGTCTGCCTCACTAATTTTGATTATTTTTTGAATGTTAAAAGTAACTTTAGGTAATAAACTAATTTACTTGTATAAAACATTCATTTTATTGCCAACACAATGCCGACTGCTGCCGGGTAATGCACTTCATTTTCAAGGCATCCAGGCCGAAACAAATTTCTTTGTCACATGTCAAACATAATCAAAGACTCGAGTGGAGGAGAGACGAGTTTCCTTACGTGTCTGTCAGCAGGATTGTTCGGAATTATTTTGCCTTGAAAATGGTTCACTACCCCGAAACTAGTCGGCATTGTAATAGCAATAAAATGAATGTTTTACTCAATTAGTTTAGTTTATTACTTAAAATCCGTCTCACTACTGTCTACTAAATGTAACGATGTCGATCTCGATTCTAAGCAGGCTTTAGCAATTGCGTGGTTTTAAAATGGCAACGTTGTTAAATCCCACCCCCGCCGGTCTATCAAATCATATGGATCATCCGAGAATCCACCTACCATGTTCGAAAAAAAATGGATGACAATCCATAGGTACCCCTCCCTGATAGCAACTTTTGACGCTCACACACAGTTTTCGAGAAGGTTAGTTTTGATCCCAACAATCCCACAAAGCAATGCGTCCCGGCCGGAGATTTCATTTCTATTTGAAACCTAGGACCTAGGTGTGATTATTATGCGAGATACGAAATGAATGAATACTTGTGTCCTTCCGTGGATTGAACTCATTATCATTTGGCGCAGAAACATGAAAGCGCCACGAAGTCCTAATTTCTCGTTGGTTAAAAAACATCAATTCAACCAATGCGGGTTAAGATTACTTCCGCAAGGCGTTCTCGACAAAGGTCAAGCCCAATTTTGCACTAGCAACAAACTAATTCATTTTTTGGAGCACCAGGTAAATGTTTATGAAAATCGTGAACAGAAGACTCATCGAATATGCTTAACGACTTAAAATAAGATCCCGAAATACGTGTTAAAACTTTGTTAATAATTATTTTTATATGTATAATGTGCGTTGTGCACCGGATTAATTCCTAGACATTGTCTGAAGTTAACAAAAAAAGCTAATTTATATGTACACAGAAGATTAATTTTTCGAGCCCTCTGACACGATCCGCAAACTGATCAAATTCGTGACTCGAGGACCAGAATGAAAGGAGATTAATTTTCCTTCCTCAAGTTCAGTGACCTATAATCGCCGATTTAGACTGAATGTGGGTAGGTACTTCAAACAGATAAGAAAAAAGTAAACGAAGTAACTTTCATTTTCCGATTTACTTACAAGACATTTTTGACTTTTTAAAAGATAGTCGCTCTTTCTTCTTTGACAGCTTAATGCACTAGTAAATATGAGCAACAATCTCGAGTTCTTCCTGTTCGTCTCGTTCGCGTGATGTGATGTTTACAAACATTAATCCTGTGTTGCTATGGAAACTAGGTGAAGAAGTAGGGCGTGGAGGGAGGGAGCAACGTGTCAGATAAGGACAAGAACTAAGGTCGATTCAGAAAAAAATTCAGACTATTCGGACGTGACGTGGGAACACGCTGTCCCACTTGCCTTTATTTGTTTACGTTCACATTGCTCTGACAAGCATCATCCCACGTGTTCCCACGTCACGTCCGGGCAATCTGAACGTAAACAAACAAAATCCTTTTCTGGAATTTTGTATCACACGTGGGAATGCGTGTTCCCAGTTCCTACGTCACGCAGTGGCGGCGGAAGTGGGGTTCCGGGGGAGCGAATGCTCCCCCAATCATCATGCTGAGGGGAAAAATTGTACATTGGAAAAATGGTGGTGGTGGTGGTGGCGGGGCAAATGGGCCAACTAAATGACATCATCAGGTTCTAGTTTTACATTCGAAAATTATCGTTCGCACTGAACAATAAAAGTTATGTTATTGAAAACTTGTTTCCACTTATTTCCGGCGGATTTCATTGCAGAGAACTGGTAGAGAGAGCGCTAGGGCTAGGCTGGACAGTGCAGAGGGAGTGAGAAATTGTCGAAGGCAGAAGCCCGTGAAAACTGCTGACTCCGTTGTTCTACCCGACCCGACAGCCTCAAAGCGGAAGTGAGGGTGATGGATGAATAGAATGATGCTTTTTAAGAAGGAACGGACACCGCTACATATTTCCTCTTAAAGGCCCGTTCACAAGCTCTATGTTTGTGTTGTGCGGAGTCTATGCAACCAAACAAATTTATTCCATCGAAAAATGAAGCATTTTGATAGGCTGCGTAGACACCACACAACACAAACATAGAGCTTGTGTACGGGCCTTTAGCAATGCTCCCGCATTCGTAATCTAAACATAATTGTATAGAAATAGAACATTTTGGTTGTGGTAGGTTGGGGGGGGGGGATTTCAGAATCCTGCTCCCCCAATGCAGAATGGCTTCCGCCGCCACTGACGTCACGTCCGAATATCAGGTACCCCCACCCCTAGCTACCCACACTGAACGCCCAGCGACGAAACTGAATTGTCGGTCCCAAAATGGGAAATTTTGAACCACAATCTCAGTATTGTCAGTGAAACCAGGGGCGTAGGTACGGAGGGATAGATTCCGCCTCCCCAGAGCTACAAGTATACGAACGAAGGAGCACTAGTACAATAACGAAGAGCCCCATAAAATCTCCAAAAATGAGTGTTTCACGTTGAAATTAGGTTTAGCAGATTTTCTAGACTTAAAGCAGCACGAAAAGGTCCGAGTACGTCCAGCTTTTTCCTTGGACTTCAGACCCAAAGCAGTAGTGCACCGAGGAACGGGAGGGGGGGTTCGCCCTGGACCCTCTATCAGACAAAAATCGGTAATATTTGTGGCTATAGTAGCTAAAAAGCGCTAATTCATGGTCTCGCGATGCAACTTCCAGACTAAAATTAAGAAAAAAATCGCTGATTCGCGGTACATGGAGACCATTCTACGAATAAATTGTGGAAATTAACGCAAAAGTGTTGTACTTGGGCAAACACCGCGGTTAAAGTTGAGAAAACACGCTATAATATTGACAGATAAAAGACGCTTTCAGGTTAAATTGGACAAAAATGGCAAATTCACAACTGAAATGGTGTAAAATCGCCCATTTGCGTATGAAAAAGGGAATAATTATATGGGGAAAAAGAACAAATTCATAACTCTGTCTCAGGGATCGTCCAACCCAACACAAGCTCTTCCTTTTTCTCCAATTCCCAACAGTGTATTCACAATATTATCCCACTCCTTCCACGAGCAAATATGAAATGAAACGGGAACAAATCCTAAATTGTGCGCTGATAATCGATTACTATCGTGGTTTTTTTCAGCGTTTTTAGTACTTTACATTTTCTCATCGAGGAAGTGAGATTTGACCCAAGAAACCGACGTTTTTGGTATAAAAGTACGTTTTCTGTGAAAAAAACCCTCGTAACAAACTCGACAGGAGAGTGAGATAATAAGCCACAATCTTATATACCTACTTACTTCCTAAGAGTAATTTTGTACTCCATTTTACTTCCATGTTCCTGTTGGAAGCATGACGTTTGTGAAAAAAATCGCTTTGCCATTTTTCCCTGTCTTTTCTCATAAATTCACGAAATTTCCTGACATTTCCAGTTTTAGAAAATTCCCTGACTTTTCCAGTTTTAGAAAATTCCCTGACAATTCCCGGTTCTCCAGGTCTGTAGACACCCTGATTAGGAGTTACTGAGTCACCCTACTGATCTTAAAAACATACCTATGAACAATTATAAGTAGCCTCGATTAACGCCACATCTGTGGCTTAACCCTCATAGTGTCATAGTGACGCAAAACAGTAATCACTGTATTTATGTGTTTCACAGAATCTCACCAAGAGTAATCCTGCGTCTAGGAGTACTAGGAGCGTTTGGAACGACGCCGTATAGGAAGTAATACTGGGGCTCAGACCCTTGAGCCAAGAGATGAAGGCGGCATATAAAATGGACTGTTTGAGTGGGGAGTGATCAAACAGGGAGGCGAGGAGAATAGGAGAAAATCATTAGCGCCCACGACCAAGATGAGATCGGATCAGGTAGCACAGTTTGGGCATTTGAGATATCAATCTCTATCTAGTTGGGTCTATGGAACGCCCGGAAAAGGAACCCCGCTGCGGGGTTACACGGATAGCTCGTGATTGGGGGTTGGGGGGGGGGGAGATAAGGGGCGGGCAGTCGTTTTACGAGCCCGACCTGATGTTTGAAAAGAGATCACGCTTTGGACACAGGAAGTAATAGCGATTGAGGCAATCGCGATGGAATTGCAGAAAAAGGGGCTGATTTAGGAGAGATGAAAAGATGGGCAGCAGGACGCGCGCAGGCGATATGGTAAGAGGAAATCCACTGCCAGCAAACGAGAGAAGGCATCAAGGGTACGAACAGGAAAACAATGAAAAGGTTGCTGTTTAGGGCGGAGGCAGACTTAGGAGAGTGGTGACGGATCACTATGCCGTGGAGAGGCACCTGCACAAGGTGAGTATACTCTGTGAGAAGTGCGGACTGGAAGAGGGGACGATGAGGCACATAGTATATCATGGCCCCTTTTATAAAAGTAAGTTTATTGTTCAAAAAATGTGTTCAATCTGGTCACAAGCAGTCCAGGAACTTCAAGCAGGGAACATTTGTTAATTTTTTCAAAATGGCTACTTTGATCAAAAAACTGACCTATAGCGTTTTCCATTTGCATAAAATTTTGCTACGGAGCATTTCATTTCCACTCGTCTTCTCCATTGACATATGTTTTAATTCTGGGAGGACGGGTGGAAAAGAACTGCTCAAAAGCAGATTTGTGTGTTAATGGAAAACACCATTAGTCGCGTAACAGGGGCTTATGAGTGCGATAGGTACGCAATGATGAAGTTAGTGGTTTTCGGAGACAATAGGACACCCTCTTTAGAAGTCTCCCGGACAAATAAGGCTCTGGTCCCTAGAGTTTTTCGAGAGGATATAGGAAGATTTGAGGATCCGTAATAGGCCTTCGACTCCGCGGCCCCACGGGGTATGACGTATAAGAGCGTGGCGGGGCGTATCAGTCCTGGCGGGGCGTAAGAGCAGGTCGTATCAGTCCTGGGGCTCACGTACTCATAGCTTTGGCACCCGCGGGCTTAATAGGCCGGGTCCGCGCCCACGAAAAAAAAAATCCTGCGTCACTAACGCGTCTTTAGGACATATCCTGATCATTCTTCATTGGATTAAGCCGAGGCGCGCATGGCCGCAACATCCCCAGTCCCAGTTTCGCCCTCACCATTCTCATCAGTCCTGGGGCTCAAGTACGAAGGGGTGTAAAATGAAATAACACAGGTGATATCCACGTAACAACCATTTTTAATTGTGATAGGACAACGCCGTGTTAAAATTATAACGGCTGCCCGTACTTGACCCCCTGGGAGCCTACTTAAAGTTGTCGGAGTAAAATGCCGCAAGTGCAGTTTCTGTGGCGGGATAATGATTTTTTCTATTCGTCGTCCTCGGATCTCAGTTGCGGCATTTTTCCCCAACAACTTTGAATAGGTCTCCAGGGGGTCAAGTTCGAACGGGCGTGCGAATGGAGGGAAAAATGCCGCAAGTGAGATCCGAGTACGCTTAGTAAGAAATAACATTATCCCGTCACAGAAACTACTCTTACGCCATTTCCCACCGAGATTTATGAATAGGCTCCAGAGCTACTCGGTCCCAGTCTCATCAGCCCGGCAATCGAGCCCAGTACGGGAGCTGATTGACCACTCTTGATTCCCGCCACCTCACGGCGGCGCCCACCACTACGGCTCACAACATGCAGATTTTCAAAACCGTGTCTAGGTGAGTGGGAAGACCCGGTTGACCAGCTGTAGGGGGAAAATTTCGTAAGCGGAATACAAGGAAGACGAATAGGAAATAAAATATTCCGATACAGCAACCGCACTTGAGGCATTTTCCCCTAAAACCCGTCTACACAGAACGCTAGGATTCAACGCAAGAGTTGGACCAATTCCAACTTCTAGCGTCTTAGTTGCTGCGTCAACCTATAGCTTCCGACCTAGGAGGCGTGTTCAATTCTTTGTGAAGATAGTGAAGGTTTTGTAACCCGCCAACTACGAGTTCTCCTCTTTTTCACTCTTTCACTTTCCCTTTTACGGAAGCACAAATGCTGAACACAATAGATGCATCAACACTTACTTAAACGGTTCATTAGTTTTTAAATTGATTGAGTAAAATATTTGTCCATTATAACTTTTAAGGCCCGTTCACAAGCTCTATGTTTGCGTTGTGTGGAGTCTATGCAACCAAACAAATTTATTCCCTCGAAATAAATTTTGATTGGTATTTTTGGCCCAGGGTGATTAGAATAAGGTGGGCTCAGTTATGACGTATCTGGGGAATTCTGACAGTTTTTAAAAAAGTTAACAGATGAAGAATGGAGATGGCGTTCTGCTTCATTTTTATAACTAGTAAGAATACCCCAGGCACGTCATAAGTGAGCCCACCTCTTATTTTAATCGCCTTGTTTTTGGCCCATGAAAAATTTTGATAGGTTGCATGGACACCACACAACGAAAACATAGCTTGTGAACAGGCCCCAAGGTGCCGCAGATTTCCCCCTTACCAATGGACGGAAGGGGTGGAGACTGATGTCACTTGCAGTCTTTTACTCCCGATTGCTCACCCTGGAGTTGCCCTAGAGCAGGAAAGCAAGATAATTTTGAAATTGACGTTTATGATCACAGCCCAACGATATATGAAAGAACTGCATTGCTCATCACTGCTGATAAAGAATAGCCATCAGTTAAGTTCCCAAGTGGATGAGAGGGGTGGAGTTTCAAAATAAGTACCGAGTTGCCATAACTACACAAGGAGAGGGACAGGGTGATTGTTTACCAGGGGACGATCTGCCCCCTCCACGCCGCAATACAAATTAATTATGAACTGGGTCAAGCGCAAAGTCGGTTGGGACTGCTCGTGACATTGATGAAGGACAGTAATGGCCGAAGATCTGCGGCACCTATAGAAAGTTTAGTCACCTTGACGGGCCCTGACAATTCTGAATAGGTCCCCTGGACTGACGAGAACCGTGAGGGCGAAACAGGTAGTGGGGATGTTTTGTCTAGGAGCCTTGGAATTGTTCAATAAAAGACGAAAGCGATGTTTGTGGTTAGACCCACCAGACGACAACCTTCAAAGTGTTCCAAGTCGATTTAACCAGTTTTTGTGCACATTAAAAATCTCTATTACATACTAAAGCGTAACTTCTCCTATAGGGGGCAGTTTGGTGTGGTTCGAGTGTTTTCTTATAGGGATCATTAAAGTAAATTCAGGTTCAGAGAACCAAATCCCGTAAATTCGGGGACAAAAGATAAATCAAAAAATTACTGAGCTCCAGTGGGGGGCGGGGGAACTTACTTGCATTATTCTGTGCAGTAGGGAAAAAATCACCGGCGCTTTTAATTTCGTCGAATTTGGCCATTATAATTGGGATCCTGGGGTAAAAAAGATACAACTTAGATTTATAAATCAACAGTCATCTTGGTTAACACTGTACTCACTTTGCTTGAGGAAGGAGCTGTTTCTTGATAAGATCCGCTCTCAATTTTTCTCCTACGTGTCTGTAAACGTTCGCTAGAGTACTAATGGCGTTGTCTCGCACAGATGCATTAGGATCACTGAGCAGTTTCACAATTGAAGGGACTAGACGTGAAACTGATAAGCAATTCGCTCCATGCCTGTTTCGAAAATTATGCGATTAGTACTAGAAGATTATCAAGATGAATGACAATGACTATTACTGGTTAAGCGTGGTGCAGAGACATTTCATCACTTCGTCTCGTACGTTACTATTTCGATGCGTAAATGCTGGAATCAATCTATCAAATAGCTGTTGAGGAGTGACTACGTTGACCTCCATGAGCGTCATTAATAGAAGTTGGCACCTCTCTCGAACCATGTCTTTACTGTCGCCTGTAATTTAAGAAGTCAGTGATGTTTTCAATTCAAAAGAATGATAAATGATGGTTTACCTAGTCGATCGATGACACTTGGTAACACAGAAGGGATGTAAGGCTTAAAGTATGACTCCATCCGTCGGGACAATTCTGTCATCAAGTCCAGTCCTATGTACGATACCTGGGCATGAAAAAAATCACCATGGTCAATAACGAGCAAAATAATAGAAAAATCAAATGCAATCACGCATAATATGTAGTAATTAGATTTTGTTATTCAATTAGTAGGTGTTTTAGGGTCGATTCCACTTTAAAAAAAAAAATTGGGGAATTCAGGAGTACTACCGCCATTACTCCAACTAATAGCAGTAGCCCTAGACTCAAGTGTCGTGAATTCGAGGTTGGTCTGGGTTTGTCTTGAAACCCTCAATCGCGTCAATAGCCCCGCCTGGCTCGTTGATGTGGGTGCCGAATATGAGGGTAATGAAATGGCTGATCAAATCGCGAAGAGAGGCTCAGAGAAAGGTTTGATTTTTCGATGGTTTCGATCTTGGTGGGATTGATAACGGGACATTGCGCCTTCTCATAATACGCTTGGACTAAATGGGCAAGTCTAACATGGAGATTCGCAGGTTCTATGAGGTGGGCGTGGAAACATCTGAGCACGTACTGTGTGAGATCGAGGCTCTAGGGAGATTAGGCTTTCAGGATCTTAAAGTGATGTACATCAACCAGAGGACATCTCCAGGATGATTACGGGAAATGTCCTAACTTTATCAAGAAGTGGTGGAGAGACTAGCGTCCTGCCATGCAAGACAACCTGAGAGGACACCACAATTCATATATCTGATAGTTCGCGGCGGTAGGAGATATACAGTTTCTCATGGGCTCTCCTCTTTGTTAACGAACAAAATAAAGGAACCAATGAGCGGGTAATATGAATGAAAGATGACATGTAATGAAGAAGCGGAATCGGTTCAGCAGAGCCGTTCCCGAAAAATCAACATTTCCATCAACTATTCGAGAAACTTAGTTTTACCTATTTTCAGCGTGTTGAGTACGGTACATGGTATACGCAGATTTTGTTGCCACAGTAACAGGGTTGCCAGAGAATGGATCGCACGGAATTTCCTGACTTTTCCAGATTTTCCCTGACCCGTTTCGTGAAATTCCCTGACCCAATTCGGGTAGCATTGGAAGAAAAGTCAACGAAATTGAACACATATAATTCTTTGTGACAAGAGAATCACTTGAGTAGTGTTGGATTCTGGTCAATTGACTTCCGTCAAAGTTGGCAATTGACAAGCCACTTATCATTGATTGTGCCGTAATTGAGAGATTTTCGTCTCGTTCGCTATGTTTTATTTAACAAATTAGCCAAACCGGTTTTCAACCGCGATTGCAGTCATCCTCAGGGTCAGTTTTTCTTTTGCACTGAACATTCAAGGAAATAACAATAAATAGAAGATAAATTCAAAGAAAAGAAAAATAAAAACAAAAAACTAAATAAATAAACAATTACGATCTTACCTTATAATATGCAAGAAATAAAAAATATATTATTGGAGCATTAGCTCCACGTCGAATCAGACCAAACGCAACAATAAGGCTAAAACTTAATATGCGGGCGTTTCCTACTACTAAACTCTGCGGGGGAGCAGCGGAGGCAGGAGAGAATTGGAGAGCTCTTTCGACTTGACCAATGTAGGACGCATCCTGGCATTTTCCGCATTGTGTACGGTAAACTCCACTACGCTGCCCCACTCCAACGACATCCTTTCCCGACGAGATGCTGTCCCGAAGGCTGCCACTCGATTTGTAGGCCACACCATACCCGTTCCTGCACAGCAATCTTTCCACACTGTCCGATAGGCGACCATAGTTCGGAAGACTCATCCATCCTTGTAGCGCTGGCCGATCAGTCCTTAAGCTACTAATTTCAGTCTCCAGAATTCTTCTCATTTTATCCTCGAGCAGGTTTTCTACCAAGTGATTGTTATAGCCATTGACCTCTGCTTGATGTTCGATATAGCGAATCTCCTTCTCGCGACTACTGTCGCTCAATGGAAGGGTCATAGCATAGCTCTGTGATCAGCACTTCGTAGGCTAGCCAGTTTCTGAGACCAGTGGTGGTTGGAACTTTCGTGCATTAGGTATTGATTATGAATTATACTTGTCTTTTAAATTTTACCATCAAAATCTCGGACTCACAAGCCACTTCCGGCTCGGGGCAACTTAAACCAACAGACCTAAAATTTACCTACAATTTGTGAAGGTTACAGCCATTGCGATTATGATGAAAATTGCCAGAATGTAAAATTCACAAATTTGGCTAGGAAAAGCCAACTATCCCTCACAGATCAGGTAGGATCCTATCATTCAATAAAGAAATTTCGCAAAAATCAATTTTAAAGAACTGAATCTTTTAAAAACCGAATTTCGTGGAGTTGACTCTTTCAAGAAACCATTTCGTAGAGGTCGGTCCTTTGAAAAACCAAATTGAAATTTCGCGCTTCTGAGCTCTATTAATTATACCCAATTTTGTGAGTCTGGCTCTTTAAAAACCAAATTTAACGATTCCAAATTCCACGTATTTGGCTCTTTCAAGATTGAATTTCACGGATCTCACGGAAATTTAATTTTCTAGCAGGAATCAATGTAAGTAATTATGCCAATTATACCATGATCACGAACCGTTGGAATTGACTGGAGGCGCGCATTTCAGCCTTGAAAATGGTCAACTGAGTCTTCGAATCAAATTATTTGGCCTGTTTCCGAGGAATTATTTTGCTCCGACTTGAGAAAATTTTAGAAATCTCAGTCTGAATCCTGGACAAAATGCGTCTCGGGACAGTCCACGACCCTAGAAATGTCCACGCTGTTGTGGTGTGGGCAAATGGGCACGAAATGAACGAATTTGCAGTTTGAATGGGCTTGGAATGTCCAGTTTCAAGGTACCACAGGCACTGGCACGGCATGGTGACACTGCGAATTATCACGGTTTGGCGGGAGCAGATTTTGACGGGTCAAATTTCAGTCAAAATTGTCAAATTCTAGTCAATCAACCGGAAAAGATTTTGACCAATACCCAAAACTACTTAGTAGTGACTTGAGAACACATTTGTTAAAATCGTAGAGTTCGGAAGTTCCCGTCACAAGAAGTTATATTTATTTATTTATTGTGACGGGAACTTCCGAAATCTCAACCGTCACTCCTCCAGTCAATCCTCAACTTAATTTCTGTTGAGAATACATCGTGCACTCAGAAGAACGCTGGTACAACTCGAAAAATCGAGATTGAAAGAGACCGTCGAACACGATGACGGGAAGAGCTCGCATTAGTTTAATTTTTTTCTTAACCACCAAATGTGAGGAAGTCTAGGATAAAGAAGCTGTCCACTCATTTCACTTACTTAGGTGTCAAAATTAAGAAATTCGCTGACTTTTCCCAGTTTTCCCCAAACCACTTGGAAATTCCCTGACTTTTCCCAGATTCCCCTGTTTCCCGGTCTGTGGCAACCCTATACTATAGGGGCCATAGACGTAAATTTTTGCCCGGCCAGATAAAACAACAGAACCGAAAGTTTTACAGCTGACGAGATCCACATGTTGGGGAAATCAGAAGCATTTTTGATATTTTCAGCGGCCATTGGAACATTCATACATCGTACATTAGAGCGGGCGAGGAGGGCGTACCCGAAAATGTCGCGGTATTTTCATTGCTACTTTTCAAATTACAACGCATGCAATCTAATTTGACAAAAATAAAACAAACGGGTGAATTTAGACGTTTTTCGAAAAATTCGACCACAGACTCCACTCTCTTAATTTTAACCGATTGGGTTCCCCTTCGTTAGGGCTCATCTATGAATCAAAACGCACACATCAAAAGCACTGACAGATTGGCAACACCCCGGATCCTTTTTTAATCTTCCAGAGGTCCAAGGGCGAACACAGCATTTTCGGTAAGGAGGGAGGGCAATGACGTATTTATTGATATATGTATTTAGGTACTGGGTACTAATCGGTAATAAGGTAGTTGGGTAATAGGACCCAATTAGTTTCATTCACGCAGACGCGTTAAATTGTCCCTTAGATTTAGGGATGAATAAGCCAGTCAACAAGAAGGAAAGTTTCGAACAACAGATGCAAATAATCGAAAAAACTACATTTTTAAGGGAGGGGAGGCCCCACCCTGCGAACTTTGGTGCGTAATGCAAGTCCACTCCACGGCAAGGGAATGAAAAGAGAAGGGGTTCAATAATTATCTTTAATCTTTAAAAAATTCACTCTTGCCTACCGCAAGCAAATTTCTTCACTTCAAGGGAATCCATTAATACAATAAAGTTGTTTTCACCCGGAATAAACTTCAAGAGAATAAGATGAAAGAGAGAGTCATACATGTAACTTTAAGAAGGATGTGAATGAAAAACAAAATGTAAAGGACAACTACAAGGAGCTCGCCTGCCATGTAGGGGACTGATTGTGAAGATCGAGGAAACAAGTAACATTCACCTTTTAAACTCCCAAGAAATAGCTGTGACGCAATGAAAAGGAATCCCGAAAAGATAAAAAAATCTATTCAAGTAATTACAGTATTAAAACCCCAGGTAGTCATTCATTATTTTGTTCGGTTATGCTAAAACAACAAAAACGATAAAACTGAGTGAAACATGAGTTTCCTACAAATTTTCATTAGAATAAAATCCAAATGTGATGGAATAGGGGGCCTATTCTCTAACAACAAGCAATATTTTTTTCGCCAGCCATGTGTTTATTTCATTCATTTGTTTGATAAATGGATTTATCTGGAACCGTGAGAAATTACAATGCACAACCTTTTGGCTCCTCTAAAATATGATCTACAGGCAAGTAAGTCAGGGTAATTCGAGGCCTATCAGAAAACTCGGTCAAGAGGCAAGAGAAAAAGTATCTAAAATACCATAGTAAAAAAAAGGAAATAAATAAAGTGTCAGCATGTGACAGCTTGTATCGTCTGACACTATTGTCCTAAAGGGAATTAATAAGTAAGAAATGTCTATTTTGGGCAACTTATTAAAAAGTATACAAAGCTTGTGATCGGCGAAATTCTTGTGGGCAGGTGGGTTCTTTGGCTTGACGGCCAGCGTGTGGGCTGGCCCGGGCAATGCAAAACCGCCTCCGTACATTTCACCTCCGTCAGATACCCTCAATCTAGTTCGATTAATTTTCTGTTTTTCACATTTATATTTTTTTAATATAAGTCAAGGACGAGGGCATTTAGAACCAAATAGGCGAGCAAAAAGGTTTAAGACGTTGCCAACTGTCGAATAAGCGAACTGGACACTTGACTTTCAAACTGAAAGGGGTTGAAGAGGGAGTCTTCTGGCTCTGGCATAGGTTTCTAAGAGCAATCGAAGATTATCCATCATAATATAAACCACGAACCAGGGGTTGGAGCACCAGTTTTTAAGTACCAACACTGTTCAATCAAGGAATATTTTGGAGTTTTAGGGCCGTATTCAGAAACCCACCTTTACAAAGCCTTAACTAAAGGAGTTGAAAAATGTGATGGTTTATAAAAATGTGTCATCTGTTTTAAAGCGCTTAAAGGATGTGTGAAGGTTAAGGTTGGTTTCTGAATACGGGCCTTAGTTATACGAGATAAGTAAATAAGAATAAGATAAACCTGACACAGCCCGAAAACCTACCTGAAACTGACAAATTCCTGATGGTCTTAATGAAATCATATTAGGCCTTTTTCTTTGTTCGAGAGTAGGTATAGAAAAAGTGATACACCCTCATGTTTTCATTAGGGCTGTTTCTTTGCTGCACTAGTGTTACTCCAGAAAATCATCTGGTTTCATTCATTACTTCGAAATGGATCAATCAAAAATCATGTGCTTTTCTACACACATGGGTAACACTAGCGTAGGTATAGCAAACGAACAGACCAGGGGGATAGTAAAAAAGAGACGAGATGAGAATGAGACTGACATTAACAGCTAAAATGTACGCATATAGGCTGTGAAATTCACTCTCATCTCGTCTCACATGTTTTTCACTTTCCTATGACAGCCCCTCGTAGAGTTGCTCGGAAGTCATTAATGAAATCATTTGTTGGTTATCGGTGTAGCGTTTACATTGAAGTGTCAGGCTACACTTATTGCTTGAAATTTAGTGTCAGACACAAATTTCCTTGGTGAAAACACAAACTTCCAGAAATTTTTATCAGAATTTGTACAGTCAATACATCACACATCACGTGTGTCTGACACTTTATATTTATGTCGAGACATAAGTGTAGCTATATAAATGTCAGACATTTCAGTGTAAACGCACATTAACAAAGGAAAATACCAAGGATGTTCGGAAAATCAAACCGACTTCCCTCGATTATTAGATAGCATGCGAGTTTTCAAGTACAAAACAACCTCGCAAGTCAGATTGAAACTGGTCCATTTTGTTTTGTACGTGGAAGGGCAGACCTCTGCCAAAAAATTACAGACTTGAATGGCAAATCAAACCATTTTGCACAACTAGTCGCTAGTTTTAGTCGAGAAGAAGAAAATAAGAGTAAAAAAATCCTAAAACAAAGAAATGAGGATTAAGCTTATGAAAAAAAAAATTTGTTCCTGGGCGGATAGGCATCATCAAGGAATATGTACAAAACGAAACTTTTTCCACTATAACAAGAAAATTCACACAATGGTATCTTACAAATAACTCGAGGGCTGGTTCCTTATTCGATGAACTCAGCTCTAAGAATGTTTCAAAGAGGTCTGGCAGTATAGGATCGGTACTATGAATTTGTTTGCGCATAAAAGTGGCGGAAGCATTACTGCGAAGACGCTACTATTTAGACACTTTTCACCTTCAAGGTTATACTTGACCGACGCCCCCCATTAACGGAACAACTCTTTTTACTCTGTATAAACTTTCTCGAAACAGACTTAAATGAAAGAATAAGATGAATAACACAATAGCACCCATAAAAAAAGGCGAGGTCTGCATATGTACACACAGTTTATGAAATAAACAACGTCCAACTCGTAATTGTTTGAACCCAGGAAAATCCCCGTTAGGTATTCCCTCATAAATTATGAGAACACAAAACGAAAAGAAGTTCGTTACACTGACAATGAGTATTCGAAAACGCAAGAACATAAAAATGTATGAGAGTCAGAGTGAAGTACGATCGTTGATCGTCAGTTTCTAGCCAATAAAAATCACAGGAAACTTCATTCTGCAAGCTACATACTTCTTCAACGAGCTTCAACGCTAGGAATATTTGTGTGAGGCATCATAGTTCGTACGTTAATAATTAGGGTGATGAAAGTGATGTCGTACGTTTTAGACTCCTACAAGTATCATGGAGAAGGATAATAGAACCCAAGTTACGGATATACAATTAAAAGAAGCAAAAACTTTTACACTTTTACACGTTTACACTTTCGTGCATTATGCCGTATACACACGTGATCTTCGTACATTCTTTGCACGGTATAAAACCCGGTTCACACCTTTCATGAACGTTTCCTATACGACACCGATCATGCATGTCGGATCGGAGGCAGTGGAAACCCTCGTAACGGTTCGATCATATTAAGGTTGGAAAAGACGATCTGAGAGGACTGAGAAGGTAGTAGTCGTCAATCATTCAGGATTAACGCCTATTACAATCTCCACACCTATCAAAAAATGCATGATCGAAGTCGGACCGGAAGCGTGCATGAAAGGTGTAAGCCGGGCTTAAGGCAAGGACTAACATTTGATATCCACTAAAAGGATATCTGTTTCACAAACGTTGCTTTTCGCGAAAATCTTGTACGTATTATAAGTGTGCAGATTTGAGGCTACAGAATCATCCCCGACTCTCTCGGTAGACTAGAATAATGCAAACTCTGCTTTTCACTCTCATTCCAGCCATCGTGGGAAAAATCTGAAACTAGCGTCAAGAAATCTACATCTATGTATTTTTCTATGTGGAAATAAATGCATAATACAAAAATTGTGACATTGCTAGACAGAGTGAGAGCATAGCTATTTTTACAAGCAGGAAAGGATTTCTTTCTGCCTTTCAGCAGCAGAAATTCGAGAACGCGAGAAGCCCATTCTGTCATTAAGTTACATCGAGAAGATTGGTAAACGAGCCACTTTACTTCTAATATATACATCATTTACGAGAGCTATGAAACGTAGGCGTCTGTCCCACACCGCCCTTGGTTTACGTTTGTGTCGCTAATTGGTTGTATTTTAGTGTTAAATGAGTTCTCTTCTGGTTTCAGAAGAGAACTCTCTTTTTTAGGTCCTTCATGGCGGCCTCACATTGTACGGAGTTTGGTCTGCACCTGTTAAAGGGCGGATGAAACTATCCTTAATAATTACAGCATTAATTTCGGTCGTGCTCCTATTTTCATACTATTTTGTTACCAATCCTTCTCGAATACTGATAGTGTGATAGTAATAAGGTTATTCAAGTTTTATTCAAGCCAATTCCATTTCATTCGATGCATCGTAATTACTCGGATTCATAGTTACTTAATACTTCATTTCAATTACTTAAGTAACTTACAAAGCTTTTTAAGTTTCTTTTACATACAGGAATAATTAACATTACACTTTGAACTTTGAAGGGAGAAAACCAGAAAGGCTAGAATACAATTTTCCCGGGGGCCATTCATAAAAAAATGACATGATGCGCTCTCCCCATCACAGCACAAACTAACTGAAATGGACTTGTTATCATCTATTCAAAAACAGAAATTGTTCCGCCCCATCAAAGAATGACAGAAATATTTTTTCAGGGATGGACTCAGACATTAAGAGAAGCTTAAGTGGTCAGTTACCACGCCTAGGTAAGACACGCTTGGACGCATTGTCAACATATTAGCCAAATATTCTACTCTGCCGTATTGTTTTGACACCACAACTGCATCGTATAAAAATGAAGCAATGCACATTAACTAGAAATGAACTGGAAGAGTAAAAGATCGAAGTAGGATCAAGAAGTTCTCGTAAATTGAAAAAATACGATGTACCTAATTACCTATACATTTTCATTTTCCCCAAACAAACATTTTCAATTCATTTCAATGAATTTTTATTTTGGAGGCTGGAGTGATTTGTTTTCTTTCTTTTTTTTCAATTTTTTCGACCGATCCTGCCGGCGTTTTTGTTTTCAGCGACGTTTCGTCGAGGGATCCTCGACGTCCTCAGGCGTCTTCTTTTTCATTTTTCATTTTCATTTTATTTTTATGTTTCCGTATGGTGTTCGTAAAAAAAAATCGAGTCCGAGATGACTTCATATTCGTGAAACACAACTTATTTTTTTTATTTTCTTTAAAACGGCGAAGGCTCCTTAGCTAAGTTTAAGATGCGCTTCAAAACATAATCGAACGCATGATTTTTGAATTTTTTTATTATTGTTAATAGTTTTTATAAAATTTATTGACAAAAAGGGTCAAGATAAAATAGTAGTAAATATGGGCGACAATTTAGTTAAAAATAATTTTATTATTAGCTCTGTTCGTTTCACCCGGAGCTGCACTGAAAGTATTAACCTTTCATCATTTTTTCTCTTTTATTCCACATGATAACGAGGTTACAAAATCTCGTGCTGCTCGGAGTAGTCCGGGACTGACAAACGAACGGAGCTATTATTATGCAATCCTTGCGTGTCATGAACACATTGGATCAGGTCTAGACTTTTCATCATGTCTGCTCAATTTTCTTTTACCATTAGAATTGATCAAATGAATAAAGGACTTTATTTGCAAGTTGATTACAGAGGGGTTTCTGAGATCTTTTTCCGTTTGCATAAAACTCAGCTCTGGAGTCGAGCATTTCCACCCGTTTTCTCTGAATTATATCATATCATATGGTAACGGAGAAGACAGGGATACAAATTCTTGCTCTTGAGGGTTCAGGTTCACTCTACATGAATGAGGACTTGGTGAGGACTACATATCATGATATCAGTACCGCCCTTGTGAAGGTCAGCATAGGGGAACTCAGATGTGCAAAGTTCCTGAGCATACTCTTGTTAGCACGAACATATTAAAATAAACACTCAAGGGCATCTAGAGAATAAACCGTCAAAAAACTGCTACTTAGGTATGGATGGACATGGACCACGAGATCCGCAGCTTCTCAAAGTTAAGGCTTCTCTAAGGAAGGTTCTCTGAGTACTAACCGAAATCTAGGTCTAAAAAGTGAATGCCTAGGACTCGCCACACAGAACGCCGTCTGACCGCGCGCAGACAAAACCCAGCCCGCGGTGGTGTGGACAGTGGCGGGTGTACAAACCCCCCTCCCCGCGCCATCACCCCTTGGGTGAGGCGCCCCTCTCAGGCCATCGTCCGTTTTTGGAATAGAAAAAAATCGTTATTATAATATCATATCAGTCACAAATTGAAGCACACGCAAGGAAGGGAAACCTTCTAAAAAGTAGAATCCAGCATTTTCGATTGCTACCTCTAGATGCATGCATTCGACAACCAAACCGGCGGGAGGATGAGAACTTGAATGGTTTTTTAACTGGCTATAAAATGGCATTTGTGGATTAGTAATACAGCTAGTAAGTTTTCAAAGTAACCTTAAATGCTATAGCAAATAGCAACTACGTAGCGTTGGCTATTGGCGGTTGAAGCTATTTGTAAGTACACGGCGCCCCCATATCCACGGAACCCCCCTGCTCCACGATACCTCAGTCCGCCACTGGGCGTGGATTTCGCGTAGTCTGCGTAGGTAATGCGTGGCGAAGACTTAATTGTTGTAAACCATGTACCCTTCTCCACCTCTAATCAATTTCTTAAGGGAGCTCCCACATAAAGAGATTATACGACTTTTTAAAAATTATTTACCAATTCCTTTGAATCTTGTCATAATACCTATCTAAATTTATCACCATTTATCTGGCCTCTGGAATTTGTGTCAACAAACATTGTAGGCCTCTCAATACTTCAACGAAAGCAACTCAACTGGGACGTCTTTCAAAAATCATACCTTTTAAAAATAAATTAGACGAAAAACTACAAATTAGACCAAAAAAATAGCAATTCAGGAGGGGAAAATGCTGGATTCCTTCAATCTGGCACCCCGATTGAAGTACAACATGCTAAAAGTCCCAATAGCCCAGTCAATGAATGATTCTAGGTGGAAAATAAAAACGTAGAAAAACCGACTGTGCTACGTTGTTTGGGATGCCTAGTGGTATAACATACAAAAGTCCTTGAACGGGAAGCGTCAAAGGTCCTTATTTATGGTTTTTTGCCTATATTTTAGTGGGGGTTGGTCTTTCAAAACATTTAAGCGTACACGAAATTATTCTCTACGTTTTATTATCGTATGGTTTTTTGGCCACTCAAACCATAAGCAAGATAAACGTAGGTATAGTACAGTTAAATTAAGATTTGGCCCAGATACCCAAAAGAACAGGAAAACGTTTGGTGCACGCTGTTTGATGCCCTTCCCTTAGCACAGCATAAGAAATTCCCTACGATTTCGCATCTGGTTAAGGAGCAGCTGTTGGTAGAAATTTCATTTCGATCGTACTTACCAAATAATTCTTAAACCAATTGTTTTAACACAAAAATGTTCCATACTAAAATTGAAGAGCACGAAATTTTACACAAGAAACTATCATACCACTTTTTTCCTCCCCTTCGTCTTCTGGTAGAAACAGGAGAAGGAAACTAAAAGCTGACGTAAAATTGGCCGAAGTCTGGAAGCTGCAAAAACTAATAAATATTTGGTGCAATCTCTTTCGGACCCACCTCCCACCATTGTGTAAAAATTTCCCGAAGATTTCACGTCGGGTGTTGCCACTGCTTGAGCCGGAGTTAGGATTTGAGGGTCATTTTGTTCGTTTTGCTGAAATATCTCCAAAACCATCAGTGCTGACAAATCATTCTATTAGGCTCAATTTGAAGGACACAAAAAATCCATTTCAAGATCTCATGCAAGTCTTTCCTCTATCGCATGGTATAGCGGAAACCACGTGAACAAAGATGCAAAATTAAATAGGCGTAACTAACTTTTTCTATGTCAAAACGATTTCGTCGAAATCAGGGATGCTAAAGGGGAGGGATTCTAAACGCATCCATCTGAAGAACGTTTAGCAAAAATGGGCGCATTACAGTATGGACTTATTCTACCAAATTTTCGATGGATAGTTTAGCGAAAATATAATGAGTGCTACTTAACGCAACGATGAGAAGGCTTATGATGATTTGTGCCGTTGGATGCGACCGTTCCACAATGAGAAAAGTGTCCTCTTTTAGGATTTGTGGTCAAAATTACCATAATAACAGCTGGAAGGAGAGATATTTCAGTTATACTCACAAAAAGAGGAGTCTGCCAAAAAATAATGAATGAATTAGGTACTACCTATCCACTATACGCATACTAAAAAGCGGTAGTTTTCAGTAGGCAATTAGGCATAAGCTAAAGCTATACGCCGAATCACTTGTTTTTGAGTCCATACTAGGCCCCTTCTCAGACCTCCACTGGTCCACTGGCTCCAGTAGGTCATTTATTTTTCCACTTTTTCTCCTGGAGAGTTATGTCTCCGTTTTTGGTGTCACATGGCAAGTTCTAATGAAATTCAATTCTCTAGAACTTTATTTTCGATGGAATTAAGATCAGAGACGATGGTCACATAAAATGTGCCAGTTTGCCATAAAATGTGTTGCAAAAAAGTTCGTTTTCGAAAATCACTTGTTCCGAGTCCATATATCTTACTAACGGTTACAGACTGTAAAAACCCAAAGGAATAAAATGTGTATGAAATTGTGTGAGCTGTACTTTTGTATACGCATACAGCTTGTAAAAAACCAACCCCTTCAGAAATAACGTCCTAAAATCAAAATAAGAGACCTTTGCCCCTCCCTCTCCACCCCTTGCGACATCACTAGGGCAAAGGACTTTTAATATGGCATACCTCTAGGCACACCAAACAACGTACCGCAGTTAGTTTTTGTACGTTTTGACTTTCCGTCTAGACGCCCATTTTTGGCATTCGTTGACTAGACTACAAAAAAATAAGTACAAGTGCTAAGAATGCGTGAAGTAGCGTTTTTATCGGAAATCTTTTTCACCGCTTGGCTTTGACTACGAACCCATCAATCCTAGTGAAATTCGGCCCATATCAAAACATAAAGTAGGCAAAATTTCCCGCATAATGTCCTATTAACCCCCCCCCCCCCGATCACGCACACTTCAAACGCCATGAAGTGTGCAAATATCATACTAATTAAATAAAATCGTTGAAACTGTAGCAGGCTTCTTCATAATTCTTGTGTCACAATGGACCATTTTCCAACATGAAAAACCCGCTGTTTTGGCTATGAAACGTTGTAGTACGTGATATATTAATGTTTTAAAGTTAAATATTTGCCTTGAATAAGCAACACCAATCTTGAAATCAAAGATTAAAAACTGGCAGGATTTTGAACTTCCCCCTTGAAAGTGACGTCACAACATTGTAAACATTACACTACAGTATAGTAATAAATAGTACAGTTCGTTGTTATCGTTGGTATGAAGCGTTTTTAAAAAATATTGAACGTTATTTTGTAGCCAGTTTAAGGTCGGTCGTCCACTGGAAGCGTTTTCGAGCGGCGCTACAACGCGCGACAACGATCGAACATCCCAAAGCCTCAAATTGAATGTGACATCGTCCACTGCAGGCTTAGCAGCAGTGAATTCAATTTATGTCTTTTTGTATGTACGCTTGATGTCGCTCGTTGTACCGCGTTGTAGCGCCGCTCGAAAACGCTCCCAGTGGACGACCGGCCTAATACGCTATTCTTTTTTCACAATGTTGTGACGTCACATCCCTATTTTTCATCTTTTCATTTTTCTGCATGGGAGTGGGGCAAGCAAAGCTTTAAAGTGTTTTTTTCGTGAACATTTCATCCGAATAACTCATTTTCCATGCATTTTAATTTTTTTATTTTTCCGGAAAATGGTCCATTCAGCAAACACTTTATTTTTATTTATTATACTATTTACATACTATACACGGAGTTCGGAAATTCAAAGCCCAGCCAAAAATTGGTCATAGTACAGCTAATTTGTGATCGAAATCATTGAATTCACTTTTCCCGAATTCAGCTTGGTTTTCGAGTTATTCCACCATCTTCATTTTTTCGCTGGGCAATCTTTTTCCCAAAAATACTTGCTCCCGGCCGCTCTGGAATCAATTCCTGGTCAAAACTAATTGAGTCACTCGAAAGAGCGTACACTTTTCTTCAAAATGACTAATGACTATTGTATTATGAATTTGGCCCCTCAGGGTGCTAAAGCTGCTGGAAATTTGAAGTTTTTTCATCTGAGTATCTTTCCCGTGTTTTTCAGCTGCTATTTTTTCTCACTCTTTGAAAGAAAAATATTTTTTGGGTTTATTTGAAAAAAATCCTTGTTCTACACTGGTTTAACTGAGTAGATCAATGTCATCAATGCCGATTCAACATGATGTGGATGCACCTGGAAGGGCCTTAAGGCCCATCCACACTATGTTGAATCGGAGTTGAATGAGTTGCTCAACTCGTTCGATTCAACTTCTAGAGCGATTCAACAAGACGTCCACACTAGATGGAAGTAGAATAAGTGCAGACGTTGAACGGAGTTGAAAGTTGAATGTTTAAAATTGATTGAGAAGTTGAATGAGATCTGGGTTAGTAGCCAATGGCCTTACTTCTCCTGGCGTGCATTACTTCCGTCATAAAAATGATCAGCGACGAGGAAATGTGTGAAACAGCGGCTGCTGCAATGGTTATTGCAACAAGCATCCCAGCCTATTACATCTTACACATGATGAACACGATAAATGTGAGGGAAGGTTTAATCACGATGGAAATTTTTACTCATCTGCTGAATTTCGAAACTCTCCCATTTAGGCCAGTCAATATAAACATCAAACATCGCAAATATGCTTGTAATTGTTTTTTCTATTGCACATTGTTAGGGCCAATGAGAGCAGTTTATACTCAAGTTTGCAACCTTCAAAACCTTGTGCTCAACTCAACTTGTGGCACTCGAAAAACCACGAAATTCCATCAATTTTTTAGGTTGTTAAACAAAAATACCAGAAGAAAGCGTTTTTCGAGCATGACCACAGTACACAATGTTGAAGCCAACTAAATTTGCTACAATTTAAGCCCAGTCCGAGCATCCTACGTTTGTTATTTTCGGAGATACAGCCAATAAAGAAATATGTAATATCGCCAAAAAGCGAGATTTTATTGATAGGGTTATTTTTCAAGACTCGTAGCACTGAAACATAATGGTCCTACAGAATATCCACGCGAGAATAATTCTTAGGCAGTAGCTCAATTTGAATCTGACGCTATTGCCTAAAATTTATTTTCTCGTGGATATTCTATAGGACAGGGTGACTGGTACTTGGTTGAGCAAAATAATAGGGGTGATTAAACATCCAAAATGCAACAAAAATTGTCATATGACCTAGGGTCCGATTTCCTTTCCTAGTCGAGATAATGGATTTTTTCACGTTTTTCAGCACATCACTGGTTTTCGCAACAAAAACAGCTGTAACCTGGGAAGCATGCGTCCTAGGTTAAATCCAACGACACCAATGAAAAGAGCACACTTTTTTCTGTGTGAGTAAGGACATTTTGTCCAAAGTTAGCGAAAGATTCTTGGAGTAAACTGGGAAAATATCAGGATATTTTAAAAAATGTCAGTTTTTGACAACTGTTCAAAGCTAGACTACATTAGCCATGCAAATTCCTCTAAAACTATATGAAGTAACTTGGTTTAATACTTCATGCTTATTTTACTCCTGTTCTTCGCAATGTTTTGAGAAAAATCCATTGTTATACCAAAAAATGAGGCAATCAGGCCCATTTTGAGTGCCTAAAAGAAGACACGAAAGCTATTTCAAGAAACGTTTTTCAGCTTATTCCACTTTTATTTGTCTGTCCTCATAGATTAGCATAGGAAAAGTGAATTAAGCTGAAAAAAAAAAAAGTTTTGGGAATGGCTCTTGATCTTCTTGTGGGCACTCAAAATGGGCCTAATTGCCTCATTTTTTGGTATTACAATGGTTTTTTATCAAGAAATTGCAAAGGACAGGAGTAAAATAAGCATGAAGTATTAAACTGAGTTACTTCATACAGTTTTAGAGGAACTTGCCAGGTGCTGGGAGCACCATGGCTAATGTAGTCTAGCTTTGAACAGTTGTCAAAAACTAAAACATCCTGATATTTTCCCAGTTTACTCAAAGAATCTTTCGCTATCGTTAGATAAAATGTCTTTACTCACACAAAAAAAAGAGTGCTCTTTTCAGTGGTGTCGTTGGATTTAACCTAGGACGCTTACTTCCCATTTTACAGATGTTTTTGTTGCGAAAACCCGTGATGTGCTAAAAAAACAACAAATTGATTACTATCTGAACTAGGAATGGAAATCCGACCTTGGGTCATAGAAAATTTTTTGTTGCATTTTTGGTGTACAATCACCCCTCTCATTTTGATCACCCAAGTACCAATCACCGAGTATTTGAGTGCTACGGGTCTTGAAAAATTACCCTACCAATATAAAAGTATTTCCTGAACTAACAGACCCAGGATGCTCGGGCATGGCTTAAATTGTAGCAAATTTAGTTGGCTTTAACAAAGTATACTGTGGTCATGCTTGAAAAACTCTTTCTTCTGGTATTTTTGTGTAAAAAACCAGAAAAAGTGATGAAATTTCTTAGTTTTTCGAGTGCCATGAGTTAGCACAAGGTTTTGAGGGTTGCAAACTTGAGTAATAACTGCTCTCATTGGTCCTAACGACACAAAACAAAAAAATCAATTACATGCATGTTTGCGATTTACCCTGACTTTTGTGTCTATATTGACTGGTCTACATTAGTCTAGTCAATAAAACATAACAAATTGGTTCACCTAAGTGCAAGTTTACACTGTCCGCTTTTTCCCTTCCGTTGCGTTGCGTTAGCTTGAAAAAACGGAAGGTAGTGTAAGGACAGTGTAAACTTAGCCTGGTGTTTGATTTTAGTGTATTTCATTCTGAAAATGCACTATCGGTCTAGTCGTGATGGTGGCAAACATGGGTCACGTCATGTTTTTTTCACGTTTCAGAACCTCTAGAACACGAATTCAGTGGTCTCCGGAATTTATATATATATATCTTTATGGCCGTTTCCTTTTAGCACGATAACTCTGGTAGTCATAAGACACCAGTCGGTATTGCATTTGGGCCAAATCGGTCAAGGTGGAGGGGGGAAAATAGGGCTTGAAGTCGTCAAAAAATCACTAAAAATCACCAGTTGATTCTAGAAGCATCATATTCGGTACGTATACTCCATGTTAGACTAACCTTTGATTCCAATTTTAATTTTTTGAAAAAGTCAAGGGGGAGTGGGTGGTGCCCCCGGGGTGGAAGTAAGTGTGTAGTCTTGTTAGCACGATAACACTCGTAGAAATTAATTTAGCAGAACGCGCTTTATCTAAAAAATCAGTAGTCATAAGATCCCGGTCGGTATTGCATTTGGGCCAAATCGGTCAAGGTGGAGGGGGGAAAATAGGGGTTGAAATGATAAAAAAATCACTAAAAATCACCAGTTAATTCTAGAAGCATCATATTCGGTACGCATACTCCATGTTAGACTAGCCTTTGATTCCCATTTTAATTTTTTGAAAAAGTCGAGGGGGAGGGGGTGATGTCCCCGGGGTGGAAGTAAGTGTGAGGCCTTGTTAGCTCGATAACTCTCGTAGAAATTAATTTAGTGGAACGCGCTTTGGCACAAAAATCAGTAGTCATAAGGCCCCGGTCGGTATTGCATTTGGGCCAAATCGATCAAGGTGGAGGGGGAAAATAGGGGTTGAAATGGTAAAAAAATCACTACAAATCACCAGTTGATTCCAGAAGCATTATATTCGGTATGATGATTCCATTTTGAAATAGCCTTTGATTCCCATTAAGTTCAGCTTAAACAAACCCGGCAGCAAACAGTACGAGGGAGGGTCAAACATTAACGAAACAAATCATGGTCTCAACATTACTACTTCTGGGACGGCTTAGGGTATCCGTATACAAAATGAAATTGTTTTTCTCTTGTATTGTTTTTGCAGGTTAGTAGAATGAGGAATCTGATTTTTCGTCGTCCTAACCCCTTGCTAACTTCAGGGCAGGCCAAAAACCGTAGATCTTTTTTGGGATTTTTCTGGTTTTAGACGAATAGCTCTTTTCTATACTTCCTAGCTAAGCAATAGCTATATTCATATAAGCAGATTACAAAGGGCTATAAATTATTCACCCTTGGGGTTTTTTGTGCAACCAACATCGAGGTAAAAAGAATCGCCAACAGAGAGGTAAAATCACAACATATCTACGCACTATTTTTATTTTATCTTCTCCTTGAACAGCAAATACTCACAGAAGACTATGTCTTGTAGTGAAAACCACAGCAGTGAAGACTGCTGATGATTTATAGACGACCATGAAGTGCAGCTCAAGTATTTATGGCCCAGTCGTGGTGGTTAGGGGTGGAAGAATGAAGATTCTCGCCAAAACAACAAACAAAATGGGCATCCTGTGGGTTGACTTCAACCATGTCATTTTATTGACCTGATCGACTTGATACACGTACGAGCAGGAGACCATCACGGTAGGTATAGGTACTTAATGTCACTCTCATATTGGCGAGTTCATAAATAACTGTTCTGTTATACAATGGTGCGCATCAATTCTTACGTAACGTATAGACGTTTTTGAAGGCAAGTTTAATAATTTTTTTCCGAATATTTTACCTCTTTGTTGGCGCTTCATAACTCCGTTGATGTTGGTTGCACAAAAAAACCCAAAGGGTTAATAATTTAGAGCATTTTGTAATCTACTAATAGAATATGGCTATTGTTTAGCTAGGAAGCATAGGAAAGGAAATATTCGCCTCCAACCCGAAAAATCTCAAAAATTAAACGGTTTTTCGCCTTCCCCTAAATTAGCACAGGGGTTACGATGACGAAAACTCAGATTCCTTACCTTCTAACCCACCAAAACAATACAAGAGAAAAATAATTCAACACCACTTTCGATGAATAGCACAATGTACTCATTGACTGGACTACTTAGTATTATCAGTATTATCATATACAGTTCTAACCTTTTGAAGTAAATTGTACAATAGTTCTTGCCGGTAAAAGAAGTACTACTTGGCTTTTTGACTCATTGGGCTGCCGTACTGCTATTTTTACGGATTATTTGTGCGCCACATAATTTCATGTTATGTATCGATCCAACATTTATCGTAAAAAGCTGAGTTGCTTATTTTTCGTCCAATGAAAATTAATTGAATGGCTAGCACGAAGCACGTTGTAAGAGATATTTTTCTTAAAGGTGAAGATTTTACTGGAATAATGTTTTAACACGGCTTACAAGGGCTTAACACGGCTAGGTGGTAGTAGGAAGAGCTCCGAGAGTGTTTTGAGCAGTGGTGGCACTGGTGGCAGCCCTGGGAGCCAACAAATTATACCGGGAAAATTTTGTTCGTAGTAAAAAAGTTTGATTCTATAAAAATTTAATTTAGTCTGTTGTAACGTTCTTCGTTCCAGCCATTCAATTAATGATCAGAATGATGCGCCCAGGCGACTTTGATGATGCCCATTAATGGCTTTTATCATTCACTTGAAACCGCCGAGCCGAGCATTTCCACCCGTCTTCTCCGTTACCATATGATATAATTCAGAGAAGACGGGTGGAAATGCTCGGCTTTAGAGCGGAATTTTATGGAAATCGAAAATGCTATCAATTTTCTTAAAACTAAAAAAAGTTTAACCTGAAGCTGTCCGGCAGGCCCAATAGCATTTGCCTATTTATACGTTGATTTTTATACAGGGTGGTTCGGGATAAGCGTGACAAACATTTTTGGGTAAAACTATGTCAAAAGTGGAGTAGAACGCGACCTTCGCGGATGTCCTATCTTCATTTTCCTAGAAGTTATGATTTTTTTAGTGTTTTTATTTCCTAACTGAACTTGCTCTACAGGGTGTAACGGAAAAGTCTGGCATAAATGAAATGGGTGATTCTTGGTCACATTTGGAACCAAAATGACCCTATACACCATGGTCCGATTACTTATGGTTTTTGAGATAATCGGGGTTTTCCTAATTTTTAATGTACCCACGGTTTTCCTTAGTAAATCGTCTGTATCTGATGTAAAAATGGTCTCATTGAAATTTCAAAGAAGTCATTGGAAAGACCACACCTGGCCTGCTTAGTTCTGGATTATTCTTTGTTTCTTCCGAGATAGAAGCAAAAACGCGTGAAAAAACCACCAAAAGTATCCGTTTTTAAGCATGCCTTCGGGTAAGGCAATTGCTTCCGCGAGCGCGCCCTCGGCCTCTCCAGTTCAAGGTGATTGTAATGCGGTTGGTGGTGGATGTGGTTGTTGTTATTTATTTTTATACATTTATTTGCACAATCACATTTCTTAACCAACAAGAATTATTTATTTTATTGTTTTATTATTTCAATAATAGCGGAATCCAACCCAAGGCTCAATCCAAGCTCATAACGGGAATTAGTAAGTAACTGAAGAGGCGGAGGGCGCGCTCGTGGAAGCAATTGCCTTGCCTGAAGGCGTGCTTAAAAACTGATACTTTTGGGGGCTTTTTTTGCGCGTTGTTGCTTCTATCTCGGAAGAAAAAAAGAATAATCCAGAACTAAGCAGGCCATTCGAAAGCTGACAAACAGTAGAAGTTTTTAATAATTTTTTACACTTCCTAAGAGGGCCATAAAAGAATTAACAGCTGGCTGAAAGACTAGGAGTTTTCTGAAAATCTAAGAAGTTGCCTGTTCAGCAGCAATTTAAGCACTTAAATATTGATCGATTTAGAGATGAAAATATCCAATCCTACAGAGAATTTAGTGCTCTTTCCAATGGCTTCTTTTAAAGTTCAATGAGACCATTTTTTCATCAGGTACAGACGATTTACTGAGGAAAACCGTGGGTACATTAAAAATTATTAAAACCCCGATTATCTCCAAAACCATAAGTAGTCGGACCATGGTGCATAGCGTCATTTTGGTTCTAAATGTGACCAAGAATCACCCATTTCATTTATGCCAGACTTTTTCGTTACACCCTGTAGAAAAACATAGATTGCTCGACTTCTGTTACGATTTCCTCTAAAAGTGACCACAGCTTCGGAAACTACGGAATATTTCCTGTGCAATGATGGTCATTACATCCTTCAAAAGCATCACAAACCACCAAAGATCTGGCATTTTTACCATTAAATTCCAAAGACCTCTAATTCTGTGCTCTAGAAAAACATTTGCCATTTCCAGAAGGTCACCTAAAACGTCTGGCCAAGTTTCACAAAAACTTGCCCAGTGTCTGAGCTTTCCAATGGTGCCCTCGCGATCAAAATCATCAATCTTCTTCAACGCAAAATATTCCTTTTTAGATTAAAAAACGGTGAGTTTTTTGTTGCCAAAATGACGACTGTTTTTAATTTTTCGGCAGCCTTTTTCCCTCGCTTTCATCATCATCTTCTTCTTCTTGAGATGGGTCAGAAACTGAAAATTTTATGAGGTTCGTTCGTTTGTCGTCCGGAGCTGCTCTGGACTGCACGAACAGTCCGAAAAGCGTTCTTTTGTAATCCCGAACTACACTGAAAGCGTTCGTTTGTCAAACCTCGGACTGTTCAGTGCAGCACTATCTACACTGAAAAATTAGGAGGAGCTTGCTGCTCGAAATGTTATAACCTGCTCTATAATTACCTTTTGTCAACATTTCTGACTGGGAAGCGGGAATAAATTATAAAGGTAACGATTTTGTTTTCGTTAGGTTAGCCATTTGCACGAAAAGCGTTCGTTTGCTTTTCAAAAATTACGCCAATCCCGGACTGCTCGAACTACACCTGCACCACTACACTGAACGACAAACGAGCGAACCTATGATTTGTCAGCAAAACCTGCTCATTTGCGTTTTCTCTTTCCCAAGTTCCCATACACCCCTACCTATTTCTGAGCCCTGTGCCTACCGGCACCTGTGTCTCTCGTGTCCTCCGCTGAACCCCTCTAGGCATTAAAAGGCACAGGTGTAGGCACGTGAACGCTGCAGAAGAGGGAACACGAAGATGAAGACAGCGAGTTCGATATTCCACCTGAACTGAGGGAGCACTGCACCCACACTATCCGTAAACGAGGTGTATTTAGACGTACTCCCTCACGGTGATTTCAGCAGTTTTGACGGAAATTGCACTCACAAATGCGTTTAAGAATAGGGAGTCGACAGTTTTTCAAGTCTGAGGCCATATTTTATGAGATGTTTCAACTCGGAACAGGGCTCACCAATACTACACCTATACTTTATGAACGCGGCGGGGGAGGAGAAAACGCGAGTGAGTAGGTCTGGCTGACAAATCATAAAATTCTCAGTTTCTGACACATCTCAAGAAGAATAAGATGAAAACGAAGGAAAAAGACTGCCGGAAAACTAAAAACAGTTGACATTTTGGCAACAAAAAACTCACGATTTTTAACCTAAGAATGGATTTTTTGCGTTGAAGAAGATTGATGATTTGGACCGTGAGGGCACCAATGGAAAGCTCAGACATCGGGCAAGTTTTTGTGATAATTGGCCAGACGTTTCAGATAACCATCTGGAAATGACAAATGTTTTTCTAGAGCACAGAATTAGAGATTTTCGGAATTTAATGATAAAAATGCCAGATCTTTGGTGGTTTGTGATGCTTTTGAAGAATGTAATGACCATCATTGCACAGGAAAACTTCCGTAGTTTCCGAACTTTTTGAGGAAATCGTAGCAGAAGTCGAGCAATCTTTGTTTGTCTAGAGCAAATTAGTTATGAAATAAAAACTCTAAAAAAATTCATAACTCCTAGGAAAATGAAGATAGAACATCCGCGAACTACTTTTGACGTAGTTTTACCCAAAAATGTTTGTCACACTTATCCCGAACCACCCTGTATAGTATAGTAAACGGGATTGCTCACTGCTGTTAATGGAGTGGGCTATCAAAAAGTGGTCGAGAGGCGTCCCCTCCAAACAATTGCCGTGAATTTTAGAGATGAGGGAAAGGGTTGAGAAAGAGAAACGATTTTCATACATCACTACATCAGCCCCTCTATTCTGTAACTTTTAACACCGGCGTCAGGGAAATTTCTCAGCAAAGTGTTTGTAACATGTTCGGAGAAGAGTTACATGGGACCAGCCAATAAAGTGTGATCTACACTTAAATTTTATTGGCTGGTCCCGTGGCATGGCCGCCTTGTCCGAACATCTTCTGATGTTGAATTTCGCTTTGAAATTACCATTTTACTTTTACTTTACTACTTTTATTTTTACTTCTGGTAAATCTTCCGGTGACCTAACTGGGGTTAACGCAGTAACGCTTAGGTCAATAACCTGAGTTCCTGGTAGAAAAACATCGAGAAAGAAGAAAAGGAAAGGCAAAAGCAAGCAATATTGTACATAAAACACCTTCAGTGACCCCGAGACGACAAGGCTCTCTTCCGAAGCAGTATTAGTAGACCAGCGCCAAACCTCGAAACTCCCACGCTAAAGATTAATCATACGGGCGCCAGTTTCCCAGACAGGGGCATCTGACAAAACTAACCAGCTGGTCACATTCCTTGGTGTTGGTGCAACTCAGCTCAAATGCTGAGCAATACACGCTTCAGACATACCGAAGGTATTTCTGCGCTGTTCTTCACCACCGTAAAGCAGCGGAATGAAAATGTGGAGGCACGTATGTGATATGAAAACCCCACCCACGTGACGGTTACTTTCGCTCACAAATTCAAGGATTTGGGACTCCATTAAGTAAAATAATGTAATAGACGTGAAATTCCTCTGTACGTTACTGGATACCCAGGCAAGCTACTTGGTTGAACGATAAGTTATTAGACCGATGAAAGAGGTCCAAACTTATCGCAGACGTGACAGGATGAGGCTTTGCCTCTGGCATATCAAGTAAAAGCATTCGGCCTTGGTCAATCCGGAATTTGCCTTGAAGATAACGACAAATTAAATCTTTCACCCAAGGGCTGGTCATCGAAATTTTAATTCGGTTACTTTCGGGGAGAAAGGACAACATGAGTTGGCTAGAACTCTGTACAACTCTCTTGTTGTTTTTACTGCCAAAATGTCTCAAGAAGCGTACGAAACCAGTTACATATACAGCCCAACTCACCTTAAAATTGCTACTTTGCATCCAAGGCAAAATAAGGTCTACGACCATCCCGATGTCCTGGCATTCGATCGAGTTCCCATCTTGAAGATAACGCAACAAGTCCTGGCCCACGACGAGTTTCTGCTTCATATCCGTCGTCTTGCCCAGGAGTTCGGTAAACCCGTCCATGTCTCTGGTAGACGTCGCCGAGGATGACATGACAGGTGGGTGTTGGAAACGAGCTGGCGATATGTCGAACAGAAATAAGCACTTGCACTTCACACCGGTTCACCTCAATATTGCTCTAACTTGACAAACGGAGAGCTCGAAGTCCGCGTCGGGAGGTACGATTAAAAGGGAGCGCCCCTACACAAAATTCAAACACCCGAATACTCTAATTCACATACACAACAACTGGCTCAAAAAGTTCAGGGTTAAAACACGCAAATACGTCACCGCATATCCAAATGTCAGAGAAATTAATCGAATAAGTCGAAACTACTTTTCATAAGACTGAGGGAGCAAAATTCCCAAAACTTTCTCCATTTTGAACCGCTTTTCTTTCACGACCGCACGACTTGAGAAATTGAGAAGTAGGAAGGAGACTAGGCGCTCAGTGAGACGCAGAACGCCCTCCAACGTCGCTATCATCCTTGAATCGAACATCGGGAGGGGGAAAGAAGTTGTCTACGTACAGCAATAAGAACAGTAGCAGACATTTCCGCATTTCGGTTTAAATCCACTAATTTGGAATATACGGAGATCATAATCCTCGAAATGGAGTACGCGGGGTTCATATCTCCTTGACTCTCCGTCACTAAGATTAAATCCTGCCTTATTTTCACCATTTGAATAACGCTCGTCAATTTTCAAGACGGATAAATGTCGAATAGTCGTGCTCTAGAACACACATTTATTCGTGAATTTGCACACAAAAAACCAACGACTCAAGTCTGGAAAAGTAAAATTATTTTTTTTCGGATCAACTGTGTGTACAAAACAGGGCTTTCTTCAGCAGCAGCCGAAAAGATTCAGAAATAATTAAAGGTAATCAAGCAATCAAACGGCGTGCGCGTACCGGATAACCGCTGGTGCTTTTCATTTACAGTTCCGTTTTCCCCTTCCATCCAATGAACCAATTATAACATCTGTGTGTGTAACCGTGTGTCGGTTCACTCACTGAGTACAGTGTTCACTTGTTCAGTTTAGTTTCTTCCATTTCAGTCGCCATTTTCAAGCCCGCGGTGGACGCTCGTGAATTACGTTCTATTGGATTATTTTCTGCTGTGTGAACTGTTCTACATATTTAGCTCACCATCGTGTCTTTTGGCTTGTATTTCGTTTCCCCAGAAATCTAGAAATGCCGCAGAGGAAGAAAAAGAATCAGGCCGACTCTGACACCTCGGACTCAGGCCCCGAAGATGTAAGTACAAAAAATAATTACTTTGGAGCCCGTATTTTGTACAGTAATTCAACTTGCCCTCCTCAATTTAGGTCAATCCCCCCGCGAAAAAATCCAAGCCCGAAGCTAAAACGTCCAGTAGAAAGGATGATGATGATGAAGAGCCATCCTGGTCTCTGGACAAAAGTCGTTCTGTCAAAGTTCGTGAATTCAAGGGAAAGCTCATGGTCGACATCCGAGAATACTACGATAAAGACGGCGAAATGAGGCCTGGAAAAAAAGGTAACCTGCTGCTTTATTTATTGATGCCCGGTAGCATGCGTATACAAAGTTTCAATTTTGTCGTCTCCATGAACAACTTCTAAGTTTAATTTGATGATCTCATTTTTCCATAGGAATCGCATTGTCTGCTATGCAGTGGAGGAAGCTCGTTGATGCCATTCCCGAAATCGACGAGGCTATTAAAAGAAAGGCCTAAACAACCTTTTTTTTCCTTTTGCGGCGTTTTCCCGTTATTATTGAAGTTACTATTATCTTTTGTATTTTTTAAGTAATTCGACGCCATAACTTTATGGCCGATGCTAGCATTAAAAGATTTAGGAAATATCAAAATTTTAGGCCTTTTTCCCTCCCTCATGCTGTGCTATGAACTTGGAGAGGTCAGGGGTTTCCACGAAGAAAAAAAAGCATTGGATTGTACTACCCACAGAGAATCACTACCTACTACCTTTACCGGTATCCCAGTTTGATAGGTACAGCTAGACTAGATCAACACAGTCGCTGCCTGAATATTCCCACGCCTTCAATGTGTAATTGCCATTTTCAAGACTTGTCACATTTTCGCAATTCAAGTGATCTAGAGGTTACGTTAGCTTCACATCAAGGAACGGGCTTCTTCATGCTCATGCCTCTAGAAGCCCATATTGTATCCGCACCGATTTTGTACCAACTTGCTTGTCGAAACCGAAAATGCTCGAAATTATCACAGTGTACGTGTGAGTCCCTCCACTACAGACACTGACTGGCAGGAAACTTGTGGCCTTGTGGGGTTCCAAATTACGCCCCATATAAGACCCAATGACTTTTGAGCTTTGCGTTTTTCATTCACCATCAAGGATGGTAGGTGTGTTTTGACTCCCGCAATATCAACAAATTTAATTTTTAACCGCAGAAATGCACGGTAGGAGGGGGAAAAACGAACTCGCGAAAGAACGCGTACGCATCAAAATAATACTGTAAACCCCGATTTCCACTTTTTTATCAATGTAATTATTCGAACAGAAAATTGAGAGAAGAAGATAATTATTTTCTAAGAGAAAACAAAGGAGTATTCTGAGTACACGTTTGCAAGTTTCATCCTCAGAAAATCAAGAAAATTGGATGTACTTGATGATCGAGGATGAAAGATGATTGATGACATATTGTGACCTCTAGCCTTATCACGCGAAACTAAACCCTGGCTGGTTACATGCAAGGCTACTAGAACTAACAAGGTTGGCCATTACAATGTAAACAAGACGAAAAAGTTGCCTCAGTGTTTTGATTGGTCGAGACCGATTGTGACGTAGAAATATGCTCCTCTTCCCGCCCCATTGTTTATAGTCTATAGTATTTATGTAGAATTCGTGTTTTTTGAAAGCCCAAACTGCCCAAACTATTGTTTTATTTAATTCAACCAGAATTTCGGGCTTCGTACCTTCACAATGGTATCTTCAGGTGGCAATATTCTTGTATAGAAAGATATTTCGGACCACGAAAACTTCCCATTTCCTTCGCAGCCCTCCTAGCCCCGGCGTTTCTTCTCATTTTAATAATGAGGAAGTCTCACATTTTTCGAAAATATTTTTTTTCGATGAGGTATACCAGCCCTTCTATGTAAATGAAAAAAATTAAACGCTTTGGAAATTTTTTTCTTATTTAAAGTTGGCATATTTTCAATCCCGCCAAATCGAACATTTTCCGCAACGTAACATACGCTGCATTCTCTGCCCTTTTCATACCTCTAAATGGCTAATTGATTTATCCTTTATTATTTTATTATTCAAGGGCTCAAGTAGAAACACAACAAACCGCTCCCCACTTTTTTCGGAAGGCGTTTCATGACGAAAACATGCTTAGCTGGCGTGTTTGAAAATACCTAAAACTTGGTTATTTTACAACTGATCCCGATTTATGTTCTATTTTAGCATAAATAATTACCTTAGAAAATAGAGTTATAAATAAGTTCTGACCCATGAATCTTCCTAACTTCGATGTTTTTCGCGTCATCCCCACGAAAACCAAGAAAAAAATCATATTTCTTGGGCCCGGTCTCGCTTATTGGACGCTTACAAGTATTTTCAACCAAAGATTCCCCAACGATTGTAGAAAATTCGTGTTTAAATGAAGAAGACACATTCAGCGGTTTGTGCTTTCAAAGAACTTGAATTGATTTTCCCTTACATTATTTCCAAGCCATCTTAGCTGGAATTAAGTTACCTTCTCACTGCTTCTAAATAAACAATTAATAATACTTAGCATAAAAATTAAAAGTCAGTTAAATCTGTGATTGTCATATAGGGCGAACGAAATTCGGTTTAGTTCGCAATATCTCCACCCCACCACTCGATCAAATCACCCTCACCACATTCCAGGAGCTTATTTCTTTGAGAAGCTTATTGCTCTTATTGTAGCTCTTGCTTTGTGCGCGCTGTTGTGATTTCCTTTGATAATCACTCTCAAAAATCGTGTTCTGTTCTACCCTCTTTATCCTCTTGAAATTTTGAACATGACAACGCGCCACGCCAAATGACACGATACGAGACCATGCACTAACGTTTTATCTCTTCAAATGACAACAATATTTGTGAAATACTCTCTATACACAAATTTGATTTGTATACAAAATGTTCTCTCCTCTCCTGTTCCATGCGCCACAATTCACCATGGGAAAGTGTTTTTTGAAGCAAAATTTTCCTACCCCATTTTATCTCTTTACGCTTTGGATGCACCACGATTTTTGAGAGGAAATAAGAACGCAAGTGTATGGCTGGCTAATGTTCTTGAAGGAAGGGTGAGTGTTTTGTTCAGCTTCAACATAATATTTTTTGTATAAATAAAATATGTAATAAACATTGGTATCTTTTTTCTAGCCTTAGGGGCCAAGCAATGTGCGTAACAGCAGTAAAAAATTCGATAATAAGATTTGATTCACCTGAATAACTCAGTTTCAAAGGAGTTGGAATACTACATGAATAAAGTGTGGTGGGAGGGAGCATATTGTGACGTGGGCCTCCACCCCTCGCCTATATATATAGAAAAACGTAAACAAACGGCGTAATGGCCAACCTTGTTAGTTCTAGTAGCCTTGGGTTACATGTAGAAATTCCTGCCTTAATCGTATTGAGAGTCGACGTGACCCGTGCTTCAAACGTTATTTCGTGATAATTTACGATGGATGTCGTGTATTTATTTAAGTTTTAAATTTTCTTTGCATTGTTACTTTCCTGGATAGTTATCTGCTCTCTTTGGACTGTCTAGTAGTCTATCATCGACTTTGCCGTAGGTAAGTATTCCTTTTTCAGCTTTTCCAGAGCTCCTTGTTCGCTAAAGTTAGTTTTATATTTATTTCATAATTTTGTATTTCCCTCATTTTTATTCCCATCCGTAAGGTGGTGCCATATAAGGGCATCCTAAATCCCCCTCCTTTGATTTTTACAACCTTCTATCCACACACACACTTGTTTTACAACCGTCAACCCGCGAAGTTACGTACACGTGTCGACTCGCAGCTAAAATTTGTTTGTTTTTTCCACTCGCGGATTTGGACTATTTTCGACCTTTGCCGACCCGTTTCGCACCCTTTTGTGCATCCGCGGAGTGGATTTGTCTTAATCAGGTGTGTACCGATTTTCCTTGTTTCCATTCAATTCTACCCCATTGTCTTTCAAAATACAGTCCACTGCTCTGGCCTATTGCCACCGTCCTTTACGAACACTCCTTTTTCAGAGCTTTTTCAGGTAGCTCTGCTAACTCCGGAGTAATAACTCTATTCACATTTTAGCCAGCCCAATTTTTCCTGTCCTTCAACGCGAACTAAAAAATTAGTTTAGCGTTCCTGGGGCAGATTCTTAAACTCCCAAATTATGCCTTTTTATCGCTATTTTAACGACGCCTAACTAATATTGTTCTGCTGTAGCAATGAGTAGTATCGAAACTAATCCTTTTTAGCATCGGCTCAACTGCCCCTTATAAATTGTATTTGTATTTCAGATGGACGTAACCTCCGACATCGTTGGTCTCCCTCAAATAATGGATTTCATAGGGGATTTTAAGCGTCCATTTACTGAGGGTTCGGCCGTCTTGAAGGCAAATCATATCGTTGAGTGTGGTGTGGTCAGCGAGTGTGGGGATACTGTGGAGTTTTTCGCTCTGTGTCTACAGACGTCCAGCTTAGACAGTCCCCCCCACGAAATTACAACTAAAATCGATAAAGGAGAAATTATAGAGTGTTCATGCACTTGCAAAGCGGGAACCGGCAAATGCAAGCACGTAACAGCCTTTTTGCTTCTTTTGAATAGGTGAGGTTTTATCTTTAATTCAATTTTTATTGTTTTATATTCATGTTGTTCTGTAATGTAGGATTACTGCCCTCGAAGACTTGAAAAGAATCAGTTGCACCGACCTTCGCCAAAGTTGGGGCAAACTGAAAAAGACGTGCAAGGAAATGTACGAGTCAAAGCCTGTTGCGTCGTTCTGCCATTTTAAAGAGCCACCCCTCCTATATAAAGATGTTGTTATGGCAGACATTAGCGAACGGATGAAAGAAGAACGTAGAAACGACGTACTAAGTTGTAGGTACCAGTACGACTAAGAAACTTAATCATTTTTGATACTAAAGGCCCTTTTGGGGCTAAAAGGTTGCAGCGGCTCAGCATTGGCCATTCACGAAGCGGAAAGAGCAACTTCGAAACACCAGAAATCTGAAGAACTGTGCACGAAACTTCTGGGCTCATCCAACTCTATGTATGCGGAAGTACGAGACGAGTTTTTTTTTCTACTTCAAGCGCGATCTCAGGAGGAAAAGGATTTTTTTGAGGACAAGGTTGCTGTGACAATCAGCGAAGCTGTTGGCATTGCGCTGAGGACCCATCAGCAAGCTTCTTCAAAAGAGTGGCTCAAGCAGCGCCAATTGAGGATTACTGGCAGCACTGCGTACAGTTTGTTCACTTATGGAAGTGGACAAGGTCCCGTGGACTGGCCAAACAAAATTTCAAAGATTGTTTGGCCCAAATTTGCTGGCAATTTCGCCACCAAATATGGCCAAAAAAGTGAAGGTCAAGCCATTGCGGCGTACGCGGCAAAAGTGGGTTGCAGAGTGCACAGATTGGGTTTCATGTGTACTCCCAACCTGCCGTGGCTCGGTTTCAGCCCCGACGGGATCGCTGAGTTCGAGATGAACGGTTATTTCCGCCTACTGGAGGTGAAAAGTCCCTTAGCGGGGCGAGAAAAGTCAATTGAAGAAGTTCTTCCCAGTCTTGACTACTTGAATTTCAAGGACGGAAATTATAGCTTAAAACAGAAGCATGCGTATTACGCACAAACTCAAATAGGCATGTTAATAACAAATACTTCTGATTGCGATTTTGTAGTTTATTGCGGTAAAGATAAAGACGTATTTATAATTAAGATCATATTTGATTTGGAATTTACTAAAAAAATGTTAATTAAATTAGGACACGTATATTTGGAGCATTATTTGCCATTTTTAGTAGGAAATAAAACGCAATTTTAACACAAAACCACGCTTACTGAACTATGCACAGATAAAGGTAGTGAACAAAAACGAGGAATGAGTATGAATAATATGAAAGGACACAAAACAAACAATAACCGTAATAATGATGTGAATAAAAATGAAAAACAGAACAAAAAACACAAACGAAACGTGAAAAATTAGAATTTGTCGAGATTCATGGTGGGAGGGCTTAAATTTGTAATGCCACAAATTATAGTTAAAATGTTGTCAATGTGGCCCACGAGATTCCAACTAAATTTGTCCGTTAATAATTTAAAAGTTTTCATCCTCTGAATTGTTCGCTCCACATGCACTCGAGCTCTCGCGATCTCGCTATTTATCCGACCTTCTTCTGGAGAAAGCTGTTTTTTTTTTCCAACGAAAGGAGGCCTGTACAATTTCAGGTTCCTATCGCTACATTCTTTCTCTATCCTGAACCCTTTATCACACATTATGGCATCGCCGGGTTCTAGTAGGTCCAAGATGCCGCTCTGGACCGTAATTGCCTTGTCCGATGCCCTTCCTCCATAAGCCTTACTGCAAAAGGTTATCAGGCCATCGGGGGCAATACCAATGAGATATTTAATGGTATGATGCCCCTTGTAGTGGGAGTATGTCTTTATGCGACATGCCAGGCAATTTGTAGACTCCAAGAAAGTTTCTGAGCAGTCAATTACGACACGTGTGTCGCTGAAATTACTGAATGACGTCGGCATATTTTTGGTAATTTTCATTTTTGAGGGCCAGGGGATGAAATCTTTGAAAATAGAAACAAGCTGCGGAATTGTGAAGTTAAAATAATTTATGACTGTTTGATGTGAAACCCCGAAAAAAACGGAGAGGCAATTAAAATTTAAATTTAGTTTTAACTTCATGAGGGAAAGAATGATTCTCTCATCGGTGGAAAGCAACAATTTTGAATTGGATTTGGTAAAAATGGTAAGTCTTTCCACATGAACAGAAAGGACAGATAATAATTTCAGGGACGGAAGGCCAGTGACACTGTACAGATTTTTGTCATTTCTTAAGAATTCAATAAAAGTAACTTTGTTAGAAATTTGGGTGCTCGCTTGAACGCATTTTTCTGCAGTAGAAACGGGGATGTTAGAGCATGTACAAGAAGGTGGCGGAGAGGAATAACGAAGTTGGAGAAGAGCATGGGCTGCCAGCCCCATCATTTCGTCATCAATGGCATGTGTAGAATCAAGTGGCAGTTCAGGTGGCTCCAAGTTTGCTTCTAATGCTTCATCTTTTGATTCGGCGTTCTGTGGACTGCAATTAAAATGTGGATGGAGTCAGCATGGGGCAAGGCATTTTAGAGCAACCAACAATTACGGCCAACGAGCAAATTATGTGAAGACATCACACACGAGATTCAGTACAGATTTCGCTAAAACACACTTTTGACGAAAATCACCTGAGTTCATTCAATTTTTCAATATTATCCAATGAAATCACATGGTTATCTACATTCATGCAGCACGAACACAAAGGAGCAGACCTCTTGCGGTTTTCTGCACGAGTGTCTTATTGGTGAAGCAACTAAACAGACGTACAACTGGAGTCATTTGATTTGAGCCGAAATTAGCAATTCAGCGAGCAAGGATAAGAAATAGAGGGACTAGGGAGTGTATTAATAAAAAAGTTGATGCAATAAATGTCCACATTTCCCCCTCGCTAATTGTCCACATTAAGGGGTTGATAGAAGAGTAGGATTAGGTCTCCATATTAAATATGTGACTTATTTAATCAAATCTTGCACAAATTTGTAATTTTTGGGTGTGAATACCGATTTTAACGTGCCGTGGCAGCAGCATTTTCTAATAAAGTACTTTTCAAACTTCAATGTTTCGACTTGAGTGATTGTTTTCATTACCGCAGTGACAAACCAGAGGCGATTTTCGCTTTTCGGATTTTTTTCCTAGACGGATAAATATATAATCACATCTGGAAATTAAATCCGAAAAGTGGAAATCGCCTCTAGTATGTCACTACGCTTAGTTTTCTCATTCCCTTATTTAGACTATTAGTCCAGTCAAACGGTAGTTTCACGTAGACAAAAATCTGGTCTTCGATTTTTTCACCTCATTCTATGTTTTTTGGGGTGAGGAACACTTATCTGAAGAGATCCAACAAAATTTCCTTGTGCGTTTTGAGAAAATCGCGAAAAACTGCTCATTTTTGGCACTTTTTACAGCCTTTTGCTTATAACTCCTTAATGACGCATTATACGGGAAATGTTACCCTCTCATTTTTTGGAAAGCATTGAATTCTGCGTCGAATCGTTCTTTCATTTGTCACAATTGACCCAGCCGTTTCACCGGTATTGATTTTTGTGAAATGGTATTTTTAGCCTCTTTTGTTAAAATTAATACAAATTACTAAGGCAGCAGCAACTTAAAAACGGCTATTCCAATCGGAAAATGTAATGAAATCAAAGTGGCTCAGAATTGAATTTTACATAAGTGAAAAGCATTGAAACCTACTAGAAAAATCAGTGGTATCAGTTATGCGACAAAAAACGCGAAAAAAAAGCGGCCCAAAAACCACGTTTTTCTGCGCATTTTTGCCAGTAGCTCGGGAACTAGTAGTAGCAGAACTTGATCCTCTTAAAAAAAGAACAGGGTACAATTTTCCGTAGGATGCGTCATTGAGCAGTTGCAAGCGAAAAACTAAAAAAAGTGCCAAAAATTATCAGTTTTTCGCGATTTTCTCGAAACGCACAAGGAAATTTTGTTGGATCTCTTCAGATTCGTGTTCCTCACCCCAAAAAACATAGAATAAAGTGGAAAAATCAAAGACGAGATTTTTGTCCACGTATGGTATTTTTTTTTTTTTATACGATTTGACTGGACTATTTATTTGAAAGGGGGAAATGGGACAATTTTTGTTCTTTACGCTCCCTCTATTACTTATCTGTGGACGCTGAGCGAAATGCAAAGCTTGAGGGACGACTTTGAGTGCGGCCCCTAGGCTTCACAGACTAATAGAATAGCGGTTAGTGAATGGAGTTTTAAACACAGCTACTTTACACAGACAATAAGGATCCAGTTGGTTCATTGACGCCTCACAGGTCAATGGTCCAAGAGGAACATGTATTAAGTCTTTGCGAGTCCAACCAGAGCTGAGAGGCGGAAGTGGAAATCAAAGTCCCACGGCCATATGGTTGAGTTCATTGGACTTCGCAAAAACTCTCCCTTAAAATACCCTTCCGAAAAAAGTTGTCTTCTTAGCCTCCTCTCCTCTCTCATCTGACGTTTTCTGGGGGATACCACTACATCTAGAGATCTTAGGGGCAATTTTTGGGACGGTATTGCTGTCCTTTTAAGAATTCTTCGCGTTATCGGTCCCCCTAAAATAAAACTACGTTAGACATTTATTGCCTACCAAGTATTAAGCGGATTACTACTTACTCTGAATTATAAAGTCATTGTCCTGGAAATGGTCGGAGCACACTCGAAAATACGGAGAAATCCTTTTCCCGATTCGAAGCTTGCACTGCCAACTTTGCTTTCGTTTTTGGTTCGCAGGAAAAATATGGAACGAACACGCCGACCTGTCGTTGTTTGCACATTGTGGAACGCAACACACTCTGTATATTTTCCGCTTTTTTGCTCTAATTCGCTCAGAGGCTGCGTAATTGTGCTCCATAATATGTTATAAATACTTTAAAGAGTTGGAAAAGCACAAAAAACAAGCCTCACAACAAAGTTGACACACCAAAAAATTAATTAAAGCTTTATATTTCAATCACAACATCAGTGATAAACCCAGTGTACCAGCCAGCTTGTCAAGATAACGCATCGACGGAAGCGACCCCTACAGTTCATTTGAATGGCCAATAGAAGCTACGTGAGGTTTCTGCACTTTTTCGTGGTTACCATTGTGTATAACCTTCGTGTCATACCGAAGAAATGCTCTGTTGCCCGTGAATCTTTGTCTAATGTCGCGTTTTTCCAGGGGATCCAAGTCAATGAACTGAATAAAAATGGTACGTATTGTTCTACACAATCTCCCATAATATCCTGCGTAACGTTCCTTCAACTATTGTGTCGGAAACCATTTGGATTGTTCGCTTGTACCGCCTTCCTCTTAGTTCCGTTAGTACTTCTTGTATGAGTGGCCATTGGCAGAGTCGGGCTGTCATCACTATGCCAGCGAGGAATCAAGAAAATTGGGGCGCCCGAACTGCAGGGAAATGCGAGGGTGGACGATCTCGCCAGTCAGACAGCAGATGAAACACTCATTGGAACACTAAAGGGGCGTATTTGAATGGTTCGTGTGCGGTAGCTAGGGCTTTCAATCCCGCTCCCGGAGCCCCGCAATTCCGCGGGACCTCGCACGTTTAACGGATCCCGCAAACGCGGGATCCGGACTTGAAATCCCGCGGGGGCCTAATCTACTGGGTTGGGCAGTTGGTTGGTCAACAAGAAAGGCAAATACCCACTAGAACAATAGGGAACTTGGATGAATGCCCGATTTGGGTGAAAGGTGAATTGGTACATGGACAGAAGGATATCAACGATAGTTGCAGCCCCATTGGTGCTCCTGGTGATTTTTAAATTTTGAAGTTCTACAGGAGGGGGATGGATGATGTGGGGGAAAATGACGTCAATGGGCAGTTATGAAGCATTTGAGGTAACTCTAAAATGTTTTGTTTACAAATAACAAGAAAAATTGAACCCCAGGAAATGCGTCTTCGCCCCTCTTCCTAACACCATCACTTTCATGAACTGCCCTTTGACGTAATCAAACCCCCACTCAACATTTTTAACTTTAAAAACCCCCTTGATTTATTTCAATATTTAATGTGAGCAATTGTCGTGATGAAGAGCCCTCTGCAAGGAATACCAGAGGTTGGAAAATGTGCAAGTTCTCCATTGTACGGCAAAGGAGACAAAAACTGCAATACATGTCCATAATAGTGACCCCTTCGCAGATATTTATCACGAGTTCATTTCCATGCCTTATTATTTCCGCTCAAAAAGTTGACAAAACTTCCCTGAAATTTGATACTCATTGCAATTTAACCAGGAAATTAGCCGAAATTATTAGAGACTTTTGGGGAGATATTAGAGAGATTTTGCAAATAGCTCCGCTAACGCTAACGTTAACGCTATTCACCTTTCAACCAACGAAATGTTTACTACCCTAGCAACGCGTTCACAAAAATTAACTTTAGCGTTTACGGGACTGGTTGCAAAATCTCTCCATTGCAACCAGTCCCGTAAACGCTAAAGTTAATTTTTGTGTACGCGTTGCTAGGGTAGTAAACATTTCGTTGGTTGAAATGTGAATAGCGTTAACGTTAGAGTTGGCGGAGCTGTTTGCAAAATCTCTCTTTTAGCAGCACCAACGCTAACGCTAACGCAAACGGTAAATCAGTCGTTGCTTGGTTACGAAACGTCTGATTGGTTGAAATTTGAAAACAAAGTTTCCGGAGGATTTAGGTCGGTTGTCCACATCGTGGAGGAAGGAAAAGAGAGGAGGGAGCATAAATTGAAAAGGGTGACGCCGATTTTCGCCATATTGGTGGTCCCTCGGCCTTAATATTCAAGATATAGATAACAGAGGAGCAGTCGTGATAAAGTAGTCCTCAGCACAAATCCTGATGCGTTCCGGGACTACCAATGTGGCGTATGTTGGCTTCACCCCGTTAACTTGATTTTACATCTATCGCTCCCTCCTCTCTCTTCATACCTCCATGGTCCACGTGGGCCGAAAACTTTTTAATAACCACTAAAATTTCTTATTTGGCCACGCAATCGCCCAATTGATTGATTCATGGCTTGTGTGACGTATAATCACTGGCGAAACTGAAAAAAGGTCAAATTTCTAGGAGTTGAGTTGGTATGATTTCAAGCAATGAAATGGCCTCTATCTCTCATGAAATATTTCATACTTCCCGAAACTGCCATCAATGTTTGGATTAGGTGCGATATAAGCCGAAAAATCGCGGATTTTTGAACGAAATTGCCGTTTTTGCATTACAAAGCGAAAAATCAGGAACATCTCGATATAGGACGGCTCATCCACAAGCCTATTGCTCACATTAAACTCTGAAATCAATCAAGGATGCTTTTTTAGCGAATTATTAAAAATTTTGAGTGGGGGTTCTATTACGTCAAAATTTATTTATTTAACTGGATGATGTGAGGAAGAGGGAGTTAGACGCGTTTACTGGAGGGCAATTTTTCATGTTTTTTGTAAATAAACAATTTTAGAGTTCCCTCACATACTTCACAAGTAAGGATTACGTCATTTCCCCTCGCACCATCCATCTGCTCCTGAAGAAATTTTAACCTTTTTTATGAATTTTAAAACGCACCAATCGGGTTGCAACTTCCGTTGTTATCCTTCAGTTCACGGGTCAAATCACCGGCATGCTTTTCTTTCCAATCCGAGATTCATGCAAGTTCCCCATTATCAATTTTTCTCATTATTAGCTGCGAATTAGTGCGAATCAGCGCTTTTTATAAATTTCAGCTGCTAATTTATGTTTTTAATTAATTTTAGCTTTACATGATGAGCGTCTTTTTTCAATTCTAGCAGCGTATTAGCGATTTTAGCATGAATTAGCACTTTTTATCTCTATTTTAGCAGTGAATTAGAGATGTATTTGTATTCAGTGACGAATTAGCGTTTTTCTGCATTTAGACGCGGATTACAGCTTTTTTGTAATTTTAGCCCCGAATTAGCGCTTTTTCTCAATTTTATCCATGAAGTCGCCTTCAGAAATCTGGAAGTGGCGTGTTCTCAATTATAGTTTTGAATGTTTGCTTATTCTCTACTTTTTAGTCGTGAATTAGCGCTTTTTCTAAAATTTAGTCGTGAATTAGCGCTTTTCCTCAACTTTCAAACCGCAAATAGCCCTAACCACAGTAACACTGAGATAACAAGACGTGTCTAACTTCAAAATGAAGTCACCACAGAAGCTTCAAACGCAAAACACTCAAACCACAGAAAACTTCGAGCCCAAAAAGGTCGATCCACAAGACTCTAACCGCGAGAAGCACTAACCTAAAGGGCTCCATCACTTCTACATACAAGAGTATAAAATGAATGACCGATGTAGTTTGTTGTCCTTCACATTGACGAGAACGTGTGGTGAAGATTACCATGTGGTAAAGATTGCTGCGGATTGGCAAATGCATGGGCTATTGTATGAGTGTGAGATGGGCACCCCTCACCCCGGGAGTGTGAGGTGGGCGCGCGCCCCTCCCTGGGGGGGGGGGCAAAGTTGGCCGGTATTATTACATTTTTAATTCAACATGAGCCTCTGGTATGTCTTGATTTTCTGATTCCCTGTGTCGAGAATCGGAGAAATACGCCCAGGGGGATTACTCTGAGGAAGGTGTTTTGATTCGAGGCGGACGGGATGAGTCCCTCAGTGACTTGGACAATGTGTAATTGAGAAATGTAGCCAGTTCCTGAAGGGCCTATCATCACCTCTGAAAGTGGCAGAAAATGAAACATGTAGCCTTGTCGTTGGTATTCTCGACTCCTGTGATTTACAGAATAGACCCACTAAATTCGCGTGCCTTTTCGCGCACGCGTTCTTAGGAAAAATTTTCCGTCAATGCGTGGCTGTAATGAAGAAAAAGGGTAAAGTTGTGGTTTTTCGGTGTAACGTTCAGGCAAAATTTGATAAAAAGCGTTCATTCGCGGTTAATGAATGCCACGGTGGTTAATAGATGAAGAAAAAGTGATAATTTGCTGTTCCTGGTACAAGCCCGCGACTAGAAATGCGCAGAAAAAGCGCTTTTTCACGGGAGGAAACTAATTTGCGGGTGAAATTGAGGAAAAGAGCCAATTCGCGGTTTCTCGATGCAGCTTTTCGCGGTTGAAATCGAAAAAATCGCTAATTTGCTGTTCTTAGGGCAAATCCGGGGATACAAGTTGAGACAAAACCAAAAAAGACGGCTTCACACTCACCCCGTGAATTTACACCGCGACCGCGACGCTTCCTACACACTTACGTTTTAGTGCGTTTCATTCAAAAAATGCACTATTGGTCTCGCCCTGATGGTCGCACATATGAGTTGTGATACTTTTTTTTTCACGTTTCAGAACCCCTAGAACACGAATCCGAGGTAGGTTCGCTTGTTATATATATTATATATGGCCCCTCGCTTGTTAGCACGATCACGGTCGCAATTTTTGACTTAGGGCAACCAAATTTGGTCTAAAAATCAATAGCGTGAATATCTCAGACGAGTTCGTGATCCAGATGAATCGGTCCACGGGAACGGTGTGAAAGAGGGGTTTGAATTAGTTGAAAATTCGCTACCGCACGGCTGTTGCTGCAATTGCCCCCAAAATTGACACGAGTAATGAGAAATGAACGCGCTTTCGTATGAGACCCTTATGAACCAAATCCGTTGATATGGCAGGGGAGTTCTCGGCGGAGGGGAGCTATTAAATTAACGCTATGCCTTACTGGACCACCCAATTACCAAAAAATTTCATTGACACTGAATTTTGAGCCGTCTCTTTTATTTGATTTGCCTACAGCCTAATAAATATTGAGTAAAAAATCCTGAGGTGGGCCAAAAAGGGAGGAACAAAAAAAATTTAAAAAAAATTGTTTCGGATTCGAACCCAGGCACTCCGCATTGCGCAATGGTGAAATTGTGACATGCCATTTAACCTAATTTAACTGATCTGAAAATTAACGTAACCTGAAAAAAGTTTTGTTCCGACAGCAGCCTGTCGGGAAAAGTGCATTTCATTCATGCGACAATCGAGTCAAACCTCATAAGTTAGAACGATATCAATCATAAAAGAAATGAATAATTATTTTAAAATATTTTTTATTTTAAAATATAATGGGCGATAAATTCATTTTGAATACATTTTTTGGGTATTGTAGCATGTTTTTTTAGGGGTCAAGAGGAACTCGACTGATTACTCAAGAGACTCACGCATGTTTTTCTTCACTATGCAGACACGAAATTTTGTTTTTTTAGCAACAATAAACCAGTTAAACCTCCTTGTTTGATGAAGGCCTGGTGCACACGAGCGTTGACGACAGTGAGGAGTTCTCACGAGCTTTGCTCAACGCAGCGTCAACGCGGCGTTGACGCGTTACCCAACTGAGTTTTGACAGGGTGTCGACCGACCCGGGAAATCCGGGAAACGCGGAAAAAGTCCGGGAATTTTTTATGGTCGGGAAAAACCCGGGAATTTTGTAAATGACCCGAAATGTTATTCCTTGATGAATGGAACAGTTACTATTACTGAAGACAGGAACTATCCTTTAATTTTACAGAACATAACAATTCTATTAAGAATTATGATTGAGATTGCCTGGAAGTGGCCGAAATAAACAATTTGTGTGTGCGCTTAATTCATCTGAAGTAGAAAATCTGAACGTTTTGGGTCCTATCTCACCAATGAACTGCTCGGTTTCTTGTGGCTATAGGAGTATACAAATTTCCTTAAATATTATTTAACAGTTTGTATTTGCTATTTTCGTCATGTATCCCCCTCCCGTCTTATATCGGCCAGGGCCGCAAGGTCTAGACCCGCCACTGCATAGTAAATGTTGCCTACTGAGGAGCACCATGAGTAGCGTCGTAATGTGCTCTTTGACGGCTGGCTACAGTTTCCTTAAATTATTTGTATAACCGATTTCCCAGCATTGAGTTTAATCTACAATTTGTGTATTGATATTTGCTCGAATTTGATCTGTTTGGAACAATGTCCCTCCAAAACTAAGTAATACCCATGAGTGCGCGGCAATCGTTGTAAAGCGTGACTCAAGTCCTTCTGCCGGCCTGTGCAGTGGGTTTGATTTTCTTTCCTGTGTGCCTAATCCGTCCTCTCACTACTCCCTCCTCAAGTAAAGACGGTTGGTTCTTTTTAGGAGCTAGCGTGTAGCCTGCATTTTTTTCATGACTAAGCTAAGGGTGCAAAATAATATTCATACTGATTTCATAGGTACTCTTTCTCAGTCAGACTTGTTTCGTTCCGTACTGTGGGGACTTTTCTCTTGCGTCCTTTGTGATTTATCCGTGCGGTAATATCCTAAATTGTGAGTCGCGGACTACGATTTTAGTAAAAGTTGCAGACAACAAATTCAACTTTCGTTATATTTCGTCGCAATTCAGCTTTACGGTAAGTTGATACCATTTTCTTTCTGCTTTCTCATGTTATTTTTAGAGTGTGCATGTTGTGTGTAAAGGGTTTTTCACCGGAGAGGAAGTTGATGAATTATGCGAGGAATCCATTATCTCTGTGACGGTTTAATGTGGGGTTTGTTTCTCACTTCTCTGTTTAGAAATCTTTTTTATTAGGTCCTTGAAAAAAATAAAATTATTCATAAAGGTTGATTCACACTAAAAAGTGACGTGACAGACAGTGCCGTGTCCGGCACGTGATTTGTCCACTATTATTCCCACAATTTCTGGGGGTCAATTCATACTGGACCGGCACGTGGCAGTGATTCAGTGCTCTGACCGACGCTGTACCATGGTTCCACAGTGATTTCTGAATTATCAAGGCAATTTGACTTGTGTGAACTAAAAATCACAGTGAGCGAATTTTCTGAAAAATCGCTGTCTCGGCACGGCACTGTCACATCGCACTGTTAAGTGTGAATCGGCTTAATGCGAAAACATCGTGTTTAACGAATTTTCGAAAATACCGGAAAATCGCCCCTATCCCGCTGTTCTTGGGAAACGTAATCCTTTCTCCTGCCCAGGGAGCATTACCAACCGCATATTTTTGTGTGATATTGCAGCTGAACTAGTAGCATTATGAAGCCAAAGGGCAGTTGCTCCTTCAACAACTCCTACAAGAATGAATTTCTTTGGTCAGAGGAGGTGCCTGGCGATAGACTTTCTGCGCGGTGTAAACTCTGTAAGAAAACTTTCAATATAGAATCTATGGGCAGAACGGCATTCCTGAGTTACGCTAAAGGCAAGAAGCACTTAGAAATTACTAAGGCACGCCAAACTACTCCATCGGCCACTGCATTCATTCGTGCTGAGGCTGTTTCCAATTCCAGTGAGTTCCACTGCATTACATCTTCATCCTTATCTCTCTCTCTCTCTCTCTCTCTTCTTGTATGAAATCCAATGCCTTTATTTGCGGTATTACAGGTGCGATCACTTCTTCCAGCGTTGATCGGCCACAGCTTCTGAACCCTTCTGAGCCCTCATCATCATCCGTTGTTGTGGTAAACCCAGCTTCATCGATCGTAGGAACCGAGGCGTCAAAATAGAGTTCCTGGTGTCCCTTCACTTTTTGTTCCTCAAATCACCGGCGCGGCGAGGCCATTTTACGCGAACGACGTCGTCCGATGAATTTCCAGTCCCCTTCTGTTTCACCCGCTGGGTCTATTCTATGCACCAACACGAATTGGCTATCAGGTTCCAAGGCAGACCGGATCAAGACGGCCTACATAGCAATGTTGAGGCTGGAATCTGTAACTGCAGCTCTATAGCAGTTCGATGGAAGGAAGCCACGTCTTGATTCTTTGTGGACAAGCTCTAAAGCAGTTCGATGGAAGGAAGCCATATCACAGCAATGCTGCACTAGAGCGCAGTTTTTCACTGAATAAGGAGAGCATGGTCGTGAACCAGAAAGAAGCCAGTCTGATTGGCATTCGATTAGTCCAGGACGCAGTTGAAGAAGCTGGTGGAGTTGAAAAGATAAGTATCAGCAAGGGTATGATACATGCTGCACGCAACGCTCGCGCGAAGCATAAGGAGGCCATGGAGGAGCGCACTAACGAGGAGAAGCAAGCGGCTGCCAAACCAGCAGCCAAAAGAAAAGCCGCTAAAGAACTTGAAGAGCTGACCCGCAAAAGAGAAAAAATTTTACAGGATGCACGGCTAGAAGCATTAAAATTTGACGGAAAAATTAGCGCATTGAAAAATCGTTGATTTTACTATTTTATTTGTGGTTACTTCTGACTAGTCACTAGGTATCTTATTCCCTAGTCATGTTATTGTTTTTCACTAATTTTAGGTGACAAATTTAACCAATTTAGCATTATTTTGTGCATTTTTAGTTTTCTTTAAAATTTTGTTGAGACTTGGATGGTTAAATATTATAATCACGCGTATTACATAATAAATGTAGGCACTTTCTTGTATTTTATATTAATGCCTCAAGGATGAAAAAAATTGTGTGATGAATAAAACTCTTCGGTTTTACTTTTGATTTGTGGTTCATCGTGTGCTAAAATGGTGAAACTAGTCCAATATCTTATTCTCTGGTCATTTTACTTCTTTTTACTAATTTTAAGTGACTGAACCAATACACCTATTAGACTTGGAGAAGCAAATATATTAACACGCGGACGCACTATATACGTATATATGTCCTTTATATCCCACATGATTCCTTCTGTGCTGGAATCGTATTCTCTAATCTTTAGTACAATATCCGGGAATTTAATCAATTTTTACCCGGGAAAACCCGGGAATTTTAAATCGGACCCCTGGTCGACATCCTGTTTTGAGACTAGAATTTAGTTCCGAGTAAGTGGTGTTGGAGATGCACAGAAAAAGAATATCCTTCAGTTTTTTGTTGCAAAAAAGATATTTTTCCGAGTGGAAAGAAGAAAAAGATCATTTTTGTGTGTACCCGATCCTGAAAGCACCTCATTTTGAAGGTGCATTCATGAGAGGAGAGTCGCTAAATCTCGATGTGGAAAAAGTAGAAAAAACAGTACGAGTTGAGAGTCCACCGTGATAGGATATAAAAACCTCGTGCGTGCCCTTCCCCAACAGTTTTCATTCTAAATTCAAATACAGAGCAAATTAAATTTATTTTTGTTTTTGTGAAATCATTCAGGCCTTAAAAGTGAATACATTAGCTCACCGAACAAGTTATTTGGCCCATCCGCAGTATGACGGACGGCTCCTCTCCCCGACCAATGGAGGATGAGGAGATGTATGGAGACCCTTTTTCCGTTATATTGTAAAAGTTTGAAGAAATGAACCTACTTCGAGCTAAAAGTGCTTTTTTGGGTGTTCTTTGCAATAGGCCTTTGCGAAGAAATGAAGGTGAAAATTTGAATTAAACATACTAATTCTTATTTAAAATGAAAATAAAACTTCTTTTAGGCCTTAATCAAGGTCAGCGATGCAAAATAAAGACTTCTAGTAGTGTATTTGAACTTTATCCAGAACGATTTACCTCATTCAATGCAAAATCTGGGGGAAGATGTTCATAGAAGCCTTATTCTTAACATGATCGTGCCCCCCCCCCATAATTGATCGAATTTCTCCAGCATTTGGATAGAAGTTATGATATGTGGATACGAGGGGGTTTAATTCCACTAACACTTGGATCGCGGGACATGGCGCCCATGGATTTCCACGTCTGGGGCTTGGTAAAAGACCGTGTTTGCTGCATCAGGAGGAGCTTCGAAGAAGGATTACAGGAGCTTTTGAGGCCCTTCGAGCCGACATTTCTCCTCGCGTGACCAGTGGGTGCCACGAGAAAAAGGGCAAGAGCCTGCCTTCGGAACAGAGGAGGACATTTGGAAAATGTATTGTAAAAAAATAAGTTTTAGGTAATTTATTTGTTCTTTTATTTACTAATTGTTATGAATTGGTGCAATAAACGCTACGAAATGTTTTTATTTTGCATCGCTGACCACGATTAGACCTACGAGAAGCTTTATTATCATTTAAGGAGAAATAATAGTGTGCTTGATTCCATTTTTCACTTTCATCTATTCACAAAGGCCTATTGCAAAGAACACCCAAAAAAGCACTTTTAGCTCGAAATCGGTTCATTTTTCCAAACTTTTACGAAGGGGTGCGATGATCTGGGTTTGGTATTTTGATCCTCACTAATCAGGGAAGTTTTTGTGAAATTTGCCAGACCTGGATAGCATTTCAAGATTCGATATCATGCGTTCAAGTTACGGCTAAACTGCCTAAAATCGGTAATAATCTCCATAATCTGACTGGGAACCCCACAAGAGAGTCCATGGCAGAATTCTAGCCAAAAGAAAAATGCCCGCAAGTCACCCGGGGATGACACATTCTCGGAAAACGTGAAGAAAAGTAATTCAAACGTCGTGGTCAACCAAAGTTCAAATCCCGTATCTACAAAAAACAGATATTCTCTCCTGGAAGATAACACGGAAGCACTGTCTACACAGGAAATAAACGCAAACAACGTTCAAAAGGAAAAGGTACCACCCCTTTTCATACATGAAAAAACCATCAACTACCAGAAAGTAATGAGTGACCTAAAAATTTGTTGTAAAAATGAATTTTCCACCAAGATGACAAAAAAATCGCTGAAAATTCTTCTAGAGTCTTCTGAAGACTTCCGATCGATCACCAAATTTTTCGAAAAACATTCTTGAAGTAGCAATTAGAGGCGTACCCTATTCCTTCACTGAAAACGAAATAAAAGAAGAACTGCTACAATTATCCTACCCAATAAAAAAAGTAACGCGCTTACTCAACACGGACAAACTCCCAACGCCAATCTGCTTCGTTACTTTAGAAAAATCTCCATAGAAAGAACAGGAGATCTTTAACTTGAATAGGCTATGCTATTCAGTCGTGAAAGTCGAACCTCGACGTAAAAAAAGCACCATCCCACAGTGTAAAAATTGTCAGAGATTCCACCACACCCATAACTATATTGTCGGCTCCCTTGCCGATGTGTCAAATGTGATGGCAATCACCACTTCAAGGAATGCACCCTAAATAAGGAAACGGCTCCGACTTGTGTCAACTGTGGTAAACCTCACCCAGCAAACTACAGAGGCTGCGAGTACTACTTGCATATAAAACAAATGAGTCGAAAAAATGTTACGGTAAAAGAATCGAACACAAAACTCCGCGAATCTCCAACCAAAAACGCTCAGCCCACCAGTAAATCGTTTGCTGAAGTCACTAAGCATTCCCAATGTCCCAACCACCCGCAATGCGATCAGGAACCTGAAAACCTCATAAGCTCAATAGTGTCGACCATCATAAAATCCCTCGAACCCCTCATACCAAAAATTATCCCATTCCTTTTAAAAGTCATTGCAAATTATGAACGCTGATCACCAAGCGCGTGCTCCTCAGCAAATCACGAATGTGCTAAAGTCCTCAATAAATATACGACAATTGAACATCTCCAACTGGAACGCGAATGGAGTATTAGGCAAACAAAACGAGCTTCGAGTATTTTTATACCAGCCCAACATATCCGTAGCGTGCATCACAGAAACCCACCTCCAACAAGCGGGTGACACCGGTACCACACAGTTTCAGTTGTACTTACAGACGCTGAAGATGGCGAGCAGCCGAAACCGGTTCGTTTCTAACGCACCTCAACGAGGGAAGACAGACAACGTAGGCTCCTACGGCTACAGTTTCATGCATGCATTAAATGCTCGTGAGTAACTTTGAAAGGGGCACGTTGAAGAAGTTTTTCTGATCCATGGAAAGTCGATAGGCGGAGATTTAGTATGGACAAGTGGTGATTGAATTTCATTGAAAAAATAAAAATTCCTGTTTCGCAAAACTTTGAGGAGCTGCCGAAGACACAGAAACAGCTATTTTTTGACGAAAATAGATAGTCCTGACAGGAAAGAGTGTGCTCTTCCCAAATCCATCGTCAAAATTTGTAGAATGTCAGATGGGAAGCGAGTTACTCCATTTTGTCCAGGAAAATGATGTTATCGTAAAAAAATGCTAGAAAAATCATATCTCGAAGGGTTTTGATTTTCGGACAATGGGTTATGGGGTGTTTTCGATCGCAAATGAGGTCTAATTTTACCCAATTTTTTTCTTTACACTTGAACTCTTCCACCCTGTATATTGAGTTTTTTTCGGATTTGGGGGACAGTATTTACGCCCAGTTCGGTACAATAGCTGGTTTGCTTGGATAAATGGTCGATTTCCGAGCCTAGCTAGTTTGGAGGAAGCTTTTCTAGTGGAATGTTTTGTTCCCCAAGAAGAAGCGTTGGGTTTTCTGACGAAAATCCTGCATGAGGGTCAAAATCATTAGTTTTGAGCTGTGTCCATCGTGAGCACGTTTCCAACTAGCCCATGAAATATAGTTTTTATCCTTTAAATAACTGCTCCGATACTTTCTTTCTACATTAAAATTCCCAATACTTTCTTTATTACATTATTTCAGTTCAAGCTGTTGCTAAAAGAGGAAATGGCCCATGATGGGGGCATTTGGTGCTGTGCGTGGGCTCGAACCACCCGAGAACGAGAAAAAGAGCAGATGAACGGCGATCAAGAGGAAAACAATTCGAGGTACAAATTTCGACCGCTTACCCTTGGTATGAATATACTGTGTTATTTTCACTCCGTTGCACAGAGACTCGCAACGCAATGTTGAAATAGAAAAAAAAGTGCAGGATTTTATTGTGACGGGTTCGGTAGAAAACAATCGGAACAACGTTAAAATTTGGACACCGCCTGAAGGAGAAGATGGTGGCAAGTTAAAACTGAAACACCAACTAAGTGGTCATTGTTTTGGCGTCATTTCCCTGGATGTTAACGCCGATTCGTCGAGTAAGTTTTGAATTGTCTGATTTTGCTATGGATTTCTTACTATTTTTTAAATTTGTTTCTAGTGATTGTTAGTAGCTCGCTAGATTCGACGATCCGTCTATGGAGTGTACAAGAGGCAGATTTAAAAATGGAAATTGAAGCTAGTCCACTGGACGTATGGACCGTCGCTTTTTCACCGGACAGTCGTCACATTATCTCAGGTTGCCAGGGTGGAAAAGTAAATGTATACTCCGCGGAAAGCGGGAAAATAATGTCTACTTTGGCTGATACCAGAGGAAAATTTATATTGAGCATAGCTTACGTAAGTTTTCTGAACTTTGAGTGTGACCTCACCCAATACGACTTTTTTGAATAATGCAGAGCCCTGACGGCAAATATATTGCGTCGGGTGCTGTAGACGGAATTATAAACGTGTTTGACGTGGCTACTGGTAAACTCGTGCGAACGCTTGAAGGCCACGCTATGCCCATCAGGTCTTTGACGTTTTCTCCTGATTCGGAACTACTCTTGACTGCTTCAGACGACAAGCACGTAAAGTTGTACAATGTGTAAGTTACAATTTTCTCACCTTGTTGTGCCTGATTGATATTATGCTATAACGTTTTCAAAGAAGACGTGCGCAGAATTCACCCAAAAGTTCCCTTTTTCAACAATGAGTTTTTTTTTTTTTACTTCGGCTTAACTAAGCCGAACCTTGTTTAAATAAAATTCAATGCATTTTTTCACTTAAGTCAGACTTATCTTTAAGCCGAGTTGGTAAAATCCACCATAAGTGACTTATTTTGTGGGGCATTTTTCTCTGTGAAATGTAATTAGGAATTTTGCTAATCCTTTAACAGTGGGGGCCCTCCAACACTCAGTCGATGGCGGTAATCCCAAAATTGTAGACGGAGAATTTAATAAATCTAGAAGGGAGTTTTTAGAAGCTTTGTACATTTCCTAACTGTCTTTTGGAAAAAGCCAAGGTTTCGAAAATATTCACTCCTTAGAATCTTGGAAAGATCGTTTTTTCCACCCGATTCTAAGGCTTGCCATCATTGAAGACTTACGTGTTGTTTGATCGCTTTGGTGTGGGATTCCCATTTCTGAGCTCACTTTCTTTCCCTCCTATCGGTCCAATGTCTGTTAGCTGACAGTCGTCATTACTTGACTTGTTTTTCAGTCACCACGACAGTGCAGTATCTACTCTTTCCGGTCACGCTTCCTGGGTGGCAAGTGTAGCATTCTCGCCTGATGGAAATCATTTCGCTTCGGGCAGCTCTGATACGACAGTCAAAGTTTGGGAGCTAAAGACAAGATCATGCGTTCATACGTTTCGAGAACATACAGACCAAGTAAGATGTATAGCTTGAGCGTCCAATGAGTTTTTTTTTTTTCTTGACAACTTTTGTTTTTCAGGTTTCTCAAGTCAAATTTAGTCCAGACTCGGAAAGAATTTTGTCTGTATCAGAAGACAATTCAATTATAATTTACTCGCATAAAAAAGAGATCCAGATGCCTGACGACCTTCCTCAGGATGTAGAAATGATGTAAATATTAATTTTATTCGTAAATCGTCGGATCTCGTTCAAATCCATCTACTTTTCTTTTTTCTTACGTTAGAAGAAAGGAAAATGTGTTTTTCTCTTTCTTACTAGAAAACTTGTTAATGAGCCTGAGTGGTTTTCAAAAGTGCTTTTTTGGCATTTCTTTTCATAGAGATTTCTCTCAACGGTAGGCAGGTCTACTTCGTAGTACATGTATACGGTCTTAAGACATTGCAATCTTGTAGAACTAATCTACATTATTATCCCTGCCACTAACGCTTTTGACTCACGTGAATGCTCATGGTGGGTTAAGGTCGCTGGAGGGTGGAGGAATCGTCCTAGGATAACCTCCATGCCCAAAGTTTGTGGTCAGAATTTCTCGCGTTGGTTGAAATGGGAAAATTATTTATTTTTCCCTCGTATCCGCACTACCCACGACGATGTCTATAACGGTAGGAAACTACCGAAGTGTTTTTTATTTAGACGATGTATGCCTTGGCACCGGTTTCTCGGATGAGGTATTGATCCGCGGAATCATAAAATTATGATTGGGTAAATTATGATTTACCTGTTAGAATGAGAAGTTCTCCATTCTGCAGCCTTCTTTGTCTGAAATTAACTACTTTTAGTGGGAATTCAAGTTTTCCCCTCTAATTGGGAACTTGCACGCGAATAGCCCTTTTCTGATGAAGAACGAATATCCTCCCCGCCGCTGTCGAGAATCCACAGAAACTCGCACCATAAAACAAGATGGAACCGAACTTAGCCATATAAATTTCGTGGAGTGTAGGTATCTAGGTCATTTTGTAACTCATTATCCGTTCCTATTCAGCTGAGACAAATGGAGAGAAAAGCTGCCCTGTGCACCACTGCATCAGTGTGCGCATGCCCCTTTATGATATTATGATCAACTACCATTTAACTATTAACTTTGCCGATCGGTGAGACTGAAGTAAAATAGGTAATTGATTAATTAATTGAGTAAAACATTCTTTAATTATATTCAAACATGCCGACTAGTTTCGGGGTTAAATGCACCCCATTATCAAGGCATCCGTAGGTCTAAAAAAAAGAAACCAATCTCCCCGTCACATGTCAAAAACCCACACATCCAACAATCCTGTTGATAGACAGGTAATCCAGGAAACTTGTCTCTTCACAATGGGGTGCATTTAACCCCGAAACTAGTCGGCATGTTTGAATATAATTAAAGAATGTTTTACTCAATTAATTAATCAATTACCTAAATCTTTTAACATTCACGATACAATCAAAAATCTGAAGTAAAATAATTTTACTATGACACACCTATTTTGGCGTCAAAAAATTACTTTTTAGAGCTAAACAGCTAGCCGCAAACTCCATTTAATGCGAAATTTCGATTTTATGAGCCTGTAAATTAAGGTTAAGGAGCAATATCACTTGGTTTCGATCAGGGTTTGCAGACAATTTGTGGTTTGAGGCGAAACTGCAGTCATTTTTTTGGGCCAATGAATTAGACTGTGTGTCAAAATTGTCAGTCTGTTGACAAAAAATATATTAATTTTTGGTAATTTTGGCATTTCGTGTTACTTTTCGCGAGTACCTTGAGGTGGTGAGTCTACTTTGTTTCGAGGTAAAAATCGATTGGTAGGGAAGGGTGTGGGGGAAGAGGGAATTTTTTAGAAATTTTTCGTTTTTTAAATTTTAAAATTCAAAAAAATTGCTATAACTCGGGTTTGAGGTTGAAATTTGAGAAAAGGGCGAGCAAATTTGTGGGCAATTTTGTTGCGAAGATTTTAAGCCATTACGAACGAAAATCGGATGAAAATTGTGGGAGGAGGTAGATTTTGCGCGGAGGGGTGAAAATACGCCGGCGGGAGGTGCGTACCGGTGGGTGGGGGGTCAGGGGTTGACCGGAGGTGGTGGGTCCGTTCGAGACTTTGGTGGGGAATTGATGGGGGTCGTTCATTGACTTCGGGGGGAAAGTTGAATTTGTCAAAGGAAATAATTAAAAAGTGGGAAAAACGGTGAATTTCCCCCGCCTAAGGGGGATCAGAAATAACGTGGGTGCGAGAGAGATAGTGTTTTGGTTTTAATAAGTATATAAGATTTTTGGGCTGAACTTATTGATTTCGTAGTGGAATGTGAAGGCGGTGATATTGAGGTTAAACACAGATGTTGGGGGCATGACCCACCAAACAATCACGAAAACAGGGCCTTCGGTGCAATTTTTCGATATTGAGGTTAAGTTGTGTTCACCCACACGTCGTTTTGATCCGCACCTGGTAATTTTAATTTCCTCACCTTTGCAAACTTATGTTTGGACTTGAAAGCCGGTACTGATCGGCGAATCGGCGATAGAAAGAATGAACGTGACGGGGGTAAGCAAGAAGTCTTTTCTGAAAACATTCTACTCCAGCTTTCAACGGCAGGAAGAAGAGGGAGAAAATATAATGTTTTCAGCGGAGCACTGTTTTGTCCCTTCCTCGTCTTCACGATCATTCTTTTGATCGCGGAAGAGAACAAACAGGTTTGACCATGCAAATTACTGGTGAGTATTGAAAATGTTATGCTTTCTCAGCCGACGGGGTGTATTGTATAGGTGTAATGAAGGCCAGACTCACGTCCGATACAACATGTCCATTCATGTAACATTACACCCTATTACTGGTGAGTCATCCACGTAAAGAAGGGTTTAAGGCCCAATCACACCAACCGAGTGGCTAGGCCGAGTACTGGACCGAGACAGGGCGGAGCCAAAATCATATGTTCGTCACTCGGCCAAGTACTGTCTGTGGTGATTACACATGGATTTTACTCAAACCCAGCACTCGGTTTGTGTAAATAGGCCTTTAAAGAGACAGGAGGGACGAGTGCACCAGGAACAGACCATTCATGCGATGTAGGAAGAATAGAGGACCGAGCATGGAATCCTGCACAAATCCCCGAGCCAATATCCACGTAACATACGCTCTTGTTAATCGATAAGGTTTGAATTAATTAACTCATTCTTCCATGAAATAAATCAAGTCGAACCCTTTAGTGAGCAGCCTATGGAAAACTTCAAGCTCGAATCAATACCAAAACTAATCGAAACATTATGGCCCACGCACATTTTCACAGGGGGAGACTTCGCTTTTCCCTCTGGAACAGTCAACTTCTGTAAGCGCAATTTTTGCCAAATCTCCCTTAAACCGTGGCTCCAAAGAAAATGAGTATTATTGGGCTTCGGTGCCATCGAGCCCACAAAATTTTGTGGTCGTATCATTTCAAACTGTACAGCGCATCTTGGCAACGCACGTAAACCTACATAATATATTTACACAAAAACATTTTCACAATAGAACTCTTAACTCTAAAAGGAACTATAAAAGTTTTCGGGATTTGTTAAGGAATCGCACACGTCAAAATTTTCCTCCGCCCTTTTTTCGTCTTATGATGTCAGCGGGGTTAATCACGAGTTCCTCCTCCATCTAAAAGCAAAATGAAAACTAGAAAATTCGCAGGCAAAACAAAAGAGGAATCTCGCATTATTATTCTACTTCGATTAGCTAACTACCGAAAGGGCTTTGGGTAAGGTTCACAAACTATCCGATACATTTGCAACGTTTCGTCGGCAGGGCTACTGTATTAAACCCAAACAGGTAGTGTCGTCAAATCAAACATGCTTTTTTTGAAAATTCTCACCGTTCCAATTAATGTAGTTTGTCTGATCATTGTCATTTAATGATTTAAAATGTTTGATGTCACAGTCGATTATTACCGAAAAACACAAATTATACCGCTGGAATGGAACTCGGTTTGGGTTTAATACAGTTGCCTAAGAGGTCGGCGATCCTTGTCGATGAAATGTAGCAAATTCAGTGGAAAGTTTGTTTAATCCTACCCTCGTAGCAACTTTCATCGTTAACTAGTCGAGGGCAGATAAACATTTACATCATCGTTTTCGCTGAATGTTTTTTCAGTTTTAGTGTCTGCCTTCTGCAGCAACTTTCTTCGGATTGATTTCGGTGGTTCAGAGTGGCAGGTTGTTGGCAAACTTGAGTCTGAAAAGCCTGCAAGCGATTCGGAAATTACATATAATGGCTTTGAAACGGGCAAATTAGCTTTTACTTAGATGGCCGAGATTGGGAAGTTCAAAGTCATTTTTCTTTTTTCTCATTTTCCTGTAAAACAAATCAACATTATACGGGGTAGGTATTTATTATTTTAATCTGAGCACTGGGACTTCGTTAGGATAACACACCTGACAGACAGAGGACGCAATTGTTTGGGATTGTCCCTCGTGGCGTTATGAGCCGTTCTAGCATAAAACAAAGGACGAAACCTTGATATGAATATTGATTAAGTTAAAAGCAATCAAAATTACCCTTTTTTAGACTTCTGTCTAGATCGGAGAACGTATGGTTCATCACTGTCATCGGGTGAAGACTCTGCCAGAAAACATTCAGCGTAGTTTTTCCTTTGTTTTGCTTTTCTCATTGGAACAACTTTAGATTCTTCGTTCTCGGCGAGACATTTCCCATCTTCTTCTTCTTCTTCTTCAATGTCTCTGGCGTCCTTCAAAAAATGATGACAATAAAGTACAAAACAATACGCCGAGAATCGTCGAAATTTCTAACCTTTGAGGGTAGTTCAGCCTTGGCTGCAAGTAGCGCGTTGAGCTCTTCGATTTGTGATTTCTGCTCGAGGTTCTCGCCTTTCTGAAAAATACACCTCCCCCTCGTAACGATACAATTCACGAAAGATGATTCAAACTTTTTACCAAGCTTTCAATGGTGTCTCTCAGGTTTTGATTTTCTACCATCAAAATTTTCATCTCCGATTTCAACTCGCTAATTTCTTCTACGGCCAAACTTTCCACGAAAGCCTTGTTCTATTTTCGAAATCATTTACCTTTTTAAAATTACGGAAAAAGTGAAGTGACAAGGGGGTGTAACAGCTATACATACTTCGAGTTTGTTGATTACCTCCTCAGTCACGGAATCGCTACGGTCATTGTCGCTGATTTCAATGCCCGCTGCTTTTGCGATTCGTCCTAGCTAATAAGGCAATGATGTTGGACCATAGTTATTTTTGTCTTAATGGTCAAAGTGGAATAGAACCTACTTGGGCTCTAAATTTTCCAATTTTGAGGAGATGATTCTTTTGATACGCGGTGAGTGCGTCTTTGTACTCCTTTTCACCATCGTTGGTTTGTTTGAGCTGTGCTTTAAGGTGCAATATTTCGTTTTTCAAACCGATATTCGCCTCAAGTAGGTCTTCATTCGTTGTGGTTAATGCAGACATTTCCTGTTCAACGACCTACGAAGGGCATGGGAGAAGGAAAAATCAATTCTAAAGCCCAGTTCTGATCGATTGATCTCGATTTACTTTGCAGTTACTGCATGGAATAGCTGCAGCTGGTAGTGGAGCTACGAATTCTCCTGCAGGTGCTAAAAGTAATAATAGTAAAATAATCAAATTGTTAAAAAACTTGAAAAGAAGATAACTAGGGAGCGTCCAAGATTCGGAGTTACTGTCTTCAAAACATACTGCTCTAACCAACGGGAAGAAATTGACATCCCACCACTCAACACAATCATGTCTCCAAATTGAAAATTAAAATAATAATAAGACAAAATTTTAATAAAAATTAAGTAAAATGTTGAGCTGCTAGATCCGGCTTGAAATTACACAAAAATCGACACCCAAATCCCAAAATTTTGGACCCACTTTTGGCCCATTAAAAACTCAGGGAGCTAGTTGATCAAACTGATCAGATGTTAGGAGCCACTAGATCCCAAATAGAGTCTATGTGCGATAGAACGAGTTTTTTCCTGCAATCCAAGTGCAAGATATGACCCGGGCGGCCGGCGGCGTACGGCGGACGGGCAATCTATATATATAGACATGTTAAAACGTACACAGACAAATTTTGAGGGTGGGTTGTAAAACTTTTTCCTGACCGAACACATAGGTGTATCTTTCAGCATGAATAATAAACCAAAAGGGTAAAAAAGAAGTCAAAACCCCTAAAAATAAGTCATCAACTAAGTGTGGCTTAAAATTCGATGATGATAATAATAGTAATCGATTGTTGATTAGAGATTGCTAATAAATTTTAACCGTTATCAATGTTGTTGGTAAAAATGGGTCAAAATCTATTAACGTACTTGTGCCTTTCTGGTTCGCTTTCCCGGCTTGTGACCGATACATTGAAAATCTCTGTTTGAGAACCCGGGCATTTTCCTTTGGCACGCAGTTGGTTATCTGTTGATACAATAAAAATGTAGCATTAGAGCTATTATTTTGATTCAGTTTTAATTTAATCTATTCATTTTTTTGAAAATTAAAAACGTACTTTAGTTTTGTACACCAAAGCTGATACTTTCAGAATGTGTGACGTCTCTTGAAATATGCTCGAATCCTGGGAAATATTGGCTATCATGGTAATCTTACCACCATGCCCGAGAAGAAATTTCTTAAGCAAAGAAGTCAACTTCGATTCACGGAATGGAGGAGCAATATTCTCAGATTTCATTTGATTGGACCTGAAACGCGTAAGGTGTTGGGGTGATTGATAGTCCACAAATCATGGCACTCAAGTTCCTAGTGTAGCTCCAGTATAGCTAAGCTATACATAGCATAGTTATAGCTGTATAGCTACCTACGAGAGCTGTGCTGGTAGATTACGTAACACATAAGGTCTGTTCCAGCAAGGTGTTTGAAACATGTTCGGAGCAGAGTTACTATGGGACCAGCCAATAAAATTTAAGATGATTACATTTCTAGCGAGTCAGTTACTAAGAGTTTAAGTAAAAAAAATCGAAGTTTTCAAAAGAGCGTTCCAAACCTTTCAAAGCTCCAGCTTTGCTCTTCTTAACGTATTTTCTCATTTTATATGATCATTCTCAGGCTTGAAACATGCAGTTAACGGAATTTTATTGAACGCAGCTGAAAATTACCACAGCGTGATGAAAAAACGAATGACTTGCACTGTAAGGAACTACGTTGTTCGAGACTTATCATCTGAGGGCATTGACTTATACTTATGAGGCCTATACAATTTGTGTTTAGAGAGTGACTTAGATCATTGATCAACAGAGTAGGCAGCACAATTTTATGCTAACAGTAGGTAATCCGATTCTCTTTAAGTCAACAGGGGGAAAAATGCATGCTACCCTCTTAATGCTTAAAACAATATAAACCCAAATTATACTGTTAGGTACAAGTCCCTTAGGAATAGGAATTCGGGTTTTTTCGTGACTTATACTCTTGAGAAGAGTAGAGGCAGGCCGTCAAGCTGAGTGCAAGAACGGAAAATGGCTAATTTTTGACTTATACTCTTAGTAACTGACACGTTAGATTTTATTGGCTGGTCCACTGGCAACTCTTCTCCACACTCAACAAAATCATAAAACATGTTTCAAACACCATGCTGGAGCAGACCTATAGGTACTGAACATGAAGTTTGATAGCCAAAATTGTTGTCTAATAAGTACTAATTGGTCAGAACAAGGAAAACTAGTTTTCCCAGCGACGTATTTGGACACTAAAAAAAAAAAAACCACTCACTTCAGTGCCTTGAAACATCGATGAAGAGTTAGCAACGACACATTAATGTTCTTCGATTCCGCGAGGCGTACGCCAACATTCAACGTTGCATCTGCTCTTTCGGTGCCGGCGAGGTCACAAATTGTGAACCTATGCGGAGGGATTATAAAAACAATTTAACGGCCTAAAACTGTCACATCGACTCACGTAGAAACTCCCAAGTACTCCTCGGGACTGTCCATTGGACGCTTCACCAATTTAATCGAAAAAATCCCGTGCGAGCGGCTTGATCTCGCGTTCAGTGCTGTCGGGAACAACTGCAAATTTTTCCTACCGTATTTGTACAGGGTGAAAGCCTCCTCCCACGAACTTACATTGTAGTACGTTAACCCTTCAGTAAGTAAAATAAGGTCTTTCGATTAATTAAATCGCCGAAATTATGAGTGCAACGGCTGACCTTTGATAAAACTATTTTTGTTCTCATCTTCATTTAAAGTGAGAGATTTTTTTTGGCTTGGATCAACAAGTAAATCGTACACTTTTTCCATGTACACTTCGGCAAATGATATGAAAATTGAAACCAAAGTGTTATCTTCGGACAACATGAAAGGGCATGGTGAAAACTTCGTTGACATTGCAGAAACCTCTGCGCTCCCTACGAAATAATTAACAGACTACTTTCAGCACCGAGCCATTGAAAACAAAATAATAAAAAACCAACCGATAGAGTCGTTGATAGTTTCAATGTCGTCGTATATAGTTTCTAAAAGACGCCGTTTTTCTTTTTCAAAAGCCGCGACATCCTCGTTGGTCTGTAATTGAACGTCGTGAGATCGACAAGGGTACAACCTCGGCTCTGGGTCTAAACAATTCATGGTGCTCTCAAACAAGGAGTACAGAAATCTGGGGATGATTCCTGGGGCCGATGCAGTCCCTGTAATGAACAAGAAACGTTAATTTGGAGAAAAAAAGTAGGGATCCCTATAAACTCACCTTGAACCGTGTAACTTTTCCCAGAATTACTCGTTCCATATGAGAATACAAGGGAATCGTTTCCAAGTAGAAATTGCTCCAGTTTTGGCAGAATGACCCTTGTGTAGATTACCTGTAATTTAGATAATTATTTTAACGATCCCAAAAAGCTATAAAATATGAGCGAGACTCACGTTCTGTGGAGTAGAGGGCACGAAAATTTTTACAAACTCATATTTACTAATAACCTCTTCTCTCGCCCTTTTGTACTTGGTTTTTAAATTATTTTTCTCGATCGCGAAGTGACTTTCCTGAAAAGCGTGAAACAAATTTAAATAAAATCAGGAAGTAGAAATATTGTAACCTAATAATAGAATACTTCAGTCACTATTCACACAGTATTTCCCTATTTCCACTTGAATTACCAAGGCTGTTAGCAGAACAACTAAAAAACAAGGAGTACTTACGCGAATTAGGGGCCACAGACGTTCCGTTACTGATATATACAGGGTGTTCATGAATTAGCTGGACAGAAGAAACCCAGTTATGGGGCACTTCATTTGTCGTCGAAATGACTATTCGGAGTTTTTGAAAATTCCGTTTCGTTGCCGAAATATCACACATTTTATACTTTTTGTTCGCCATAAGCTCGTGGAATGGTACTAGCCTAAAACTAACCAGCTCATGGAACGAGCACAAAACGCATGAATTCCACGTTTCCTCTGGATTTTTCAAGTTTATTGCTTATATCGTTGAAAAGCTTACAAAATAAGGAAGATTTTCCGCTGATTTCAATTTTTTTCTTTCCCATACCGAAGAGGTAAAAAGTTTCTTTCGTAAATCGGCTGCTCTCAAGTATGGTACGAAGGTAATTTTCACCCGAAAGTGAACACATTCAAAATTTTGTGTTCTTTCCAATGAGCCAATTAGTTTTAGGCTAGTACCATATTACAAGCGTATCGAGGTAAAGAGAATACAGAAAAATCATAAAATGCGTTATTTCTTGGACACAAAGCGGAATTTCCAAAAACTCCAATCATTTCGATGGCAAATGATGGACCCCGTAACTGGTTTTCTTCTGTCCAGCTAATTCATGAACATCCTGCATATACAGGGTGTTTGGTAAGTCAACGGCAAAAATACAGGTTTTTTTTTTCAAAGTCCAAAAGGGACCAAAATATTCCCTATAGACATAGGCCCGATTTCCAATCATTTTCGAAATAATCGATATTTTAGTATTTTTATCCTGGCATTGGTTTTAATGGATTCGGCAGTCGAGAATGGTTGCACGTACATTAAATCTAATGACACTACCGGAAAGAGCCGACATTTTTCAGTGAGGATTGATCCAGTTATATCCAAAAGTAGTCGAACTTTTCCAGCAATCGGTCAGATTGTGGAGCTTTGTATTGACTTAAGGCAGTTTAACCGTAAATTGATTGCGTCATAGCGAATATGTACGACCACTTTAGGGGATAACTGGACCAATTCCCACTGAAAAACGTCTGCTCTTTTCGGTGGTGCTATTAGATTTAATGTAAGTGTAACCATTTTCGAGTTAAAAGCGCTGAATAAAATAAAACCAATGTCATGACTAAAAATGCGAAAATATCGGTTATTTAGAAAACGGTTGGAAACTGGACCTATGTCTATAGAGAATTTTTTGGTCCATTTTTGACCTAGAAAAACACACTGCATTTTTGCAGTCGACTTACCAAAAACCCTGTATGTATTAAGGCTAAATTGATTACTTGGATAGTTTGTAAACTAGCCAGCTAGTTTACAATGACTAGCTAGTATGTGAATGAGCCATGAACCCCGCTATTTTGTGAGAAAACGGGGTTTCTCACAAAATAACCACCAGATCTGGCTAGTTTATAACTATCCGGATAGTCAATACCTACCAACTCCCCGTTTCTTCTCAAAGTTTCTTCCAAAACTACCATCATTTATGGTTATTTTCTCAAACTAACCGCAAAACCACTCAGCGCAGCCAACAGAGAAATTGAGCTTACATTTATGTGATCATCTACGGCGACCACGTTCATGGGTTTAATCCTTAAAAAAACCTCAATGTTGTCGCAAGGTTTGCGCAAGGAAAATTGCAACTGCCTCGCTGCGTGAAGACTACTACAGCGAAGAGGACTCTTTTCGATCCTCGGTGCCTCGGATTCCATGAAGTCTCGGTCCATATCTCCTAAAATTACAAAAATCTTAGTAATGTTGTTAGAAGCCGGATTCATATGCAAATTAGAAGTCACTGGAGCTATTTATCGCAAGTTTTAAATCAAATTTCGCTAAATTTAACAGGATTTATACTCAAAGCCCCACGAAATTTTCGTAGCTACTATTGTTAGGCCACCAATTACTTTTGTAATGGACAACGTAGATTAGATATATTAATATACAGGGTGGAACAGGATAAGTGTGACAAAAAAAATTGGGTGAAAGTAGGCCTCATTTGTGATCGAAAACACTTTTGTACCATGGTCCGAAAATCAAAACCCTACGAGATATGATTTTTCTAACGTTTATTATGGCTCACGTCACTTTTCTTAACTAAATGGGAATAACTCAGTTTCCAGCTGACATTTTGCAACTTTTGATGACAGATTCGAAAACAGCACATTTTTTTCTGTCAGGATTAGCCATTTACGATAAAATTCAACCATTTTCTGGGGGCTCGTGAGCTGCTCAAAGTTTTGCACATCCAGGATTTCTAATTTTTCAAAAAAGTCAACCCCCGCTTTTTTACTCGAAATTTGAGCGCACCGACATCGCATGGGTCGGAAAACTTCCCCAATATGTACTTTTTAAAATTACTCATGAACGTATTTTTAGTTAATCAGTGATTTTTCGGCAGAAATGGCCATTTCTTAGAAAAAAGAATAGGTTTTCTCTTCAAAATCGCTTGTTTCGACCTACAACATTTGAACGAGCTTTGTGATTTTTATCATGATTGACGTCATTAAAGCATCATCCAAAGTTTTCCCTTGAACGGGACAGACTGTGTACGCCTGTCAAAGTCCAAAAAATGTCGCTCCCGCAGCTAGCTGTCGGATAGAGTGCATTTCTCTACTGCGAATTTCGAATTCGTATTCGAATCGGAAATAGGTTTCAACAAGTAGAATCACTAATTTCGTCGAATAACAGCTAAACACGCCGAAATTCGCAGTAGTGAAATACACCCTTGCCGATAGCCAGCTGCCGGAGCGACAGTTTTTGATATTTTGGTAGGAGTGCGCATTCCATTCGGTTCGAAGGAAAACTTTGGATAAGGCTTTAATGAGTTTTAGCATGTTATGAATCACAAAGCTCGTTCACATTAGGTTGGTCAAAACAAGCGATTTGTAAGAGAAAAATCATTATTTTTTTCCAAGAAATGGCCTTTCTGCCGAAAACTCGCCGAAGAACTAAAAAAAAAACGTTCAGGAGTGATTTAAAAAAAAAAAAATTGAAGAAGTTTTTCCGACCCATGGGATGTCGATACGCTCAGATTTTGAGTAGAGAAGTGGGGGTTCAATTATTTGAAAAATTAGAGATCCACGATTTGCAAAACTTTGAGCATCTCTCAAGCCCACAGAATTTTAACGAAAATGGCTAATCTTGAAAGAAAAAAGTGTGCTCTTTCCAAATCCATCGTCAAAAGTTGCAAATGTCAGCTGTAAACCGATCTATTCGCATTTAGTTAAGAAAAGTGATGCAAGCCTCAAAAAACTTAGAAAAATCACATCTCGTAGAATTTTGATTGTCGATCCATTGTTTATTAGACCAAGAGCCAGTGACGTAAAAAGTGCAACCATTTGCATACTTTTCTTACCCAGCGCATAAAATCGAGAATAATTCCCCAATAGTGGGAAAAATTGTCTGCCTCCATTTGGACGTGACGAAACCGGTGGCAGACGGCATCAAAGATTCACTTCTGGGGAGAAGTAACACAAATTCCGATCATACGGCAAAGACGTTCTATTCACGTGATTACGCATTGAAAAATACGGGGAAATGCATATTACATTTAATGCTATCACGTTCTATGGGGTCGAGCCAATGGCAATGTCGTGAAAGCTTAAAACCCTCTAATTTGAAGTATCGGTTTTCGGTGCCAGGGTACTGTTTTCTGGGGGAAAATAGGATGAGAAATCTGAAGAAAATATTTTAAAAAATCTATGAAGAACAGTTTTTATGCTATCGTAGAAAAGCAGTGTCACTTCAGGTAAGAACACACCCCAAAAAATGTTTTAGGCTGCAGTGTGTGTAAAATTATGGTTACTTTCACCACGAAATATGAAAATTCATAATACGCATTTTCCATGCGCCGTAAATCAGAGTACAGCCGATGGGATCTTTCAAAATGCATCGAATGAAAAAAAAGGATTCGATACTAGAATTTTTCGTCCCTCTTCCTGTAATAGGCCTCATATACCCTGACACCGACAAGCGGTACTTCAAATCAAAGTGGTTTTCGACTTTTCCTTTGGCTCGCAGCCGCAGGACCCGTTAGCATGAAGCTTAATATTCATTTCCCAATATTTTCCAATGCGTTATCACGAGAACATAACGTATTTGCCGTCTGGCCGGAATTTCTGTTACTTCTCCCCACAAGTGCATCTTTGATGCCGTCTGCCATCGGTTTCGTCACGTCCAAATTGAGGCAGACAATTTTTCCCACTATTAGGGAATTATTCTCGATTTTATGTGCTGGGTAAGAAAATTATGCAAATGGTTGCACTTTTTACGTTGGCTGGGTTGCGAAGCGAGTATTGTATCCATTACACCATCGAGGCGCACAGATTAGATATTTTAATGAACAGTCGTGGACAATCCGATATGCAAACTTTTTAATGTTGTTTGCAATTGCAATTTTGGAAGTGAAGTCGTAATTGTTTTGTTGGCAAACCATTGAGAAAAAAGGAACCTTCTGCCCCCCCCCCTACCATAATACACTTCGTAGATTGAAAAGTTTACGCTGTAACTCGTTAACCCTTTTAAGACAAAAAACGACCACTTGGAATCCAAATACTGTGGTAGCAACTTCAAATTACCGAGAGTTCAGCCAGAGGAGCTTCGAGATACTGCGTGTTACTGGCCAGCCGGCACACAACGGACACTAATTCAAATCTAGCTAACCAAACCCTCTACCTCTACAGGTTTTTGAGGAGGCAAAAGGTAGAAATTGCGATTTCTACCTGCGATTTATTATTTTTATAAAAAATAATAAATTGCGATTTATTATTTTTTAACAAATACAGAAAAATTGGGGCTAGCGAACTGGCTTCTCATTTATTTGAAAAATCTCAAATTTAGGCATTTTTCCAAACTGCCTCCCCCCCCCCATCCACTCTACAATAACTCACCCGAGGACCGGGACTCATCAGAAATTTAGAGCCTAGTTTCAAGGCTGGACGAAGTTTTTCTCGCTAGAGAAGTGCCAGTTGCATTGATTTAATTATACGTAAAACTCTGGTAGGTGATTTGAGGCCGATGAAATGACGCAAAAAGGCCGATCTGCAGGCTTTTATGAATCTGCAGATCGGCACGCTACGGTGGAAAGTGCCAGTTGCATTAACAAGGAGGAACTAATTGAGCAAAAGTGATTGATGGATTGAGTCGCTAGTAATTAATTATTGTCTCATCAAAATACGATCGGCAATGTTGCGCCTTTTATTGGTCAACTGTAACTTTTGTTTCCATTATAATCCTGTTTTCGTTGAATTTCGGAATTTCAGGTGTTAATCTGCAGATCTGCAGATGTGAGGTGTTAATCTTGCAGATCTGCGTTTTAGAAAAACCCACACAGCACACATCAACCATACAGGGTGGAAGCGATAAGTGTGACAAAAAACTGTATAATGCGTTTAAGGGCACATAAAATAGTTAACGTCCATCGAAAATGGCTAATCCTGACAGAAAATAGTGTGCTCTTTCCGAATACATCACCAAAAGTTGCAAAAACGCAAACTGAATGCGAGTTTCTCGCCGTTAGTTAAAAAAATATACAGGGTGTTTGGTAAGTCGACGGCAATAATACAGGGGGTTCTTCTAGGTCCAAAATGGACCAAAAAAGTCCATATAAACATAGGTCCGATTTCCAACCGTTTTCGAGATAATCGATATTTTAGTATTTTTAGCCATAACGTTAATTTTATTGGATTCAGCGCTTATAAGTCGAGAACAGTTACACGTACATTAAATCTGAGGGCACTACCGAAAAGAGCAGACATTTTTCAGTGGGAATTGGTCCAGTTATCCCCGAAAGTAGTCGCACTTTTCCAGTAACCAGTCAGATTGTGGAGATCTGTACCGATTTTAGGCAGTTTAGCCGTAACTTGAATGCATGATAGCGAATCTTGAAATGCTCTCCAGGTTTGGCAAATTTCACATAAACTTGCCTGATTAGTGAGGATGAAAATACCAAACCCCCATCATCGCACCCCTTTGTAAAAGTTTGGAAAAATGAACACATATCGAGCTAAAAGTGCTTTTTTGGGTGTTCTTTGCAATAGACCTTTGTAAATAAATGAAAGTGAAAAATGGAATCAAGCACACCATTATTTCTCCTAAAATGATAATAAAGCTTCTTGTAGGTCTAATCGTGGTCAGCGATGCAAAATAAAAACATTTCGTAGCGTTTATTGCACCAATTCATAACAATTAGTAAATAAAATAACAAATAAATGACCTAAAACTTCTTTTTTTACAATACATTTTCAAAATGTCCTCCTCTGTTCCGAAGGCAGGCTCTTGCCCTTTTTCTCGTGGCATCCACTGTCACGCGAGGAGAAATGTCGGCTCGAAGGGCCTCAAAAGCTCCTGTGATCTTTCTTCGAAGCTCCTCTTGATGCAGTAAACACGGTCTTTTACCAAATCCCAGACGTGGAAATCCATGGGCGCCATGTCCGGCGATCGAAGTGGTAGTGGAATTGAACCCCCTCGTCATATCCACATATCATAACTTCTATCCAAATACTCGCGAAATTCGATCAATTAGGGGGGAGGGGGCACGATCATGTTAAGAATAAGGTTTCGACGAACATCTTCCCCTAGATTTTGCATTGAATGAGGCAAATCGTTCTGAATAAAGTTCAAATACACTACGGGAAGTTTTTATTTTGCATCACTGACCTTGATTAAGGCCTAAAAAAAGTTTTATTGTCATTTTAAATAAGAATTAGTGTGTTTAATTCAATTTTTTCCCCTTCATTTCTTCGAAAAGGCCTATTGCATAGAACACCCAAACAAGCACTTTTCGCTGGAAACGTGTTCATTTCTTCAAACTTCTACAAAGAGGTGCGATAATCTGAGTTTGGTACTTTGATCCTCACTAATGAGGCAAGTTTTTGTGAAATTTGCCAAACCTGGATGGCATTTCAAGATTCGCTATCATGCAATCAAGTTACGGCTAAACTGCCTAAAATCGGTACAAATCTCCACAATCTGACTGGTTACTGGAAAAGTGCGACTACTTTTGGGGATAACTGGGCCAATTCCCACTGAAAAATGTCTGCTCTTTTCGGTAGTGCCCTCAGATTTAATGTACGTGTAACTGTTCTCGACTTATAAGCGCTGAATCCAATAAAATTAACGTTATGGCTAAAAATACTAAAATATCGATTATCTCGAAAATGGTTGGAAATCGGACCTATGTTTATATGGACTTTTTTGGTGCATTTTGGACCTAGAAAAATCCCCTGCATTATTGCCGTCGACTTACCAAACACCCTGTATATAGGCCTTAAAAATTGTTAGAAAAATCATATCTCGATGGGTATTGATTTTCGGACCATGGTGTATATAGTGATTTCGGTCGCAAATGAGGCCTAAAATCACCCAAAAATTTTTGTCACACTTATCCCCTTCCACCCTGTATAACTCTATTGGCGATTCAGATTCAGATTAATTTTAGCTTTTATCTCCCTAGAAATGCATCGTACGAAAAAGGTCACTATAATACTTATGAAAGTAGACCAAATGTGCTAAATTTTGAGCCCATGCGGAGCTCTGTAGCTCTAGTAGTTCACTGTCATACGTGGACAACGTAATTTTCACTTTTAAACGTGTCGGAGTCCAATGTCTGTAACGCGGGATAAACTAACAAGAGTTTTCAAGTAGGAAAACTTTTCAATATCCCACAGATTTTTCACATTATGAACGAGAGTGTTGTACAGTGAAATAAATGAAGAAAATTGTTCCATTCGACCAAAGAAAGGTGAAATTTTAATTTCGGGAAGCTGATGCCTAAAACCTGTGCAATCACAAGAAGGATCGTTAGAAGTTTGATCTTTGCCTTTTGTTTTTGAGCGTTAATTTCGGTTGCTTTGTCTCTTACAGAAAAATTTAACTCTTCGAAAGAATGAAATATTTATATAGTAGTTTTAAAATTTAATACTATATTTAGAGAATAGTAAGGCATGCCGTTAACAAGGCTTCATGAATGGAACATTAAAGCCGATTGAGTTTGGGACCACGGTGTATTCAGTGTTTCGATTGCAGATCTCGCCTTTCAGCCAACTTATTCTACACTTTGCACAAGCATCCACCACCATTTTAGGACTCACCTCCGAATGACTGTCCACACAGCTTCTCAGACTGTAGGCGGCGAGTATTACTATGACCTCACTGTCGCAAGAAACATTCAACTAATTAGAGAAATTTAGATTGAACTTTGAAAGTTTGAATTTCAAACTATTTATCTGCATTTGACCGTTTCCAACCCAATCAAATTTAACGGTCGATTCATGTAGTGGGAGAACTAACCTTCCGTGCAACCTTTTTCGGTCGCTAGCCACTTGAAGGCGGTGAGTCTAGGGCCAGCGCTTCAGCTATCACTTTGGCGGCGGGAGGGTTGAAGGCTGCTGTTGGTGAACGTAAATGGGAAGAACCCTCCTCCCGAGCTTATCGTTCCCCGCTCGAACAGAAAGAAAGCAATTTGTTGACCCCCTTTTCTTCACTTAGTCCGTAGTCGTGGTGGTAGTAGCAAAGGCGAAAAGGAATGGCGGAGTTCGCGTTTTACTGCTCTTGATTAGCAATCCCCTTTTTTCCTTTGAACTTAAGACCCCTTTCTATTTTTTTCTTTTCCTCTTATATTTGGATTCTCGTCAATACGTGAACATTTGTTCAGTTTTCAAACCTTTTAAGCTTTATCGTAATCACAAATCTTCAACACGTGCTTCTTTTCTCGCCCCACTTCATTGAGTGCAGTTTGTCTTCTGAGCTTATTGTTTCGGTTTTTGTCTCAAGACTCAAGTGCTACAGAAATTTGGTTGTGATACTCGCCATCTGTCTCGTCAACTTAAACATTTTTCCTTTTCGATGGTTATCATCGTTAAAAACACGGGGCTGCTTCTATAGTTTCTAATTTTTTCTTTTGAAAATTATCCTTCCGTTTCTCACACGAACAATTCACTGAGCGACTCACCGTAGAATAATGGCAGACTTGGATGATTTTTTCGCGAAAAAAGATAAAAAGAAAAACAAGACGAAGAAGTTTGCGACGGCCGATGAAATTGCCAAGAAACTGGAAGAGACTGGTCGTCGGTCGGAAAAGATGAGAAAAGAAAAGATGCAGACGTCTGGTACTGAAGTTGATGAGCAGGGCAACGCAATTCCAGTGAGTAGAAATGAGCTTTTCAACGTCAGTTCCAAGTTATGTTTAGGAAAGCGTGAAAATATTGTCCTGACCCTCCCGTCAAGACAACATATGGCGCTCCGTCCACGTTTTTGTAACCTGTCGCGTGTCGTCTTCGCTGGAAGTCCACCTTTCCCCGGATGTATTACATCTTTCTTCCTTCCTGCCTTACTTGACGTTTGTTTTTCCTTCTTTTGAAAACAACTGCCGTAAATGATATTTTCTTTGAATTGATTAGTCAGTGAGCTTGAGTGCCTACACGTTCTACCTTGTGACTTTTGATACAAAGCTACTGCATCTTTGTTGTTTGCGACAGGACGAAGACGAATGGAGAGAATTTGAAGAGGAGAAAAAGGATTACTCAGGACTGAAAATTCAAAATATATCTCGGGCGGAATATGACAGCCAAGACGAGGGTGGTTCTGGAGGAGAAGGTATCTTTTTAATGCTTTTGTATTTTATTGAGCTATGCCTTAGTTGGGTGAAAGTACACCGCAAATGGAGTAAAAAATTCCTTTTTGTATAATGGCCTGTCATCATTTTTAAAGAGTTTTTTCGGCGTAGTTTTATGCAAAATCCGGTTGCTTCTCTGCCTGAAATGCACTTCTCTGCAGTTTTCAAATTTGCAAAAGTGATGGCAGTTTTGAAGTCTGCGAATTTTTTTCCATGGGAAGAGGGCAATATCAATTAGTTGTCAAAACCGACATGAAACTAGGCGCTTATGCGAAAAATCAATAATTACCCCATTGTTCGAAAATGTCCTGTGTCTCCTCATTTGGTTGCGTGGATTGTCAAATCTCACAAAAATTAATTCTCGTGGCGAGGATTATCATTTTACCTCCCTCCTGACGATCCTCAGTCATGACTGAGTAATGCATTTTTGGAAGACTCAGCCACCTTGCCGTGCCTGTGCCTATGCTACCTTGAAACTAGACATTCCAAGCTCATTTAAACCGCAAATTCATTCATTTCATGTCCATTTGCTCACGACACCGTGAATATTTCTATGGTGAATATTTCCCGCCAAATGCGGGACGCATTTTGTTCCGGATTCAGATTGAGATTTATTATATTTTCTAAATTCGGAGCATAATTCCTCGGAAAGAGACCAAATAATTTGATTCGAAGACTAAGTTGGCCCTTCTCAAGGCTGAAATGCACGCCTCAAGCCAATTCCACAGTTCGTGATGAATTAATTACTTTTATTAATTTCTGCTAGAAAATTAAAATTTCTGTGTGATCCGTGAAATTCAGTTTTGAAAGAGCCGAATGCGTGAAATTGGGGTTTGACAGAGCAAAAACCTGAATGATCGGTAATCCGTGAAATCTGGTTTCGAAAAAGCCTATTTCACAACATTTGAATTTTAAAATTTGGGATGAAGCATTCAAAATCATTAAGTTCACGGGTTGAATGTGCCAAGTTTGTTTCTGAATTGGCCAGAATCGTTAAATTTTGTTTGTAAAGAGCCATACTCGCTGATTTCGTATTATTGAGATCCAAACTCTATATACCAATCACCTAACGACCGAAAGGGCTATACCGGTATAGCCCTTTCGGTCGTTAGGTGATTGGTATATAAAATAATAATTCGAGATGGACGATAATTGTTATAAGTCAAAAGAGATCCAAACTCGTTTGTTAAAGGAGATAAACTCGTGAAATTTCGTTTTTGTATGAGCAAAAACCAGATTTTCGAGTTTCTTGAATTTGGAACATCCCCCCTCGATATTGGCTGTTATCATAGCGAAATTAACGAATTTTGGTTACGAAAGAGCCAAACACGAAATTTGGATTTGAATAGTCATTTCGCGTAATTTGTTTTTTTTTTTTACGCAACCAATGTCCAGGAAATTAGGCTTTTGAAAGAGTCAGGCCCAAAAATTGGGTATAATTGATAGAACCCAAACACGCAAAATTTTAATTTGTGTTTTTAAAGACTCAATCCTTCGAAATTTGATTTTTGTTAAAGCGAAAAATGCGTTTCTTCATTGAATGATCGAGCCCTACCGGATCTGTAAGGAAGAATTGGATTTTTCTTGCCAAAGTTGTGAATTTTACACTCTGGTAATTTTCCCCTTTTAACCGCAAAGAGTTTATTCTTCACAAATTTTAAGGAAGTTTTCGTTTTGCCTTAAATTGCCTTAAGCCCTTTCTTTATAGGCACTGAAAATGGGCTTAATTGCCTCATTTTTTGGTATAACATTGGTTTTTCCTTAAAAAAATTGCGAAGGACAGGAGTAAACTAAGCATGAAGTATTAAACTAAGTGCCTTCACCCAGTTTTAGAGGAATTTGCCAGGGGCTGGGAACAATGTTGCTATTGTCTTGCTTTGAACTTTTGTCAAAAACGGATTTTTTTGAATATTTTGATGTTTTCCCGGTTTAATCCGAAAAACTTCCGCTATCACTAAACAAAACATCCATAATCACACAGTAAAAAGTGTGCTCTTTTCAATGGTGTCGTTGGATTTAGCCTAGGACGCTTTTTTCCCAAGTTACAGCTGTTTTTGTTGCGAAAACCCGTGCTATGCCAAAGAACGTGAAAAAATCGATTATCCCGACTAAGAATGGAAATCGGACCCAGGGTCATGGAAAATTTTCTGTTGCATTTTGGGTGTACAATCACCCCTCTCATTTTTTCTACCAATTATATCTCCGGAACGGTTGGGACTTTGTATAAAACGTATGAGATCAAAGTTGTAGAGAATTGTGTCTTCTTTATTCAAGTACATAGTGACGATTTCGGTATGACCGATTGTCTTCGAGGTAGAGGCAAACACCCTAAAAATGGGACCTTCTGGGACTCCCCTCCACCTGTTGCCAACCCACTAGGCGAGAGGACTTTTAGTTTGTTCACTTTCTAACCACCCTTAACAAGTTTCCGATGGAACATGTTCCGATACTGCTCACCGGAGCTACATCCCCTTTTGAGCAATCCATTGACTGGACTAGAGGAAGAACCCAACACTACGTTTAATTTTGTCGATTTTTCTTCCAATTCTACCCGAATTTGGTCAGGGAATTTCCCGAAACTGGTCAGGTAATTCCGTGCGATCCATTCTGTGGCAGCCCTGTCGTGAAAAGGTCACCATAAAACGTGGATTAGTGAATTTCTTTAATTTTGACCTCTACTTTGCATGGTAAAATCGCGAATTGGTGCGCGTTATCATATTTCTTCATATTTTTCATAGTTCATATTTTTTCAGGGGACGAAGAGGGCGGCATGGAAGAAAATGAACAGGGTGAGATGGTACCGAAGAAAAAGGCTGGACCTTGGCGAATGCCTTCGGGAGATGCCGCCGAAGAGAAACAACCTCCTCAAGAGCAAGAAGAAGAAGAAGTTAAACCCGAAATCGAAAAGCCTGCCTCTAAACCTTCTGGAGTATACGTGCCTCCTTCCCTTCGTAATCAGCCTCAAGCCCCGAGCCGGCCTTTTGGTGGTTAATATCTAATTGATGAACAATATACCTATCGCGAGATGTGCTGTCACAAATTGAATTCTGTGTCATTTACTTATACAGGACTGAGGAAAGGTAAACAGGCACCAGATGTCCATAGCGAAGAGGCTTTCCCTACTTTGAGCGCATCGGCAGGGCAAGAAACATCTGCTCCTGGCTGGGGTAAAAAGTAAGTCTCTCCCATCTCCTCTCACCGTACGAGAATGTCTTGACTATTCGTTATTTCTCCATCGTAGAAAAGGCAAAGAGGAAGTCGGATTTGAAGAAGTGCGCAATTCTAAATCACATTCGGGGCGACAATCTTCAGCGAATCAAATGTCAGTCACAGTGGACAACAAATATGGAGCTCTTCAAACCGACCACCAGAGTTGATGAAACCGTTCTTCGTACGAATCTTCCCTCATTGTTCGCCTGTACCACGTTTCCTTTTTCTTTTGTTGACCAACTCCTTCCTCTATCTATTCATATAAATTTTGTCTTGTCTGTTTCATACGCAAAAACAGAGATAAAGAAACTATTATTTTAAAAAATGAATGGTAATCCTTTAAAAAAATGAAAGGGCGTTTAAAAATGAGGAGAAATAGTCTGTTTCCCTCGATTGTTTTGTAGGGAAAGATTAATATATTATTTTTGTACGATTTCTTCCGACGTTAAGCGAGAATAACAAATCTATCGTTGATTGAGAGAAAATATAGAGGTAAAAAAATAAACGTATTCATGGTTACACTTCTGGCATTTCTCGAACACCTAGTTATCTCGACGGGGCAGCGCTCTTCACAAAATCGTTATCGATTGTGCTATGGTGCGGTGGGATTAACCTTACATGTATGCCCGGAATGTTACTGTAAATCTTCCTCAGCATGCCTTTGTGTTCTGTTATCCTCCCAAGGAAAGACCGTAATTGGTGATTTTTGACATGCATAATATTCATGGAGAAGGCAAGAGGCATTCGATTTGACCCCTTCCCCCACCATTGATTCATTACATTGTCGCCATTCGGGGGGGGGGGGGGTTATAATTGAATACCGTTTGCCTACGATATCTTCTCATTCATAAAATATTCTGTCCTCCCTTTCTAAAACAGTATTTTGACAGAAAAATATAGGCAATTGCTTATGTGCCAGGTGCCAACAATATTCGTGAAGGGTGCTCAGAGATCGGCAGAAATGGATGGGGGGGGGGGTCAAATTGAATGTCTCTTGCCTGCGGTATCTTCTCCATGGTAAGATATCCTGTTCTCACTTACTGCCGATCTCTCCGCACCCTTCACGAATACCGTAGACAATGGCCCATGTTTCGTAAAAACACGGTTTTTGTGCATTCTCGTGACGTTTTTTTGAGAAACGTCAGTGGTAACATGAAATGTGAACACGCCAAAAGGAAGCTTAGAAGACGGGGAAGTTTTTGTGATACACCGAAAATCTGTTGAGAAAGCTGTTTGGGTACAGCGACTTTTCGTAAAACGGACAAATTTCAGAGGACACGTAAATTAATGGAAAAAATGCCAGATTTCTGGGTGTTGACGATTATTTCACGCAATAAACTGGCCTCTATCCTAAAGGAAATGTTCCGTAGTTTCTGAAAATGGCATCACTTTTTGGATTTGGTGCGATGTAAGCCGAGAAATTGAGGATTTTTTGAAGCAAGCATTGGTTACTTTTTTAAACACAAAAAAAATCATAACTCCGGAACGGATCGACGTAGGACACTTCCGAAGGTACCATTTTACACCACTTTTAACGTAGTTTTACCCAAAAATTTTTGTCACACTTATACGGATCCACCCTGTATAAGGGTGTTTCGCAACCAGTCGTGAATACTGAAAGAGGTGATACAACAGGTGATTTAGAGTCGATATTGTTCTTTTCGACTTTTTCGAAAACCCATTCGAAAGTTAACACGCTTTGAATAGTAACGGAAAAAAATAGAAAAGGATTTTCGTTAAGTTCTGGGCTAATTTTATTGTCGTTGGAGGGGGTATTTTTCCTATTTTAGCACACAAATTTGAAGGAAATTTTGCGCTCTTTCCAACGAGCTGATTAGTTTTTGTTTTTTTGCTTTTGTATCGGCGCTACGCCCCCTTAAATGAGGAAAAGTAACGAATGTCCAAAAATATCGATTTTAATCGATATCTCGGGAACGAATGGGTTTTCGAAAAAGTCGAAAAGAACAATATCGACTCTAAATCACCTGTTGTATCACCTCTTTCAGTATTCACGACTGGTTGCGAAACACCCTGTGTATATACATATATACATATACTATATATCGCATCCACTTGGCGAAATTGTCCACTTCATGAAATAATGTCCATTTCACGAAGTGGCTCCACTTGCCGTAACTTCAAAAAATTACGACACCTGGACAAAAAAATTGTCCATTTCTTGAAAAGGAAATTGTGTTTGTCCAGTTGCTGAAATCAAGCTTCCATACTATAAGTGGATGCAACAACATTTTCCTTTTCGTGAAATGGATGAGTGAGGAATCTCAGGTGCTGAAACAAGTTTTGTTTTATTTAAAAAGGTTATTTTACTGAGCAATCAAAACCCCACTAAAAAATGATGTGTGCATCCACTTGCAGTAAAAAAGCTTAATTTCAACAACTGGACAAACGCGATTTCCTTTTCAAGAAATGGACATTTTTTTTGCCTTGATGAAGGAATTTTTTGAAATTATGGAAAGTGGAGCCACTTCGTGAAACGGACATCCATTTCACGAAGTGGACAATTTCGCCAAGTGGATGCGACATATATATATATAAGGTGATTCAGGAGGAATGTGACAAACTTGCACAGGTGATAGTGCGTACCTGGACGCACAAAAAACGTCATAGGGACGCATAGCAGAAAATGCTTTGGTTACGAGATATGAGCATTTTCCTGTTGTTTCCCAGTTTCATCAGTTTTTATGGTAATTGTCGTGTTCACGGCTCACCGTTAGTGGTTAGACAAAAAATGACGGTGGATTCGGAAAGAGAACAAAATCCTGTTCCTGAAACCACCATGAAATTCAAAAAATGTCGCTTGGGCGTGGCTATTTCAGCCATGTGAAAAGTTAAGAAAGTAGTTTTTTCAAATACCTGATAAATTTCACATCAGTATCATTCAGCTGCTAGTGCACGCATCGACGGGCAAAGTTGTGGAAAACTACTCCGTTCTCTGTACTTTCAAACGATGTCCTGATAGTTGAAGTTTACAACCCTCTGACATTAGCAATCAAGTTTAAATGCAAAAAAAAAAATGTAAACTTGCTTTGTTAAAACAAGCTGAATAGGTCAGTGTAAATGTCGTTTCCTTGGGGTATTGCGTTCCTACGAGCATGCTCCTCTCAATGCCTCTTAGGACTGGCCTAAGAAGACAACGGACACGACTGTGTTTACATCACTGAAGATGCTCTAGTAAAGAGTGAAACCGGTTTGATGTACCTACATAATACAAATTGTGGTGAAGACGACATCTGTTGCGATTTATTTACCATTGATACTCTTCTGTCCATGTGTCAATTCACCGGCATATTTTTCTCCCAAATCGCGGGCATTCGTGCAAGTCCCCCATTGAGAAATTTTGATTGGAATTTCAACACGGTGTAAAAGGCTAAACGGGGCTTAAAAGCAATGTGGTTGACCTCAGTTCTTCATCACTGGAAAATTAAGAGTTATTCGTGATTAGGATGTTCGTTATAAAAGAATATGAAGCAAAAAAAAATAAAAATAATAATCAAATTCAACAACACGTATTTTGGAATGTCTACTGCGACTTCTATTACAAGAGAAACCTACAATGAATTGACTTTGTGCTGCGCTCGATATTATAATAACCAGACCTTATAGCTCTATCAATTGATTTAAAAGAAAATAGCCGTATAGAAGCACTAAATATCCGTGATCACATTTAACAATCAGTTTGTTGTCCCTAGAGCTAAAAAACATATCAAGGCCTCTTACAAATTCATGTAGGGTATTTGCACAAATAAAAATGACACGAGAGAAAGAAAAAAGAACCCAGTATGAAAAATTTACACTTTTAGGACGTGGAAAAATGAGACAAAAATGAGTCAAGAAGAACATTTCCAAAGATTATCTTACACATCGTATGTAACGGAACAATGTTCTTCTGCACAGTTTGGAGAAGATGGAAGAAAGGTTTCCTTGTATGTTGAGAATTATAAAGAAATCCTAAGCGAGAAAGAGAGAGAAATTTATACATAATGTTTATTTCGTTCAAATGCTATTTGTATACTGCATTCGGAATACCACTGATAATGAAACGACAATAATTATTAAATATTATTCAATTAGATTATTATAATTAATTATTGTTCGTTATAGCATAACGAATTGACGTTCTTTTTCTTCATTTGAACAAGCTAAAAAATGTGTTGAGACTAGCTAAGGTCTTATTGGTACTTCAGAACACAGCTGAAAATTTTTAAAATTTAGAAAGATGCGCAGTGCTCTCCATCTTGTTTTCCCGTCAAAGAGCGACAAAACAGGGAAACCGTTACAAACAGCTGAATTTCTGAAGTAAAAGAACCCGAATATTTACAAGTGGCTTGCTGGTGGGAGAGGGATCAAGTCTAAAATCATAAAACACAGCTTTTGCAAATTTATAATACATACATTGGAATTTACTGCAGTAGGCAGCATTTGCAGCTTCATTTTTTTTCTTTAGTGTTTTTTTTTCTCTTTGTTATAATATTAAATGATGTGTTCATTATAAATAATGACAAAACTGTAGGCCAGTTTTTTCTAACTCGTGAATAAATAATACGGATGAAATTACTAGTGTCCACATTAGGCTTAATCGTTTAAATTAAAAAGTTGAAGACTAGCTATAAGAATGCTGTTTAAAATATATATAAAAAAAGAAGGGCTAAAGTTCATTTAATTTTTAGACGTATGAAACGAGTCCAAAACCTAATAGTCGCCCACGCAGTAAGAACTATTAAGTTTCAGATTTACCTAACAATTAATTTAAAATCTTAAAGCTATCACAGTCATGCCAAAAAGTGTTCCTATACGAAAAAGTATGCTTAAAAAAATTCATTATTTTTTTAGTTGTCTTTTAAAATGAAGATTATGTAAAAATATACTTCTCAGATATCACTGAACAGTTCATCATTTTACTTCTTTTTTAAAAAGTTATTTGTTCATTTGAAACCCTCAAAAATGAAAATCAACAAGAACAGAAGAATGTTAGATCAGTTGTGCAATACGAAAATGAGTTGTGCAAAATGCTTCGAGACAATCGTATTGAAATTTCAGCTCGGGAGCAAAGCAAATATTCAACGGAAGGGATAAATGAAGATCTGAATATAAGAACTCGTACCAAGTGAATTTAAAGTCGTATTAAAACTGAGTTATTTTCAATTTATCGCATTTTACAAAAAACATGGAAAAATTACAATACGCTTACAAATTAAAATAATTTCAAGTTTCGCTAAACCTTATTCATCATAATGGTTGGTTTTAAGTTGTTTATACTACCCTAAAACATATTTATTTAACGGCACAAAGAAGCGAATTGAAAAAATGGTGCCAGGCCAAGGTTCTTATCACAATTAAGGGATGAAATCTTTTCTTTTATTGCTGGAGGTGTTCGGGCTGCAAATATGTATTGCATTTTCCTTTTATAGCGATAAAAAATATTCGTTGTTTTTCATTAAAAACAAATTAGAGGAACCTAGTTTTGAGGAGGGGGATTACCTAAAGACCTTTAATCGCACTTAAAATTGTTTAAAAACACAACAATTAAGGCGGGCGTTCAATGATAGGACTTCCTTTTCGGAAAACCAACAGGTTTCTCCGAGGATTCCCCCCCCCCCTTTTTTTTTTTTTTTTTTTTTTTTTTTGAGGGGTGAATTTTGAGACGATATTGAATGTGATATGTTGAACTTTGTCCGGGAGACACGCAATCCATCGAATACACTCAACTCGGCTGAACGAGAATTGGGTGGAGGTGGGGCTATGAGTGTGAATTGACTTCAGGAGCTGAACTCATTCTGAAGGGGTCATGAAAAAAAGGGAGGCACAAAAGACGAAAAGTGCTATTGAGCCATTAACAAGGATGAGACACGAATAGAAAGCAGACTTTTTCGACGTTTTCCTAAATTAAAATCCTTAAATCCAGTGGTTAACTTTTGAAATTCACCAATTTTGCAAGGTGAAATTACAAAGGAATTTAGTACAGTCGATAGGTCTGGAATAAAGTGGCGGTGATGGGGTCGTCAAATAATTCGGAGGTCATTACAAATTAAGTACATGCTGCAAGTTTCAACTTCGAGGACTATACTCGGGAACTTACTTTGCATCGACTTCCGAACTGTTGGACGCAATATTTAAAATAATGCTAATTAAAGTGATCCGGTTCGGGTTTCTCGTGATGAATTCAAGATGAACTTTACGTGTTAACTCGAATCACTGCGAGAAGGGGAGAAGTTGTGAAAGACAAATGTTCAACAACTGATGGATTGACACGATGGACTTCAGATATCCTGGAGCATGGAATATAACGCTAGAAGCATTGTGTGTTAAATTTTTGCGAATCTTAAAATTGTGGACTCGTAAAACAAAGAAAGTATAAAATACAATTTACATTATCCCATTTTTCAAATTAAACGTTACGACGGCCTTATTCAATTGCAGTACATAGATGTTGCCTTTTTTCACAAATTGCTTGGAAGAGATTTATATTTTCTTTTACGAAGACTATTGTAATAAATACATAGTCTGGAGGTATCTGTACATTATAAATTTTTAAAGACCTCTGGGGGCGATTTGGAGAGGAAAGGAGGGATTTCTAACAGAAAAAGAACTCACTTAATCGAGATGCACTATAATCTAATAAGATCAGTAAATGAGAATGACTAGCTTTGTTTCTCCTTTCATTTTGTATGGTGGTAAAGAAGAGCTAAACCCTGAAATCAAATATTAATTTATTTGGTGGGGCGAAGTGGAAGTGCCAAGTTTACGAAAATTTACCAAGTACTTACTTATGCCTTAACCAACTCCAAGGTAACCGGCAATGGTCGACGCGAGAATGAGCCCAAGGATGGACAGGCATATCAAGATCATAATCTTCTTCTGCTCGCAAATAAAATAAATTCCAATTAATAATCAATGAGACTGTTGAATTAATATAATTTTCAAGACATGAAGTATTTCGGCCGAGGATTTAATATCAATACCTATTGACATTTTCACTATGTAGTTGATTTGCGTAAAGAAAAAATTAATTTTTGAATGTATACAAATAAATATTTAAAAGTCATTCATTAATGTGTCAATAGAAATGTCGCGTCCAGTAAGTGCCCGTCCTTTTAAAAATTCGGCTTGCTTCTTTGCAATTGACAGAGCAGAAAGTTTTTTTTTTTTTTTTTTTTTTTTTTTTTTTTTTTTTTTTTTTTATCCGTCATACGACCGCCAAACGCAAGGGGAAAAATATTAAATCACTCATGGTTTCACTGCTTCTTATCCGAGCCCTACGCACGAAGGAGAATCATCACTTCACACTAGGAGAATTTTCCAAGCCAGGAAACAAAAGCGACCGGGAGAATACTACGCACAACTTTGCATTTTCACGTGTATTCAAAATAAAAGGAACTAGGGACTGGTACTTCAGGTTCTCGGTTTGGAAAACTTGCCAGAGCATCTCACAGGGACAGGCCCCTGACGAGACAGTTCAAGCAAACTATTCCGATGGGAATTGGTTGGAACCCGCCATTTTCCGGTGGTCAAAGATCAGAGAACGTAGAAAATTTACCTACCTTCTTACTCTTACCTCAGGGGCAGGCAAAGTACAGAAAAAAATTATATCTATCAGTTAAAAGGAAATACTTTACCCTCTATTATGGGAACATGAAGAAGTATTTAATTGTTCTCAATCAGGTTGAGCAAAACTGAACCTGAACGAAAAATAATTAATATTCACAGCATATTGATCAGAATATTTAAGTCTAATGTTAACGTTCAATTATACATTTTATGGCAGTAATTTTTAAAAAACATGTCTGCCTATAGCACCTAAAGATTTATCGTACACATTGGGTTAAGTGAAACTATCACGTTAGGAACAAATAAAATTGGATAAAAAGGTGGAAACTTTCAAGACAACACAACAACTTCAACGTCTTCCGAAATATAACTAGACCGAACTCTCGCAGCCTACTAATTCCCGTAAGTTCCAAAACTACGCTCGTACTCAATTGACAATAGTTCATGTGCTCCTCATTATGCGGTGGAGGGATGAATATTTACAATTTTTACATATTATAATAATTATGTTTAAAATGAAAATATTGGTAATCAACCATAAATAAAATTTGAGAAGTGTCTTCAAACAGGCGCAAAAACTGTATGAGGTCGTAAAAAATGTTCCACTTCTTGTTAACGGGTCTTTCGAATCTAAATCACAAGTTATAGGTTCAATCTATGACTGCGAATAATTTCTAATAAAACACGAAACTTAATGCAAATAATATCCTTTGAAGTTGCTATCCCTACAGCGAGTTTTCGCAGGTGAGTTGATAACTTGGCGTTACTTGAATTTCAACTTACCAATTTTTCACTATACCCTAGCAATATGCATGCACCAAAATTTTCTTTGGCGTTAATTAGACTGAATGCAAAAACTCCCGAATCAGAGCTCTAATGTATCCAATTTACTATCGTGGGTCACCAACTGTTTTGTCAACCTTCAAGAATAGCGCCCTCAAATCATGGCTAGGCACCAAGTTTTCATTATTCTTAATGGGGAACTTGCACATTTCTCAAAAGTTGGTGTTTCTTAAATAGGGCTTCCACAAGTCTATCGCTCTCATTTAACTTTGAAATCAATCAAGGATGCCTTTTTAGCGAATTTTTAAAAATTTTGAGTGGGGGTTCGATTACGTCAAAACTTATTTATTGATATGGATGATCCGGGGAAGACGCGGGTTGGACGCGTTTACTGGGGGAAAATTTTTCATGTTATTGGTAAACAAACAATTTTAGAGTTCCCTCAAATGCTTCACAAGTAAGTATTGATGTCATTTCTCCTCGCACCGTCCTTCACCTCCTGAAGAACTTTGAACCTTTTTTAACAAATCTTAAAACGCACCAATCGGGGTGCAACTTCCGTTGTCCCTTCAGTTTATGGATCAAATCACCGGTATGCTTTTCTCCCGAATCTGAGATTCATGCAAGTTCCCCTTTGAACGAAAATTCAAAATGTAACGTAGTCGCTACGCTAACAAAGTCTCAGAGTACATATTTGAAAAAAACAAAAACGGTGGCACGATAGGAAATCTGATATCCTTATAGCTGATAGAAGTTACAAAACTTGCACATGCAAGTTTCTCCTCGCACGGAAGTTACAAAACGACCCGAGACGACAGAGGAAGAAACATGATTTTTCGATAATAAGCCCCACCCTTATTCACCGACGGCATTTATAAAGATAATTGACTAAAAGTGATGAATAATACTGTTCCCTTCCTTGTATCAGTGACGTTTTAGCACAAAAAAAAGTCATCTTAATTACTTGGCGCTCTTGCATTGATAACATTATAGTGTGCTCTTGAGTCACACATTTAAAATATTTACACCTCCCCTCATCGTAATTTACTCCCCCCCACCCCAATTCCCGAAAAGGAGGCGCGACTGCTTCCGTGCTAAAATTGTACACATTTTCGAGGGGAAATAGGTCGTTAAGTCACTGATTAGAATTTTTTATTCATGTTTGTTCCTCATTGAATTTAGAAGTGACGAACCGAGTTTCTTGTTTGGCTTAATATTTGTTTTCTGTTCGTGAAAACCATTAACGTTTTACAAAACCGTTATTCAGTAACATTGGAGCGCCAAATTACCGGAAGTGACACGATTCCATTCGAAATTGTTGAAAAATGAATCAGTCGATTTGTCGTTGTAACTCAATACTTTATCTGTTAAGGCAATCGGAGCTCGAGATTCTAAAAAAAATCACGGTGACTTCTCCATTCGACACAATCCACTTTGAATGGCGGGGAAGTCTCCCAGCGATTGAAACCGCGGGTTTTTTGGAAACTAACTTTTCGAACTCCAAGCGTGCAGGAATGAAAAACAGAATCACTCCCTCACTCAGAACATAACTGTAACATTTAAGACAAAATTTACATCCAACGACCCACATGTTTACTGGCGTCTCACTACTGTTTTTCGAAAAATTAGTGTAAGGTGGCATGGATTACTTAGGTCGTATGCTCAAAAGTTGCTAAGGTAACTAATTTAGAACGAGTGCGAGTTTTAAGGGCCCGCGTTATTAACGAAAATGGCTAACGGAAAAAGTAATGAACAAGCAGCAAGGCTAAAATTAGATACACGTTAGGCGTATTGTTCACAAGACTAATAAAAAACGTATACCTATGAGAAAACTAACGAACTTTTCGTAGTGCGAAATTTAAGCCCTCCCCCCATTCTTCGAATAATTAGAATAATACTTCGGAAAACAGCTTAGAAATGAATAAATAAATAAAAAAACGTAAGTATAAAAAAGGAGCAAAACTCTAGTTCCTCGAGGTTCTCATTTTTGGCAGTGGGCTCGAGAATCTTATTTTATAGACTTTTAGTTAAAAATTCTCAACGGCAATAGCACTTTCTTATTCGAAGAATGCCCAAACGCGTTCAAAACAAAAACCACAACAAGTGGTCATTTTTATTATAATTATTTTTTTTACAAAGAGGGAAGGACATTCTACGAAAGAAAGACGGAACATCAATTATGCGGTTATGAAACGCATAAAGCTCGTGAAGACGAGCACTAATAGTTAAAGAAGAAATCCAAGGTAACTTTTTTCATCAGTGGTCTAAGGAGTGCTTATTGTCGCCGCCGAATATGTATCAGTTATCCAATTCTGTTAAGAAGTGCATAAAAATGTCTACACATTAAATTAAAGCTTTTCTGCTATTTCTTTTATAGTACAGCAAAGAGATTGTAAAGGAAACGTAATTCTAATTATCCCCGTTTTAAAATAGTTGTTTGTGTGTGGGTGGGTGTTATGGGGAACCAAACTAATTTATTAAAATACATAAATAACCCTAACTACGTGATGCCTTCGTACCGAGCGTAGTCTTCATAATATAAAAAATAACACTATGATTAGAATAAGAAGTGTAACGGACAGGCAGATGAGAATGTAGATTTTTTTCTGTGAACAAGAAACAAATAAATTAAATAAACTAAGAACATTATGATGAACAATTTTTTTTTTAAACGAGTCACGAAAGTTGAGATATTTTCTTCTATGCACTAAACAAAAAGGTGGTAACGTGGATTGGCTCGGTTGATAAATCAAGAAGATTCGTTTCGGGAAAGATTGTTAAGACTAATTTCCAGCAATAGTACCTACGTAACATTATCGTGGCAAATTTTCACGGGAACGACCGGTCTTAGATGACTCGTTTAAAAAATTCCAGTACAACAAATTCCTCAGAAATTTTCAAAACCTGGCAAGTCGAAACAAATACCAACCTAGTCCACGCAAAATTCTACTCGGAGCCGGATAAAGGCCGGTTCACATCTTTTCATCCACGCTTCCTAAAAGGCTGGAAAAAGCTAAACGACTGTCCCTTCCCATTCAGAAAAACAAAAAACCCGACTGATTCACCATAGAATTAATTAATAGCGTTTTCTATAAGCACAAAAATCTGCCATAGTGCGCTTCGTTTCCAACCGTCCTCTTTGAATTAAAACATATGAACTGCACCGGTAGAATGAACCGCACCGGAGCAGAATTTTATGCATGTTATAAACGTTATAATTATTAATTATAATGATCATTAACATACGCTATAATTAATATACAGAGTGTTTCAGTTTTAATGTGCAATTCTTACACATGTTGTTGTACTCACCGTGACGCACCAAAAACGTCATTTTGACACATGCCCGAAAATGCTTCGTTTTGGAGATATTCGCGTTTTTTTTCTCTTTTTAAACTTGTTGACATTTTTTTGCACAAATGCCGTGCTAACAGCTAACCTACGTGGCTCAGACAAAAATTGACGACGGTTTTGAAAAGATCACAAAATTTCCTTCAAGATTTCGTCGTGGAAGTTGTACTAAGTTGTAGTGGCGTGGCGTTTATTGCCAGGTGAACTTAGTGAAAACACGATATCCAAAATCATTGACAATTTCCTACCATGATTGATCAGATGGTTTTTGGTCACAAAGACTCAGGTCTAGAACTTCAGAACTGGGTAAAAAAATTGGCATCTGTCTACATCCACACTCGAGATATCGAGTCATACTTTTTATTTGTAGAAAGTTCAGGGATGTGTGGAAGTATTGATGGTTTTTGAGAGGGGTATTCCCGCAGGGGCGCACACCCCCTATCGAGCCCCCCCCCCCACGGTAATAGCAAAATTACCCTTCCCTTGAGGTTTTAAAATAGTGGCGTAGAGCAACATTTTTATTGATGATGTGGCTCACTGAATCAAGGTGGGGGGGGGAGGAGTAGCACAATTACTGGCTTCGTCACTCAGCGATTACTTATTTAGTGTGACTCGCGGGTACTCGTAGGAGATTTAGGAATAGATCCCAAGGGCGGATATGGAAGTCATCTCTGGCGGGAATTAAAACCCCTCACCTTTGCACTTTTTCTCGTGGTTTTCCGAATTTGGGACTCTTCAGTTTAGACGAAGGGACCCCGTTCTGAAGCTCTGGACCTAAGGAAGTTTTCCTGAACTTTTCCTGTCTTTGTGAACAAAAACCAGCTGATTAACCATGTTTAGAAATTGTCAATGATTTTGGATATCGTGTTTTCTTCAAGTTTACCTGGCAATAAACGCCACACCACTACAACTTAGTACAACTTCCACGACGGAATCTTGAAGGAAATTTTGTGAACTTTTAAAAACTGTCGTCAATTCTGGTCTGAGCCACATAGGTTAGCTGTTAGCCCGGCATTTGTGCAAAAAAATGTCAATAAGCTTCAAAAGAGAAAAAACGCGAATATCTCCAAAACAAAGCATTTCCGGACTTGTGTCAAAATGACGTTTTTGGTGGGCCACGGTGCGTACTACAACAACATGTTCAAGTATTGCACATTCAAACTGAAACACCCTGCATAAACAAATGCTTCGGTGGAATCACTGTTAAATCTCATGTGTCACATGGCACAGCAAATAGGTGAGGGACCAACTTTCCACAAGATGGTCGATTTAGTTGGGGGCTAGGCGAAATCCCCCGGTGGATCCTAATCCGCCGTCCAAGTCAATTACCAAAGCTCAGTTACCGTTTATTAAACCCGGGTAACTGCTCGGCTCAGAGCTTCGTTGTTCGTTTCGACAACCCGAGTGTGAAAATTTCTTCTTTCAAGTGATTCTACAAATACGAAACGAATACGTTGACCACAGGAACGAGCTCGCAACAATTGGTCAAAATGATCAAGTAAGTAATGATGAGCAAGTAAGTGGGGCAATGGATGCATTTCAGTTCTGGAAGAATCACTCCAATAACACGCAACTAAGGTGCTACACATACTTCACAAGTTTTACAAAATCTACAGTATGAAATGAACCAGGAAATAAAAACGTGAAATTTACAAAATGTAGTGGGTGCCATGCTCTGCTAATTTCCAAGAGAAAACAAACCTTACGGAAGGCATGATCAGAGATGCTGGAGTATTTTCAACAAATCTTCGAGGAAGGACGCAAATGTTATGGACACAGTACTTACAGAATAATATTTAGGACGTTTTAGCAATCTATCCCGTAAACGTTGAAAGTTTGCCTATGAGCCTTTCTGGGCAAAAATTGCGAAGCAGTCATAGTTGACTTCTGGGGCTTTGCTGGGTCTTGTTCACAGGAGGCCATTAAAGAAGTACCTAGTAGCATTTCAACCGATCCAAAAAACACATCAACATGAATTTTGTGCTATTTTTGAGCCTTCTTATGCCATCCTTCGAACATTTTGCGCAAACCCCTCAATTACCCAACATTACGTTTTGCAAATGCTGCAACTTGACCCGCTAGTAGCACTTCAACGAATCTAAAAAAAAAAGATCAAATTCCTGTGGATTTGTTTTTTGAATCGGTTAAAGTGCTAGTACGGCTTTACTGGCCTGTTCTCAGATCCATTTACTAAAGTGATGAAGGGCGAAAGAAGGGCACAATTATGCTAAACATCTAAACGGTTAGCAATGATTTCGACAATAACAGGCATTTGAAGGAAAACTTCTTTTACTATTCAACTTTTCGTAAATGCCGAGTGGTACTCAAACCAGCCAATGGAATTATTCCCCCTTCACCTAATTTTACTCTGGTCCAAGATTTGGGGACTTACAATATGTTTACCTCTGAACCAGTCCAAACAAAGCCCTCAAGTCTGATAATTCTGACCGTCCAGGAATTCGTGTTTCGAACTTATTTCCGAGCAGTCATTCACTGGTCCATTAGATGGTAGTACATTCTTGTCAATAAATGTCCAGGGTACTGACAATCTGTCTGTTCTTAATGCAGCAGCGTGAACGTGAACGATTGCTAAAACGCTCCATCTTTAAAACCATACGAGTTCACGAATAAGTACTTCGGCATCATTTAATTGCGAAGTGCTCTCTCTTAAAGCACTGAAACCAAAGTCATTTGGATGCCAAGTCGCCCACGGTGCTATGGGAAACTATACGACTTTGACTGCAACTATCATGTGCAAACCCAAATAATTTAGGAACACGTCCGTAAGTGTTCTTGGAACGCATATGATTGAAGAGTGTTAAGAAAACCAAAAAATTAATGATTTGGGGTTGTGCGAACAAAAATGTGAATGTGTGCAGTATTATTATAACACTCTAAAATAAGGATACTTGTGTTCATGCCAGATATGTTGATTAGATCAGTTACGTTAGCTAGTGTTATCTGTTGCTGTTTTCTTTTTATGGTAAAATTAACGAGCAACATATTAATATAAAACAAGGGTTCTCCTATGTGTAATAAATAGCTTTACATGAATTGTACGTGTACAAAGGTATAAGAAAAGAGAAGTTTGGCATTTACCTTTCGAGCTTTGGATTTTAGATTTTCGGCGATAAGAAGTTCCTCTTTAGCCACAATCACGACGTCTTTAGTCTTGCTCACGTTGAACTCTATGCTGTCCACTAGTTCACCCTGGCGCGTTTTCCAAATATTTGTTGGGGGGGGGGGTAGGGGACGGAAAAGAAAAAACAAGCAACACCCAATACACCGCAACAAACAAGCAAACACGCAACCCATTGTTATACACGTAAAAACGGGGTTTTTGAGCCGCAAGATAAGTAGCAAGAAACCATGAGATAGTTTTGGTTAGTAGTTAAAGACATGTAAACAACACCAATGGAGATAGTAGAAGAAGGAGAGGGGCAAATGTACATGAACATTAATTAAAACCGAAAAACGAACAAATAATGGACACATCGGCCTCAAACACAGACGAAAATGTATTATCCAGCCTGGCCAGTTTTTTTGTTTTTTCAAATAAAAAACATTCCGACAGGTGGCTCCACTTCTAAAAACATAAACTTTTTGGGCACTCACCCGTCGTGCTTTGCTTTGATATTTTAATGCTTTTTTAGTGTCCTGCGTTGCAGTTTGCACATAGTCCACTGCATGCTCAACGTGGTACTCTATGCGGTCAATCATTTCACCCTACGTGAAAGCGATTAACAAAGAAAAAAGAAATTGCCATCACCTTTGTTAGTCATAATCAAATGGTTGGAAGTTATTTCTTAAATCATTTTTGGAAATATACAAATAAGAACGCCGCGTCAGTTGCTCAAAGAACAGCCCCTAACGCCAACGTTTTGTTATTTTAGCGAAGAAAGTGATGTGAGTACAAAAGATTGCTACGTGTTGTTACTGTACTTCACCAAATTTGAAGACCTTTGTGTCCAGCAACAATAATATATCTCATTATCCTAACGAAGTGAGTAGTGAGGACTCCAAAATGAAAGCGTCCGCCTATTTTTATAGGCGGACGTTGCGACGTTGTTTAGACTTTTAAAAGAGAAAACAATAAATGAAGGTGTCGCCGCAATTAACCACGCGACGAGATCTTCCTTTAGGGGGGAAAAAACAAACAAATATTGGTAGTAAAGGGGTAAAGGCTTCATTTTGTGCGAGGTTTAAATTTCAGTTCATCTTCGATACGTTCAAACTTCCATTGTAATACTAGAGCAATTGAAGTTACTCTACACTGACGTGAGTCCGTCAGATTCGACTTATGCAATGGAGTCCTCACTACAGAAAAAAAGGAAAGCGTTCAGCCTAGTCCATACAAGGTGGTGCAACGAATTTTATTCTACCAATCCCATACCTTATTCACACAAAATTGTCCGCGAACTCTTTTTAATCACGTTTTCAACCACATCAACAGCAAAATTGACTTAAACATTGGGAGGAATTCTATGGACATGATTATACTTCACGCTGTTTGCACATCACATCGGTGTGACTAGTAGCATGTGTGATGAGAGAGCAGCGTGAAGTATAGTACCCTAAGAATCAATGATTTTTCGCAGAAGAGGCAGTTTTATGAGGGGAAAATAATGAAAATAACCGGTTATGTACAAATCAATTGGATATTTAGTTTGGAAACGATGGTCCTTACGGACGGAAAAAACGGATGGAGGAAGTAAGATTCGTTACAGCACCTTTCCGTCTTCTTATCCGGACTAGATGCGCTTTGAAATAAAATAAAACTAGAAACTGAAGCTGATCCCGAAGCCTTACCTGGCTCTCAACAAGCATTGCCATGTCCATAAACATGTCGTGTAACTCTCTAATCGAATTTTCTAATTTAATAATATCTGCGTGCCTCGCTTCGATGTCAGCTAATGTTTGCTTAGCCTGCTGAGTTTCCATGATTATCTAAAAGTCAATATACAAAATGTAATAACTTCGAGAGAAATCACACCAAGGATAAATTAAAACAAAAAATTCCCCCAAAACATTAATACTTACACCTTGAGTAAAAACAGCAGGGTTTCCCTGCTCCAGCATTTCCTCAAGTTCTTCGTTGGTGGTTGTTCTTCCAGCTGCCGAAAACATCATTAAGATACCGAAAAATAATGCGTCGTAACAGGGCGTAAACGTTTACTTATTTCCAACTGCCGCTGTATCCTTCCTTTACACCTTTCTCGGTAGTCGGTTTGGGTACGGTTATACTCCGTCATGACTTCAACGAATTTACGAGAAAGCGTGGAGTGTTGCGTTTTACGTATCCTAAGATCAGCGGATGACTTATTCGTATGTTCTTCTTGCTCAATATTTTGTTCAATAGCTGCGGAAATGAAATAAAACAAATTAGAAACATTGACGAACATGCATGTAACGGAAACAGAGCCTCACCTTTTAGTTTGGCACGTACTTTGTTTGCTGTCTTTTTAATATCGGCCATCAAATCTTCGAGTTCTTGTTTAACCTCTGAAAATCATTCAACAAAATAGATTCGCGTAAATAAATGGCGGCTTTGATGAGTCTGATCACCAGACCGCTCGACTTCCGAGGATATCTACGAGATAACTGAGACATTTCATGGATCTGACTAATGGATGGACAGGTATTTGTGAGACAAACATTTTTAGGTAAAACGAGACTGCAAGTAGAATGGAACGGGGCAGGCATGAGAGTCGTACTTCTTCCGTTCAGGACAATTTTTCGAATTATCATTATATGATACAAACAAACGCGATTTGACAGACAATCGGAGCAAGCTAGAGCAGTGCCTAGTCCGTAGGCAACTGTGAATTTTGTGGCAGACCCTTTTTGGACTGACGTTTGGGATCTTTGGTTCATATAGGTAACCGGTATGTTATCCATGGCCAGGCGCACGCCCTCTAATAATAGTTGTTACATATCGAGTGTTTTCAACGTGATGAAAGCCATCACGATTCGATGGTACTAATCAGCTGGACATGGGCGACGTAATAGCCACTCGTGTCGTGTACCTTATAATAATTCGGCCTATTAATTAACGAACGCCAATTATATGAACCCATCGAGGAACACAAATCAATGAAATTCAGACGTGCTATGTTTACTCACTTTCATCAGTCTGTGGAGCACTTAAAATGGCACTATGTTTCTTTTTCACTTCTTCCACATTTGTTTGTATTTTATCTATCATCTCACGTATCTCTTCCACCTGAAAAAAAATATATAAAAAATTACGATCAAAATTGGCGTAAAAATTACGGGTAGCACAAAATGCCAAAGCTCGACAAGATAGCTAGCCCCTCGATAGACAGGATAGAAGGCCTTGAATAGAGTTTCTAGCAAAACTTTATAGGGACGTATTCTCAGTTAATGAGAGATAGGAATGGAAAGGCAGAAAATACGATAGAAAATTCCCAAAAACTGAAGAGAAAGGAACGGTAACGTTGTTAAGCAATCGTTTTGCCTCATAAGAGAGCGGAAGGGTGACATTTTGACTCGCGGGAAGGATTAACGCATAGCAAACGAAATTCTCACCTCAGCGAAGAATTCATCCATGAAGCCATCGCGGCCTTCCACGTTGACTGCGACTTCATCAGGGACATCATCATCATCACTTTGGGCCTGAAGTAACAAGAAAAAAAAAAAAAGTAAAATCAGTGAACCGTTGGTCGTAAAATCGTTAGGAATTTCAACTACGCAGACACACTTCCAAAAAGCGAGCTTAGTGATACAATTACTGTAAACAGCACGAAGAGAAGGACATGAATAAATAACTTCCGAATATATCAGCTATCAGTCTGCTCGTGAGAATACCATGTCGTGGGGGGATGAAGCGTAGCCAACTAGCAACCGACCCTTAAGCCACGAGCTTCCTTTCATTTTCCACTGTGCTTTTTTAAAGCTTCGTGATAATTGCATCTTATTTGCCTAGGCAAGACGAATTTTCTTTTTTTTTAGGAGCGAGATGATTTTCCCCCAATTTTGGGAAGCCTAACTGTCTTGTTCTTGAAAAATTACATTCTTCTTTGTATTGTTTCAAAATGCATTCCTAATTACTATCGTAATTCATTCATTACAGTAATACAAGATTTCCTACCCTGCTGATCAAGGGGTGAAGGGTCAGAGGTGACGTCAAAAATGCCCTCGCCGGAAGCCACTCTTCCTCTCGAATAAAGCTCGTGTGACTCAGATTACCCACCCTTGAGAGCTCATTCTAGCCTGCCTATACATATAAAGGATATTAAGTATATAAAGGATGATTCAGGACCCAAACATGTCGTAGTGCGAATCAAAATCACTATTGAGCTCGGGCAAATTTTAGTTAGGGTACAGACGATTTTGCTCTTCTGTAGCCAATCGGCCATTTTCCACCGGAAAGGAGCACCAATTGCTATGAAAGCCATTGGAAGGTGAGAAAAACAACGGTGTTTCTAAAATGAGCACAAAATTGTCTTCGAGATGACACTATAAGGGAATTTATTTAATCGCGCTGTAAACTGGTAAAAGAGTATTTCTCTGCAATCAAGTACAATTCCATGCCAATGAGTAAATTCATCCATTGAAGTAAATAAGGTCAGGATAGGATTTTTTTTTGTTATTGTATTGTTTTTGTATTCGGAAAATAAGAAAATTGCGATATATAATTTGCCTTTTCAAAAGAGACAATTTCCCCCACTACTTCGTGTTCAAGAAACGTTTAACTTATTGGGGAAAATATCCATTCTGTAATCTCCAAAGTGATATAGAAAACCATTTTTTCTACATGACTGGTATGCTCTCAGTTGTTTCTGAGATATCATGACGACTAATAAAAAAATAAGGACAAATAAAATAGCAAAAACAAGTTGTTTATCCTATAACAACGACATCACGGTTTTAGAAAATTTTGCGTTGAATTATGATGGTTATAAAATCACTAGGTATTCTCTAGGTATATAGGTATATAATTATATTTGCGGGTACAAATTTACTTAGTGACTATAGTGTAGTGACATTTTGCAATATTTTCAGAAATGCCAGTGTGTCAGTATCGCTAAAGTAAAGTATTTTGTGACCCGCTTAGTGGCGGGATCATGCTATTCATTAATAATCGATGACGACCTATGTACACTTACGTACCTAATGAAAAAAAAAAATATTATTATTATGCTAATAATAAAAGAGCAATTCACCCTACGTCAGTAAGGTGAAAGTAAGATGACTTGATTGCTCTTCACCCCGACAAGTACTACGCAGCATAGCCCGGATGAATGGGATCCGAGTCGGCCTGAAGGCGGGTTTCCACTGAACAAACCGCGACTGTCGCATGTTGCTTACTGATTCGAAAAATTCCTTAAAATGTTGCTAAGTTGATGTATGTTAAAAGGTTTTGCTGCAACCCAAAGTTTCATGTCGCCGACTGCTTCCCTCCGAAGCGGTAAAGATCAAAGAGGTTGCGTTCTAGTCGTACGACTGGATAGCATTTTGTTGCTTCTATGGAAATACTCAGAGACAGGATGGCAAGAATGAATTCAGCCGTAGTTTCCCTTCTTAATTCTTGGGATTCTTTTAATTTTACGCAATTATTGACAGCACACTTATCTGGACAAATGGAAATACAGTGCAGTTCATTTAAGTATACCTAGTGCGGTTTCGACTGCTTGTGGGACGCTAAATCTCCACTGTAACTCTAAAAACTTGATCCCACCCGCATTTTGTTTCCTTTTACATGTTGAATTAAATTTATGACAAAAAAATGAACTATTTGTCTCACCCTGATTAAGAATGTAGCTCATTATTATTCGTAATCGGTGGAAACATGAGGTTCCGACATGTTTGTTTCTTCGTGTCAAAGGAACTTGAAACGACAAGCCGCGGAAACGAAAGTCGCGGTTTGTTGCTACAATGGGAACCCACCTAGACGGATTTTACTCCCCCCCCCCCCCGGCAGAACTTCAGACACTGCCTGGGGGGCAACTTCTGACACTTTTACTCCAAGCTTCCGGGCTGAATACGTACGCAAGTTTATGGTAGGAATTGGTTTTTGACAGCAGGGTCGAATCAATTTGCAAAGAAATGTGACATCAAATTTGTAAAAATCTATTTCAGCTTTCAAAGATGTCAAAGAGTAGCATTTTCAAGCCAACAAGGATGATTGGGGGGGGGGGTAAAATTTTATCAGATGCGGAGCCAGCTGAATGCAAATAGGGGAGATGACAACCCCCCGAAAGGCTCCTCAACACTATCCATTCCATGACGGAGACTGAATTTTCCGTTTCGGAGATAAGTGTAACGAAAGTTCTATTTATAGGATCACACTTTCTTAAGGGGTTTGGCACTGAAAGATACTTCAAGAATCAAACTTCATGGATTCGGCTAACATGAAATATCAATTTTGGGAGTTTGGCTAATGAACCAGATTCCCAAATGATCTGAATTGGAAGCAACAACCAAATTTCGAGGATTTGGCTCATCCAAGAAACCAATTTCGTGATTTTTCCTTCTTCAAAAGCCAATGCCGCGAGGTTTTCACTCGAAAATTCATTTTGGCGGAGTTGATGTCTTCAAAGACCAAATTTCTTTAATTAGGTCCTTTAAACCTCCCGATTCGGCAGATTTATCTCAGCAGATTTATTTCGGCAGATTCTAGTTTTTACTTAATTTTGTGGGTTCGGGTCACTTTATGGTGGATTTCACCACCTCGGCTCAAGGTTCGGCTTAAAATAAAGTTGGACTTTTGTGAAAAAATGCATTGAATTTTATGTAAACAAGCCGAGGTGGTGAAATCCACCATTAGCAAACCAATTCTAGGCTTTAGGATTTGTCTCTTTCAAATAAGCATTTTAAGTCCAAATTAGAACCGATTGGATGTAGGGGGCCACGTACCCACCAAACATTCGCGACGATGTGGACACAACTCCGCTCTCGGCGCGGGGCATTCCATCGGCTCCGTACTCAGCTCAATTGTGCCTGGCTGATGAGACCTGGTGGCTGAAGGTCTGAGGTCGAAACGGAGACTGGACCGCACCTTGGGTGCAATCATCGCGAAAAATTTCAAGTGTTCGTCTCTAAAAAACCAATTTCGCATGCTTGCCTTCTCAATGCCAATTTCGCGTGCTTTTATCATTCAAACTCCAATTTCGTGGCGTCAAATTCTTCAAAAACAAACCGATTTTATTTCATTTCAAAATCATTATTTTGTGGGTTGCGCCTTTTCAGAACCCCAATTGTACGGCTCTGATTGCAAAACCCTAATTGACAGATATCGCTCATTCAAAAATAATTTCGCAGGTTTGGCTCGTAAATAGAACAAACATGTGTTTGAGTCTTCCAAGTTGCAAATTTTGCGAACTTAGTTCTCTCGTTAAGCCAATTTCGTGAGGTCGGTTCGTTCAAACCCGAATCTAAGGTATTATTATTACATTTTAAGCCATAGGTGCAACATCACCGGACACATTTTAAAATTGGGCAAAATAAAAATAAAGTATCACTGACGAAGCCTCCAGTTAAGGGCGGCAAAAGCTCCGGAAAAAAGGAGAAGACGAAGGTACAAGCCAAAAACCTAATCCGATGTATGTAAGCTGGTCTGAAAATCAAGTAGACGCAGATTTGACACCACTCTGTCTCACAACTGAGAGTTTTGCCCTTCGATGGGTTCCAAGGTCTCTGGCGAAATCGGTAAAGTTGAATACGGCTGACATTTTGTCCACAAATGTTCGGAAAGTCAAGAGAACTTCAAGAAGTAGGAAAGAATTTATAGACCAAGAGCCAGCGACGTAAAAAGTGCAACCATTTGCATACTTTTCTTACCCAGCGCATAAAATCGAGAATAATTCCCCAATAGTGGGAAAAATTGTCTGCCTCCATTTGAACGTGACGAAACCGGTGGCAGACGTCATCAAAGATTCACTTGTGGGGAGAAGTAACACAAATTCCGATCAGACGGCAAAGACGTTCTATTCACGTGATTAGGCATTGAAAAATACGGGGAATTGAATATTACATTTAATGCTATCAGGTTCTATGGCGTTGAGCAAATGGCAAAGTCGTGAAAGCTTAAAACTCTCTAATTTGAAGTATCGGTTTTCGGTGCCAGGATACTGTTTTCTGAGAGAAAATAGGGTGAGAAATCTGAAAAAAATATAATAAAACATCTATGATGAACAGTTTTTATACTGTCGTAGAAAAACAGTGTCACTTCAGGTAAGAACACACCCCAAAAAATATTTTAGGCTGCAGCGTGTGTAAAATTATGGTTACTTTCACCACGAAATATGAAAATTCATAATACGCATTTTCCATGCGCCGTAAATCAGAGTACAGCCGATGGGATCTTTCAAAATGCATCGAATAAATAAAACGGATTCGATACTAGAATTTTTCGTCCCTCTTCCTGTAATAAGCCCCATATACCCTGACACCGACAAGCGGTACTTCAAATCAAAGTGGTTTTCGACTTTTCCTTTGGCTCGCAGCCGCAGGACCCGTTAGCATGAAGCTTAATATTCATTTCCCAATATTTTCCAATGCGTTATCACGAGAACATAACGTATTTGCCGTCTGGCCGGAATTTCTGTTACTTCTCCCCACAAGTGCATCTTTGATGCCGTCTGCCATCGGTTTCGTCACGTCCAAATTGAGGCAGACAATTTTTCCCACTATTAGGGAATTATTCTCGATTTTATGTGCTGGGTAAGAAAATTATGCAAATGGTTGCACTTTTTACGTTGGCCTATTATATTTGATGGTTTCTGGCAAAGGTTTCTGGGTTGAAATTATCATTCGGTTCTATTCAACTGGATTTATCACCTTTTTTAAACGTGACTAGTGATTTGCCAGCAACTCTTCAAACGTAGGGAGTCCTTACCATAAGGCCCGGTTCACACGAGCGTTGCCTCAACGCGGCGTTAACGCTGGGCGTCGGCAAATTACACTGAGTGAGGAAGTAACATAAAAAATTAAAATCGCTGGAAACATTTTTTTTCTAAAGACAATGACTAAATATGACCAGGAATTGAATACTAGTGTGTAAATGATTGATTTCGATTTATAGCGGATTAATTAAACTTGTCAATTTTTTTTGTTACCTTAAACGGCCGGTCTGTGACTCGTGACGTGGTTAAGGGGTTGTGACCCCTCCCACCCCTCCGCATCATTGATGTTATCATGTCTTGCCCCTTCTTGTCCTACCAATTCTCTTAAGTCCTATTGTTTGATTTGTGGGAAGCTATTGTGGAGGTCACGCGAATGCTATTATTACGTCATCAGTCTATCTAGCCTATTTCAAATGGGTCCCACAACCCAATAGTTTTAAAAATTAATAAAAAAATATAGGGCCTGATTTTATTTGAACGGATCGTGTTTTCATGAGTTTTGGTACCCAAGCTATCACGACAGCATGATTTTGGAAAATGTGTTACTTCCTTGTTGTATTAGTAAGTTCACACGAGCGTTACTCAACGGTGCGTTAACGCGGCGTCAACGACTTTTTTCTTCTTTCTATTAGGCAACAATTTTATTTTTTACAACCAAAAACTGAAGGATACTCTTTTTCTGTGCATCTCCACCACCACTCACTCAGAACTAAACTCAATTTTCTGAGTAAAAACTCAGCTGGGTAACGAAGCGTCGACGCCGTATCAACGCTGCGTTGAGCAACGCTCGGGTGCACCGGGCTTAAGCGGGTTCCCAAGCTTCTTGCATCATTATTTTTGAAATGTAAGTACGGAAATGACAGGACCATAAACTAGAGCCATTTTTAGGGCTAGGCCCCCGGATTTGGAATAAAATAAAAAGGGAACCCCGGCCGGGGATAGGAAAAAATCCCATAGAGAGAAAAAAATGTTTTTTCCATGTTTTTTCAGGGCGCCCCTTCCTTATTTATATTGGATGTGTCTATCCACGTCAATTTTGATACGTACACCGGTTTCGATGTAATCACAATCAGACATCACCTTAGCATCATTCAACTCCAACTCCATGTACGATGGTATGTGTTTTGAAAAGAACGCGTGTTTAAAAAAAAATAATAAAAATTGTCAATTTGTGTTGTTCGTCCAAAAAAAAAAAAAAAAAAAAAAAAAAAAAAAAAAAAAAAAAAAAAAAAGAACATGTTTCATAAAGAACACGTGTTTAAAAAAAAAATAAATTATCAATTTGTGTTGTTCGTCAACGTTGTCTTGTTCATTTTAACAGTACGCACATCTCTATGAACTCTAGGTGATGTACTGATGATGATGATGTGATTGTGATTATATCGAAACTGGTATACTTTATGAAAATTGACGTGAATAGACACATCCAATTTGAGAAAGTCTTGCGACAAATCCACAACATCGTTCAAAAGATTGAAATTTTAACATAGGCGAGGCCTAGAAACGGCGCTGCCATGAAAAAATTAGGTCATTCACAAAAAGGAAGGCCAGTGGGTGCCGATGGGTATACTAACAGCATTTGATTGGTGTAGATGGCCTGTAAACTGACTGGGCGTCCATCTGAAGTTTAGGGGGGGGGGAGCTCAAAATGTTATCAGGGAGGCAAACAAGTTAATCGTTGGGGGGGGGGGGCGGATGCTTCCCAAAGTTTTTTGATTGGGATGTACTCAAGCAGTGCCAGGAGCGTTGGCGTTGTTCAGAGATCTTAGTCAGGGCGTTAACACAGTCCTGGTCCTCTTTTACTGTCTGTGGCGTGAAGGAGGCGGACCGCCCTGGGACGAGATCCCAGGACCATGTCAGAGGACCCCAGAAAATCATAAAAAGGAGAAAATTAGGATTTTTAGGTATTATGTTCAGGGAACAAGGTAGTGAAAAGGAGTACTAGCGACTAAAAGTACGAAAACGCCAATTCTCTGCTTAAAAGTGAAAAAAATCGATAATTAGCAGCTAAAATGAAGAAATGTGATAATTCGTGGGGAAAATCGCTCATTAGCGGCGAAAATTCAGACAAAACGCTATTTCGCGGTAAAAAGGTGAAGAAGAGCTGAAGAGAGGAAAAATTGCTAATTCGCGGTTTACAATGGAGAAAACGTCGATTTGCGTCTTCTGAAATGCAAATTTCGAAGTTTACATACAGCCGTGAATTTGGAAGTGCCGAAAAATAAATTTCCACTAAATGGAGGTTTTAGGGCAATTTTGCAATTTTGGTGTTGCGATTTTTTGAGGGGAGTTTTAAGACTGAAGTGTACATATTATTTCTGTGGCTAAAAAGCCAAAAATTTCGAACACATTTCAAATTTTGAAGCATAAATAATCGCAAGTAGCAATCATCGTTAGCCGCGAAATTGCCCATTTGGAGGATAATCAGCCGCGAATGAGGATGAATAGGTGGGAAATTGCATGGGGAGGGGGGCGAACAGCGTATACCGTATACCAGCAGTTTTTTAGGGCTTCTTTTTTTTATATTTGCCAGATGTAAATCCATCCATGCCAAATCGTACTTTAAAGGTTCATACCCCTCTGCAGTGGCGGACCACCACTTGCCGGGTCCCGTGGTGGATATCTCTATGAGGCCCTCTAATCTCTAAATAAACAAAGAATATCATTTCTACGTTGTTTTAAAGTATGGATTTTTTAATATTTTAGCCGCGAATTATTTCCTAATTTTAGGCTCGAATTTCCACCATTTTAGTCACACAGTTTTAGCCCCGATTAAGTAACGGATTTGCTCATAGGGATTGTTCCTCAAAAATTGGATTTACAGCCGCGAATTTCGCTTTTTGCTATGAATTAGCACGTTTTTGCTATTTTAGCCACGAATAATGGAGTTTTTTAAAAAATGTTTCGCCGCTTACTTCCTTGCCCCAAGATTAACACATTAGCGTGCGTGCCAGCAGACCCATTCAGCTTTTATCCAAGAGAAAGAGCTAGTAAGTGAGAAAATACGCCGTAATAAAGCGGCTGTAACCTTGTGCTTGCAGCCAGGTGCACGTGCCCCTATTGCACTCCTTTAGATAAGACCAAGTCATTTTCTTGGTTTTGCTAGTGCTACAGTGGTGTAGAAAATTTTTGGATTTCATTCGATTCATTTTTTCAAAATTAGACATTGAAATCTCCTATGGTTTTCTTCACTAGTGTAGCACTATAGCGAAAAAAGGACAATGCGTTATTCACTGTAGGTACTTTTTCTTCTACAGCCCTTTAATAGTGGGGGGGGGGGCACCATTCACCAGGGGGATTTCGCGTCCTCAAACTCAGCTCCCAGAAGGTGAAAAATATACTATGGCTGGAGAACTCAATCCACACGTCTCCAACTCTCGAGACGATCAATGAGACTGATTGTTGACAATGCTTTCCAAACAAGTAGTTAAATCCTTAATGGTGGTAAATGAAAATATTGACACTTGTTATCTCAAGTAAATATACTTGATGAAATCAGCTTGGGAAGACGGGTGCAAAGCAGAGGCCAGTTGATGAATAATAAGTAGTCTATGGCTGGATCAATGGGAAAGTGAATCATCTCAAAAATTTCCAAGAACACTCAAATCACCGCACGGGAAGGGTGGAAAAGAAAAAGAGTCGGTGTACTGCTAGCCGAGCATAGGCACGGAAATGTTTAGACCAACTTGTTGATCCGGCGCTGAGAAAATATCCTGTTTTTCCAAGGACTGCGATTATTATGTACATATTCATCAGCTCGGGCCATTCAGATAGCGTAGGCGTACATTTTTTAAATCAAAAGTGATAAGCTTCAACCCCCTGCAAAATGATTAACGGCTGAAGATGTTATTGATTTCCAGAAAAGTAAAACTCGTGTTAGACGTAAGGCCTATGTCATTTACAGTATCAAGTCAATTAGAGTGAACTTGTGGTAGGGGGAAAATTTGGGAAACGAAGGACGAAAAACCCGTAAATTATAAGGGAGGGCGGGGCTCCGCGAAACTCGGAGGCTCAATTGAGCAGGTTGCTTGGGACTTGATGAATTAATATGAAAGAGAAGGCAGCCCCACACGTCCGACAAGTCTAAGGTAGTACATTCAATGACACCGAGCGAATAAGTGCAATTGATGAAGAGCAAATATACAGACTAGACCGGACGAGTCTCCTGCAAAAAAAAGGATCAGGGGACAAAATGGGAGAGCATCAATTCTCACCGCTTTAAGGGCCGCCAATCTGTCTCGGGTCATTTTCCTGCTGCCAAAGTCGAAATTGACCTTCTACACGCACAAAAAAAAACCCACGGTAGCCGGCCCGGTGCTTTTCGAACGTCCGATTCGCACACTTCTCACACCATTCACACAACGACTAGCATGACACCGTAAACAGATTACTAAAGATGAGAAGAGGAAGAAGGAGCGAAACCCTTTGAAAATCGATAGTCTCCTGCAATGCCGTCACCTAGACTGCGCATGAGTCGAAACAAAGGTGCCAACTTCTCTCGCCGAATAGTTTCGACTATTTATTTTTTGCTGTAAAATTGACCGCAATTATGACTCGTTAACGATGTTTTCACCCCGAGGGACACACAACGCCTCCGACTGATTGCCCATTTCAAACGAACAAGCCCATCAGTTCGACACGTCTCCGTAAAACTCGCCGTGAGATGAATCGGAGTAATATTTGAACGTTAGAATAATGTACACAGACTCATAACAAAATGTATTAACTGACATACTTAGTTGCACAAAATAAATCAATTATGTCAAAAATGTAATCTTCGAACGAACTTAAAAATAAGGCAATGTTACAATTCAGAGCAATAACGCCCAACTGTATATTACAAAACAGAACACTCCCCCTCCCGGCAACCTGTAAATAGTTGGGGTTGAATTAAAAGAGAACAATGAAGACACCATTCGATGGGAATAACGACATCTTACTGCAGTGAACTCTTAAAAAATAGACTGTTGCGAAATTGAGAAAAAGAAAAAAATCTAAAATTTAAGGACTAATTTAAGCGTTTAATTATGCCTCGTAATCGTTCTTTCTTCTTCTTCAAGATGCTTTTTGTATAAAAAAGAAAAATAGTAGTTAGGGTTGCCCTCGGCTTACAGGTCTTCGTCATCTTCAGGTAGCGCAGTGTTCTGGGCTTCCTGTAAATCAATAATAATAGTCATAAGTATGAAACTTTGAGGGCATGACTCGAAAATCGTGCGTACCAGAACTTCCGTCTCGATTTGGGCACGCCATTCAGGGTCCATGTTGACCTCGGGTGGTAGAAGGGCCGGCATGGCGACAAACTCCAGGTTGGGGTCACCAATGAGTTTCCGCGCCAACCATAAAAAGGGCTTTTCGAAGTTGTAATTACTCTTGGCGCTGATGTCATAGTACTGTACCAAAGAGAATGGTCTGAGTTGAGTGGTTTTACGATACGAGGCTGACAGTAAATTATTCTGAAACTCACTTGAAGATTTTTCTTTCGATGGAACACTATACTCTTGGCCTTAACTTTCCTATCTTTAATATCGACTTTATTTCCACATAAAACGATAGGAATGTTTTCGCATACTCGAACCAAATCTCTGTGCCAGTTAGGGACGTTCTTGTATGTAACTCGGGACGTGACATCAAACATAATTATAGCGCATTGTCCCTAAAACCAGAAGAGGAAAAACAAATAGAAACACTTCTTCACATCGAGTCAACTTTCCGGCAAGAAGTTACCTGAATGTAGTAGCCGTCGCGGAGACCACCGAATTTTTCCTGGCCAGCCGTATCCCAAACGTTAAAACGAATCGCCCCACGGTTTGTGTGGAAAACAAGAGGATGAACTTCCACTCCGAGTGTCGCTACGTACTTCTTCTCGAACTCGCCGGTGAGATGGCGTTTGACGAACGTTGTCTTACCTGTACCTCCGTCGCCGACGAGGACGCACTTGAATGATGGCATATCGGCATCAGCCATGTTGATCTGTTATGTGTTGGCGCCGTAAACGAAATAAACTGCGAATGAAGAAAATCACGACACATGAAATCAAACAAGAAATTGAAGGCGGGAACACAAATGGGGCACGCTTCGGGAAAGGCTATTTGCACAGATTCCTCCACTTTAAAAATGCTGAACAATTCCATTCATTCAAATCTCTGTAAACCAACGGGCGCCTGCATGATATTAAATCCATAGAGGAAATCACCAGAAAAAATAATGAGAATCGAGGAACGGCGCAATTCGCCGTCCCTGAGAGCACAGCGGTACATCGCAATACAAACACCGGGTATTCTAGGGGAGCCATGAGCGATTGATTGTACACACGACAAGCAATAAAATAAAAATCAGAAACACGTTAAATTGACGAAAAATAGAGCGTAAAAAGTCAAGAAATACAACTCACCTTCACACGGGTTCGTTACCAACGACAATGGCGTTTTCAAAGAGAGGTTAAGGATCAACAAGGGAGCTTCGCACACGAGTTACCATCCAAACCAGATCAGACTACCGCGAAAATGGTTCAGAGCAGAAATTAGAAATTCAGCGTTGTGTTTTCAGCGTCGTAATTTCAGATTAGAGCCATAGAGAACTTTAAAATACCATTCAATTATTCAGAAATATTTGGGAAGCTCAATGGCGGGAAATTCAAATTATTTTCACACCGGTAGCCCCTGCACCCCTTCAAAACATATTTCATGCATCATGAAGGGCCTGTAATAAATTTCAACGACATAGTAGACCATAGTTAAGACCCCGTTCACAAGCTCTATGCTTTCGTTGTGTGGTGTCCATGCAACCTATCAAAATGCTTCATTTTTCGAGGGAATTAATTTGTTTGGTTGCATAGACTCCACACAACGCAAACATAGAGCTTGTGAACGGGCCTTAATCACTTACTTTCTGTAATTAACTCAGCAAAATTTAATGAAATCAGGCGCGTAGCCAGAGGGGAGCACACTGGGCGCGCGTCATATCCTGGACATTCAAATTATTCGACAATGCTGGAATAACGTCACACGATGACAATGATGACATCGTTTGATCTGGCGGACCAAGAACGGGGTGTTCTGCCTGGAAATATCAAGGAGTATTCCGATCCCATTGATTGGTGAAAATAACAAAGAGATACTCCTCCAGAATCTTATTTTATGGCTAGGAAAATTGCAATTTTACATTTTTACTGCAAATCGCGCGCTGTGAAATTCTGAAAATTAAAGTCGGCCCAAAAAGTATTGCAACCCAAGTAATTTTCACATCTATCTCGCTCACTGGTCATTTATTAGCTGAGATACGTTACATTTTAGTCACGGAATATCCCTTCAATCCTAACATAATAATAGAAATTCGAACAGATAAATGTCTATATCCGGTTCTTTTGTAAATCCCACCGAATGACTCATGAAACGCAGCCCCGGATAAAGCTTTTATTGCTGATGTTTCATGCGAATCCTTCTATCCATAATGAGCGATCGCCTTTTTGTGCAAGAAAACTTCAGTGCTCAGTTTTGAGTTCCTTGCTAAAAGTTACCGAAATGAACAAAACATTCACGGACGATATGAGGCGTACAATAAAACCTCTTGCAGAAATAAAGTGTACCAAATATCCGGCAGTTTGCACAATATTGGCAGACACCTATGGTTACTATACACATTTGTGGCACCGGGGCGGAAACCTTAACTCGTGGGACGCTGGACCTCACCTGAACGTCTGAACGTCAGGCGTCGCAGAGCCACTTATGGGCTTTGAGGCCGGTTAGCAACCAAACAAAGAATTATAATTTTTACGTACGCAATAGAGAACCGTTTTTCTCTCATTTTTGGACACAAATTGGCCTCCAGAAACCGCGATTTTTATTTATTTTTTTCCAATGTGAGCCGAGATTTAACGTCTTTTCTAAAATTTAGCCACGAATTTGAGCTTTATCTCAAATTTTCGCAGCAGCAGAACAAACAATTTCCACGAATAATATAGCGTTTTTTCTGAACTTTATTTATACGCGGACTCAAATGGGGTAAAGAGTCCCCTTTTCTCGAGCTCAATAAATGCAGCCGCTATAAGTACTCTTTCCCAGTGTCAGCCGCGAATGAGCGTTTCTATCAATTTCACCCGTGAATAAGTATTTTCCTCAATTTTAGCCGCAAAATATATGTTACTCAATTTTAGCCGCGAATTATTAGCATTTTTTCTGAACTTTCATCCGTGTTATACTATTTTCCAACCATAGGTACCAATATGTACCTATATCTATCCTATATGCTTATCCGCAAATTAGCAATTTTTCTTATTTTTAGCCGCACATTAGCGTTTTTCCATATTTTAGCCGCGAATCAGCCCTTTTTCTTCATTTCATCCGCGAAATAACGTTTTTTTTTTAAATTCCATCAGGAGCAATTGCTCACTTCAGGAGCATGAGCACATACTTTCACAATATAAGTCGTGAATTTTAGCACTTTTTATCCATTTTTGCCTCGAACGAACGATAATTGTATTTTCTCAATTTTTGCGTTTTATAAATTTTCTTTACACTTGTTTATCCGCGGACTTGCCCAACTGGGTACCAAGTCTGTTTATAATACTTATATACGTTTATACTACATACATATTATGCATATGTCGTAGTCCACGCACTTGCCGAAATTTGGCATTTCATTAAGGTTTTTATTATTATTATTGTAAGGATTAAGGACTTCGGCTGTACAAAAAATAGCGTACAACACTCGGGCGGTATTCCTCATTACGATCTCGGGCGACAACTGCCCTCGGCTTCACCTCGGGCACTTCCCGTCGTCCTCGACCGTAATGAGCATCATACCGCCCCTGGATCGTAATATACTATTTTTTGCAATCAGACGCGGGTTTTCTCACCTATTGGATTTTTTAATTTAAAAAATGATTAGACCTGAAGAAAGCTGAGGTTCTAAACCAATACTTTTAAGACTGCCGTGTAGAACTGACCGACAGATTTAGTCGGAGTTGAAAACGTTTGAAAATACAGAAAAATTTCGGAATTTCGCACATTTTACTCCTCGGGCTCAATTTTCGTCCCCTGAATCCTACATTTAAAATGATATTTTGCACTGGGATGATGGGAAATTTGACCCTCTTTCCAACGGTGTATTCAAATTTGATTTTCGGCCAGAAATAAGCGAGTTACTTCTAAGTACTACTTTTTACTCCAAGTTACCACTAAGTAGTTTTACTTCTATGTTCCCTACGGGAATGGAAGTATAATGGTGTTTGTGAAAAAAATCGAATCCGAGCTGACTTCACATTCTTGATGTACAACCTCAGAAAAGTTGAAAAAACTGGTTTTCGGCATGCCGTCTGTCGTTGTTTTTTTCTGGATAAATTGCATGAAAATGAAAACCTGGCTATTGGTATGAGAAGCACCAATCTGACCTTTGTTTGGAGAAACAAATATTTACCGGACATGTTCTGCCTCGTTCCAAAATGCCTTTTTTTATGTGTAACTTCGAAACAAAGTGATTCCAGAATTTTTTAAATATTTCTCTCGGATTCCTCGTGAAATTTCCTTGCGAATTGCCGAACAAATGAAACTTTTTTTGTATCCAAAATCGTCGTTTTTAGCGCAATAGGACCAGTAGCACAAAATTACGCTCGAAATTACAAAAAAGGTCCACGAGAGCCCCTTTGTATCTTAATTGCAAATATTTGTACACACACAAAAAAAAAAAAAAAAAAAAATTCGCTCCGGCAGCTGGCGGTCGGAAAGAGTGCATTTCATTTTGTATACGGATACCCTAAGCCGTCCCAGAAGTAGTAATGTTGAGACCATGATTTGTTTCGTTTATGTTTGACCCTCCCTCGTACTGTTTGCTGCCGGGTTTGTTTAAGCTGAACTTAATGGGAATCAAAGGCTATTTCAAAATGGAATCATCATACCGAATATAATGCTTCTGGAATCAACTGGTGATTTGTTGTGATTTTTTAACCATTTCAACCCCTATTTTCCCCCCTCCACCTTGACCGATTTGGCCCAAATACAATACCGACCGGGGCCTTATGACTACTGATTTTTGTGCCAAAGCGCGTTCCGCTAAATTAATTTCTACGAGAGTTATCGAGCTAACAAGGCCTCACACTTACTTCCACCCCGGGGACATCGCCCCCTCCCCCTCGACTTTTTCAAAAAATTAAAATTGGAATCAAAGGCTACTTTAACATGGAGTATACGTACTGAATATGATGCTTCTAGAATCAACTGGTGACTTGTAGTGATTTTTTGATCATTTCAAGCTGTATTTTTCCCCCCACCACCTTGACCGATTTGGCCCAAATGCAATACCGACCGGTGTCTTATGACTACTGATTTTTTTAGATAAAGCGTGTCCCGCTAAATTAATTTCTACGAGAGTTATCGTGCTAACAAGACCACACACTTACTTCCACCCTGGGGGCACCACCCCCTCCCCCTAGACTTTTTCAAAAAATTAAAATGGGAATCAAAGGCTAGTCTAACATGGAGTATACGTACCGAATATGATGCTTCTAGAATCAACTGGTGATTTTTAGTGATTTTTGACGACTTCAAGCCCGATTTCCCCCCCCCCCCCTCCACCTTGACCGATTTGGCCCAAATGCGATACCGACCGGTGTCTTATGACTACTGATTTTTGTGCCAAAGCGCGTTCCGCTAAACTAATTTCTTCGAGAGTTATCGTGCTAACAAGAAAACGGCCATAATATATATATATATGAATTCCGGAGACCACTGAATTCGTGTTCTAGAGGTTCTGAAACGTGAAAAAAACATGACATGACCCATGTTTGCCACCATCACGACGAGACCAATAGTGCATTTCCAGAATGAAATGCACTAAAAACGAGATTAAGCGTAATTTGTGGGAGGAGTAGGATTTGGCGTGACTACGTCAACAATTATTTGCCACAGAATTACATAGTAATCTAAATCTAGTTGTTTCTTGGTATGAAAAACGCGAATATGAACTTTGTTTTGAAGGTAAATCATTTCCGAGGCATGTTCTCCATGTAGTGAAATAATATTTCTGGTACATATTAGGGGTATTCATGAAAAATGTTAAACCTTGTATTTGTTATTTGCTAAATTCCGAACAGATGGGTAAGGCCATAGAAACGGAGAAACTGAACACAAAAAATACGAAATAACAGAGTTTACGTCGATAACATATGTTAAACTTCCGAGCATGAATACCCCCATTAACTTCGAAACAATTGGTTCTGGAATTTTGTAACTATTTTGTTCGGATATTTCTCGCACAATTTCTATGCGAATTGACTACAAGGTTGCCGAAAACAAACCCCTTTTTTGTCATCTTGTATTTATTGGTCAGAAGTGTTCGAGAAAAAAAATGCTAGCTCCTCTTTAGAGGAAAATGTTTGGCAGCCCAAAAACCGAAATGTTTTGGCACTTCTTTTAGATTCTTCTAAATATCCCGAAAATGAGTTACTTTCGAGGAAAATCTTCACTCACAAAAATTGTTGAGCATTAAATTTCCTACAACTTTTGTATTTATAAAGGCTATACAGCCTTCCGAAATTGTATTTTCTAAAATGGTCGAAGGTCCTAAAATCGCCTTTTCTCGACCCAAGTATACTCACTGTGCTTCACTTTGGACTATTTTGTAACCATTTTTTTTTTTTTTTTTTTTTTTTTTTTTGTGATTTTTTGGTATGAAAGAACGAAGACGAATGGTTGAAGGAGGATTGAAAATTTAGTGACGATTGGTGGTTATAGTCGTTGATGTATATAAGGGTCGGTAATTGAAGATTATAGTCGATGTGGATACTGAGGGTTGATTATTGATTATGTGCGACACAGAGTTTTGGTTTAGAGTCATGGAAATTTTGGTGTTGTAGGAATGAAGACTGCGGGATTGATGATTCAGAGATTATGTGAAGGACCACACCATACTTCCATGTTCCCCTTTTTGGCGTTCGTCATCACCAATGCATAAAAAAAATTAACAAGAAAACTTCCATGGCCGTATCAATTTTGCAGTGCTCTGACCTCTCCGATTTCATTCATGCTGGTTATAAGGAACATGGGCGCGTGAGTTTTATTTCACAAATTTTTCGGCTTGAGGCGACGGTTACAATTAGTGCACGGGAGACAAAGGTTTTTTGGCTTCTGAACATACGAAATTAGCATTGCCGTATTCTAGATTATTGTATAGAACCCTCATGTACATATACGTACATATTATAATGATGTAATGAGCAACGATACAGTATTACACGCTCAGAATTATACTTGGGCTAGGGGTTTAAAACCCGATGCTTGACCACAACACGACGATGCTTGTACTACAACAAGATTGATTATCAATTATTGATAATCAATAGATCGTGCTCTTGGCTCTTTTAAACCTTAATTTCGGGTTATTAACCCCAATCGAATTTTATTGCTTTAGCTCTTTATAATGTCATTTTCGCGGGGTAGGTTAATTCGAAACCCTAATTTTTGCGAAAACTGAACGTTAGTAAAATGTTTTTGTGATTTATGATTTTCAAACCCCTACAAAGAATCTCGCCGGAGATTATCGCTTCGATGATATTAACTGCTCTTTCACACTGAATTTCTCAGATTTGGCACCTTTAAAATAAAATTTTATGGATTTTTGTCATTTCAAACGGTAAGTTCACGAATTTTCCCGCTTTTAAAACCAAGGCCTTGTATTGGTAGCCTGACTCCCGTTGGAACAACGTTCCTTCCTGTTTGAGCGCCAAACAATCAGGGATCCTTGAGCCGAGCTCTAATAGCCTGCATCCCGTTGGAATAACGTTCCTTCCTGTTGCAGCGTTATAGAGACGGCGAAAAGTTAGGGGATAGCGGTATTCCTGAGGACCTCTTGATTGGAAGATCTCTAGCCTCGTCTTGCCACTCCAGCGGCCGGGTTCTAATCCCCTCCCTGGATCTCAAGACGGTACGCACTGGGACTTCCTTACAGGAGCTTAGTGGGCTACTAACGCCTGGGCCAGAGTAACATCTCCCCCGTCTTATTAGTCAAGTCTAAGAATCCTTTTTCCCTTATATTGTGGGGGGGGGGGGGTTGGAACACATCAAACAAACATCAGCCACCCGCAATATAAATTGGTGTCCCCGACGTGATAAATACCCTAGGTATACGTGAAAAAATACCCGCGTACCCGACGTGATACAAAATGGCTGAAGGAGGACAAGGAGAAGAACCAATCAATAGTATCGAAGCAGTCAGGGCGTGTAACATAAGGCTCCCACAGTTCTACGAAGATGACCCCAATTTGTGGTTCTAACAAACGTACTCAATCTTCGCCGCTGACCACGTGCAGTCGCAAACACGAAAATTCAACATATTGTACCGTTTGATTTTTAGGGGTCGCTACTTTAGCCCCTTTTGATTGTTAATTCGTCAGGGGGTTCCTTCACGCGGGTGTAAAGGGGATGGGGTTAAAAAAGCAAAACTCGGTTCTGGTTGTACATCAGGTTTTTATTCAGACACAAATAGCTAAGGCAGACTCGACAATATCAACACAACGATAGCTTGAAGAAGTTGTCTTCCCCCCAAGGTTTTGGCCGTGATTCCCCTGTCCCTCCCGGACGAAAGAGGCCCGGCTTGGCGACCTACCCCAGACAGATGAGGGCTAAGTGCCAACACAAACACCTGCAATGCAATCGGAGGACTCACCGTGTAAAAGAATATCCACAAATTCGAGAGAAGACGGGGTGTAGCACGTGTGGCGGCGACGGAAGACCAGACGGACGGTGTGTAATGACGACTGAAGCGAACCCACGACGGACGGTGAGCAAGGCGACTGGGACGAGCTCAGGTGAACAAGGGCGACTGGGACGAGCTCACTATGGAACAGGTGAGCGAAGACGATTGGAACGAACTCTCGCCGGACGGTGAGCAAAGGCGACGACTGAAGGGACTCTCGACGGACGGTGAGCACTGGCGACGGAAGCAACCTCCCGACGGACGGGGAGCAATGGCGACTGGGACGAGCTCAGGTGAACAAGGGCGACTGAAGCGACTCTCGACGGACGGGGAGAGCAATGGCGACTGGGACGAGCTCACTATCGAATAGGTGAGCGAAGACGGTTGACACCGGCTCACAACTGAACAGGTGAGCGAGGACGACTGACAGGCTCACTTCTGAACAAGTGAGCGCAGGCGATTGAAACGACACACAACTGAATTACGCACTCTGCACTTACTTCTTTGCTTTCTCACTCACTTCTCGTTACGACTTTATCCGACTCACTATACACAAGCGCACTCTACGCCAACGTTTTCCTTGCTAGCTCACTTTCTGACTCAGTAACCGAATCCACCGCTAACCCTTCACACTCGAGTCCCACGCATACGCATAGATTAATTGTCCCTTTTTTTTGTTCGCCACGCTCAAGGCTCCCTCCCACTCCGGGAGCCGCGCCTGCGCCGGCCCATCGCTCCCACCCCGCAGGCAGGCCAACCCACCGAACCCCTTCCCCGAGACGGACCGGGGAATCGAGCCTCCTACGACTTGTTTGGTATCATTAACCACGATAGTTGTTGTCGAGTCTGCCTTACTGACACAAATAAACTTGTTGGGGGGGGGGGGAACCACACTACACTATGGTCATTGGGCAGTTACCGTACAGAATAATGGCTCAAGTAGCTGATTTGGCCAGATAACCAGGAGGTACTCCTTACGACACATATTGAAGAACCGATTGGTGCAGATATATAGCGAATCGCAAGAAAAGAAAATCATCCGACTTCTCGAGGAGACCAGTTTGGGAGATCAAAAACCATCCCAACTTCTACAACAAATGCAGAGTCTAGTAGGCAACGCTGCATCAATTGAGGTACTTCGCACCGTATGGCTTAGGGCACTCCCTCAACGAGCCAGAAGTGTGTTAGCCGCAGTAGAAGTTGAAGACATCGATCGACTAGCCGTCATTGCCGACAAGGTTCATGAGTTTGAAGCGCCGTCATACGTAAATGAAATCAACAACGGCCAACCTCAAACGACAAGACTCTTCAGGGAACTCACAAAAGAAGTTCAACACTTGAAAAATCAACTGTTTGAGCTGCAAACCAGGAGGAGTGGATCAGCCTCCAGAACAAAGTTATTCGGAGAAAATTCAAATAAAATTGAGAAGCCCTATGGAAGGCATAATGAGGAACCTCCCCAGGACTCTCAAACCAATCCGGAAAACTAGCACAAACGGCAGTAGTGGCGGATACAGCCACTACCTGCGCGACTGTGAACACGTCATCTGCATCCAAATACATCGGGAAAAGAGTTACCAACTTCAAGGTCTACGCTGCCAATGGTACGTCAAAATCTACCTATGGCACGATTCCTTTAACTCTGCATTTGGGTTTACATCAATGACATCTCCTCGTCGCTCGCCGTCTCCACAATTTCAACTCCAAGCAGGCCCACGCCAGCGTCCATGCCACGACATGCGCTCGTCGCCTTCAACACTTGAACTTCATTACTCCGCAGTTCAAAACTTCCAACCGGAACGGCAAGGGGGAAGATAAAATCGCATCCAATGCTCTCAGTCGCATCGCTAAGTTAAATCTCTCCGGTGATAACTCAGCTCTGGAATCAGCTAATATAAAGGACACAACTCTCCTAACTCTGATGACCCAGCCCTACATCCGGTTCAATCAATTTCCTATTCCTGGAACAACCATCACAATCACTTGTAAAACTAAGTAAAACCTCAACCGGGAGCAATCGTCTGTATCTAAAGGAATCTTTCAGTAAAGCAACCGAACTGGTGCTCAAAAGATTCAGCTATACAAGGCATCCCGAAAACCTCGTCGCACTAAGGTCTTTTGGCCCTCGAAGAATACAGACGTCAGCAACTGGCAACTTCAACAGTCTCCCCAACAGCAGGAGCCGCGGTAATCAATTCCACCATTGCAGCGACAGCAACCACCTCCCGATGAGAACACTCCCATCGAATCAACATCGAATCAACGTCGATCATCGAGTCAACAAACGACTAAAAATCGAGCCGCGATCGAGTCAAAAATGTCCCGCGAATCAACGTCGATGGGATTACGTCAACTCATCGATGAAAAATCGACATATAATAGACGTCGACACCACTTCGTCGATAGTACGTCGCACAATTTCATCGATATTACGTCGCACCATCTCATCGATTGTACGTCGCACAGATGCGTTGTCATCGATGGAAAATTTGTACCGGCAGCTGATGAGCATACTTTCTAAAAGGCACGTATCCATTTTCCCCAAAACTGGTTTTTACCTTGAAAAAATGGATATGTGCCTTTTTGAAAGTATGCTCCTCAGCTGGTCACAAAAATGCAATATCACGTTTGGATTTACATAGATTTGTAAACCATTATAATCACTTCGTCGATATCACATCAATGATTCAATGGGCCTAAATAATCACCGATACCGTCACTTTTTTTGTATGAGGACCGATGAACAGCATGGACCTAGGCCATGCGGTCCGCACCTATATGCATACTTCAGAACCTACACCAATCTTACTTTAGAAATGGAACGTCCCGATAGAACGATCATGGTGGGGGTCGCGTTGGTGTTGGATGCATGGGGTTATTGTGAACAGCAACATTCAAAGGCACGCTTCATAGGACCATTCGAATGTGTGGATCGGCCTTAAAGGTACTGAGTGTGACCTGTAAATTATAATACATACTTTAAACAAAATACGAATTGTATTTTATAGGACACTTCATACAATAACTAAAGCTTAAGTGAAAATTATTTGAAAAAAAAAAAAAAATATGACAGAAAACTACTTTTAAAAATCAAGGTGGATCCTCCTCGAACTTCCTACGGAACCTAACGTTTGCGAAACGCCAAAATAACTAAGTTAGTAAAAAGTTATCATAATTATAAAGCTACACAATACGGTACCAATAGAGTATACCTTAGTCTGATAGAGAATCACGTTCAGTCAACTGCCGAATTTTCTCCTTCCTTTTTAGGCCCGATTTCACCAACTTCTTAAACCACGATTACAATGTAAACACTTATATCAGAATTCATATGGGTCGTTATTGGCTACTAATCACGATCAACTTCAAACAAGATCAATTTCGTTGGTGAAAATTGGCCTTAATGTTCAGGCGGCCTTGGCTGTCTTCAAGCCACCTGGCAACTGTGTTTTTCACTTCTTCGCTACTGAAGGCGGGGGTATTTCCATGGTTCTTCCGATGCTTTTTGAGTGCCGCTGGAAGAAATTCAAGTCAATTGTAATTTTGATCATGGCTGGCCAAAAGTGTAATATCGTTTCCCATTTGCACAAAATTCTGCATTTGGGCAGTTCATTTCCACCCGCCCACTCTTAATTAAATCATATGTTACTGGAGAAAACGGCTGAAATGAATTGCCGCGTTGCAGAAATTTGTGCAAATGGGAAACGTTATAAGTCATTATGTTTACATACACTGACAGAAAAAATAGCCTATATACCTTAAATTCTCAACTTTTTCAATTGCGACTCTTTAGAAGTTTCGTCTGCCGAAGAATCGTAAGTTCTTTTCGTAATCGAAAAGAAGAAGAGTAAATTTCCCCCAGCCCAGAAGGACGAGGAGCAGCCTTGTAAGCAATGTGTGGCGCCTTTAGAACTCCTTCTCTGGTGAACTCCTGTGCCTCTATGTCGAACACCGAGACTGCGGGCACAGCCACCACAAACGGATTAGTGCACGAGAGAAACTCGAATACAACGAACTAAAAATATTAATCTATTAAGTTCCTTTGCTTTTTCTTCTATGCGCAGCAATTAATTGACTTGACATTAAGATTATTAGTGCTAACGTTAAAAGCCGTCCCCGCACTCACTTTCACGTTCATGCGACTCACAACCAAGGCAAAATGGGTCACTTTATGCATCATAAATTACAATATCGGTAGCCTGTCCCCAAATTATAACGCTCTACAAGATTGGTTGCCCTGTACTTACCTAAGATCCGGAGCATATTTTCCTCTGCCCAACAGTTGAAACAAAGTACATAATTCAAACGTCTGTGACTGGTACTGATGCCTGAGAACTAACACTGAGGCTTGCTAAATCGACATAATTAAGTACGACACACGACACTCTCCAAACCGTCACTCAAATCTTTAGTTCTCAGTCACACTTCACAACATGAATTGACACGAAACGAACTTAAAGGAAAAGAGAAAGACCGTTTGATTATTAGATAAGGATGATAACGCCACGCGCGAAACGTGGGTAGTTCAAAATTCTCGTGGTAGAGACAGTAGTGTTTTTGTATTGCAGTATTTTTTGTATTTTGATGAGTATTTTTTATTTAGTGCTGCACTCAGATCACACTGCAGTACAGCACCAACACAAATGATGAATTTGGGGGGGGGGGAGGCTTAATGCATTTGAAACTGTTTCATAATAAGTGCGAATGTGTTTCATATAGGGAGTTATTGCATAACCGTCTGACGGCTAACGTTAACGGTTATGTGACGTCGTGATAAGCGTAAAATTCAAATTTTGAGTTTAAGCGTTAATCACAAACGTTTAAAGACCATATGAGGTGTTTCATTAATTTATTTGAAGCAATTAAGTGCATCTATGCCCTACCAAGTGTTCATATTTCAGGGAAACTATTTTTTGCAATAACTCTTTTTCCGCGTCAGACGGCTATGCAATAACTCCCTAATAATAAAAAATTGAACGTCATAATGATAAAAAACGCTGCAAATTTTAAACATGGGTTTATTATTCATGAATGTAGCCAAATCTGGCTTGAAATTACGTGAAAAGCAACACCCCACACCCCTATATAATCTCAAAACCTTTAAAAATCCCCATTTCGGTCCCGCTTTTGGCCCATAAAAACCCGGGGAGTTAGTTACTCAAACTGATCCGATGATAGAACCAACTAGATCCCAAATGGTGTGTATATGCGAAAGATTTTTCGAGCAATCCTAGGGCAAGATATGGCCCGGACGGCGGACGGACGGGATGCCGACAACGGGGCGAAAAAAGGTAATTCTCTTCGACTGTTTCCTTTTCTCGGATCATTCCCTCTACACAAGTCCGAAAACTATCATCACACTCTTGTCACTAAAAACAAATTCTCCTAATAGTTGGTCTGCGAACAGCAATAGTGATGTGCTATATTTCATGCTCGGCTATTTTGTGTTGTAATGTTGACATCACAACTGACGTTTCTTTTATCAATTTCAATTTATTTACTTTTATTTTGGTAATTCAGTTGACGCATGATCCTCCGTATTAAAAATTCCTTTAAAGAACATCGGTGTGACAACATAACTCAAAAAGACTCAATCTCCTTTCGAATGTTTGTTTTGTTTCTGGAATTATTCAATTGTAAGTGCCTCAATTGTATACAACCTATCTAATGAAGGATTTAAAGTATTCGTCACGCAATATTCTTCAAGCTACCTCACGGAACTTACAATTATTAAGACAGGTTTGTAAAACCAAAGAATATTAAGCTAAAACATGCGAGGCATCTCATACTCTTTTTTCATCTCTTTGATAAGATTCCGTATGTAATTATCCTCTCTATCATCCGGTACAAAATTCATGCTTCTGTTTTGCTTTCTAATCCAACAGCTACTCTAGTGCTTCAAATTTAGACTCTGGCTGACCAGTAAAGCAAGAACTTGCCCCGCTTTGAGGCTTGTAAGATCGTCCTCCGGCTGAAAATGATCGACGTTTAATTAAAAGCTCATCCAGTGCTTCAAATATAGGCTCTGGCTGACTAATAAAACAAGAGTTTTCCTCACCTCGTGGCTTGTAAGTTTCAACAGCGTACCTCTCAAATGTGACGAAATTAATCCATTCTGACCGTTACAGGTGATGTCCTCCGGCTGAGGCTTCAAATTAAGACTCCGGCTGACTAATAAAACAAGATTTTGCCCCGCTTTAAGGCTTGTACGTTGCACCAGAGTACCTCTCAAAAGTGACGAAATTAAGCCATTTTGAATGTTACAGGTGTTGTCCTCCGGCTGAAAACACTCGACGTTTTATTAATAGCTCCTCCAATGCTTCAAATTCAGACTCTGGCTGATCAGTAAAGCAAGAATTTGCCCTGCTTTAAGGCTTCTAAGTTCCACTAGAGTACGTCTCAAAAGTGGCGAAATTAATCCATTTTGACCGTTACAGGTGGTGAGGCGTTGTCCTTCGGCTGAGGCTTCAAATTGAGACTCTGGCTGACTAAAACAAGATTTTGCCCTGCTTTAAGGCTTGTAAGATTGTCCTCCGGATGAAAACGATCGGCGTTTTATTAATAGCTCCTCCAGTGCTTCAAATTTAGACTCTGGCTGACCAATAAAGCAAGAATTTATCCCGCTTTAAGGCTTGTAAGTTCCACCAGAGTACCTCTCAAAAGTGAAAACTATGCCATTTTTCCCACCATAATATTATATTGGTATTATATTCTGGCTAGAATAGCTCAAGGGCAGTTTCGATGGCTTCTTGATTGCTTATTGTTGAATGCCTGATGTACTAGAACAAGATGAACTCATCAAGAAACATGGATTATGAGATGAATTAAATAATTATACTCTTGATTGTCTTCTGAATTTGAGCTGTTCCTTTTTTCATGATCATGACTACCCTGATCATGATCAGGACGATGCTGTGAAATGGATTTTTGAGTATTCTCTCGTGGATGTAAGCATTCATTTTCTTTATCTGAGGTTATGATTGTAAATTTTTGGGGCAGTTATTCAATCTTCGAGATTTCCAATGCCACGTCTTTTGGCGTTAAAAACAAAATTATTTATTTTCAACATAAGGGTGGGTATTCTAAAATTTAACTTCCTATCCCTTATCTCATATGAATGCAATGGCTGTATGCCACAAAGCCAATGCCAAAGGAAAAAAAAAAAAAAAACTTCGTGATTGCAAAATGGCTACAAGGTCTGAAGAGTGTTAGGTTCGGTGTCTAGCTATTGTGTAGTACCAATTTTGTTATTTAGAGCTCTCATCATCCCGTGAAACGAAACTTCAGCGTCCAAATAAATGAGATTCAGAAACTGTGGCGAGGATAACATAATTTTCCTAAAAGTGTAATCTTTCTTTTTTTCGTTACAGACGAGATCAATTGTTTTCTTGATAGGATTTTGAATGATTTTTATAAGCTTCAATTTGGTGGTGTAAATTGTGTCTTGTTTTCAATTTTGTTCTTGTTAAATTCCGATCACATGTTACCCCAAAGCTTTCCACCGAATCGTTATTGGGGAGCTTGCATGAATCTCAGAGTGGGAAGAAAAGCGTACCGGTGATTTGACCCGTTAACTGAAGGATAACAACGGAAGTTGCGACCCTATTGGTGCGTTTTAAGATTTTTAAAAAAAAGGTTCAAAGTTCTTCTGGAGGGGATGGATGGTTCGACGGAAAATGACGTCAATCCTTACTTGTGAAGCATTTGAAGGAACTCTAAAACTGTTTGTTTACAAATAACATGAAAAATTTCCTTCCAGGGGCCTTATTCCGAGTTGTCGGGAAAAACGCACACGAGGTGGTTGCTATGGCGAGATAAAACTATTTCTCGTCGGGAAATAATCCCGCAAGCGGTATCCAAGGACGCTTCATCAGAAATAGTATTATCTCGCCATAGCAACCACCTCACGTGAGTTTTTCCCGACAACTCGGAATAAGGCCCCAGTAAACGCGTCTAACCCCTTTTTCCCCGCATCATCCATTTCAATAAATAAGTTTTGACGTAATCGAACCCCCACTCAAAATTTTTAAAAATTCGCTGAAAAAGCATCCTTTATTGATTTCAAAGTTTAATGTGAGCAATAGGCTTGTGGAAGAGCCCTCTGTAATAAACATTAACTTTTGAAAAATGTGCAAGTTCCCCATTGTTGATTAACAACCTATTAATTTGATCTAAGTGAAGATGTCCGATTTTGAAGAAGTCAAGCACTAGGTTTTGATGAAAAATGGTTATTTCTGCCGAATAAACGAATGCTGACGCAATAACCCAATTAAGTGATTAAGAAGATAGGTATATCGAAGAATTTTTCCTGAAATTCTGGTCTAGTGGGTGCGTGATACACTATAACAACCCAACAGCCAAATGCCGTTTTGCCTGTGTATCTATGCTTGAGTATTTTGACGTATAAATTGCTCATCGAGCTATTTTATATTTCTCGGTGAGAAAGCTGGCCATTTGGCAACGACATTGCATATTTAGCAATGAATCACGCAGTTGAATCTGAGGAGTTGCCTACACATGTACGATTCAGGGGATTGTGGTATTTAGTCCAGTCAATAAGAGAAAATAGACAACATGGTCAGTTTAGTGAATTTTTAATTTTCCAATGTGTTTGAGGTTTTTGGGAGGTAAACATACTAAAAGTCCCCGGATGTCCGATGTGAGCGGGTTCCACCAGGAAGGTCACTTGTTTCGATTTTTCATAATTATATCCTAATAGTTTCCAACTTACGTGACTCGGAAAAATTGGAAAATTGCGTTACAAACCAACATTTTCTGTTTTTTACGACTCTTTTACTTGCAACGATTCTACTTTCAGTATCTCACAATTATATTTCTCAGAAAATAAGTTGAAGAGCGTTACATTTCCTTGGAAATGAGCCCTTTTCAAACATTTTAGACCAATGTAACCTCAAGTTACAGCCGTTTGAACCGACCAAGTCTTTTCATTTTTAATAAATCCAACTACAAAACGGTAGAAATAACGGGGTTTATGAGCAGTACAAACCCAAGCTATATTTCAAGCTTGATCATACTTGATTTTGCCCGACGTTGGATAGTAGGTCAGTTCATACGTCTGTAACTTATTGCTACGTTGGTGTTAAGTGTTCGAAAAGGGCTCATTTCGAAGGAAATGTAATGCTCTTCAACTTATTCTTTGTGAACTATCATGAGAGACTGATGGTGAAGTCGTTAAAACCAAAAGAGACACAAAATGCTGAAAATTACGTTTTTAAACCAAATTTTCCTATATTAGTTGGAAACTATTAAGGTGCCTTTACACTGCGCGAAACTTCCTCGCGAAATATACCGTATAAATCGCATTTATACCTACGATACGAAATCTGTTCAAACTTATAATTATGTACATAATGAAGTTTGAGTGGGTGATCGTATGAAATGCGATGTTCTTTAAAGGAATTTTTAATACGGAGGATCATGCGTCAACTGAATTACCAAAATAAAAGTAAATAAATTGAAATTGATAAAATAAACGTCAGTTGTGTTGCCAACATTATAACACAAAATAGTCGAGCATGAAATATAGCACATCAGTATTGCTGTTCGCAGACCAACTATTAGGAGAATTTGTTTTTAGTGACAAGAGTGTGATGATTGTTTTCGGACTTGTGTAGAGGGAACGATCCGAGAAAAGGTAACAGTCGAAGAGAATTACCTTTTTTCGCCCGGATGTCGTCCACTCGGACGGACATCCCAGAAATCGATTCCAGACATGTTAAAACGTACACAGAAAAAAAATGAGGGTAGGTTGTAAACATTTTTCCTTGGCCGAAAACATAGTAGTTGTAATATTCAGAATGAATAATAAACCAAAATCAAATACTGTTAAATTAAGCCCTTTTTTATAGGGGAAAATTCAAAATCAGTTCTGAAATGTTATCTCCATAAGAGGGGAATCTCGTGAGAGAAGTTGAAAGACGCCTTATACATATATTAGAAATATTATTGCTTCGTGTACGATTTTTTTTTTTTTTTTTTTTTATTTATTTGTTTGTTTAGCAACATGAAAAAATTAGAGTTAAAACAAAAATTAAATTATCTTGCCAGCCAGCCCCTTAAGAGTCCTAGAACTTGTGCTAAGAGGCCGAGTTGCTCCGACCATTTAACAAAACTAGAAAACCCATTAAATCCATTCTTTCCAACCGCCAGCTGCCGAAGCTTTTTTTCTGAACTATAATATAAATATAAGGTGCTTTTAAGTTAATTCACGAGGACACATCGATATCACATGTGCGTTGATATTATCAACGCTACTACTTCAAGATCTCTTCGATACCGCAGTTGCATTGATCGAAACCTCGAGGTCGCTTCAACATCGTTTCGATATTCGATGCAACTGGTTAATGCCACTTCGTCATCTCGATGTCGTATTATTGTCGATATGAAAACCTAGTTGCATTGAGATTTCATCGATATCGAATCTATGTCGACTGATATACGTTAGTACAACTACGTCTATTCGAAGTTGCATCTAGGGAGAAATAATAACATTATTACATCGAGGAGTAAATGACATCGATACGACGTCGATAAGGACTCATCTCCGAAAACCGCCGTAAATGACGTCGATTCGACATCGAATCGATGGAAGTGTTCTCATCGGGCAGTGCAACAACTGACATCTGTACACAGAGGTACATCACAAAATTCTACTGAGGGACGACAAAGTGAAATCTACTCTGCTTTCTCGTAGAGAAACTGGTGAAACAGTGCAAGTGAAATGTAAACTAGTGTAAATATGAACAATTATTTCCGCTATGATTTTTTTGGGGGGAACCGGGGGGGAACTGTTGTAAAGGAACTAGAACAAAATATTTGTTGTGAAAAAAATCAAGCTTCACTTTCGGGAATTGTAAAAAAATAATAATACTCCATAGTGTATAAAAAAAAGAAGAAAGAACAGACTGCCAGAGGCCAAAGGAAATGTGACCAATTAGAATAATTTACTGAGGTATACAGGGTGTTTGGTAAGTCGACGGCAATAATGCAGGGGGGTTTTCTAGGTCCAAAATGGACCAAAAAAGTACATATAAACATAGGTCCGATTTCCAACCGTTTTCGAGATAATGGACATTTTAGTATTTTTAGCCATAACGTTAATTTTATTGGATTCAGCGCTTATAAGTCGAGAACAGTTCCACGTACATTAAATCTGAGGGCACTACCAAAAAGAGCAGACATTATTCAGTGGGAATTGGTCCAGTTATCCCCGAAAGTAGTAGCACTTTTTCAGTAACCAGTCAGATTGTGGAGATTTGTACCGATTTTAGGCAGTTTAGCCATAACTTGAATGCATGATAGCGAATCTTGAAATGCTATCCAGGTTTGGCAAATTTCACAAAAACTTGCCTGATTAGTGAGGATGAGAATACCAAACCCAGATCATCACACCCCTTCGTAAAAGTTTGGAAAAATGAACACATTTCGAGCTAAAAGTGCTTTTTTGGGTGTTCTTTGCAATAGGCCTTTGTGAATAAATGAAAGTGAAAAATGGAATCAAGCGCACTATTATTTCTCCTAAAATGATAATAAAGCTTCTCGTAGGTCTAATCGTGGTCAGCGGTGCAAAATAAAAATATTTCGTAGCGTTTATTACACCAATTCATAACAATTAGTGAATAAAATAACAAATAAATTTCCTAAAACTAATTTTTTTACAATACATTTTCAAAATGTCCTCCTCTGTTCCGAAGGCAGGCTCTTGCCCTTTTTCTCGTAGCATCCACTGTCACGCGAGGAGAAATGTCGGCTCGAAGGGCCTCAAAAGTTCCTGTAATCTTTCTTCGAAGCTCCTCCTGATGCAGTAAACACGGTATTCTACAAAACCCCAGACGTGGAAATCCATGGGCGCCATGTCCGGCGATCGAAGTGGTAGTGGAATTCAACCCCCTCGTCATATCCACATATCATAGCTTCTATCCAAATACTGGCGAAATTCGATCAATTAGGGGGGAGGGGGCACGATCACGTTAAGAATAAGGCTTCGACGAACATCTTCCCCCAGATTATGCATTGAATGAGGCAAATTGTTCTGAATAAAGTTCAAATACACTACGGGTAGTTTTTATTTTGCATCGCTGACCTTGATTAAGTTCTAAAAGAAGTTTTATTTTCATTTTAATTAAGAAGTAGTTTGTTTAACTCAATTTTTTCCCCTTCATTTCCTCGCAAAGGCCTATTGCAAAGAACACCCAAACAAGCACTTTTCGCTGGAAATGTGTTTATTTCTTCAAGTTTTTATAAAGAGGTGCGATAATTTGAGTTTGGTACTTTGATCCGCACTAATGAGGCAAGTTTTTGTGAAATTTGCCAAACCTGGATGGCATTTCAAGATTCGCTATCATGCAATCAAGTTACGGCTAAACTGCCTAAAATCGGTACAAATCTCCACAATCTGACTGGTTACTGGAAAAGTGCGACTACTTTCAGGGATAACTGGACCAATTCCCACTGAAAAATGTCTGCTCTTTTCGGTAGTACCCTCAGTTTTAATGTACGTGTTAGAATGCAGCGTTAGAGACGGCGAAAAGTTAGGGGATAGCGGTCTTCCTGAGGACTTCTTGATTGGAAGATCTCTAGCCTCGTCTTGCCACTCCAGCGGCCGGGTTCTAATCCCCTCCCTGGATCTCAAGAGGGGACACTGGGACTTCCTTACAGGAGCTTAGTGGGCTACTAACGCCTGGGCCTGAGTAACATCTCCCCCCGGTTTATTAGTCAAGTCTAAGACTCCTTTTTCCCTTATATTGTGGGGGGGGGGAGGGGATTGGAACACATCAAACAAACATCAGCCACCCGCAATAGTCGTGTTAATTCGTTACCGCGGAGGCGTAGCGGGTGATTCCTGAGCTACTCTTCATGGGGTTTACCACGTCGGGGACTGGAATTTTGAGAATTTAAATTTACCCCGTTGAACCACAATTTCGTAACATCGGCTCTTGAAGAAATAATTTTCGCGGGTATTGCCCTTTGAAAGCCCAAAGTTTGAGGAATTATATTGGCACCCATAGAACCCAATTCCACGGGGAATCCCTCGCTAAAAAGCCGATTTTGCAGGGTTGACACTCAATTTACGCGTGGCTCAGTACACTTAATCATAAAATTGTCTACTGGCCGGTAGAGGAAAAATCCCAAAACCACAGCCTTCTAAGCTGGGGATTTTGTCTCAAAACTCAGGATGACTCGATGTTTCTCAGAAAAGCAGTGGGGTCCCAGCCAACACCACCATGCGTTGAGACCTTTACACAAATCGTTGGGTGGCAGAATTCCTACCCATTCTACTAACACACTACGACGGTCACATCATTTATACCCACGTTCTTCGAGTCGTCAAAGTGACATACATAACGGTTTTATGGTTGACTGTTGGTGTCAAACTGGTCAAGTATTCAACTATGATTTCCTACTAGTCTCATATAACAACCATAGCAAATAAGGAAGCCGATTGGCGTCCATCAAAATTTGAGGAAGAGCATCGAATGAAGAGGGACGACGGCCCAGGTAATAAACAAAACAGTTTTATTATACGGAGAGAAATAAAAAATAACTGAAGAAGGCAATTATCTTCACAATGATAAGTTCTCTACCAAATGCGTGCTATTGTCTAGGATTAAATGAGTTTAACTCTGGCCTTTGGCGAGTTTTTTCTCTCGTGTCTTTTTACTGTCCATCAGAGCCGCTCTATCATCATCGGTTAGATTTTTCATAATATTTGTAATCACTCCTGTTCCACAAGTAACGTTCGAAAAACGCAACGTGAACCTCTGCCCTTTTTCCAAAACCATCGGTCGGTGCAACTTAAGATGCAGTCTGAAATATGATTCATAATTTGGTTAATATTAAATCATTTAGAGTGGTTTTAATGAAGCTAACTCACTTGGTATCCTCTCCCGGCATTATAAGTTCCTTGTCGCAGTTTATCTGAGTCGCACAGTCCCAAGTTCTGCTGAACATTTGAAGCTGCATGAAAGGTACAAGGGGTTTGCTTCGACCGCCTTCCTCTTTAGTCAAAACGTAAACCTAAAATATGAAAAGTTGTGCAATTTAATTCCACTCAAGACAAGCCACCAGTACAATGGGAGTTCTACATAGAGTGTAAAAATTGATCGGAAATTATATTGAAGCTTAATATTTGAACTGCCATTCGGATAAGTAGCGAGAAAGTATAGATAGATTACAGACCTGGGCTTCAACGTTGTCCAGTGAAGACATCGTGCCAGGCTTGCACATGACCATTCCTCTTCTAATGTCGTCCCGTTTGATTCCGCGAACAAGAGCTCCCAACTGGTCACCGGCATGAGCTTCATCCAAAATCTTGTGGAACATTTCGACGCCTGGCAAGCGGGTGGTAGGTACATGGATGAATGAAGGGAGGTCCAATAGAATATCAACATTTTAAAAAGACTCACCTGTCACAGTTGTTTTAACTGATTTGTTAAAACCGAGAAATTCAACTTCATTTCCTTTTTTCAAAGTGCCTCGCTCTAGCCGTCCAGTCACGACCGTTCCACGTCCTGAAAGTACAAGAGAATAGCGAATGATTAAGACTCACGAACCATGAATTTAAACTTAAATTCACATGCCTGGAATCGAATACACGTTCTCTACAGGTAATAAAAATGGTTTATCCAATTCCCTAACAGGTGTGGGTATAAATTTGTCGACCTCGTCAAGTAGTTGAAGCACAGCTTTGGCTCCTAAAGAAAACAAACCTCGTAAGAAAGAAAATACATTTAGAGAAAGGCGAAAAAACGCTTTACCTATTTCAGGCTCTCTTCCTTCAAGAGCGCACAAAGCTGACCCTTTTATGACCGGAACATTTTCACCGTCGAAACCCATCTCGGACATAAGCTCGCGTATTTCCATTTCAACCAAGTCTACCATTTCAGCGTCTGCTGCGTCCACCTAGAAAAACAAATGTACATAATAACGTCTGAACCAACTGCCACGAGATTACTCTCATCGACGAAGTACAAGGCTTACCTTATTGATAAACACCACAATGTGATTGATTCCGATTTGTTTGGAAAGCAACAAATGTTCGCGGGTCTGAGGCATGGCACCATCGGTAGCAGCTACCACTAAGATACCACCGTCCATTTGAGCTGTCCCAGTGATCATATTCTGAATGCACAACATCAGTCGTCAGACAATACCTTTCGCTTAACAAAATCACAACAAGTTTTACCTTTATGTAATCTGCGTGACCCGGACAGTCAGTGTGTCCATAATGCCGAGCATCCGTTTCGTATTCAATGTGGGCCACATTTATGGTTATACCTCGAGCTTTTTCTTCAGGGGCATTGTCAATTTCTGAGTATCCTTTGGCTTTGGCCAATTTCTTGTCGGCTAAGACTGAAAAATTAAACAAACACATTGACTTGACGCACTGTCCACTTGCTCCTGACTTGAAGTCACACAGATCGGGGCTGTGACAATTTTCATCCAAAAAATGTCCGACTCCCCTAAATAACTGGAAATTTGGCCCAAAACAAAAAGTAAATACAAACTGAAGATTGCTGAATGTACATCATTATATGGGGGGGGGGGCATTATGACATTTTTTCACGAATTCTTCTTTCAGTCCAGTCAGGCCTACTCTAAATAAATAGAATTAAGATGTTTTGCGAACATTATGGATAAAACTATCAGACTATTTCGTGTATATTTGGAGTCCAATGCAGTGGCAGGTATTTTACTTTTATAAAAAGCCCAAAACACGTTTTACAGCTTTTTTCTATTCAAGTGGCGAAATATGCCAAAACGCTGTTTTCAGTTCAACCTGGTAATTCTGTTTCGTACAGCGAACCCTATTCTCTGTAGTAAACTAAAAATTTCGCTCCGGCAGCTGGCGGTCGGAAAGAGTGCATTTCATTTTGTATACGGATACCCTAAGCCGTCCCAGAAGTAGTAATGTTGAGACCATGATTTGTTTCGTTAATGTTTGACCCTCCCTCGTACTGTTTGCTGCCGGGTTTGTTTAAGATGAACTTAATGGGAATCAAAGGCTATTTCAAAATGGAATCATCATACCGAATATAATGCTTCTGGAATCAACTGGTGATTAGTAGTGATTTTTTAACCATTTCAACCCCTATTTTCTCCCCTCCACCTTGACCGATTTGGCCCAAATGCAATACCGACCGGAGCCTTATGACTTCTGATTTTTGTGCCTAAGCGCGTTCCGCTAAATTAATTTCTACGAGAGTTATCGTGCTAACAAGACCACACACTTACTTCCACCCCGGGGGCACCACCCCCTCCCCCTTGATATTTTCAAAAAATTAAAATGAGAATCAAAGGCTAGTCTAACATGGAGTATACGTACCGAATATGATGCTTCTAGAATCAACTGGTGATTTTTTGACGACTTCAAGCCCTATTTTCCCCCCTCCACCTTGACCGATTTGGCCCAAATGCAATACCGACCGGTGTCTTATGACTACTGATTTTTGTGCCAAAGCGCGTTCCGCTAAATTACTTAAACAAATTGACATTCTACCAATAGACCACCGAGAAGTGGCTAAACAAACAGTAGAAGACCCGGTTCTAAAGGAAATTTACGATCATTTACGCCAGGGAAAACAAATCAAAATTGAAAACTTCAAACAAATCGCGAAAGAGTTATCACTAGAGTCTGGATGCATAATGAGAGGGACCCGCGTAGTAATTCCTCCAAAATTAAGAAAGCAAGTTCTGACAGAACTCCATTCATGTCATACAGGAATAGTAAAAATGAAGGCAGTGGCAAGAAGCTATACGTGGTGGCCGCAAATTGATCACGATATAGAACAGATAGTTAAGAACTGTTCTAGCTGTCAGTTGAACAAAAACTGCCCGAGGAAAGACGACGAGCATCCATGGCAAATACCAGAAGGACCTTGGCAGAGAATACATCTTGATTACGCCGGTCCATTCTTGGGAAAATACTTTTTGGTTGTTGTTGATGCACATTCAAAGTGGTTGGAAATACAAATAACGAACTCAACATCAAGGGATGCGACAATACAACCCCTCAGGGATCTCTTTGCTCGATTTGGTCTACCTCTCACAGTAATAACCGACAATGGAAGTGGATTCACCTCACATGAGTTTGAACATTTTCTCAAATCGAATGGTATCAAACACATGCTGACCGCACCCTACCATCCCTCATCGAACGGGCAAGCGGAAAGATATGTCCAAACACTCAAGTCAGTCCTTGGCTGAGGAACCGGGAACTCTGAATATGAAATTGAACAGATTTCTCCTCGTAAATCGTAGGACACCTCACGCGTTTACGGCATTGAGCCCATCTGAACTTATGTTTGGTAGACAAATTAGATCGTTGATTGACCTTGTCAAACCCACACAGTTAGTGACACAAATTGAAAAGAAGAAGGCGAAAAGGTCATTTCAAATTGGAAATTCCGTGCTAGTGAGAAGCTTCAATGAACAAACACGGAAATGGAAAAAAGGAAAAATAATAAGAAAACTCGGCGAAGTGGTCTACCTGGTAGAAACAGCAGATGGTGTTCATAAACGCCATGTTGATCAAATCAATCCTCTACTCCAGCTTTCTTCTTAAGGAGGGAAGATTATTGAGATTCTCCATTTTGTTATTATTCTACTAAAAAAAATCATCATTTTCATTTGAAAAAATAAAACCACTTTTTCGCGACTAATCCTTTAAATACGTCAACGTCAATAACATATGTTAAACTTCCGAGCATTAATACCCCTAATATTTAAACTAAATTGCAAATTTAGTTTTAATTTAAATTTTTTTGTTAGTTTTAGTTTGGCATTCTTCTTAGCGGCGGGTAAAACACAGGCTAGATGGCCCCAACAAAGCCTAGATCCCGGCGAATACCCTGGAAATGCGACTTTCGGGCCTTAATTGCAGTGAGAATCCCAAATTCGGGCCTTAATTTCAACTTAATAGGAAATTTCAGGTCTTAGTTTCAGCAAAACAGGAAGTTTCGGGTTTCAACTAGAGCGAAATAACAAGATTTGGTAATTGAATAATTTCTTCGAGTAGACCCATTCATTTTATTGCAAAAACTATTGCCGACTAGTTTCGGGGTAGTGCGCCCCATTCTCAAGGCCAAACTAATCTCTTTGTCCCATGTCAAACACAAAATTCCTACTAATCCTGCTGACTGATGCACAAGGAGACTTGTTTCTCCACTAAAACTGGTTGGTTTAATACTGGTTATACTGGGTAGTACTGGTTGGCTGAATATCTGTGAAACGGACATCAAGAAAAAATGCTGGTTTCTGGGCGCCTTTACCCGGGCTAGCCGGTATTACCAATAGCACCAAAAGCCTGACGAATATCTGCGAAATTGGAAATTTCCTGGTTAAATATCCACGCGATTGCAAGTTTCGAGTTTTAATTTCGAAGAAATCGCAAGTTTTGGAGCCTTTTTTGATGGCCGATGAACCCCCTAAGCTTGATGAAACCAGTGACACCCGTGCAAGTACTAAGTAGTGACCAGGGGGGTGACACTCATGGCGAGACGGGAAGAATTATTTGGGGGGAAGTTCCCCGTTAGACTCGTACCAACCTGACATATTATTCAAAATAAGTAAACAGAGAAAGTGATCATATGATGGCAGCATTGTTAATAAAAACACATTTTTTTTGTTTGCTGCTGTTTTAAATAGACGTCGACCATTTATTTTCAAAAAGTACTTGGAGGCTTTTTACGAGTTTTTTTTTTGTTTCTCGGCTATTTCCTCGCTTTTTCTTGCCATTTTGTCAATTTTGTGGCTACGAAAATCGAGTACTCAAGGTCACTATGCACAGAGGCCAAAGCCCTGTGAATTTAAAAGGCAAAAATAAAGAAAAACCCGAAATTATAAAAGGGCTTGTGGAAGGGGGAGTTTAATGCCAAGAAGGGAGGGGTGTCCTAACATAACCTGACATAATGATAACAGCTCCCCGCGAGAAGAAACCTATCCACTCGGCGTCACATACCCCCAACAATTATTGAGAGTGCCCCTTCTGTACGTTAGTACAGTAATTATTCTATGGTAGTGACTTTAAAAACACGCGCATGCTCGGAAGAAAACTGGTACCAGAGGGCCTGTTCAATAAAACTAACAACAGTTGATACCAACAGTCAATCACCTGATTTCATTCAATTTCATCGATTTAATTAATGAAAGCATATGACTAACTGTCGTTAACTACTGTTGTTAAAGTCATAGAACAAGCCCACAGGAACGGACCCAGGGAGGGGTTCAGGGAACTCGAAACCCCACGTTCGGGGCTCCGCTCGGATGCGGGTTCGAGTCCCCGGTCTAACGTTGGCTCCGGCAGTAGCGAGGAAATCGTTAAATCCCCCCAAAAATGTGTCCCGCCCCAAAACTTGTGACACCATAAATTGGCTGTTCAGCTACATGACTGCGATAATTCACAAACGCTCTCCATCCCACTACCACCAGGGGCACGAAAATAGCTAATTAGCTGTTGATAAAGCACGAAAATAGGATTTTCCAGTTCGAAAAGTACTAACTTGGCCCTTGTCCCTCCTACTCAAAACCGGTCGTATGCCCACATAATTTGAAACGTGACACCCTAAATTCGATTCATCAGCCAGGCATTTCAACCCCAAAAAGACTCAGCTGACGTGCTGCAACTGTATGGCTGCAAGTAGTTATTTTTAGACGTGAATAGCCAGTCAAGCCATTTTATAGTGCAAGCCTAGCACAGCTAAGTATTGCGGGGACCAACGAGCTCTATACGATGGCGGAACGAGTGACCAGTAGATCGATTTTAGTGAGCTAATCGTCAGTTGAGTCATTTCCAAGCCACGAAGGATAGTTTGACCATATTTCGAGCGCGAATGGTTGATTTAGCCATTTTTAAAGCGGGGATCATGGTCTGTTCAGGAATTTTCACGGCTGCGCGAATCGTCAGGTTAGCCATTTTCAGGGCGCGTGAAGTCATTTCTAGAGGAATTGCCAGTTTAGCAATTTCAGGGGTGCGAATCGTCAGCTTTGCCATTTTGGGGCGCTACTATAATAAGCTCAGCCGTTTTTATGGTTGGAATAGCTAGTTTAGCCCTTTGTAGGCTGAGAATAGCTGTCAATCAATTTTTATTAGAGCCAAACACACAATATCTCAAGCCTTGAGCAAATCCTGAATCCGCACATGACTGGTACAACGTATAACTCAAGAGATCGTCGAAGGGTGATGACGGGTAGAAAATACCGCATAAGTTCAAATTTTCTTCTCATTTAACCGGAAGTTTAGGACAAAGAACTGGTCCACTCATTTTTCCTTGACTTTGGTGTCAAAATTCAGAAATTTTCTGACTTTTCCTGGATTCCCCGGTCTGTGGTAACCCTATTGTAAACGTTAGCGGTAGGTTTGTAGCTTTTCGCTACAAACCCCATGAGTCTCGTAAGGGATTATAAATACGCCACCAGGGAACTAAGGAACAGAACCGAATTCTAATCGCCGCGATTTTTTAGGAGCTAGTGCGGGGGGGGGGGGGTGCTCTAAGGCGCTTTGATGGCTTCCACTGGAGGAACGACCTTAAACAACGCCTGAAAGCAGTGACAGGCCGCACTCATTCTAGTAGGAACTTGTCTTGTGCTGTGAAACGTTTTCCCACCCCCACATTCTCATTGTAAACGGTGTGAGCAAGTGAGCATTAATTATGAAGAACGGTCGTGTAACCGTGGCGTAAATAAAGCAATAAAACTCATTACCCTTAGTAATAGCAGCCGTGAGTGTCGTTTTACCGTGATCCACATGACCGATCGTCCCAACATTACAATGAGGCTTGACTCTCTGGTACACTTTTTTCTCCGCCGGAGCAGCGTATGATCGCGTCGAAGCGAAGAATGAAGAAGGTGACTTTTTGAGATTCAATTTGACTGCTCGCCCCTGACATTTAGATACGTGTGTATAAAACAAAAGTTGAAGAAAGAGACTGGATCAAATAGCTTACAACTGCCGAAGGGAGTTGAGTACATAGAAGTCGGCGTGCGGCCTGCCTCGCCGCTAGGAAAGAAAACAATGAAGATCGGTCAAATAGCATTCGAGAAAACATTGAGTGTGATGGTCTAATTGTTACCTGGACTTCGTAGCAGCCTCGTCGAAATCACAGTAGCCATAACGTTTGAATCCGAAAAAAAAAATAAGTTTTTCACTGTATTTATCAAATTTTGCTCTACCCAGTGCTCTAGATACGCCGTGCAGACTTGCAAGTCGCAGTCTTGGCACTCTCCTAGCAGCTGTCGGTGTCCGCCCAGATTTTTCAGAGCGCTAGTAGCAGAAGGTTGCCAACCCTGTCGAACTGACCGTTGCTTGTTCTCACTTCTCAGAAGAGCGGTGACGATATCAATATTATCATTCTCGCTTCAATTTGAATTTAATGTTGTAATTTTTTCCACTTTTGTTGTGTTCATCGTGCCTTTGACGCCAAGATTTTATGTTTATTACAAAGAATCGCGCTCCCTTAAGTAGCTATGAATGTTGTTACAGTGCTTGACCTCATAAAAAAGGATGATATCAAATCGGCTTTGGCGAGTACAAAGGTATCTTGATGTTTGTTCTTTTATATTTCCCAAGGAATTCCCAAATTGGTCCAATATCAATATCACACAACGTTCAGCAGCGTGGACGCCATGCATTGTTCTTCGAATTTCAAAGACAGAACTATACAAGATCCAAGACTGTTTATTAGTTTGATTTAATTTCCGATGAGTATTGGACCAACTTGGACGCGAGTGGGCACCTTCTTACTAGCACTAGCATTGAATATCCTCGCACGGGGTGAAAACTTTGTTCGACTCCATGTGCTGCAGTTTGAAAATAAAGTGTTGTTCACTTCATGATCATTATAGGCTGTTTTTGTCTCTTGACTGTTGTATTGTCGATTTTGGAACAGCAAAGCAAATTCATCATTCAACTTTCTAATGAGCTGCATGAGTGAAACAATTCCTATTTTTAAGCAATATTTACCAGTCAATAAAGTCCAGAAGCCCTCCAAATACTAGTTCAGCAATTCCTGCCATTCAGTTTTAGTACTTAAAAATTTGAAAAGGCGTGTGGAATGAATACCGTGTGTATGCAGCCTCGTTATTAGTAAGTCCGGTTTCCAATAGAAAAACACTCATACCTCACTCTGTTGTTGCTGAAGAACTTGGACACTAAAAAGACGCCCTATCCAGGAGAGATTACATTTAGCATAATAGGTATGAGTTTCAATTATTTGTAATCCCAATGGGCTGAAGATGGGGATCAAACGAAATCGGTAGTTTTTTACCGCGCCTAAACGAGGGCAGGCTGACAATATAGATGAACCGACCTTAAGGGCTGGGGACCAGGGAATTCACTGGTGTAAAAGAGGAAATAGGGAAAGATCCCAATATAGGTACTCTAACCCGTGATGTAACGATCCAATTTGACTCATCTTTCCCCAGGCTCCGACGACCGACGAGTTCGTGGAGCAAGCGCGAGGTTTTGCCCCCCTCCATGCACCGACGGGTGTTCAGGCCGTTTTTAGCCTTCGTGGAACCCCTAGGCGAGAAATATCCTTGAAAGGATGGATATTGTACAGGGTGTTACAGAATATATGTAATTTTAAAAAATTATAAAATGGGTTAAACTAGACTAGATAGTCCAGTAGATATGTACAGGGTGTTTCTAAACGGCTGCAAAAAAAAAAATTGGGTGAAAGTAGACCTCATTTGTAATCGAAAACACTATGTACAACATTGTCCGAAAATCAATAGTTTCAGAGATATGATTTTTCAAACGTTTTATAAGGCATGTCTCAATTTCTGAAACTAAGTGCAAGTTTACCGCTTTCCAATGAACTTTTGGCGTCTTTCGATGGCTGATTCAGAAAGAGCACATTTTTTTCTTGGGGTTCAAGCAGTTTTCGAAAAAATCGATTCGTTTTTGCGGCCGGTACAGCGGCTCAAAGTTGAGCACACGAGGGATTTTGATTTTTTCATGCGAATTCAACCCCCACTTTTTGCTACTAGATCATAGCACAGGACAGCCCGATTTTAAGGAAAACTTCTTCGATATGTCCTCTTTAAAATAACCAATTCAAGTTGTCACGTTGCCACTAGACTTTTCTTGAGAAATCATCTTTTCCTTTAAAAAAAAAGAGCGTTTTTCCGCTTCAAAACCACTAATTTTTGACTTCTGTGTAATGTAACTATGGCATAATTCTTAGTGGCGTATTCAACTTTTTCATGCTTGGCATCAACGAAAACTCGGATCGTCGATAGAGGGGCGTTAATTAAGTAAAAAAATGAACTGGAAAAAAGGAAATGGAAAGGTTTAATCACGGAATCTGAAACTTTCATCATGGAAGCAGGTGTTCAAAGTGTCGACCTTCCTCGTCGCGACATGAAGCCAACCTTTTCCTCATTGACTGTCGTATTCTTGAAAACAATCTGCGGTCATTACGGATTTCATCGCAAGCGACTATGATCCGATTTGTCAGTTCTTCGGCGCAGTTGACAACTGGACCTCGGTATACTTTGGATTTGACGTAACCCCAGATACAAAAATCAAGAGGAGTGAGATCAGGCGATCGTGGAGGCCACGGCTGGACCCCGCCTCTTCCGATCCAGCGCCCTTCGTACGTCTCATTCAAGTGCTCCCGAACTGCCCTAGAAAAATGGGGAGGAGCGCCGTCGTGCATGAACCACATGCGTAATCGTGTGTGAAGTGGGACACCTTGGAGGAGAAGCGGCAACTCGTCAGTGAGGAAGCCAAGATACGCTTCCCCGGTTAATCTAGGTGGCAGAAAATGTGGCCCGACCAGATTGTCTCCAACGATCCCAACCCATACATTAACAGAGAATTTTTGTTGATGTCGAGCTTCGATGCGAGCATGCGGATTCTCAAGAGACCACACGTGATTGTTTTTAAAATTAACGAGTGGCTCCTTCGAAAAACAAGCTTCGTCGGTAAACATTATTGAGCCAAGAAAGCCAGGGGCATCCCTCTCTTGCTGGAGCATCCATTGAACGAATTGTAGGCGCCGAGGAAAGTCAATAGGTAGAAGGGCCTGAACCTTCTGAATATGGTACGGATGGTATTGCTGTTCATGAATGACTCGCCAGACGTTCCAGTGGGAAATGTTTAAGTCACGGCCAATCTCTCTCGTACTAAACGACGGATCTTCTTCCACTCTGTTGATAATTTCTTCCTCTACCACGGGATCCATCGTCCTTGGGCGGCCTGTATCGTTCGACGAGCTATTGAACTTACCTATTTAAAAAATCATTGGTAATAATGACCAATAACAAACCTGACTAACCACTTAAATTACCAATTTCACGCAATCTCTGGTGTCTTCGCGCGAATGTAGTGTGGTGTGGAGTTACACGGTTCGGATATTTTTCGGCATAAATGCGCACGGCTCTTAAAGAGTTGCAATCCGCGAGCCCATAAACGAGGTGCATGTCGGCCATCTCGTGAAATGAGTATCGAAAAGTTGTGCAGAAAACGCAAAGAGAACAAAGGTACAAAGGTAGGAGAAGAGGTACAAAGGCTATCACAAAATCTAATGTAATTAAATGTTCTACAAGAAGAAAAATCCACTAAAACCAGAAATTCGAAGCACGAGCTGAACGTAGTAATAAGGTATACCTCACACCTGTGAGGTAATGATCACCTGATCATTATGGAGTTAAAGGAAATCTAAATGGATAAGGGTGCGTTCATAGTGAATCACCTTCACTGCGATACCTCGATGAGCGATGCCCCGATGAATCATCGATGAAGAACAAACATCAATAATTGCATGGGACTGTTCATAGTGAAGCACCCTCACTGCGATGTGATCTTCGATACCTCGCTACTATCATCGATGATTTGAACCATATGGTTCCTCGACCCCCCTCCTGCCCGTTGCTTTTTTTTTTTTTTTCAAAATAAGGGTTAAAGCTTGAAGGAATCAGGTGTGTGTGACTTACGTAAATTGTGTGAAGGTGGACTTTGAAAGATTTTGATAAGAAAAAAAAAACAACGGGCAGGAGGGGGGTCGAGGAACCATATGGTTCAAATCATCGATGATAGTAGCGAGGTATCGAAGATCACATCGCAGTGAGGGTGCTTCACTATGAACAGTCCCATTCAATTATTGATGTTTGTTCTTCATCGATGTTTCATCGGGGCATCGCTCATCGAGGTATCGCAGTGAAGGTGATTCACTACGAACGCACCCTAAGACTTCCAAGATTCGGAATCGAAGTGAAACGCACAACTAACGACGATGCCATCAGCCCTAACGGGGTGCTTGTCAACAGCTTAACGACAACTAGCTCATGAAATTAAGGAAATAAATTTGTTCTGTTTAAGTTAAAATGAGGTTTTCGTTGATGCCAAGCATGAAAAAGTTGAATACGCCACTACAAATTACGCCGTAGTTACATTAGACACTAGTAAAAAATTAGTGGTTTTGAAGCGGAAAAACGTTTTTTTTTTTAAGGAAAAGATGATTTGTGCAGAAAAGTCTAGTGGTAACCCGACAACTTGAATAGGTTATTTTAAAGAGGACATATGGAAGAAGTTTTCCTTAAAATCGGGCTGTCCTGTGGCATAATCTAGTAGCGAAAAGTGGGGGTTGAATTCACATAAAAAAATCAAAATCCCTCGTGTGCTCAACTTTGAGCCACTGTACCGGCCGCAAAAACGAATCAATTTTTTCGAAAACTACTTGTATCCCAAGAAAAAAATGTGCTCTTTCCGAATCAGCCATCAAAAGATGCAAAATGTTCATTGGAAAGCGGCAATCTTGAACTTAGTTCCAAAAAGTGAGACATGCCTTATAAAACGTTTGAAAAATCATATCTCTGAAACTATTGATTTTCGGACAATGTTGTACATAGTGATTTCGATTGCAAATGATGTCTACTTTCACCCAATTTTTTTTTTCGCAGTCGTTCAGAAACACCCTGTATATTGTACCCGGAAAAAATTCCGAAGTTATTGGAACTTTTACTGATTGTTCGAAGATGATGTGGGACGACTCTGTCAAGTTTTCCTACTCGAGGACCCTGTGCTTGGGGAGTGCAAAAGTTCCTCAAAATTTTCGACTTTTTTTTTTCAAAAAAACTGGCATAAGCAAACTTTTCTTTTATCATTGATTGTGTTTTGTTAAAGCACCACAAATTTTGAGTGGAACTACGTTTAAAGCCGAGTGTAATGCCACCTTCGGACGTGTGCTATCTCGATCCATTTAAGATTTATCATTTTTTAAAATGTGAACAAACAAAGCAGTGCTTGATTTCAAAAATCCCACATTTCTCGGCTTGTATCGCACCTGGATCCAAACTTTGATGACGTTTCAGAATCTACGGAAAATTTTTCCGTTAGGATAGAGGCCATTTCATTGCTTAAAAGCATCGTGAACTCCTAAGAATCTGGACCTTTATCATGGAGTCTCGAAAACTACGTAATTTGTACGTTTTACAAACCATTGCTGTACCCAAACGGTTCTCTCCACAGGCTGGCGATAAATCAAAATAACGTCCTTATCTTCTAAGCTTTGTTACGGTGTATTCATATTTCATGTTACCGCTGAGGTTTGTCGCGAGAATGTACAAAATAGTAAATTACGATCCAAGGGCGGTATGAGGAATACCGCCCGAGTGTTGTACGCTATTTTTTGTACAGCCGAAGTTCATAATTATTATAATAATCATCATAAAACCCAGTCTTTAAAGTCCCGTTCAAAAGCTATGTATCTGTGGAGTCGTCTATGCAACCAATAAAATTAATTTCTTCGAAAAATGAAGCATTTTGATAGGTTGCACAGACTCCACAGACGCATGGCATATGGTTTGCTTAATAAACTGAAGTGAACACACACTCTAACCAGCGAATGGAAGGATGACGTAGCTGATACAGAGAGAACTTTAATCGCCTCTCAGCGTAATTTACAGTGCTTATTTTTGTGTTTTTATGACTAATGTACAATTTAAAAACAAAATTAGGAAGAACAATTTATAAAAAAAAAAACAAACAAAAGACCTAAAAGAAGACGCAGTGGGCTGATATATTTCTTTACGCCCGGCGAGCGGAATGAACCTCATGTCGCCCGCTCAAGGCTCTCCCAGCGGGCGAATTTCGAGTCTTTACGCCCGGCTGTACAAAAAAGGACTTTTCCACAGAAAAAGTGACAATTTCTCACGGCTTTATAGCGAGAAACGTCAGGGGTAACATAAAATATGAATACATCATAACAAAGCGGAGAAGGTTGAGGCGTTAGTGTGATGCATCCCCGGCCTGTTGAGGAAGCCGCTTAGGTACAGCAATGTTTTGGAAAACGTACAAATTATGGAGTTTTCGCGAATCCATGACTAAAGGTCAGATTCTAGGAGTTGATGATGATTTCAAGCAATGAAATGACCTTAACCTAACTTAAATTTTCCTTAGTTTCTGAAACTGTCATCAACGTTCTGCATCAGGTGCAACATAAACAGAGAAATCTGGGATTTTAGAACGCAATTACTGTTTTTTGTTTTTTAATAAAAGAAAATCGTATCGGATCGAGAAAGTTGTTGTGGGTTGGACCCACCAGACGATCGTGAAAATTGTCCAATCTCCGTTTCGACCTCAAACGTTCAGCTACCTGTGCTACTCGGTCCTGGACTCATCAGCCCTGCAATTGAGCCGAGTACCGAGCCCCTATGGACTGCCCCTCGCCGGAACCGGAGGTGCCACTGCACTACGATCCCCACCCCTGGCGCTCAACCCGTCCTTTCTACCCCCTTCGTTAGTACTGTTGAGATTTAAATGATGTATTGCATGTAAAAAGACAAAATACGTCACCAGAACCATCCCAATCTCACACTAGTCGAAACTTACGGTTTTGTAGTGAAAAAACACAATTTCTTAGGAAAAATGGTCAATTTCTACTGTAATAACTTATTTTAAAGAGGACACTTTGAAGAAGTTTTCCTAAATTTGGGTTGTCCTGCAACGTGATTTAGTTTGCACAAGCAGTGGTTCGCTTATCTGCAAAAATATAGTTTCTCCTGAAATCCCAACTTTGTGCTGCTGTCGTGTCAAGAAAAAGGAACAATATTATCTCGGAAATGACCACTCGTATCAGAAAAAAGTGTGCTCTTTTCGAATCTTGCGCCAGAGTTTGCAAAAAGCTCGCTTGAAAATGACCAGATCGCATTTTCTTGCAAAAAGTGACGTATGCCTTTAAAAACGTTTAAAAAATCATAGCTGGAAAAATATTGCGTTCCGGACCACGGTGTCGGTAATTGTCGGGTTCACGACTGACCGTAGGTGGTTAGACAAAAAATGACGGTGGATTCGGGAAGAGAACAAAATCCTGTTCCTGAAACCACCGTGAAAATCAAAACATGTCGCTTGCGCGTGGGTAATTCAGTCATGTGACTGAAAAGTTAAGAAAGTAGTTTTTCAAATACCTGGTAAATTTCACATCAGTATCAATCAGCTGCTAGTGCACGCACCGATGGGTAAGTTGTGGAAAACTACCCCGTTCTGTATGTTGTATCACTTTTCTTAGATAAATGCGAATAACTCGGCTTACTGCTGTCATTTTGCAACTTTTGACGATGGATTCAGAAAGTGCACACTATTTTAGGTCTCGAATAGCCATTCATCTTTTAGGTCTCGATCAAATTCAGCTTTTTTCTGTGGGCTCGAGAGCTGCTGTTTACCTGTTATTCGATGAAATCAACACTTAATGACTTGCTGAGATGATAGCCATTTCTACTACATATATGTTCGAAAATTAACTACAAAATTCGCAGTAGTGAAATGCTCTCTATCCGACAGCTAGCTGTGGCAGCGACATTTTTTGGGCTTTGACAGGCGTACACACTCTGTCACGTTCAAATGAAAAGTTTGAATAATACTTCAAGCATGTTAAAAATCACAAAGCTGTTTCAAATGCTGTAGGTCAAAATAAGCAATTTTGATGAGAAAACCCAATGATATTGTCAGTAAGATCGCTTAAACTACGAGGATTAGTAGGTGATGCATGTATAAAGCTGTAGCCGTAGGAGCCTACGTTGTGTGTCTTCCCTCGTTGAAGTGGGTCAAAAACGAACCAGGGTCAGCGTGTGGAAGCTGTACTTCCAGTTCAGTTTCAGTTGTACTTCAATATGCTGAAGATGGCGAGCAGCCGAAACCGGTTCGTTTTTGACGCACTTCAACGAGGAAGGACAGACAATGTACGCTCCTACGGCTACAGGTTTATGCATGCATTAGAAAAACGTCTGCTAATGGTTGTAGCACAATGCTTCCTCGACATGATCATCCGGATCTATCGATTTGAACGAAAAACCCAAGCAGATTAGAGAAGACCCGGTGACGTGTGTTCGACGCATAGATACTATTTTCAGTAAAATAATGCGTCTTTTAGGACACAGTAAGGGACCATTTGGTAAACACCATGTTGAAGATTATTTCGAAAGACGTGAATTCCAAGCGAGAGGATCTGTCCAAACGCACAATTTACTCTACTGCAAAAATGCACCTGTTTATGATAAAGATTGCCCTGAAGCAGTTCGACAAACTTTAGAATTCATAGACAAATTTAAAACTTGTTCGTACGATTCTACAAACCCAAACATGGTCTTTAAAGGCGTAAACACACACACACTTGCTATAAAGTAAGAAAAAATAAGAAAACGTGCAGGTTTAATTATCCCCTCCCTCCCACCACGCACCTTTGTTCAGGAGTTCTTGCCTGATGATTTTGTTTATGCAATCACATTTATTTTCATAGATATACGTCACGAACGTTACGTTTGTACGTAATACAATTTTTGGACTCATTTTGGATACAGGCGCGTTTGGACGAAGAGTAGAGAACACCCCTCCCATTACATTTGCGATGAATATTTCATGAAGATAAGTTCCTTTTTTAGGAGGCGTGAGCGTTGTTGGGAAGTGTACAGCCCCCCCCCCTCAGAAGCCAATCCTATTGGACCTATTTTATTCTTTAAATGGGACCATGTTTCTGGGGGTATGTTGTATCTTGAATATTTCGTCAAGATCGGTTGTCTTTTTTAGGGGATGTGTGCATTGGTGGGAAGTCAACCCTTCCACCTGGAGCTTCTCCCATTGGACCGATTGAATAGCTTGCCTATTTTATGAGATAATGTGCGTTAGTGAGAAGTGTACGTAGACCGCCCCTGGGATCCCTCCCATTGGACCGAATTAATTCAATTTTAAATGGGACCATCTGTAGTCTTACCTACGTTTATCAAGAATATTTCATCAAGCTTGGTTGTCTCTTCTAGGAGATATGTGCGTTGGTGAGAAGTGTACACTGCCCCCCTGGAGCCCCTCCTATTGGACCGATTTAACCCAAATTGAAATGGGACCATCTGTGGCCTAACCGACTTGTATCAAGAAAATTTCATCAAAATCGCTTGGATACTTTAGGAGATATGCGTGTTGGTATAAAGTGTACAGAGAGACAGACACGGAACCAAAGTTGTTCAGAAAGCTCTGAAACGCAAAAGACAAGTGTAATTTTTGAAATCGGAGACCAACAATTTTTTCACCTCGAGAAACGATCACGTAGCTTCCCATACCTTCGGTATTCGAGGAAGCAAAACCAATCTTTTTTCAAATAAATGCCAATTTCTGATGAAAAATCAACGATTAACTGAAAAGCGTTCCCCCCCCATGTGATGTCGCTACGCTCAGATTTAGAGTAGAAAAGTGGGGGTTGACTTTTGAGCAGCTTTCGAGCCCAACAGAAAATAGTATAATTTTATCGAAAACGGCTAATCCTGACAGAAAAAGTGTGCTCTTTTCGAATCCATCGACAAAAGTTGCAAAATGTTAGTTGGACACCGAGTTATTCGCATTTAGATGAAAAAATTCACGCAAGTCATAGTAAAAGTTAGAAAAATCATATCTCGTCGGGTTTTCATTTTCTGAACATTCGTTCATTTTCACCAATTTTTTTTTTTTTGTCACACTTATCCTGTTCCACCCCATACAATATGTCTATCATAGCGTCGTTTGGCTCTCGAGGAGCCCAAACCAAGCACGCCCGGGTCTTCCGATCAGGTACATAGTTGTTCAACCTGAGTCAGGCGCACATTTTGACACAAACGGAATCTGTTCATCAGCCGTATGATCCTACGACTAAAACTTTATGCCTGCAATAAATTTACAGAAGTTTGCTCGATAATTCCATGTCGTATAAAAATTGTTACAGACTCTCTTGAAAAGAACAGAACGTGGAGCCGAGGCCTTGTTGATTTTACACGAATTGCAATTGCACTGCCGCAAAACTTCAAACACTGTTGATTTCATGACAGTTTACAATGTAGCCAACGAATGCTGCATGACACTGGCGAGGGATTTTAAGACCGTAGAAGAACTAAAATTTTCAACCTACCTCCATTTCATATTGAAAGCTTTGCTACAAGTGAGTATATTTCCACTCCATGCTCATGAACATTGATTAATCATTCATCTTGTTTTAGTTTGACCTCCAGCTCTGCGAAACATTAATCGAATACTTGTTCGTCCTGAAAAGAGTCAAATCAATCAGTCGCTGGAAACCCGAAGTCTCGATCGTTTTTTCTCACGTTATAGCGGGATCGACTACACGGCTTGAAAATTACTTTAGTCACGAGACTTTTACCCATTGGTTCTCTTTTGCTTCGAAAATGTACAAACTTGATCCGAGCCAATCCATTTCAAGACTCATTTGTGGATTCAGTTCATGTCTGTTCAAATTCACTGAACTTGCTCCATTACACAAAGCCCTCAACAAGTTGTCCGACTGGCTCTGCAATTTGTCCGATGCGAATGTATCAGACAAGGACGTGACATTTTTTCTTAGCTTTGTTCACAACTCGTTGGGACTTGTGTGGAAGCTGAGTGGTGGGATTTCACAGCTAAGTGTCCTTCGCTCAAGTTTTGATCACTTCAGAAACAAAATCGCCAAGCCCAGAGCCGATCTTGAGCTATTTTCTCACTTCCTGTGCTTAGTATCTGCATCGGACGTATCTTCCGTGGAAACAGTTCTTCGTACCATTTCCAATTCCTTGACTCGACTAAGTGTAATTCCTCAAGAAACAGTAGTTACAATCGCTAAATTATTGCATAAATCTACTTCACAACTTAAACTTCCATGGCTCAAAGAGATTAATTTATCAGAGTTGTTCAAAATTACTCTCAAACTTTATAAGATGTGCTCGAAGAGCAAAGAATCTTTCTGTTTTCTTCACTTTAGCCTCACTGTGTTTCACACAAAATCACCAATAGCTTCCGACTTGACTGAAATGCATGCGCTTTTGAAAAAAACGTTTGAATACTCTTGTACAGAGAGATTCGACCTAAGACATTCAGCCGAATCGTTAGGTACGTATGCATTGCTTGCTTAAAACTTCTTAATCACGAATTTGTTGTCCTTTTCAGCTAGCTGCTTGGGGAAAACATTGCTCGCATATAATAAGTGTCAATTGGACTCTCACACAGCTGTCTTGAGTATTCTCACGCTCAAATTTTTGCATAAACTTCAATCAAACCTGCTGAATGAAAGCGATCTTCTGAAGGTTAGTGATTATCTTACAAAATGGGGAACTTGCACTTTTTTCAATCACTGGTGTTTCTTGAAGAGGGCTCTTCAACAAGACGATTGCCCACATTAAACATTAAAATCAATCAAATCAAATCAATGGTGTAGGGAAGAGGGGGGAAGACGCGTTTCCTGGGGTTTAATTTTTCTTGTTATTCGTAAAAAAAACATTTCAGAGTTTCCTCAAATGCTTCAAAACTGCACATTGACGTCATTTTTCCCTCGCACCATCCTGAAAAACTTTGAAATTTATTTAAAAATCATCAGATCATTTATTTAAAAATCGGGCTTCGGGGGGTATACTTTACCCCCGAATCGGGCATTCATACAAGTTCCCCATTGATATTACGGATTTCCGGTTTGTTTCGACCGAAAAATCATCGTGTCCTTGTTCGACTTCTCAAGTGCCCGAGGTTTTCGTTGAAATTTGTTGAATATTTGGGTTACCTACTCACGTCAACCTTGGTAGTTAGATTTCTTTGTAGTATAGCTGATTGTCACTTCGGAAATAATGTTACGAAAAACCACTAGTACACGAAGGTTGACGTGAATACCCCGATTATTTTTTCAGTACCGTGGTTGTACATTGTGTTCGTATGAAAGTTGGTAAATCATTGTGTAATTGTTTTTTTTTTGTAAAAGTACTGTGTTTGTTGTTTTAATTAGTGGTGGACCGAACGTGTGTTAGGACTAGTTGCTTCATCCAATGCGAAATCTGGAAGTTTGGAAAACGCTCTGATAGCTCTTGTAGCTTTCAGCAGTGTACACAAAGACTTCACTCAGCAAACGTTTAACGCTTGGGCCGAAGCCAAAACAATGATTGAAGGCGATGATGTCGGGGTATGCAACTAATAGCAAAGCATTCCTACAAACGTAAAAGTCTAGAAGACTTTTTCTAATTTTTCGTTTGAATTTCTCAGCAAGTAACGGTACATGATGTTGTCCAAAAACACAAATACGTGTTAGAAACAGAATGGAACCCGTTTCGCGCCAGCGAAATCGACGTTAGTCTAATGTTAATGTTCGAACTACAAGCCTACTTGAAAAAGAGGTTTGTCCTCCCCTTCTTCACATCACCAGATATCATCCAACTTTAATCTTCAAAATTATAGAGGGTCGAGAAATAAACCAGTATTAGGGGTCTATAAAACGGCAGTGAGATACTACAGGGAGAGTTTGACCATTGTGCCTATCCTGACTGCGACGATCGATTCCTTAACTACGGAAAGCGGCGTGGCTGAATTGGGAAATTTAGAATCATCGCTCTCGAATGTCATTAACCATTTAAAAAATCTGTTCGTGAGTATCACTATCAGTGAAACTCATGTTCAGTACATTACGCTAATTAACCACGTTCCAGAAAAATGAAACTGATACTGAGAAACTGGCTTTACTGAAATGCTTGCTTGGTAGTGTGTACTACGTGAAATTGCGGTTTGAAATAACTCGATTACGAAAAACTATGGAAGTAAGTAGAGGCTATTTCTTAGTTTTACCCTGTCAACAATTTTTTTTTTTTTTTTTTCAGAATCGAGTTCTCGCCAATAAAAATGATGAAATTCCTGTTCTCCAAATCGGCACCGAGAGCGAGGATACTGACAGCTCCAAGGTCAACCCGGAATTTGACTTCTTGGCGCTCAGCAAGCAAGAGCCTATCATGAAATTGATGCAAACAACTACGAAATATTGGCGCGATTCTGAAGAAGGGGTGAGCGGAGCTTGAAGTCAATTTACATAAAACAAATCCAACAATTCTATTAACTTAGATGGCTGCGGATGTTCTGCTCAAGTCAACCCTCGGTTACATGAAAGGAATGGCGTATTTATACAGATTGCAGTGCTACACTGAACTAGAGGAGGAAACATGGAAGCTCTTATTTCGAGTAGCTTCTAAACAGAGTTGCCGCAAGTACCAACTTTTAGGTTAGTTTTACCTTCTCATTGCACGGGGAATAGAAGGGTATAAACTGGTTTGACGTACTCAGTGGAACTTTAACACGTTGAGATTTCTAGCGGCTCTCTTGCAAAAGTTTTGTTGATCTTGAAGTCATAATTCAAACAGGAAAACGTGGCATTTATGGCGGCTTCTATAGGGAGCAAAGTGTGCTCTGTGCCGCGAGATCGTCTGCTGAAGTTCAGCGCCACACTTATAGCGTTTTCCATTTACAGAAAATTCTCCTCTAGAGCAAACCATTTCCACTCGTCCTCTCTGAATTAAAACACGTGTTAGCCGACAAGACGGGGTGGAAGTTAATTCCTCTAGAGCAGAATTTTATGTAAATGGAAAACGCTATTAGGTGTATCGGACACAGGAACAATTTGACTATACAGGGTGTTCATGAATTAGCTGGACAGAAGAAAACCAGCTATGGGGCACATTATTTGCCATCGAAATGACTATTTGGGCTTTGTTTCCGAAATATCACACATTTCATGATTTTTTCATGAATTCCCTTTTTTCCCAATTAAATGCTTGCCATACGCTCATAAAATGGTATTAGCCCAAAACTAATCAGGTCATTGGAAAGAACACAGAATTTCCTTTAAATGATGTCCACTTTCGGATGAAAATTACCTTCGTACCATATGTGAGAGCAGCCGATTTACGAAAAAACTGATGATTCACATTTCCGTACATTTTTCCGAAGCGATTTTCTCCTCTTCTCGTTATGGTTATGTCTCAACGGAAAAATACTGTAAGTGTAAACCTTTACACATCGTTGGAAAGCTTACAAAATAAGGAAGTTTTTCCACTGATTTCAATTTTTTTTCCCCCTATGGCGAAGAGGTGAAAATCGCGTCGGAAAAATGTATGGAAATGTGAATCACCAGTTTTTTCGTAAATCGGCTGCTCTCACATATGGTACGAAGGTAATTTTCATCCGAAAGTGGACATCATTTAAAAGAAATTCTGTGTTCTTTCCAATGACCTGATTAGTTTTGGGCTAATACCATTTTATGAGCGTATGGCAAGCATTTAACTGGGAAAAAAGGGAATTCGTGAAAAAATCATGAAATGTGTGATATTTCGGAAACAAAGCGGAATTTCGAAAAACTCCAAATAGTTATTTCGATGGCAAATGTTTTGCCCCATAGCTGGTTTCCCTCTGTCCAGCTAATTAATGAACACCCTGTGTAGTTTCATTAGGATAAAGTTATCCAAGTGATTTTGGGCCCCAAAAGTTGCAAAATTATCTTTTTTCAATGAAAAGCGCTTTCACATAAGAAACTGCGCAAATTTTTCTTGAAAATTCCCTCTGTTTTATATTTATTTCTGTATATTTTTCTTAAAAGCTGTTGCAGAGTTGCTCTCGGTTAGTAGAACAGTTGATGACAAATTGCTGGAACGAGCTAAGACCATTTGTGAGAATCAGGAGCAGGGGGTAGACCAGAATTCGTACGTTTATCAGCAGTTTTACATCAATTACGCTAAGAATCTATTCCTCAATAAGAAGGTCAGTGCTACCCATCACTTGTGGAATAATCCAAGCTCACATTCATTCATTCATTGTTTAGATCAGTGACTGCGAAACTTACATCAGTAAGGTCGAACAAATATCAGGAAAAGGCTTTCTTGTAAATGTGCAGTTGACCATCGTGAAATATTTGGTCGGTGGACTCAAGATAAACCCTTGTATTATCGAAAACTTCAGACAAATGTTATACGTCGTTAAAAAAAACAAGTGGAGTAAGTATTTGGTTTTAGCGATAGGAAACTTTCTGGTTTCATCTCAAAAACTATCCTTCTAGACACCTTCAATGAGCTGAGTGTCATTCAATGGCTATTTCTCGAACTCACGTACTATTTAGGATCGATTTTTTGCGATTTGAGGGCTATACGTCATGCTCGATCTTTTGTTATTCAAACACTCACCCTAGCGAAACAACTCGTTTTGCCCTTGAGGTAAAAGCTTAAATCTCGCTCGTCGATTTTTTCTATCTTTGTTTTTTCCAGGACCTGCCGTCTTTTGCACGTTCTTGGTTTGTCAGACGCTATATGCTCGGATACAAGTGAATGTGAAATTAAACTGTCCGGGATAGGAACTATTCTTGAATTGGAAACACTGCTGAATGGCGTTGACTTGAACAACTCTTGCGAGATCTTGAGTAGGAGTGTCTGTAAACCACAATTTATTCATCACGGTGAAAATTGTGTTTGTCTGCTGTGCGCCAATGTTGAATGCCAAATCCTCTCGCTTGATACAGTGTACCTTAAAATCGCCTGTTCCACGAACAAGGAACAAAAGGACGTCGTGGAAAATCTCATTGAAGGTATGAACGACCATCCACAGGTTGATTTCTCGTAGAGATTTTCTTCGTTCTCCCTTAACCAAGCTGTACATTTCCTTTTTCGACCACTTCTTTTCGATAGAACCACGCATTTTTAATAATGGAAGACTAATATCTGATCCTATTCTATTATACACGGGCCTCTCAAACTACTTTTCTTGTCCATTCCCCCATTTGTTTCTTGTTCTTTCTCCTGTAACGCCTCCTTTTCCTTTTTGTTTCAGATGGATTAAAAGTAATTGAAATTTTTGAAAAAAACCGAAAGAAACACGTATTTACTTCAATGGAAGAAAGCAAGACAAGATTTTTTGCAGCAGTGACGAAGTACTTCATGATTAATAAGGACATAAAGCAATCTTTAGCTTTCCTTGAACGTGCTATGCAAAGTGCCACTTCTGACCCTGTGTCTCCACCCCTTCGGGCCTTTTTGAGAGCACTCAAAAGATCAATCGAATGTATCCAATACAAAAGAAACAAGCCACGCCCTCTCAGTAGAAAAAAGGATGTTCGATCTGGAGCAACAGTCGTCACTCCAGAAAGAAAACCTCCCCAGGCTTCCGTCAACGCACCACCTGATGCTCGTCTAGCGTCTCTGACTGACGCGAAGGGTCTCCCTCCAGTCACGCCCAAGGTACCTTCGTACCGCCGAAAAATTCTGGCAGCGTACCACAATTCTTCGGAAGAACCAAAACGCGTCGAATCGACGAAAACGCCGAACGGGAAGGACGATAGAGGACTTCTAGCCGTGACTCCCATCACATATCCTGGAGATTTACCGCTAAATAGCGCCTTCAAAACACCGATGGTGAGCAAGTCAAAGCGTAAGGGTCCCACCGAGAAAAAGGTCGACTTTTTCAGAACTCCAGTTTTAAACAAACTAGGAACGAAACCAAAAAGTTGCATTCAAATATTTTGTGACGACGAAGACATCACTGTCTCAACGAGTCAAGACGGGACTGTTTCAGAGAACAGTGTGCACTCTTCATCAGTCGCAGGGGAAAAATTAAAACTTAAAGCACCTGCGCGGACTTACAAAACACCACGTAAGCAACGTTCACGAAGGCACGCAAGGGTGTTGTCGTCGTCCGATAGTGAAGAGGATGACGGCTTGAAAACCCCGTTTGATGATAAGACGTCTCAGGCAACGAAAATCCCGACGGTAATCATCGAAGATGACGACTCGGTGATTGAAGGCACGCCCCCAGAGAAACAACGTGCAGCATCTGGAAGTAAATCATCAATCAAGAAGCCTATTCAGCAAGAATCAGTTGAAGGCCAGTTTGAAAGGCTCAGTATCACCTCAATCAAAACTGACTGCGGTCGAACCACGCGTTCGAGAAGGAAACTCACGTAGAAAACAATTATTTTGATGTTCGGAAAAGTAGTATCCTTAACCTATTTCACATTTTTTATTCGAGGGGGTTTTCCCAGTGTCAATTTGAATTATAGGTACATATTTAGCCATAAAGTACAAATGATTAAAATGAATTGTATGAATAACGGACACGTAATTTGGACTATCTTCTAATGACAACGCGTTTACTTTATTAGCCATTCAATTTTTCTACTGCTCCTACCTTGTTGCCGCGCGAAAACCGGCGATGTCACATCCCTTCGTACTTGAATCCCTGGGGTGCAGGTATATGTTGAGAGGTGCAGATTCAAATAACCCTGATGATATCACCATAATTATCCTATTATTGCCCTTGTCACGCGATGCCCAAGTTATCTAAACATGCGTACCCTTGCCCCCGAGCTCCAGTTCCATCTTCGAAATCTATGGAAACACCAACTAATTTGTATATTCCCAAGGTCCATCAGGAAGGATGGACCTTCCTGGGATGCAGAGGAGTAAGTCCCAATATACTAGAGTTGGTGGTGTGAAGAAGTGAATCTCGTCCGCACTTGATAGCTCACTCAGACCGAGTTGCGAAATAGTCCAGAGCTGGGCAGCGTTAAGGCCCCTACACACGTTCCTGTCCTAACAGGACAGGACCTATCCTGTTAAATCGTCCTGTCTCCTTGCCGGGACGCTCCACTGCTCACGTTCCAAGCATCCTTTCGGGGGTTTTTGTCGAGTAGTGGGAGGTGGGAGCAAGATAGAGTGAGAGAGCACAATATATTACATGGGAGAGAAAAAATTATACCTAGCCAGCCGAAAAGGGTACGAGAGGTCCGATTGCCCTATTCACTCTCCTACCCTGTTGAAAAAGTGGTGGGGACACGAGGCAGGAAGGTCAAGACCTACCGTTTTAGCTCGCCTGCTTCGCTACTCACGTTCCGATCATCGTACGGCTTGCTTTTTTTTGTGAGGACTGAGGACAGGACGTTAGGATAGGGACGAGCGTAGGGGCATTTACTCTATTCGTGAATCTGTTTCAGAAAAACTCAGTACCTAGCTCTTTACTCGTTAGCTTGCCAGTAATGCAGTGAACCTAGTCAAGTCGAGTTCTCAGAAGTCGGTTCAGGTAGACGGTTTCCAAGGCGAAATTACCAGATTAGTGACCAACAATCTGAGTAGAGTTTCTCCACCGCCACATCAGAAAAGTTTTGAGGAAAAATAATCGTCGTATTTTCGGAGCACATTTCATATTTTTTAGAGGCATATTTGATTTTTGTAGGGGAAAATCATCTTGGCTGGCAAAAGCTCCAAATTCCCCGATTCCCTGTATGTGGAATACTGCCCTCCCTACTGCCCTATTTGTCCTATCTGCATTTTTTCAATTTCGAGATAATTCATGACAAACAATTCATGAGGTCTTGCGAGCCATAGAATGCTAATAGGACGATCAAACTTAGCCACAAAAATAGAGTACATCGAGACCATCCTTCCTAGCTAAAAACCTAAAAATACGATTTTTGTGGGATAGGACGCTTTGTCTTAGGAGGGCAGTATTGACAATTGAGAAAGGAAGGAAATGTGTCGGGAGGGGGGATTGACGATTGATCCATGTTGTTACCGACTTTCCGCTCAAGCCGGGACCCCACCGGGATAAAGCAGGGGATAATAGTTTTTGCTTCAATTTCCAAGCCCCTACTATACTTCTATCAAGCCACGGAAACGGGAAATTCAGCTCCACAAAATTGATTGTTAAAACTTCTATAGAGCCCTCACACCTTGAAGACTTTTCGTCGGCCGATATTTTGGTCGAGATCTTAATCAGTTTGTTCTATTTGAAGGCAACAGGCTGAAATTGGGAGCTTGGAGAACAATGTGATGGCATGTGAAAAATTATTTTCGAACGAGAGCCCCTCCACAATTATTAATAAATATTTCTTCCACTTTGGATTATTCTCATATAGAGTAAAAATTAGATTAAAGCTCCAAAGAACTATTTAAATAAGATTATGTATTAATAAACGTAAAACGTGAATTAATTGGAGATGGTGAGCGATGTTTACACGTAGGCATGCTGTGCAGTAACTAATAATATCTCTTCAAAGGACAACAAATTAAAATACACAATTGCTCAAGAAGAAAGTCGCACGACTGCTAACACTTTGGAAAGTAGTTCAAGTTCGGAAGTTGGACCGATCAAGTCCGAATCGAAAATAAAAGCCACCAAAGACCTTCAATACGTCTGCAACGTTTGTAATCAACCCGTTACAGGAACTGTAATAAATATTTACTCGGCCCTAAAGAGATGGCACACTTAGATTAGATCGAATTTCCAGGTAATAGAAGCACTAGGCAGGACATGGCATCCCGAACATTTCCTTTGCCACCATTGCCGAAAGCCCATTTCTGAGCTCAAATTCAACGTCGAGAAGGGCAGTCCTTACTGTGAAGATGACTACGTTCAAATGTTTTTAAAAAAGTGTCATAGTTGTAAATTACCCATCCGTGAAGTAAGCTAACAAACAAAGCTGGACCGCAAGTTGAACCCTCATTTCTGGCACGCCTTACTTTATGCCAATCATTTCGAATCGAAGGAGTGACACACGATGGGTTCAATATGCGATTTTTTTTTTTTGAAAAAAAAGGACGTCATTTAAAATTGTGTCCTATATTAGGTGAGTTTGTGGGCTCTCGGCAGCTACTGGCACCGGGACCATTTTGTTTGCACGGCGTGTGGAGCTAAAATAGGCAACAAGGGATACTATGAACGGGACAATAACGCCTTCTGCCAGGAATGTTTCGAAAATCATTTTTCGCCCAAATGCAAAAGTTGTTCGAAATCCATAATTGATGGAGCAGTATTGGCTATGGGAGAAAAATACCATCAGAAATGTTTCGCATGCGTGGTAAACTGGCTCATAGACGCACTTTTCCTACGACTTTTATCAAAGTTTTCCGAAAATTCACCCTATATTTCAACAGATTTGCAGGGTCTCCTTGGCTGGAGCTCAATTTGAAATCGTCAACGCAAAACCTGTCTGTGAATTATGTTCGATGTCTGGAAAGATCAGCGTCGGAGACTCCAAGATCAATCAATAAAAGATTAAAGTTCGGTAGCAAGGCATAAATGAACCGGTAGAGGGTTGTTTGACTGCAGATACATTGTTTAACGGAAATATTCCTGTTGGAAACTTATTAGAGGTGTGCATTATTGTCGTGATTTGATGCGTGTGTGTGTGTGGCAGCCGGGTAAGAGCATCACTGTTGCCCATATACACACCTCAGTGCAAGACGTGTACTTTGTTTCTTGACGCATTCTCAATGCCGTAAAGCTGCGTTTACATTTGAGTCTTTAGCTCTCGAGAGCTTAAGGGGAATCCTTACGACAAGTGTGCAAGTGAGACAGAAAACGATGGATCCTATTTTACTTCTCAAATCCACAGATATGAATAGAATTTAAATTTGCTTCGACCAAATCGCTTGGTGGAAGATTTGAATTTGAGCTATCGAGCCCTTTTTGATATTTTTAAATTTTAATTAATTAATTAGCAAATCAACTTCGAAAAATGAAATAAAAACCATTTTTCGAGCTTATAGCACCCTGTAGATAGGTTTTATGTTTCCAAAACCGTCATCACGTCTGAAATCCGATCAGTAGATCAATCGTAATCAGTAATTTAGACAATTAGACTAATGTTTTATGCACGTCTAATAGTACTGCCTGCCCCCGTCAGCAACCACCCAAAGCCTCTATCGCATGATTCCCGCTTCTTCCTTTCCTAACCCCGCAGCCCTCATTGACCAAAGCTGAAGTTTTTTCATTCGATCCTCTCGAAAATCTTTCCCTCCCAAACCATTGCCATTCGTCTTGAAGAAACTTTTTGCGTAAATGCATAAGGAGCAGCCCGATGAGAATACCCTCCTCCCCTTCATTATTCATTATACGCCTTTTCAATAAAGAAAGAAAAAAAAAAAGAAAAAAAAGTCACGCAGCAAGTAGAGGCGTTTTTTTGGAAGTTTACTTGTTGACGCTGCAGTTTGCAAAATGGGGAGGGAAATTCAGAACTCAGTTTACTCGTGCTGTATAGTTTTCTTAGAGCAAAAGACTCGGTGTTCGAATAATTTTAGTCATTTTGTATTGAGAATTTCGGTACAATAATGAGCAAAAGACACTCTTCGAAAGGAACAAGAAAGCTATTTCCTTCAGTCAAACGTATTAGACGAACATGGCAACATAAGTAAGTACAACTAATTGTGACTTGAAATAATAGCGTTATTCACGTAAACTTTCGTACTGTTTGTAGTTTTGTACTTGCATTGTTGCTAAAGTCTGTTGATGGGGAAATCGAAATTGGAATCATTTTGTCATTCATTTCGTTCGGGGCATATTTTAAACTCATTCATTCAAAACTTGATTTCCCTGGTAACAAACATCCGACTACGCAATTACGAAACTAAAGTCTGTCCACTTAGTGATGAACGAACTCTCGCCCGCCCCCGAATTTAGTGAAATGAGCTTCCCCTTTACCCCGTCTACTAAAACTAACGCACCGGGAATGATTTTAGAACAAATGATCACTGTGTAGCGCCTATGCGTAACCATAGTGTCCGTAGTAAAGGTTTGTTGTTGATCACACACCTTTATTTTAGCGCGTTTTCCACTCCCTCTTGTTGAAATCGTGAAGACAACCACATCTATATCAAAAGAGCCATCGAAGAAGGAAACATTTGAGCCTAATTTGATCATATTTACATGAACTGGTGAGTTTTTACAATTGAGATTAGATCCCTCACATCAAAATTATAGGTAATTGAAGTCCTATACCCCACTGGCAAGAAATTGGAAATAACCAGACGCATTTTTTGGTTCAATCGTCCGTTCTACTTATTTCTCTTCCACTGTCTTACCACTGAGTGACTTCTTGAGTAAAATATTTGTTGACAGGTTTTCCAATTTTTCTAAAGAAGGGAAGTATACATTTCACATACCCCTCGTATTGCATCTATTTTCATATACCTACTTATCCATGGTGTTTCAACGACACTTGAGGATTTTTAAAAATCGCCAAATGGCGGGAAGTGCTCGGAGGGAGGTGGGGGTTGAACCGTTGAAAAGGGGAGATCCTACATATTTTTTTTTGGCCACAAAAACCACGTGCAACAGTTTTTTATTGGAATGGATTTCGGGCACAAAACATAATTTTTGGATACGGGCTTTCCTTTGGCTTGATGGTTTTTACAATCGAACAAAATTTCATTATAATATTGGAAATCAAATCAGTCCCGTGATAGTAAGAGTTACCTTCCCCACCATCCTCTAATAACCATGTTTACACAACAACAAAAAAAAGGAAAACCGCATGCAGTAGAGCTCTCGGTAGAAGTACTACCGGTCCTAAAAACGTTGACTGTCTGTGAAAGGGTCCTCTTTTAGTGCATTTCATTCTGAAAAATGCACTATTGGTCTCGTCGTGATGGTGGCAAACATGGGTCATGTCATGTTTTTTTCACGTTTCAGAACCTCTAGAACACGAATTCAGTGGTCTCCAGGATTCATATATATATATATATATATATATATATATATATATTGGTTTATTTATAAGCTTATGGCCGTTTTCTTGTTAGCACGATAACTCTCGTAGAAATTAATTTAGCGGAACGCGCTTTGGCACAAAAATCATTTGTCATAAGACACCGGTCGGTATTGCATTTGGGCCAAATCGGTCAAGGTGGAGGGGGGGAAATTAGGGGTTGAAATGGTCAAAAAATCAGTATAAATCACCAGTTGATTCTAGAAGCATCATATTCGGTACGTATACTCCATGTTAGAGTAGCCTTTGATTCCCATTTTAATTTTTTGAAAAAGTCGAAGGGGAGGGGGTGTTGCCCCCGGAGTGGAAGTAAGTGTGTGGTCTTGTTAGCACGATATCTCTCAAAGAAATCAGTTTTGCGGAACGCGCTTTCACACAAAAATCAGAAGCCATAAGACCCCGGTCGGTATTGCATTTGGGCCAAATCGGTTGAGCTGGAGGGGGGGAAATTAGGGGTTGAAATGGTCAAAAAATCACTATAAATCACCAGTTGATTCTAGAAGCATCATATTCGGTACGTATACTCCATGATAGAGTAGCCTTTGATTCCCATTTTAATGTTTTGAAAAAGTCGAAGGGGAGGGGGTGTTGCCCCCGGAGTGGAAGTAAGCATGTGGTCTTGTTAGCACGATAACTCTCGAAGAAATCAATTTAGCGGAACGCGCTTTGGCACAAAAATCAGTAGTCATAAGACCCAGGTCGGTATTGCATTTGGGCGAAATCTGTCAAGGTGGAGGGGGGAAAATAGGGGTTAAATTGTCAATAAATCACTGTAATTCACCAGTTGATTCTAGGAGCATTAGATTCAGTACGTATACTCCATGTTAAACTAGCCTTTGATTCCCATTTTAATTTTTCGAAAAAGTCAAGGTGGTGGGGGTTGTCCTTCCGGTGTGGAAGTGTAAAAATAGCGTTGAACTTCACTAGTTCATCTTAGCGCTCTAAAATTCGACTCAATAATTTAATGTAACGAATGCCCTGGGTCTCATTGAGATTTATCGAATACTTTGATGGGGGAGGGTGAAATGGGGGATGAAATTTCAAAAAGAAAAAGCTTAAATTCACACGTTTAGGTATCATAAAATACGGCACAAAAATTTAATATTACAAAGCCCTTGGAAAACTAACGAAACTTTTCGACATTTTGAAGAGAGGGTGGTGAAAATAGAGGAAGAAGTTCGGCTTAATGAAACAAATAATGGTATCAAAATTATTACTTCTGGGACGGCTTAGGGTATCCGTATACATAATGAAATGCACTCTTTCCGACAGCCAGCTGCCGGAGCGAAATTTTTTTTCCTGCTCTCGTCAACCATGTTTCTTGACCCATTACGGGTGGATGGGTGCCCATTTCCATCATCCTAATTACTGATTACGATAGAACTAATAATCAAATTTTGGATATGCTGACGGATTTGAAAACAGAAAAACAACCTACTGGGTGCCATAAGCTCGAAAAACTGAATATGTAATTTTTCATTTAGTTGATATGCTAATTAATTAATTAAAATTTAAAAACTCGAAAAAGGGCTCGATAGCTCAAATTTAGGTTGCCCACCAAGTGATTTCGCGTTGAAAAATTTAAAATATTTTGATTTCCACAGCGTTGAGGAGTAAAATAGGCGATACGGCCGTCGTAAGGATTCCCCTTAACTCGCCAGTCTAAACGGGCCAGAGAGTCCCCCCCCCCTACCGCCTGCCCAATCCTGGTACTCTCAGAGTTCAACTCTCGAGAATTACTCTCACGTGTAATAGCACTATAACTGAATTTTATGAGTTACTCGTATATTGGAGAGTTGTTAACAATGATGGGAGACGCAATGATTCTGGCTCACAGAGAGAATATTTCAGTATGAGACAAATAACTTATAATCCATATTATCTCGCATCAGCCTGTGGAGAACACGAAATCGTCTTCAAGGAGGTGCTGGTACCCCCTTGATGTACGATCATTGAGTTGTTCATGTCTTCAAAAAGAATTCATGAATAATTTCAAGCTAGGGTCTGTTATAACCATGATATTTACGGGTGTCTCCACATCATCTAACATACCGTAAAATAACGAATAATAAAAAAGGCAATAAAATTGAACAAATTAAATTCAAAAATAAATAAAAGCGTTTCAGTACATTGTACAAAAAATGAGTGCTCGATCGGCCCGGTGAAAATATTGGCCAAATTCGTTTTTATTTTATTCACCCGAGACCCTTTGCTAGCGGATGGTTTATTGAGTGCATTCATTGAACTGTCAGCTAAACAATATCGATATCTGCTAAACTTCCAATTCTGCACGAAAAATGACAGGATCTGAACTGAATTCTGCCTATAATTATACTCAACGAGGTAGATACTATTGGACTTGACCTCCAAGGAATTTTCATACATCAAGGAAAAGAAGGGAAAAATAAAGGACATCACACCTTTAAAAATAAAATATGTACTGTATTTAACATTCATTCATGTTCTTGAAGTTCAGACTGAATAATTTTTTCGAAGATCAATGGAAAGTTGATTTCACGATAAACCTCGAGGAGTACTTCTTCGATAATTGAACTAGAAATCCTATAAGAAAAAGAAAACTGAAGTCTTCATCCTAGATTACAGTCAAATCCCTATAGAAACAAACTTGCATTTCCACTGATTCAGCCACTTTAGGTTTGTACCATTCACAAGACGACTTATACTCTGTAATAGCGTTCTTATATCTCCTCAAGTGGGTATTCCACGCTAGCGGGTTTGCGGCGTTTTTACGAGCGGATGGGTTATTTTCTGGTGATTCTGTGTCTTTTTCGCTCTTCAATATGAGTAGTTTAACATTTGAGGATTTTGGAGCCCTACAAGAACCCAAACCATATCACAATAACGCTTCATAGCTTTTTTTCTTCACTTGACTACTCACTTGACAGTCAAGACATTTTTTTCTTCATACTCGTTCTTCTTTTGGTTGTTTGCATCGTTATTGGTCTGAATTAAAAAAAAAAAAGTATGACATAAGCTAAACTCCCACTCCTTCCATAATTATAGTCTCCCTCGTGATAGCAAACACAACATAACGACCAACATTTTTTTTTAATTACAAAGTTAATTCAAGTTTCGTTAAATACTTGAATTTTATTCGAGTTTGCAGTCATTTTAGTGGGCCAAGTTTCTGGGGAGGTGTTAAAACTATAGTGCAATCAAAATAATTCTGAAAGGCGAAAGTGATCATTAAAGGCCAACTGGGCAAGATTATTAGAAATTCGTATACACCTCGTGCATAAGCAGATTTTATACGCTCGTAGTATTTATTGCTAAATACTAAATTACAACTCGCGCGTAAAATCCTACTTAATGAACTCGGTATAATAATATACTATTTTACGATGGTGTAATGGATACAATGCTCGCTTCGCAACTCAGCGGGCCTGGGTTCGAATCCAGGCATTGCCCATTACACTATGAGGCTGCGGCGAGCTGTAACACACTCGGCTTCGTGTGGGCGTTCCCGGCGATGTGCGTTCAACAAACCGCGCACCGACCGAAACGCCCGCGTTGTACGGGTGACAGTGCACAGTCAGACCTGGGTATGGCGTAGAAGCCTATTGGAGGCTTAGGCGCCTGCCGGGTTCAAAGCCCGGCGCCCCCCCCCCCTAATACTATTCTACGCCCCTGATCATCGCAATCATTCTTGCATTGGTACATTATAGACGAATAACTTCAACATTATTGTACGTATCGCGGAAATCATATGGTCATTCAAGAGAGGCGTGAAATACCGTGGCAATCATCAAGAAATCTGAATAGAACCGATTCATGGAAGATGAGAAACCCCAAGCTAGCACATCTGAGAGTGGAAAGCCAGGGCCGCCAGGTTCCACCGCAATTAGTCAGGTTTCCTTAGGAGAAGAGCAGTCGGAACCTTTTCTGCAACCGACGTGCAATAGTTGTCAAGAAGAAATAGGCGGAGAGGTATTTTTTATTAATGATCGCTGTGAGCCAAATGCATAAACAACCAAAATTCTTAGGGGAATCCGTAGAAAGTTATAACCGGGTAATGAATTCAATTTTGGTGTACTTATAATAACCAACATTCATTTTCTTGTAGCTGGTTGCAAGCCCTGTGCTCTATAGACGAGCTAGATTTGATTTTCCAAGTCATGATGTTTTTTTTTTTAGGCAATTAGCAGTAAAACTTTCAAACAAATTTGCTGATACTTGAAAAGATTGGCGGACATTTTTCCGGCGAAAGCACCGGGGAATGGGACTGATGAGGTGGGGGGGGGGGTAAGGGAATTAAACTGCACCGCGGAAAATTCATTCAAAGCATACAACAAAAAGGAAAACATGACAATACGGAAACGCCATGTACGGCGCGTCTACATTCTATTTCTACAATAGACAATACATTAAGCGCTAAGGACATTCAATAATTGAGAAAAGTAAGAAAAATAATAACATGGAATCGTTGTCGGTAGGCCGCCTTCTTTCCGGTGACTGGTGCCCACACAATTTTTAGGCAGTCGTGCATTGCTCACTAAACTTCTCACAGTCCGTATCAACATTCATGAGGGTGGTCCCAGGAGCACTCACATTTTAATAGGGGGGGGGGCTATTATTCTCCTCGGTCTTATCTCGCAGAATTTTACGCAAATGAAAAACGCTAAAAGTGCAGATTCTTTTCGCTCAGAATTCAACACAATACGACATGACACTTTCGGTTTTCAAATACATAACTATTAACTGCTTCTGATTTATTGATTGACTTTGAAACTTGGGTACATATCTTCTAGTGATGGAGACGGTGATGGCCATAAAAGTAACAGTATCTGTCGTCATGAGTACGCACCTTCAGACGTGTAGTATTGTACGTTACTCGATGTGGAAACACCCAAAAATGAAGTAATTCTTTATAAGCGAGTCCTAAATTCAATTTGAGTCACAAAAACTTCGATTTACACAATCTGCCGAAGTCGACAGACAGGTATAGGCACACTAAAACTAATTTTAAAAAATCCAAAGTCTCGTTCCCACGACGCGTGGCTCGACGAGTCTTGTCCGAAGTTTGACAAACCTCGCGCCGTGAGATCACGGCAGTTGGTGATAAGGCGAGCCGGCGAGCTGGCTCTGTAGGCTAGACAGATCACAAACAACTTCACCAAACACAGTCCAAGTATGAACAGACAAGGACAGACGGACGACTCGTCAAGCCACGCGTCATAGGAACAAGAATAAGGCTTAAGGGGGGGGGGGTTTCAGGCGGGTTTCCTCGACCCGTTCCCAGTCACCCCTCGCCTAAACTTCGCACATAAATTTTGGCTCCATTTCTGTATCAACATTCGATTTCAAAGTTTTATTTTAGACTTCACGAAGTTCTACAGTGACGCTAGATCTTGCTTTTCCAAATTTCATCCCTGAAATTACCTTAAAACACATTCGAATTCTAAAGTTCTTTGGTGTTATTTTAGGGATAATGTTTGAAAAAGCAAGATCTAACGTCACTGTAGAACTTCCTGAAGGTTAAAATTAGACTTTGAAATCGAATATTGGTGCAGAAATGGAGCCAAAATTTATGTGCGAAGTTTAGGCAAGGGTGACTGGGAACGGGTCGAGGAAACCAGCCTGAACCCCCCCCCCCCCTTAACATTACAAAAAACCTCAACGCCTCGCTAACCTTCACCCTTTCCCAACGCCGCAAAACGAACTTATATTTTACGCTTTTATCAAAAAATGATGTTCTTGATTGATACGATTTGTTTCCGCTCAGAATTTATAGACCAAATGGGGCATAACTAGCTGAGGGGATCAAGCAAGGCTCAGTATTAACAAAACATCAGCTCATTTTTTATTTCCATTTCTGTAGTATCTGGTCGCGAATGGATTTTCTTGGCATCGCCAACATTTTACGTGTGAGCAATGCAATGAACCTATAACTGAGTTCGCTGTACAAGATGGCCATTACTACTGCAAAGACGACTACTTCAAACTCTTTGGTGCAACGTGTAAGGAATGCGGAAAGATAATCACCGAAGTATTATTCGCAGCTTTCTTGTTATTTACCTTTTAAGCTCATTCCATCTCTTCACAAGCCTTACATTACCGCAATGGATTCGTTCTGGCACAGAGATCATTGGACTTGTGCAAGTTGTAAGCAGAAATTAGAATTGAACGAATTTTATGAAGTTGACAGCAGACCGTACTGTCGTGACTGCTACGCCAAGGAATTCTGTCCCATATGTCCCACGTGCGCCTTGCCGATTATTGGCGAAAGAATTATAGCACTGAGCAAGCGTTATCACGTGGAATGTTTGAAATGCGAAGTAAGAATTATATCCCCCCTCCCATTATTATAATTGAGCCATGGATGGCGCTTATTGATAAGGCCCTGTTGACAAGCCATATTAGCTTAGATTACGCTATGCGACTGTGGAGTCAGACAGTCTGTGCTTCCTATCAAAATGCTTTATTTTTTTAGAGAAAACATTTATTTGGTTTCATGACTCCACAGACACGTAGCGAATATAATTTCACAAAAAATGCGGTTTTTCAGGGGTGCAATAAGGTAATAGGTCGAGACCAATACTTTATACAAAATCGACAGTTTTACTGCTCAGATTGTGCAAAGAAGCTATTTGATAATGAATAAATGAAACTTATGATCATTTTTGTCGTTGCTTAAGGCCCGTTCACAAACTCTACGTTTGAATCGTGTGGAGTCTATGCAACCAAACAAATTTATTCCCTCGAAAAATGAAGCATTTTGATAGGTTGCGCAGACACCACACAACGAAAACATAGAGCTTGTGAACGGGCCTTTAGGGCCTAGGCCCCGTTCACAAGCTACGTATGCGTTCTGAGGAGTCTACGGAATCAACAAATTAATAATTTCCTCGAAAAATGAAGCATTTTGATAGGTTGTTCAGACTCTACGTCAGACGCATATAGCGTAGAACGGGGTCTGGAAGTGGGTTCGACTCAACTCATTCAAAGACTACAGCAAAAGGAACTTGAAGGCAACTTGAACATGCTATAACATATACCGCGGGAGAAACCTTTCAATCGGTGCTAAACCTACTCAGTTGTTATTTTATTGGAAAACACGAATTATGTACCTTGTTAGGCAGTGGCAAACTTTCCCCCGTTGGAGTTACGTCTTTTTCCTTTTCTTCTTCACAATCTGACTTTAACATAAACAAAAAAAAACAAAAAACAAAAAACTTTTGATTAGAACGACGCGAGTCGGGGGAACAAGAAAATTCCTACATCACTACTTTCTGGAACTATCTCCATCATAGTTCTGACTTGTTCTTCAGTTACATTTCTCGTCGATTTTCTTAACGACGATCCCTCTCTTTGTTTTATTTCCATTTTTAAATCCAACTGCTTTTCGACTTTTGATTTATCTGGCTGAAAACATTGGGAAATCAGAGCGTGAAATAAATCAGAGGGAATCTTAAAATGAAACATGCCGATCGAGATTCTGCTTCTTCTCCTTCGCCCCTTTTCCTGTTACGCTTTGAAAACCGAGCTCGAGCCATTTCAGCCGCTTTCTCTTTCCACGTTTTGTGCGACCGGTACATCCAGAGATTGTCTTGTGCGGCTGCGTTAACGCTTTTGAGTTTGCTCTTTTTCTTCTTTCTTTTTACCTCGTCTTCTTTTTTAATAACGAGCTCTTGAATTGAATCGATAAACTGAATGCAGCATTTCTCCAAATCCTAAAATATAAGTATAGGGGGGATGGGGGCTTGTTGGTCATTAATAGAAAAAATATGAATTAAAGTGATTAAATTAATTACATCTAACTGGTCGGAATCTTCAGTTTTGTCTGTGAACCTGGCCAGAAGCACAGACAGATCGCAAACAGACGATAAAAACTCCTTCAACCATAGAAATGAACCATCATGGGACGTGGACGCCATATGTTTTTCCGCGGCCTTAAACAAGGTTCAAACCACGTTGACGGTTCAAATTAGACAGTCAAGTAAATAACAAGAAAACCATTGAAAACTACCTGTAATGCCTGAAGACCGACTTGATGGATAGCGATAAATTTTTGGGCAGTTTTTTCTTTTTTTGAGACGTCGGCGCCAACCAATTTCCTTAATTCGTTTAGCTAAAGCACAATTTGCTATAAAGTGGAAGGGCGGAGCGTAGTGTAATAAAATGTTACTTGGCAGCTAATCTGGTAGTGGTAGTTCCTTTTAAACCGTGCCGCAAATTCAATAGACCTTTGCTTATTTCTTGTATTGTCCTCTTCTTCCAAGAGGACACCAGGCTGATTAATAAGGGTCCGTAAAGTTTGTATGACATTAATCATTTTGGCTCGAAGTTGTTCTATCCTTTTAATGGAGGATTGACACTCTAGACTTATTTTCTCCTTGTGATTCTCCTCCTGGAGTAATCAAAACGATGTATCAAGCTGTGACGACATTATTATGATTTTAAAAAAATACAACGTGCGGCTCTTCCGGTTTTTCTACGCGAATTTGGGAGCGATTATCATCAGTCGCCGGCGATACTTCAGGGTGGACTTTCGCCGTATGGCACTGCAACCACGTTTTGATTAGTGAGAGCATATTCAAAAGAAGATGTGAAAACATACCATACAACAGCACGACGCTTGTGGCTGCGATGAATTTAAATGACCACAGTCGGTCTCACATTTGAACGATTCATACCCAATTGAGCCGTTGGGAACAGCTTTGCTTTGCATAAATGTGTTCTCCAGCGCCGAAAAAGATGAGGTCTCCTGAAAATTCTTACTCTCCCGGACTTGCTTCATTTGAAGATAACGGTTCCATTTATCCTCATATTTTTTCTTTTTTCTCTCTCGCATTACATGTTTTATAAATGTCTCAAATTCCTGCGGTGAAATGTACTGAAAAAGTCAATTTGTAAGGCTCTTACCTCATTCGTCACGTCGGTATATACTAACGGAAAACTTATGGAGATTATCAGGAGCGTTTTGCACACGATCGAAATCAGTCTTATGGTTCAAACTAGCCATATATCCTTGAATTAAGTTGAAAAAATTGTCTACTCAAAAAAGAAAAACCTTGGCTTCACTTCAACGAAACCCCCCTTCTCACCATGAAAATAATGTTTGTGTACCAGTTGCCATGGCACGTTTAGCGAGAAGTGAAGCGAAAAGACAAAAGTAGTCTAGCCTTGGTCGACTGAACAACCGGGACTTCCTAGTTCAGTATTAAACGAAACTTCTTGATTTACTAAGATAGTGCTGCGCCTTCAAATAATATGAAGAAATCATCCACCGTCTGACAAGAGCCATCGCCGTCAGTCGATACAGTAAAAAATATTTCATAGATAAAAGTAACAGCTATCGCGATCATTTAATCGGAACTCTACACGAAATTAGGTACCGGAACCTTTGAACAGTGTCCATATTCCACATGGCAGTGATATTAGGCATGCCCTCACCCGAAAGCCGTCTCGCGACATCACCGAATAAACCAATTCTTCCGCCGTTGCCGCGTTGCTCGGCTCGATCCATCAGGTCCACGTCGAGAGTGGTTTCCCCAACTGATTTGGACTTCACAGCATCCACTAGCCGATCTGTGTGTAGCCCTCGACTAGAAAAACTGGTAATTTCCACTTAATAAATATAGAACCTTCTATAATGGGATTGTAATTAATGCACAATCACCTGTTTTTCCGTTATAAATAGCATACACGCTATTATGTCTTGAGTTTCTTTTGTCGCAAGTATGTATAATAATAATCCACTATACCCACAATATCCATTACAGAAAACTACTGCATACGCGGAATTTCCAGAAGATTAAAACGAGTCATTAAAACCCAGGATTGGAGCAGAAATAAGGCGAGAAAGTGTATGCCGACGAGTAGTAGGAGAGGGATGATTGGAGGGGGGTCGAGGAATCAACCGTGCAACTCCCCAGGCCCATTTTCACCAGCAAAATTGATTTCGTTTAAAGTTGATCGTGATTAGTTGCCAATAGCGACCTATATGAATTCTGATATAAGTGGCCCCGGTGTAAAACTCAAAAAATTGCTCAGCACTTGATAAGGTTTTGTTTTCAACACAACATGTAAAAGAAGAGGGAAGGATTAATCGCAATTAATCGTGTTATAGTTTTAAAACGGACCCAATGTAATCGTGATTAGTTGTTGATCTTGGTTTAAGAAGTTGGTGAAATCTCTTCCTTAACTTAAGGCCGCTTTAAAGTGTTCCAAAAACAGGTGATGCATTTTAATAAACCGATTTTAATAAGTATACAGGGTGTTAACGTTAAGGTCGAACCACTGCCCAGGGTTCGATTCTGCAACCCATTTGCGGCAAAAGTTGTCCTCTGCAAAAAAAAATTTTACCCCGCACGAATTCCGACTTTTTTCACTTCTAAGATTTTCGTGTTATAGACATTGCGTTACTAAAACGACTGTAACTCGCTTGTTTCTGGCCGAAAATCAAATCTGAATACACCGTTGGAAAGAGCGTTAAATTTACCATCTTCCCAGTGCAAAACATTATTTTAAATGTAGGATTCAGGGGACGAAAAATGAGCCCGAGTAGTAAAATGTGAGAAATTATGAAAATTTGCAGAATTTTCAAACGTTTTTAACTCCGACTGAATCTGTCGGTTAATCGTACACTGCAATCTTAAAAGTTGGTGTAGAACCTCAGCTTTCTTTAGGTCTAGTCATTTTTTAATTAAAAAATCGAATATAGGTGAGAAAACCGCGTCTGATTGAAAAAATAGGTGTTTTTTTCATCTTACTCAATTATTTAATGACTGCCAAATCTTCACAGTTTGGTGGAATAAGGGGAGGGATACGCCTGTTAGTGCATTTCATTCTGAAAATGCACTATTGGTCTCGTCGTGATGGTGGCAAACATGGGTCATGTCATGTTTTTTTCGCGTTTCAGAACCTCTAGAACACGAATTCAGTGGTCTCCGCAATTCGTATATATATACAGGGTGATTCAGGAGGAATGTGACAAATTTGCACAGGTGATAGTGCGTACCTGGACACGAACCCTGGCCAGTGGTGCGACCTTAACGTTAACACCCTGTATAAGACACATTTGAGTTAAGACTCCGATAAGGAAGATTCCTGAATACAGCCATATGATTTGCACAACATAAGTTAAGGCTCCAATAAGGCTCGTTTCACACTTACGCGGTTTCCCGAGGCGCGGTTGATACGCGGCGCGCGCCTCGCATGTGTGAACCGTGAAACCTCTTCAAACCGCTGCCGCGTAGAAACCGAATTTCGTTTCACACATGCGAGGCATCCACCGCGTTCGCGCCTCTGGAAGCCGCGTATGTGTCAAACGAGCCTAATTCGGCGTCCTTGGATCCCGCTTGTGGCATTTCATCCCGAACAGTCATGGTAGGTCTAGGTTTTGTTGAAACATTTCGCAGAAGGGGAGGTGGTTAAGGCGGGTAATTGATGCCACAGAATGCAAAGATTTAGCATAGGTATACTACAGTATATTTCAAGAATAGAAACGAAGTTACTGTTACTCTTTATTTTTCACTTTCTCTTTGTTAATTCATTTGAATAATAATTATATATTTAGTAGTTTTGACCGTTTTTCTGTCGAAGTTTATCCCACCGAGACGTTTCGTCGGAACTAAATACATAGAACAAATAAAGAACTCACCAGTTCCCTCACATCACATAACTCTGCTCATAAGGGTTCAAGTAAGAAGTATCTTATCTTTTGTTCTAGGATCTAAATTCTTCAAAAGGGGAGCGACTGACAATATGTATAAGATGGATTATTCACGAAGTAGAGGCATAAAGTAGGCAATAGTTGTGTTTCGACTATGTACCTCTAAATAAACAAGTCTTTTAAAGGAAAAGAAGTATTGGGGTGACAAGGTGGGAGGAGATTACGTTCAAACCCTTCGTTAGAACTGACCCAATAAGGCGGACTCAAGATTGAAAGGGCCCTACATCGATGCGACCACGAAACACTCTCAAAATAATTCGACCGGATTATTTTGAGAGTGTCGGAGGAAAATTATCACATGCACTACGATTACAGTAGCAAAATATTCCTTGTCATTCAAAGAAGGGAATGAGTCCACAAAAATTAGTTAATAACAGTGGTCGGGCAATTCTAAAATCAATACAAGTCTCCCCGTCTGGCAGTGAGCGGTCGGCCATAGCTACTTACCTTTCAGACTCAACATTCAGTTCCTATGCTTTTAATAGTCGCAATAAATATTAATTACATTAGCATTTTATTTAAGATCAAATTTATTTGGACTTGATTAACATGTACTAGTTTTGACTTCAGCCCTCTAAATATTGAAGTTTGTTCCCTAAGAAAAGTGTATTTAGATACATAGGATACACAGTCTCAAGCACATTTAGCAGTCCCAGAATTTTGCAAAATGGCATCTCAAGTTTTAATGAAAATGCCGGTGGCTTACAACAACCAGGTAACTTTATATTAACAATCAGTCAAAGACTGAATAACTTCACCTTCGAATCTTCTTGTTGCCATCCTATTTAAAACAAATTTTCAGATCGTGAAAAAGGGCGTGGACTCCATACGAGCCGAACCTGTACCAGTTCCCTATACGCTAGCGGAACCGAATCTCAGGATCGCCCAGCTTGAACAAAATATCAACTTTTTAAAAGAGCAACACCACTCGATGCTGATTAGTTTACACCAAGAAATAGAAAATTTAAGAATAAGAAACCGAGGTAATCCCAACAGGACGATAATTAGAAATTAAAAATGATAGCCGTTTTATTTTTACTCATTTTCAGACCTTCAATTTCAACTAATTTTTGGAAATTCTGGCGTGAAAGTGACGCAATCCAGTTCTGATTCATCACCCGATGACGTACCAAAAACAAAGGTTTGTACTGATTGGAATTACTAAATCATGCATGACTGTTTAATCGCTCACGCGTACACTGATTAATGCAATGCATAACCTCAGGTTATTTCACCACCCAAAGAGATCAACAACCGGTCGATACAAGTCGAAATGCTGGAAAAAGAAGTAGCGGAATTAAAAATTTCACTGTCAGAAGTGAACGCCAAAAACACAGGTTTACAGCAAATAATCGATCAGCAGAAGATGTAAGCATTTTAAAGAATGAAGTCACTTAAAAACCGTAAAATTGAAACGGTCGAATGCCTGAAGGCAGCTTGAGACATCAAAAAAAGATATCGCTGAGCAACACGCTGCAACCCGGTTAGAGGACGCCGAAAATTTAATTAAGCGTTTAGTTAAGGAAAACGACGAGCAACGCAAAGAAGTGAGTAGGTAACAGTAAATTTTCACTCATCATGTAGGCAACGTTTCGTTATTTTACAAGGTCCACTCTTTGAGAGGCCAGCTTAGTAAAAGCGGAGGGCACGGAGGTCGTTACAATAGACGCGGAAACAATGGAGACCACCAAAGGTTTCCTCCACTCCAGACACAAAATTTCTGGGGCCACGGTTCCCAGAAGCATAAGTCGGGGTACTCGAATTTTCATTTGACTTTATTCGCTGCGCCCGAGGTTTTAGTATTACAAAGAGCGATCATTGTTGTTCTCTCTAGACCCGATTACTCCACTGGAAGAGCTCAACAAATGGACCACGAAGTCGTGGGACAGACGCCACCTTCCCTCCCCCATCTTAATAGAATGTACAGTCAACCATCTCAGAATCAAAGGCACAAACATTACAGGTACACGAACAAATTCTAGTTTCAGTACCTAAAATAAAGTAAAATACAATAAAATATTTGCAGCAATGGAAACCACCTATTCCGAGGTAACAGTCACGAAGAAGGGGGCGACGGACGAAGGCGTTATAGAGGACGAGGCAATGGTAGCCATCAAAAAGAGGACAATTAAAATATTTAAGTGATAGATAATTAAATGCCATCTTTTTAAGGCCTGATTTCTCCTAGAAAATTAAACTAAACAGTTAGGCCAGACTTTGAAGAATCTCGAATTCCCCTGTAGTTGCTGCTTTAGATTCTCAACAAGTAGTACGGGCGTGTTCCTAAATTCATTTCCATAGTGATTGATCTTTCCCTCACATTTATCATGTTAGTTCTGTAACGTAATCCAGGTCCATCGATGAATTTAGGAACAAGCCCTACCCTGTCTTCTGAAAAAAGACTTGTAACAAAGAACATTGCCATAATAACCGGTTGTTAGGTTTAGCTCAGTAACCGTATGTATCGTTGTCGTCACATTGGATAATTGAGTTTAGACGGGGCCAATCAGTTTCAAAAATTCATTTCGAGATTTCTTGAAGTCTGGCCACAATATAACTGCGTTCAAACCCCATTATTTGAGGGGCCCAAGTACGAAGGGGCGTAAAATGAAGTAATACTGGCGATATCCACGCGACAATTTCATTTCTGACTAGATTAGGTCAGACACAAATCATAAAACCTGGTGCCGGTGGTAGGGGCCAGCCCCTGCAATGAGAGGGCCTCACCCTGTAACAAAATTAAAACGGAGCTTTATTTTACGGTGAAATCAGAGCCAAGCAATTTTTATTTTCGGTGACTGCAAAGCGAAGGTTCACGGGTTCAAACGTAAGACGCGTATTTAAATTGCTTGGATTGCGCTCCTTTCGTGCAGAGTACTTAAAAGCACTTTCGCCCTTTCTTATAGAGTTTAGAGGCAATGTTCTACATGAATAGCTACTATTTATATTTTCAACCATCTTTCTGGAATTTGTACGATAAATGAAACTAGAGATTTGCGATCAAAATAACTGAAAGTCATTAAAAATGATTTCGGGTAGAAATCGATTCCAGAAGATTTTACAAGTCAATGGCTCATAAATCAAACAGGTAACTTCTTACCTAAACCAAAGAGTGAAACTGAGTAACGCATAGATTTATTTTCCGTTTTTATTGAAAGCACTGGGCGTCTTACATTTATGTGGCTGTTCATTTTAGCCATTAATTCCAGGTACTGACAGTTCAAAACATCATTTCATGACAAGGGCTATTGCAGATTCTGCTGGAGTTCGAGTTTATTAAAATCATTTCATCTGTGTTTTTAAAAATGAATTTATTAAGCCTTCCAGCCATTTGAGGGCATGAATTATTATAGTTTTATTATCCTCTAGTCGTCTTCTCACAGAAGAACGCCCAAAAAATGTTACCTCATTCTTTCGTGTTCCAAATTTTAAAGAGCAACGCCTGCCTACTTCCTCAGCTCAGTAGTGTTAGAAATGTTGAAAAAAATTAAAATATAATAATTACATACATACATGTTATTCTGTTTGGCTGGTTGAATTTTCCATCATTTGTGTTATTCACAGAGGCCCGCTATTCCTTTGGGTGATGTTTCGACGAGGACCTTTCGTCGTCTTGAAGCTATCCAAAATTTAAACAATGAGAAACAAACGAAGGAGGAGGGTTGAGGATAGCTCGAAGACGATGATGGTGTCTCGTCGAAACGCGGTCAAAAAAAGAAGGCACGTCAGTATACACTTCACGCTTAATTATAATCGTAAAATTATAAACGTATAATTTTTAATAAAATCAAGAATAAAATATTTATTGACTTAAGGAGTTTAGTCTCGAAGTCGTGTGCAAACATGTTACACTGACCCCTCAAAAATGGGAGAAAAACGGTTTAAAGCCGTGGCTGTCACTTGAAGAAATTAGGAGAAGGTGGAAGCAACCGAAGCCCTGGTGTTAAAGTGTTTCTTTCGCTTTTCTTAATCGATGCTGCGGATGGAGTTCCCGATCCGTACTCGTCAAAATTTAGACGCCGACATTTGCCATTCACCAATCGATTGTTTGAAGATCCGTCAACCTGACCTGGTGCTACAACGGGGCTGGCATCGAACGAGGAGAAAGGCTTCCTGATGAAGAAGTAAAGTTAAAAAGGCGAATCATGTCGCAGGCAAATTACTATTCCAGACAGTGCTATACTGCCTAGGAACCGGAACCGGGCTAATAGCTTCAGGCTGAAATCTTTTTAGGGAAATTGAGAGTCACATGAAAGTGTATCTTCTGACTCATGTTCAATGGATGAAAAATGGGCATAGGAAATTCCGTAAAACTAGCCGTTCAGTACTCCAACTCGCCAAAGAGCGAAGCATTATTTTTTTCTAGACAAGAATATTTTGTACCCTTTTACTTCAAAGATGTCAAAGGAAAAAAAAATTGAAAATAAGAAAAAGGCCAGACAACCCCAAATAATTAAGCTTCGCCAATTGTTCAGTGAAACTCCCTTTTATTTCCCTAAAAAGAGATTAGGCTAAAATTATTTTCCTAGTTTTGCCTAGGCTGAGCTAATAGACTGCAATTTCCATTTGCCTACGACAAATATAAAATTCAAGTCGAAAAGAGAGTGGGTCGCTCACGCTTCGGCGATGTCTTCTTCGGACAGTTCCTGGGATTCATCCTCAAACGAAAATCCGTACTTCTTTTGTAGATGTTCATGAGCTAGTTGAATTCGTTTGATCAACATTTCGGATTCATCATCCAGTTTTTTACACAGATCGTTGTTCATTCGCGTTATTTCCATTCGCTCCGAAATGTCATTCTATGAAAAGATGAGATTTTATTGCATTTTCAGACTGTTAGAGGTAAGATCATACCCCTAACGGTCTAGGATGAGTGGTCCAGAATGAAATGTGAAGTAACAAAAATCGCCCTATAAACTCGCAACGTGGAAACTTTTCTGAAGATAATTTAAGAAAATACTCACGCAACACAAATATTCGCGCCCAAATATTTCTCACGTTTAAAAAAATTAAATAAAAAATACGGAAGTGATGCATTTGAAATTTCTCGTTTGATTCAGCAACGATTCCCGTCTCATTGATCATGCTTCCGATGGAGTCCCAACGCCAGAAAAAAAAACCCATTTTGTGAGTTTCGAACTGCAACGCCCAAACGGGCTTGGTATAAGCGAAGGACCAAAGAAAGTCCCAAAAAGGCCTTAGTTAGGACTACGTTTTTTGCCACCTTTTTCCCGGTCCCAACGGATGCGGGGTCAAGCTGGCTTCACGGGCAGGGCTCACGGTGTAGGCCTAGTAGGGCAGCTGCCCACTCCCAGATTTCATGAAAAAGTTAAAATCCAACAGAGTCCCCACATGTTGTTTCGCCAAAATGTTCGCAGGTCTGTCTCTGCGTTTAAAACAAATCCCCGGACTTCGCCCACTAAAAACACAAATTTCTTGGCATTTTTGTAATAAAGAATCCAATTTCGTAGGGTGGCCTAATTAAAAAATCAGAGATTTTCCTAGATCTGCCTCGCTGAAATACAAATTTTTCCGGATTTCTATTTCTAAAAAACCAAATTGCGGATTTTTCTTAAAGCCGTTTCTCAAGCTCTATGTTTGCGTTGTGTGGAGTCTGCGCAACCAAACAAATGTGTTCCCTTGAAAATAGTCCAGTCAATTGGGGCTCTCGAAAACCTGTTTCAGGACAAACGTATAGAAGTTTATTTCTCGGCGGATTTATATGTTTTTAGGGGTGGTGAATTCAAATCTGAATTTTTCCATTAAAAAATCAGTTGGCTTCACGTCGAAAATCACACAAAACCTCGAATTGTTTAGACTTTTTGCACTCAATCGGTTATATCTCTGAACTATGGGCTTTTCGATGATGACGCTCCTTAGCATTATTGAAGTAGATTACATTTGTGACAATTTTAGCCTAATTACAGCACGTACGACCAATAGTTCCTGAGAAATGGATCCTCAAAAATTGACAAGTGAGCGGGAAACCAAGTTTCTCGTCCGAAGTGTGGTGAGAGCCTGGGTGCGTGTGCACACAAAGCGCGGCGTTTTAAGACTCCCAGAAGCTTTTGAGCTAACTAGTAGTATAGGAAGTACCTAATTCATTCATTATTATTTGACACAGTCTCAAATTTTTCAGTAGGTACAACTGAAAAGTCTCTCCTTCTGGATGTATTTAGGGTAATTTTGGTGACAAACCCTAAAAGAGCCCATTTTGTATATTATTATGAAACGCTCGCGTCCAACGGAAGACATTTCGATAAGCCTTCTCAAAGGAGGTTTGAAGTTGCGTGAAATAATGTTCTTTATATTTTCGCATAGAAAATTTTGAGAGATAAGTTCATAACGCAAGCTGCCCAGTTTGGCTAAACATTCTTCAGATGGGTGCGTTTACAATCCCCTCTACCATTTTTCAGTACGTCTCCTTGATTTCGGTTCGTCATAGAAAAAGTTAGGCATACCTATTAAATTTTGCATAGTTGTTCACGTGGCTTGTGTTGTACCATGCGATCGAAGAAAAACGCGAATGGGAACTTGTTGTGGCTTTTTTTGTGGTCTTCAAACTAAGCCTAAAAGATCGATTAGTCTACACCGATGGTTTCAGACATATTTCAGCAAATCGAACAAAAGGGCCCTCAAATCCGAATTCAAACTCGTGCAGTGCCAACACCCGTCGTGGAATCTTCAGGAATTTTGTAGGAAAATTCCTTGTTGCCATTTTGGACGTAAAGCCGACCGATTTTTTGTTGGCAAAGTTCAGATTCAGATTCAGCACCCCAAGAATCATAGATCTGTTGACAAAACTACTTCTATACGTTTGTCACGAGCAAATCCCCTATTGACTGGACTACAAATGAAGCATTTTGATAGGTTGCATACAAGGGTTGCATAGACACCACACAACGAAAACATTAGACTTGCGTGTGTGTTGTTGCTGACAAATCAATTTTGCGGGGCGGCTCAATTCAAAGACCAATGTTGCCGACTTTTTGCGGAAATTTTCAACTTCATGAGTAGCCTGCAAACCAATTATGCTGTGTGATCAAATTAAGAGAACGATTGCAATGATGATTTTTCGTTCTAAAGGCCGATTTTAGCTGGTTTGATTCAATAAAAAAACAATTTCTCGAATCTCGCTCACTGAAAAACCAATTTTTCGGATTTTGCTCACTATAAAACACTATAATTCTAAAAATTCAGATTTACCGGATTTTTTGCGACCTTCGATGTTTGAAGTGGCTGGCCTACAATGTTTCCCGATGTTATGAGAAGTGGTGTGATTAATAGCTCTGAAGGTGCGTTTACACTGAAGTGTCTGACATTTATGTAGCTTCACTTATGTCTCGACATAAATGTAAAGTGTCAGACACATGTATATTGACTGTACAAATTCTGATAAAAATGTCTGGAAGTTTGTGTTTACACCAAGGAAATTTGTGTCTGACACTAAATTTCAAGCAATAAGTGTAGCGCGACACTTCAGAGTAAACGCACCATAAGGAGTTTGGAACATGTTCGAAGCAGAGTTGCTATGGGACCAGTCAATAAAATGTATCCAACTTAAATTTTATTGGCTGGTCCCATGGCAACTCTGCTCCGAACATGTTCGAAACACCTTGCTGGAACAGACCTGATATAAATTGTGGTACTCTGTGACGGGGTAGTCCCCCCAGGGTGGAAGTGTAAAAATAGTGTTAAACATCACTAGTTCGTCCTAGCGCTCCCCAATTCGGCTCAAAAATTTAATTTACAAATCCCCTCGATTGCCATCGAGATTGATCGAAAACGTTGGTGGGGAGGGGGTTGAAAATAAAGAATGACATTTTTAAAAATCGCTAAAACTCACACTTTTATCATACCAAATCAATATTTTGTTCAAACATTTAATGCAACAAACACCATAAATTACTATAGAAATGTCTCAGACATTGAAGGGTGGGAGGGGTATAATAAGGAATTATTAAAAAAAAAAAAAAAAAAAAAAAAAAAAAAAAAAAAAAAAAACCATAGAGCGGCACTCGTTTGTCACAGCACTTCGAAATTCAGCTCAAAAATTTAATGTATCAAAGGCTTTCGATTAACATTTAAATTTCTCGAAAAAGTTGGCTAGCGGAGTGAATTACAATAGGGGATGAAATCTAAAAACTTTGCCAAGATTCACACGTTTATCCTAAAATTCGGCGCCAAAAATTTCATGCAACAAAGCCCTTCGGAAACAACCGAAACTTTTCTGAATTGTTGAAGAGAGGGGGGCGACAATAGGGGAAGAAGTTCGGCTCAAACACTCGAAGAAACACAGTATGAGGGAGGGTCAAACGTTAACGAAAAAACTATGGTATCAATATTACTTTTACAATTGAATTCAGTTTTTTTTTCGTTATACAGGGTGATTCAGGCGGAGATGAATACACTGAAGTATTCGCGACCAAAATCACCCTATGAGGATAGGTTTGCAAATGCTTTATTTCTGATTGTGACATATACGTATAATTGTGTGAACTGCCTGCTTTTTCTCTAAAAACTCGATTTCATGGCCCAACCGCTGGGCTGACAAAAAACTGTTGACGTTTTCAAACGAGCATAAAATTTTACTACAGAACACTGTGTCCTGCATCGCTATAAACGTACCTCAGTACTTTTTATGATTTTCCACAAATGACGAAAGTTCCTTTTTTGAGATTTCTGCCAAATTTACAGTGCTTCCAATATGGTGCCAAAATCAGAAAAACAAGTCCGTTTTGTGAGCTTTCCAATGACCTCCTCAAAATTGAAGTTGGTCCAATTTTGAGAGAGATGTCACACAAGGGAGTAAACGTGCAAAATCAGCAAGTTTGCCCCAGTAAAAATTGTCTTTGCGTGCCCTAAACTAATTAAAAAAAAAATTGTGCCTAACGAAAGGCAAAATTGCAAAAAATTGCACAATCCGATAATATCACTTTAGCGCAAAAAATTAAAAACCAGCCTCCCTCGCTATCTTTTTCGGGGGGGGGGGGGGTGATTTGTCGTTTAGTTAGCCCCTCGCAGCGCACCACTAAATTACAGCGCACCAACTCTGAAACTCGCGAAACACATCATTTCTATTGGGGGGGGGGGCAACTTCATGCTAACCCCCAGTTTCGAACATTTTAATTTTTACTAAGCCTATACCACTAAGAATATTTTACCCACCAATTTTCAGTTTTTCAAGCTTTCGATGAGTGCAACAGAGCCCATTTATGGTACTACCTTAAGACACCCAGTTCCTTTTCTTCCTTTTGGCGTGTTTACATTTCATGTTAACACTGACGTTTCTCACGAAAACGTCACGAGAATGCACAAAAACCGCGTTTTTACGGAACATGGGCAATTGCCTACGGTATTCGTGAAGGGTGCAGGGAGATCGGCAATCCCCCCACATCCATTTCTGCCGATCTGTGAGCACCCTTAACGAATATTTTTGGCACTTGGCACTTATGCAGCTGCCTACATTTTTCTGTAAAAAAAATGTTTTAGTAAGGGAGGACGGGATATTTGGGAAGGAGAAGGTATCGTAGGCAAACGACATTCAATTACACCCCCTCCCCCCATCCTGAATGGCGACAATTTGGTGAATCAATGAGGGGAGGGGATCAAATTGAATGCCTCTTGCCTTCTCCACGGTAAGATATACTGTTCTCACTTACTGCCGATATCCCTGCACCCTTCACGGATACCGTAGGCAATGGCCTACGTTCCGTAAAATCACGGTTTTTGTACATTCACGTGACGTTTTGTGAGAAACGTCAGTGGTAACATATAATGTGAACACGCCAAAAGGAAGCTTAGAAGACGGAGAAGTTTTTGTGATACTCGTACATCGAAAGTCTGTAGAGGAAGCCGTTTGGGTACAGCGAATTTTCGTAGAACCGACAAATTATGGAGGTAAATGGTAAATTTATGGAAAAAATGCCAGATTTCTGGGTGTTGACGATTATTTCAAGCAATAAAATGATCTCTGTCCTAAAGGAAACGTTCCGTAGTTTCTGAAAATCATCACTTTTTGGGTTTTCTGCGATATAAGCCGAGAAATCGCGGATTTTTGGAAGCAAGCCCTGGTTACTTTTTGAAATACAAAAAAAAAAAAAAATTTCGCTCCGGCAGCTGGCGGTCGGAAAGAGTGAATTTCATTATGTATAGGGATACCCTAAGCCGTCCCAGAAGTAATAATTTTGATATCATTATTTGTTTCATTAAGCCGAACTTCTTCCTCTATTTTCACCACCCTCTCTTCAAAATTTCGAAAAGTTTCGGTAGTTTTCCAAGGGCTTTGTTATATTAAATTTTATAATACCCGTATTTTATAATACCTAAACGTGTGAATTTAAGCGATTTTTTTGAAATTTCATCCCCCATTTCACCCTCCCTCATCAAAGTTTTCGATAAATCTCAATGGAACCCAGGGCTTCCGTCACATTAACTATTGAGTCGAATTTTAGAGCGCTAAGATGAACTAGTGAAGTTCAACGCTATTTTTACACTTCCACACCGGAACGACCACCCCCACCACCTTGACTTTTTCGAAAAATTAAAATGGGAATCAAAGGCTACTCTAACATGGAGTATACGTACCGAATATAATGCTTCTAGACTCAACTGGTGAATTATAGTGATTTTTTGACCATTTAACCCCTATTTTCCCCCCTCCACCTTGACCGATTTGGCCCAAATGCAATACCGACCGGGGTCTTATGACTACTGATTTTTGTGCCAAAGCGCGTTCCGCTAAATTGATTTCTTCGAGAGTTATCGTGCTAACAAGACCACACACTTACTTCCACTCCGGGGGCAACACCCCCTCCCCTTCGACTTTTTCAAAAAATTAAAATGGGAATCAAAGGCTACTCTAACATGGAGTATACGTACCGAACATGATGCTTCTAGAATCAACTGGTGATTTATAGTGAATTTTTGACCATTTCAACCCCTAATTTCCCCCCTCCACCTCGACCGATTTGGCCCAAATGCAATACCGACCGGGGTCTTATGACTACTGATTTTTGTGCCAAAGCGCGTTCCGCTAAATTGATTTCTTCGAGATTTATCGTGCTAACAAGAAAACGGCCATAATATTATAAATATACGGGTGTTCAAAAAATGGATGTCAATATTTTGCCCTGTGAATGTACGTCCAAAATGTGTCAAAATTAGCCTATGAACCATAGTCCGATTCCTAATAGTTTCCGAGATATTAAGGAAATAAGCACTTTTGTAATGGGCCTCGTTTTTACGGATAAAATCGTTCGTAGCTTGGCAACCAGAGCTCTCACGTCAAATTAAGTGGCACCATTGGAAAGGACAGACTTTTTTCCATTAGACTTCGTGTTGTTCAATTCAATTTTGTTCGTACGCGCTGAGGAAATCAGCTGCGAACTCAAAATTATGTTCAAGTTCATCATCGTTGCACATAATTTGAAGTAAGATTTCTGCTCAACAGGTGCTTTCCGAGATGACATTCTTTGAGAAAAGTTGGCGCACGGTACCATTGTTAAAGTGACATGTTCATCCCCACCCTTTACCCACAACTTTTCCAGAGTTTCTCTATTCATATTACAGGGTGGTCGGTTTTGACTTGTACAAAAAAAAATGGGTGAAATTAGACCTCATTTGTGATCGAAAATACCCCACCGGCTATGGTCCGAAAATCAAAACTATTCGAGATATGATTTTTTGAACGATTTTTAAGGCTTAAGTCACTTTTCTCGGAAAAATGCGAGTTGCTCGCTTCCAAGTGAACGTTTTACAACTTTTGACGACAGATTCGGAAAGAGCACAATTTTTTCTATCGGGAAAAGATATTTAAACTCAAATTGATCGCTTTTGGTGGCCTTGACAGCTATTCAAACTGGGCAAAATCCGGAATTTTCAATTTTCCAACAAACGTCAACCCCAACTATTTTACGCTAAATCTCTTCAAATCGGCTTCCCAAGGTCAGGAAAACTTCTTCAATGTGTCCTCTTCAAAATCACTCTCTAAAATTATTTTAGTTAATGGGCAGTTTTTCTGCGCAAATTATCATTTTCTAAAAAAAATAAGGTATTTCTTCCTTCAAAACCGCAAGTTCAGGGTAGTTTTGAACATCAACATTTCAACAACTCTTGCGCTGTAATTTTTTTGTTTGACGAGAGAAACCATCATAAAAATCATTTAAAGTCTTCATTTACATGAAACTTATCGTATTCGTCTTTATTGTCGCTCCGGCAGCTGGCTACCGGATAAATCAAAGAGGGCAGAAATGGCTAATTTTAAAGAAATTTATGATTTGCACATTCTCATTCAAAACGTATTTTATTTTAACATGTTTTCAAAGTGCATTCCATTGCTGCGGATACACTGTCTTGCTCGTTTTCTCATTTCTTCTCGTTTTCTCTTTCTGAACGCTTTAAATGCACGAGTGAGACGTGAAACTGAAATGCTTGGGGAGACTAAGAAAGAAGCTCGAGTGGACTTTGCTACAATGCATTGAAATCTTAAAATTGTCTCCAATACTACTGCCCGTATTTCTCAACGCTCTTTGAGGAGTGCACGAGTCAATAACGTGTAGAAGCAAGCAATTTAGAATGTGCAAATCATAAATTTCTTTAAAATTAGCCATTTCTGCCCTCTTTGATTTATCCGGTAGCCAGCTGCCGGAGCGACAATAAAGACGAATACGATAAGTTTCATGTAAATGAAGACTTTAAATGATTTTTATGATGGTTTCTCTCGTCAAACAAAAAAATTACAGCGCAAGAGTTGTTGAAATGTTGATGTTCAAAACTACCCTGAACTTGCGGTTTTGAAGGAAGAAATACCTTATTTTTTTTAGAAAATGATAATTTGCGCAGAAAAACTGCCCATTAACTAAAATAATTTTAGAGAGTGATTTTGAAGAGGACACATTGAAGAAGTTTTCCTGACCTTGGGAAGCCGATTTGAAGAGATTTAGCGTAAAATAGTTGGGGTTGACGTTTGTTGGAAAATTGAAAATTCCGGATTTTGCCCAGTTTGAATGGCTGTCAAGGCCACCAAAAGCGATCAATTTGAGTTTAAATATCTTTTCCCGATAGAAAAAATTGTGCTCTTTCCGAATCTGTCGTCAAAAGTTGTAAAACGTTCACTTGGAAGCGAGCAACTCGCATTTTTCCGAGAAAAGTGACTTAAGCCTTAAAAATCGTAAAAAACGCCACGTGCATCGTCGTCATTACATTAATGACCAGAGTAGCTCCTAATTGTAACTCTCATGATTTATTATTCTTCTTCTTTGTGATAGTTGGATCATTTCTAGAAAAATTTGGAAGTTCTGAAAAAATGAATTTTTGGGGTGCATTATCGCAGGAATAACTTGATTATGGAATCAAGTGAAGATCAACTTCACGCAAAAAATTCCGTCAAGCCTTGCCGGACTATCCAGTTTACTGACTATAGGACAACTGAATGTCGGAAATCTAAGATACAGGAAATATCTCCCAGCTGATGAAAACTTTATTCAATAAAGTTGAAAAAAGCTTTCAGTAATTCTCAAAATGGAACAGTTTTCACGTACAGAATTAAGTGACATGCATTTAGTGTATGGGCTTGCGCAGGGGAGTTCAACAGCCGCTTCTCTAATTTATCGTGATAAATACCCGCATCGTCGCCAACCTCACAGAAGAATTTTCTCTTCAATTCATCGTCGTCTTTGCGAGAACGGCTCTTTTGAAATTCGGAACGTGAATCGAGGTAGACCAAGATCCGTTTTGACACCCGACACCGAGGAGCGAATAATTGATCTCATCACAGATGATCCAACTTTAAGCACTCGGGTTATTGGTCAAATGTTAGGGATAAAGCATTCTCAGGTATGGAACGTTCTTCATAGTGAATCGCTTCATCCATACCACTTTCAAAAAGTTCAGGCTTTATCAGCGGCTGACTATGAGCCAAGACTTCGTTTTTGTCGCTGGCCTCGTCAGCAAATTTTCAATGATCGTGATTTTACGAAACACGTACTATTCACAGATGAAGCATGTTTCAGCAGAGATGGTATCGTGAACTATCACAATAGACACCGATGGGAGGCCGTAAATCCCCACGCTTACATAGAAAGCAATCATCAGCAGCAATTCAGTCTCAATGTATGGCTGGGAATTGTGCGTGATACTCTAGTGGGCCCTTATTTCTTTCCGCCGAGACTAAGTGGTGAAATTTATTCTAATTTCTTGGATGATGTTTTACCAACTTTAATGGAGGACGTTCCGTTAGACACCCGTCGACGGATGTGGTTCATGCATGATGGAGCTCCTCCTCATTTTAGTAGAATAGCCCGCCGTATTCTGGACACAACATTCCCGAACCGATGGATCGGAAGAGCTGGTCCAACATTATGGCCGCCGCGCTCACCTGACTTGAACCCTTTAGATTTCTACGCATGGGGACACATCAAAACTATAGTCTACGCAGATCCTATTCCAGACATCGAGACATTAAGACAAAAAATAATCACCACGTGCAACAGCATCCGTGATAATCATGAATTGCTCGATAAGGTCCACCGGTCGTTGGAGAGACGCGCACAACTTTGCATCCGCCAACAAGGGAGGCAATTCGAATTTTTTCTTTAAATTAAAAATTACCTACTTAATCTCTTTTATGTACCGAAAACTTCTATGGATAACTTAATTTTAGAATTTGTAATGAATTTATTTGTGTTTTTCTAGGGGTTTACTTTCGGAAAACCCTACCGGATCACCGAAATGTGGGAACTTAAAAATCATTTTTCATAACTTCAAATTTTTCTATAAATGATTATCTAGAGAAATGATCCGCCTATCACAAAGAAGAAGAATAATAAAACGTGAGAGTTACAATTAGGAGCTACTCTGGTCATTAATGTAATGACGACATAAGGATGCACGTGGCGTTTTTTAAAGTATGAGTAGAGAAACTCTGGAAAAGTTGTGGGTAAAGGGTGGGGATGAACATGTCACTTTAACAATGGTACCGTGCGCCAACTTTTCTCAAAAAATGTCATCTCGGAAAGCACCTGTTGAGCAGAAATCTGACTTCAAATTATGGGCAACGATGATGAACTTGAACATAATTTTGAGTTTGCAGCTGATTTCCTCAGCGCGTACGAACAAAATTGAATTGAACAACACGAAGTCTAATGGAAAAAAGTCTGTCCTTTCCAATGGTGCCACTTAATTTGACGTGAGAGCTCTGGTTGCCAAGCTACGAACGATTTTATCCGTAAAAACGAGGCCCATTACAAAAGTGCTTATTTCCTTAATATCTCGGAAACTATTAGGAATCGGACTATGGTTAATAAGGATAATAGGATAATTTTGACGCATTTTGGACGTACATTCACAAGGCAAAATATTGACATCCATTTTTTGAACACCCTGTATATATGTATATATATAAGGTGATTCAGGAGGAATGTGACAAACTTGCACAGGTGATAGTGCGTACCTGGACGCACAAAAAACGTCATAGGGACGCATAGCAGAAAATGCTTTGGTTACGAGATATGAGCATTTTCCTGTTGTTCCACATAGGACACTTCCGAAGGTACTATTTTAGTCCACTTTTGACGTAGTTTTACCCAAAAATTTTTGTCACACTTATACGGATCCACCCTGTATAGAAAGGAAGGTCTTGTCGGAAGCGCGTCCTACAGCTTATGTTCCTAACGTATGATGATCGTGTCGGAACGTGTGTAGGGGCCTTAAGAACACTCTAGTGGCTCGATTTTGTTGGTGGCCGATTTTGCTCTAGAATTCGTCCTTTCGGAGTCATGAGCGAAAAATTAGAACAACTCCCCAAATTTCATGATTTTTCGCCATTTGCATGACGAAGCCATTTCCGAATTTAGTCGATAACTGGATTTTCGAATTCAGCGACCCAAAAACCCTAAGGAACCGTCATAAAAACTAAGCCGGTACTTTTTTCCAGGAATCACTATTATTTGTCACTAAATGAATGGACTAAGGCCCGTATTTATGAACGTTCCTTGAGTTCAAGGAACCACAGTTGAAGGGTCCCGGGGAAGAACGGCTTTAGTCTACTTAAACTAAACTTATAGAAAATTGAATTCAACATTTTTCAACAGTAAGGGTTTTTTTTTTACTCAAGGAAGAAAATCGGCCAAAATCATAATTTGACCAAAAATTCGTATATTAGAGAACAGTAGGCAACCATCAGCTGCTTGGGCGGACTGGACTGAAGCCACCTTCTTTCCTTAGGCGTGCATTTTTCTCTTGAACGGTATATTTTTTACTGTGTTTTTGAAGCTCTCAGGCCACTTAACGCTTTTATCGAATCAACTAAATTGTAGTACACAGGACAAGCTGTCAGATGGCCTCACAAGATACATTCGTAGCAAAAGTGGACTAAGGTCGTTTTTCTCTGGAGCCCTTCAGTTTTGATCACAACTGTTTGTGATGAATGAGATTTCAATGTTTCTACCAAAGCAAAGTTTCTATTTCGTTAGACAATAAGACCTCCGTTCTAATGAATTTCAAGGGTTCCTTAGGCCCGCCACAAATTGAGCCCACGCGTGGGTCACCCAAGTTCAAAAAACAGTTGAAAACGGATAGTCTTTCAACTGTTTTTTGAGCTTGGGTGAACCAAGGAACGTTCACAAATACAGGCAAAAGTCAATATCCTGCGAAGTTGGTGTTTTGAGTGAGAAGGAGTAAGTGATGGTTATATGAGAGATACAGCCAGGTGGTGCAAAAATCACCAGATTTCATTCAATCTCTCAAATCAGTACCTAATGAAATATCCCGATATTCTAGCGTAGCACGGGCGAAACAAAGGAAAAACCTATACCTATATAACTATTCAGTTCCATTTTACTCCCAGCAACTATTAAATACTTTGGCTCTTTATCCCTCAAAGCGCACCAAACAAGCGACCGCGTTCGATCATGTGAAGGCTCACTAGCCGGCGCGAAAAGGGGGTCTGCCTAAAACGCAGATCTGCAAAATAAACACCTCGCATCTGCAGATTAACATCCAACATCTGCAGATTAACACCCAAAATTCCGTAATTCAACGAAAATAGGACTATAATAGAAAAAGAAAGTTACAGTAGACCAATAATAGGCACAACATTGCCGAACGTATTCTGATGAGGAAATAATTATAACCGATTCACTCAATCAATCAGTTTTACTTAATTCGTTCAGCCTTAAATTGCATGCAACAGCTAATTATCCATTTTGCGAAAATTTACCTCGATGTCGACCCATCTTTATTAACAGAACTGGCACTTCCAACCGCAGCATGCAGATCGGCCTCTTTGCATTTATTGTTCGGCCTCAAAATGCCTTCTAGAGCCAGTCATACCATTTATGAGGATTCGCCTCAATTTTGACCCCTCTTTGACAATACAACTGGCATTTCCCCCCGTAGCGTGCAGATCTGCAGATTCATAAAAGCATCTGTACGCTAAGGGGGGAAGTGCCAGTTGCATTGACAAGGAGGAACTAATTAAGCAAAAGAGATTGATGGAGTGAGTCGCTAGTAATTATTGTCTCATCAAAACACGAGCGGCAATGTTGTGCCTATCATTGGTCTACTGTAACATTTTTTTTTCCATTATAGTCCCGTTTTCGTTGAATTTCGAAATTTTAGGTGTTAATCTGCAGATTTTGGGTGCGCTAACCTGCAGATCTGCAGATGTGAGGTATTAATCTTGCAGATCTGCGTTTTAGAAAGACTCGCGAAAAGGCCACGTTATCTCGTAAATTCACAATTTAACCAGGAAACCAAAAAATCGAACCCGAAAAACAGACAATTCAATTAGGAAAATGGTAAATTTTCGGACTCCAAAGTGGTGTGGTTATTCTGTCGTACAAACTGATTGACTTGGGTGGGGGGGGGGAAGTACTAACGAGGGAGTTGAGTTTTCCGGTTACGAATAATTAAAGAGAAGGGACGTTAACTTTCGAGTAACGACTGACAAAGACCAGCTCTGGGCAAACCGCATGTTATTTTGATTCTAGCTCTCGTTCAAGAGTTTTAACCAACTGGAAAATGCCTTATTCTGGACCACTTGAATGAATTGTAAAAACGAATCTTCAACACCAAAATTCTGTCAATAATTAATGTTAAGTCCATGAATAAATATTTAAATTACATACTTTCAAGTCTTCCAAAATCTTTTGAATTGTTACGATGGTGTTTAAGGCGTCCTCGCCGCGACCAAGTTTTGAAGGTTCCAATACTTTATTTTTGACGTATTTAAACCCGTTTTCGATTTTGTCTAAATGATCACGACACGCTTCAAGCCCAAATGTAGACATGACGACAAAACGTACCGATCAAACATAGGCGATTAATTTTTTTTTTTCATCAAACATTCACCTCGCCGAGATCAAGAATCAAGATTCAAGAGCGCTGGTCGCCTCTGTCGTGATTCGTGATATAAAGTAACCGCCATTCTGTCATATGATATGAAATGAATCGACTGGGCTGGGCCTAATCGACTTTAGAGCTACTCCCCCTTATTTTCTCTTTCATGAGTTGTTGGTTGCCGACTTTTAATATCTGAACTCAGGTAAAAATGAAATAGAGTCGTTATTTGAAGAAACCCACTTAGTGCCTGCAAGACTGGTTTTTCCAGGGCCTCACCAGTCCAGTCACCACTCACTTATTCCGAGCGCATGGTAACATTGCGGTTCTAGCAGCTGTTCAGGTTCAATCACTGGCTTCCACCCTCACCACTCGTCACCCCTCCCATCATCAGTACACCATAGTCGATACTCGATAGAAGCAATCGGGAATTTTGTGTTTTGTGTCCCACGTAGAGAAGAAAATTATCGACAAAAACTTATTTGAACTTTTACTTTTCTCCTTTGCAGTTTGAGCCTCTAAATTAAAAAGAGCAATGTCTGACTTTATTGAGTCGGAGGCTGAAGAGAGTGAGGTAAAGTTCGGAATGATACGCGCATTCGATGGTCTCGTTACAAACAAAAGTGGTCAATTCCTTGGTTCTAGGAAGAGGAGGAGTTGGAGGTACACGAAAAGAAGAAGCTTAAACGTATGAAGGCTGTAGAAAGTGACGATGAAGATGAAGAGGGTAAGTGGTTTATTCTTTTTCGCGCGTAGTGGTTCCCAGTGGTGCGACTGCAGGAAGGAAAAAACTGCTAAAGATGACCAATTAACGATGCTTTTGTGGCTGGATTGAAGTTGTCGTGTCTTCTTCGGGCATGTTTTTCTTTGGAATTCAAATTTCGACCTTCTGTGCCCCCAGACGACGAGGATAAGATACGAGAGGAACTCAAAGACTTGATCGACGATAATCCAATTGAAGAGGATAGTGAAAGTGATGGCGAGGACTCAGACGGTAGCGGTGATGGTAGTCGGAGCGGCGAGAAAAGGAAGAAACACGAAGATTTCGATGATGCCTTGGAAGATGAGGATTATGACCTACTAGAGGAAAATCTGGGGCGAAAAATAGAAAGAAGAGTAAGTTCATGGGATTTTAGAGGCTTGGCATTGGTTGAATCCATGATTATGATTTCAGAAAAGATTCAAGCGGCTGAGAAGGATAGAAGACGAGGAGTCTGACGGTGAAGGAGGTGAAGACGTTGGCGAAGAAAGAGATGCTATAGCCAATGAGTTATTTGAAGGCTCGGATCATGTAAGTTTCTGGCTTGAACATTCGCCGGTGGAGTTGATTATGATTTGGTGTTGGTTAATGACTCTCTTGTGTGATTGTTGCTTTCTTTCAAGGACGTGGAAGAAAGAGTGAGTAGAGCTAATTCAAGTTTAGTGTACATTTCACCGTTTTACGTTAACATTAAATAATTGATCTCACTTAGGCTTCGGTTACTTTGCATGCGATTTCTGACGAAAATGTGTTCTGACGAGCTCTGACGAATTCACTTGAACAAACAAACGTCTGCTTTTCAGTGAAAGTGGTTACTATGGGAGAGAAATCCTCGTCAGAATACGTACGGGGGACAAATTCGTCAGAACAAATTTTCTTCAGAAATCGCATGCATAGTAGCCGAAGCCTAATACATTACTTAACCAAAGAGTTATCGTAATTAATTTTTCGAAAGGGAGAAGAGGACAGAAGCTCCTCCAGAGGAGCTCCTCAAGACCAGTACGATGAAGAAGGTGAAGGCGAGTATTCAGATGCTGACGACTTCATCGTCGATGACGAAGGCCGTCCAATTGCGGACAAAAAGAAGAGACGGAAACCAATTTTCACTGACGCGTACGCACTATAATAGATTTAGTCACAATGCTGAAACTTTCTAAATGGTATTTGTCTCAACAGGGCCTTGCAGGAAGCTCAGGATATCTTCGGCGTCGATTTTGACTACGATGATTTCGAGAAGTATGGTGAAGATGAAGAGTACGAAGAAGAAGAAGAGGACGACGAAGAAGATGATGATTATTTCGATGAAGAGGGAGAAGTCGCTAAGAGGTGCGTTCAAATTGTTAATTTGACTTCTCGACTGTTTGGTTGTATCATTGTGCTCCATGTGCACTCCAAACTTGTTCTTTCGAATTTATTCATTTCGTTTCTTTCATAATTTACGCCTCCCGTTATGAACTTCCCCACTGAAAGTTAAGATTCGTGTTTAGTTTACGGAAAATGCAATGTTTTTACGAGTTATCTTGACCCGAAGCTCCACAAGGAGGGTGCTGTGTTTCTATTTACAACACAGTTCCAGGACGGCTATGATAGTACAAGCCAGTCCGATTCAGTGGTGGATCTAGGATTTTATGTTAGGGAGGGGTTCCACCGTAATTCTGATGAACTCTCCCTTTTTATGAAACAATGGTCCATGCCCCCCCCCCCCAACCAACCTCATCACAGCATTACTTTTGTTGACTTTTTGAGATGCACTTCAATGTTCTTTTAGGAAAGTCGCAAATTTGTGTTTCATGCTCTTTAAAACGCGAATAAAGTTGTTTTACCTAACAACCCGCCTCCCCCCCCCCTGCTGGTTTTCGTCCCAGAAATAACATTGGAATCCCTTTGAACTTTTACCTGGAAATTTCATGCTATTCCTTCACTTATTTGAAGAAGAAAAAAAAAAAAAAAAAAAAGGTACCTAGTGCTGCGTATGCAAACTTACTTGGAGATAGAAACGAGACCTTTGAATTCAGAATTGGTGCAGAAATTAGACACTAAAATTGATGTTGCGTTCAGTGGCTGACCAGTACCTACCGGGGCCCAGAGAGGACATCTCCTTATAATAATCTAAATATATAATCCCATTATAATCCCCCTTATAATCTCTAAATAATCAAAGAATACAATTTTTAACGTTGGGTTACATTGTTATTCCAGTTAATAAGAAGATATATTGACGACGTGGTCGGTTTAGTGAATTTTACGTTAGTTTGGGGCAGTTGGGAGGTAAACATACTAAAAGTCCTCGAACGTCAGGTGTGAGCGGACTGCTGGGGACCACCGAGAAGGTCACTTGTTTTGGTTTTTCCTAATAATATCGGTCTCCGAACAGTGTGCTTACCCCACTACCCTAAACAGCAGAAAACTGACCATGCGGTCTACAATCGTTTTTCAGAACTCATTGCCTGTAGTCAGTATTATATGGCTTTTTCAAAAATTCTAGTCGCAAACTTGCCTCTGGGAAACGCGAATTGGCAATTTTAGCCATGGATTGGGAGTTTTCGCAATTTTAGCCACGAGTTATCGCGTATCCTCAATTTCAGCCGTGATTTTCTCAAATTGATCCGCGATTTATCATTTTTCTCAATTTTAGCTGCGAATGAGCGCTTCCCGCCATTTTTAGCCGCGATTAACACATTTTCTGGATTTTACTGAGGATGAGGGCATTCTCAATTTTAGTCGGGAATCAGCGCGCGGGGTTTTGTTTTTCGGTTTTATCCGTGAATTAGAGTTTTTACCCAATTTTGGAGGGGTATTTTATCGCCTATTAAGCGTGCTGACATCAAAATCTATAGGTTTCAATCCATTTAGATGTCTAAATGGAATGATATTGCAAGGTTTGTGTGGCGTTTTGCAAATAAAAGGTGATAGAATTCCCTCGTGGTAGTTTTTGGCGAACAGAAATGTTGTATGCCGCGAATTGGCACTCAATTTTATCCGCGGATTATCGGATTTTCTCAATTTGATCCGGGAATTAGCAGCGAATAAGTGCTTTTTGTCAACTTTAGCCGTGAATGACGGGGGAACTGCAGAAATGATTCCTCGACTCGTTTTTAAGGACTCGTTTTGTCTTCAGGATATTCCGCATATGCAGTAGTTTTCCTTTTTTCAAATGAGTCGAAAAAATACCGTAAAATTACAATGTAAAAGTTCAAGGCGAATTTAAAATAACTTCTGGGATGACATTTGAAAAAAGGAAAATTACTGCATACGCGGAATTTCCAGAAAATTAAAACGAGTCCTTAAAAACTTGGATCGGTGCAGAAATAAGGTGAGAAAGTGTATGCGGAGTAGTAGGCGAGTGCTGATTGGAGGGGGGTCGAGGAATCACCCGTGCAACTCCCCCTTAACGAATTTTCTCAATTTGCTCACTCGGAAGAATACTGGTACAACTCAAAAAAGTTTTTCTGACCTAAACAGTTGGGATTAAATAGAATTAAATTAATCCAAACTGGAATTGTCAGAAAAACTTTTTTGAGTTGTACCAGTATTCTTCCGATTGAGCGAATTTTAGCAGCGAATGAGCTCTTGTTTATCTCAATATTAGTCGGGAATTACGGGTTTGTCTCAGTTTTAGCCGTGAATAATCGTGTTTTATCACACGTATCCGTGAGTTTCGCTTTTTTCTCAATTTTAGCGGCACATTAGCGCTTTTTCAATATTTTGGCCGCGGATCAGCGCTATATCTCACTTTTAGCCGGCAAATATTGTCATAATTTTACCGCAAATGAGTGCCTTTCTTCAATTTAGCTGGCAATAGCGCTTTATTTTGTCTACTTTCTCGATGAATTTAAGTTTTTTTGCCCATTTCAGCTGCGTTTTATTTCCATTTTAGGCGGGCATTTCCGGGTGTCTCTGTTCTAGCCGCGATTTAGGGGATTTTCTCATTGTTCAGTTCCGATGCCTCGAGAAACGTCAATTGGTCGTTTTTTCGAGTTGAGCCTGCTGATCGTTTGATTGTTTTTTTTTTTCTTCTCAAATTTATATTGCCGCGAATTAGTGCTTTTTCCTAATCATGACCAAAAATAAGAGGTTTTCTCAATTTTTAGCCACGTATCAGTTTTTTTTTTCTTAGCACATTTGCCGCTTACTTGCCCCAATATCAGCACATTAGAACGCCTTTCCAATTTCGTCAGCCTATAGAATCTTGGGGTTAGCGTATTTTCTCTGTTTTGTCCGCGAAGTTGACTTCAGATACGTGGAATTAGTGCCTTTTCCCCAACTTTGGTAGCAAATGAGCGCTTGTTCTCAATATTACCCGCTAATCAACGGCTTAAAACCCTATTTTGCATCTCCCGTTTTGGGCCCCGTTGGGGTCCCGTTCTGGTTGTCCTTAAACTTTATTCGCCCCGAAGACGTGGATAACTTGTTGAGTACCTATCCTTCTGAAGTTAGTACTCCTTTTAACATTTTAGAATTTTTGAAGCGTCCTTTGGCAAAGCCATTTTGCAATATTAGCCGGTCTACGACTAGTACTGTTAATTCTTATGGGATCGTGAACTCTTTTCCCTCCCGTCTTATCTGCAACCGAGTACTACTTGATATTATGGATGATACTCCCAAATCAAGTAGAGGGTGAATAGTGGAGGCATAACGTCTCTATCACGTTACATTGAAAGCGCGTCTCCTGTGCATATCTCAGAATGGCGTTTTTTCTCTTGCAATAAACAAATAATTTTCGCCTGTTTCACCCACGACAAAAGGGTAGACGATCCGTCTTATTTTTTTTCTCCATGATTTCGGCGGAACTTGTTACACTGATATTTCCCTAATTACGCACCTATGGACTCTATAAAAACTCTGGATTCCCTCAGAATAGAGAATCTATTTACTTTATTTTCATGTAGGAGAAAGCCCAAGAAAACTGCCAGGAAAAAACGCACAAGGAAGTCAATTTTTGAAATTTACGAGCCGAGTGAGCTGAAAAGGGGACACTTTACTGACTTCGACAACACCGTGAGTATACATATTTTAATACGCGGCTCTAATGACGAATGAGGCTAATTCAATGACCTGTTTTGGCAGATTCGAAATACCGATATTCCTGAAAGGATGCAGTTGAGGGACGTGCCTATCACTCCTGTACCGGATGGATCCGACGAATTGGACGAAGAGGCCGAATGGATTTATAAACAGGCTTTTTGTAAATCAACGACGTCCAACCAGGTCCTCTTCCGTTTGAAATTGGCTCATGTTTGGAGTGGTTCATGAAAATTTGAAACCTGTTTTCTTAGGAATGGGGTAATACGCTCGACACCCGAGGTCGGCCGAAAAAAGATCCTCAGACGATTGGCAAAATCAAAAAGGCTCTTGACTTCATGCGCAACCATCATTTTGAAGTTCCTTTTATTGCATTCTACCGTAAAGAGTACGTCTTACCAGAACTAAACATCAACGATTTGTGGCGTGTCTACAAATTTGACGCAAAAGTTCGTCCATTATAGATTTTTTTTCTGTAAGCGTCAGGATTTTCATTTCATTCTTGTTATTCCAGTGGTGTAAATTGAAAGAGCGTAAAAATACTCTCTTGGGCCTTATGGAAAGAATGAGGAATTATCAAACTGAACAACTGACCAAAAATATTGATGCTCCCATACCAGACAGCGTCAGGATCTTGACCGATGATGACATTCAAAGGTTCGAGGATTCCTTGATCCATTACTATCCGTCTGTCTTATCATGATCGTGAAATTCCAGGCTGAAGAAAGTGCAAACCACGGAAGAACTTAAAGACGTCCACACTCAATTTTTAATGTACTACGCCCATGATGTGAAAGAAATGTTGGAAATCGAGCGGAAAAAACGCAAGGAAGAAATTGCGAGGGCTAAAGCGAAAGCAAGCAGAATGGTATTCAAACGAGAAATTGAACAGTCTTAACCAAAAATTATACTCTTCTTTTAAAAGGCCGGAGGGGACGGTGAGGAAAATGAAGGGGAAGACGCCGCCGAAAACCCTCCCGAGCCGCTCGAAGAAGACAATCAACCTGAACCCATCAAGCACAGCATTCATTCCGGACCGTACGCTATGTGCCGAAAGGCAGGAATCGGTACTCGATTGTTACACCCTATAAACATCCGACGGGAACGCTATAAGTGATTATTTCCTAGGTGGTATGGCAAAGCGATTCGGACTGAAACCCGAAGAATTCGGGGAAAATTTACGTGACAACTATCAGCGTCACGATGTCGAACAGGAAAGCGCGAGTCCGCTCGCGGTTGCGAAGGAATATGTTTGTTCAAAGTTTCCCACGCCCGATGAAGTACTAAGAGCAGCGAAATTCATGGTCGCGTCTCAATTGGCTCGTGAGCCTTTGGTTCGTGGCTGCGTGAGGGATACATTTTTTGAGCGTGCTAAAGTCGACGTGCGTCCAACGAAAAAAGGAATTAAAGAAATTGACGAAAACCATCCATGCTACAGGTAATCATTCGGGGGTGAGAAATAAATTTTGGTTCTTGTTTATTGACTCTCGTGGAATTTTCAGTATGAAATATCTAAAAGGGAAACCCATCAGAGAATTCGCTAATGACCAATTCCTGAAACTCCACGTCGCAGCCGAGGACAAACTCATCAACTTGACAATTTGCGATCACATCGGCGGTCATACGTGCGGGTCTTTTATCGATGAAGCCAAGCAGCTGTATTTTAGGGTAGGCAATGAAGTGAGTGCGAGTATTATTGTGGATAATTAATTCTTGTTTTACCATAGGACGAATTCGTACAACACGTTCAAGAGTGGAATAATTTGCGACAAGAATGCGTGGAAATCGCCTTGAAAAAAATGCTGATTCCAGAGCTAATCAAAGATTTGCGCGGACGCCTGTTAGAAGAAGCAAAAGAATTCGTTTTGCGTGCCTGTGCGCGGAAAGTTTACAACTGGCTAAAGGTCCGTACTGCCCGCCGTCAGAGTGTGAAGAGTTTGAATCTCATTGAATATTTTTTCCCCCCATCAGATTGCTCCATTCTCCGTGGAATTCGGTGAAGACGATGACGACGACTGGGACACAAGTAAAGGGATTAGAGTCATGGCCGTTGCCTACGTACCCGACTTGGAACAGGCGTCGTTCGCTTGCATGGTAGCTCCCGACGGCGAGTGCACAGAATTTTTGCGTCTTCCGCATCTACTCAAGCGGAAAAATTCTTTCCGAGCCGACGAAAAAGCAATGAAAGAGAGCGACTTGAACGCCGTTAAAAACTTTATTTCCTCGAAGAAGCCGCACGCCATTGTCGTAGGTGGTGAGTCTCGCGACGCTTTAATGGTAGCCGCTGACTTGAGAGAGATCGTTGCGAACCTCGTGGAAGAAGACCAGTTTCCTACCATACCGGTTGAAATCATGGACAATGAACTAGCTAAGGTGTACGCAAACTCGTTGAAAGGTGAAAGTGATTTCAGGGATTACCCCTTGTTGTTGCGTCAGGCTATATCCTTGGGTCGGCGACTACAAGACCCTTTGGTCGAGTTTTCCCAACTGTGCACACCTGACGATGAAATTCTTTGTCTTCGCTTCCATCCTCTCCAGGATCAACTTTCTAAAGAAGATCTACTTGACACAGTCACGTTGGAATTCGTGAACAGAACCAACGAAGTCGGTGTCGACATAAATGAAGTTGTTCAAAATGCCTACTGTGGAAACTTAGTTCAATTTGTGTGTGGTCTCGGTCCAAGGAAAGGTGCTACGCTCATCAAAATTTTGAAGCAGACGAACCAGCGTCTAGAAAATAGAACTCAGCTTGTCACCATCTGTCACATGGGACCAAAAGTTTTCATCAATTGTGCCGGTTTCATCAAAATTGATACGAATGCTCTCGGTGACAGTACGGAAGCTTATGTGGAAGTACTCGATGGATCCCGTGTCCATCCTGAAACATATGAATGGGCGAGGAAAATGGCAGTGGATGCCTTGGAGTATGACGATGAAGACGCTAATCCAGCTGGAGCCCTTGAAGAAATATTGGATAAGCCGGAAAAATTGAAAGATTTAGATTTGGACGCCTTTGCAGAAGAGTTGGAGCGACAAAGTTTTGGCAACAAGAGCATAACGTTGTACGACATAAGATCGGAACTGAATCACAGGTACAAAGACTTGAGGATATCGTATCAATCTCCGGGCCCTGACCTTCTTTTCGACATGCTCACCAAAGAAACTCCCGAAACTTTCTTTATCGGTAAACTTATTACGGCTAACGTCATCGGCATTTCTCGAAGAAAGCCCGAGCCGGACCAACTAGACCGTGCCAATCCAGTCAGAAACGAAGAGACCGACTTGTGGCAGTGCCCATTTTGTCTTCAGAATGATTTCCCGGAGTTGTCAGAGGTATGGAGTCATTTTGACACAGGAGGATGCCCCTGGCAAGCCGTAGGGGTGAGGTTAAGGCTCGACAACGGAGTCTCTGGTTACATTCACATAAAAAATCTATCCGATAAGCACGTCGCTGATCCGACTCAAAGAGTGAACAAGGGCCAGCTGATTCACTGTCGAATTCTGAAAATTGATGTAGAGCGATTTAGTATCGAAGCGTCCAGCAAAAGTTCTGTTCTTTTGGACAAGAACCACGAGTGGCGCCCACAGAAGGACGCTTGCTACGATCACGAGGCCGAAGCTAAAGACATTGAAACTGAAGAGATTGTTAAAAAGAACAAACAGAAGCTCACGTACATCAAACGAGTCATTGTTCATCCTGCTTTCCATAACATTTCATTCGTCGAAGCGGAAAAATTGATGGCCACAATGGAACAAGGAGACGTCATCGTCCGTCCTTCGAGTAAGGGAGCTGATCACTTGACCGTCACTTGGAAAGTGAGCGACGGCATTTATCAGCACATTGACGTCAGAGAGGAGGGCAAGGAAAACGCGTTCTCGCTGGGCCAGTCACTTTGGATCGGCAATGAAGAGTTTGAGGACCTGGATGAAATCATCGCGCGTCACGTCAATCCCATGGCCTCATACATCAGGGACATGCTCAATTTTAAATATTACAAGGATACTGAAGGCGGACTCAAAGACAAGGCTGAGGAATATCTGAAGGAAGAAAGAAAAAGTAATCCATCCAAGATTCACTACGTCATATCTATAGCAAAAGTAATGAAGTTTTTTTTTGTTTTTTTTTTTTTTGCAATTCTATTCTCGTCTTGTGTCTTATTCTATTATTAATTCTCCATAGAATTATCCGGGAAAGTTCCTTTTGTCCTACTTGCCGAGAACGCGCTGTAAGCACGAGTATGTTAGCGTAACGCCCACTGGGTTCAGATTCAGAGGACAAATATTCGATTCTGTGAACTCTCTATTTCGATGGTTCAAAGAACACTTCAGGGATCCAATCCCTGGCACTCCCAGCACACCTCGTACCAACTCCGGATCAGCTAGAACTCCCTACACAACCCCAGGTTCAATGAGTGTCGGTGAGTACAAAGAGGGATTTGCGTCTCATTTTCGATCTAATGATCCATTTTTAGGTGGCATGAACCCAGATGTCATAAATCGTGTTGCTCAAAACATGCCCAGCCACATGTTGCAAAGTTTATCCCAAGTGGCGAGTCAAACGCCACACTATCCTCATACGCCAACAGCATTTTCTGTCCATCAGTACCCATCAACAGTAAGAAACAACTAAATCACAGCGATACGACAACCACTAACGCTGCATTTTTTTGCAGCCTTACACGCCTTCTGGCCAGACACCTTTTATGACTCCGTATGCTACGCCCAGATACACCGGTGGTATGACCCCGGGCCAACAGTCAGTGCTTACGTCGCACTCTCACTCTGTAGCGAGCCCTCAAACCTCGAGTCATAGTAGTCAAGGTGTCTTTTTACACCCCGGCTCCATTACACCCTCTTATAGGACGCCTTCTCAACACCAGTCGAGCGGCGCCAACTATTCGAGACATTCTACTACTCACGTCGCGGCTGAAGACTGGCGGAAAGCTGCCGAAGAGTGGGCGAGACATAATCGTGGTAGTGGAAGCAGTGTGGACGCCTCCCCGAGTAGTGCTCGCATGAGGTAATGTGAATACACCTATAATTTCTACGTGGGTGGATAAAAATAGGACAATTATTTTAATTGAGTGATTCACTAATATCAGGGGTACACCACGTGAAGACTACAGTAAAAAACTAGCCCATAGGTTCAATGATGGAGATTTTGCTTCGCCTAGGAGCGTTAACTCTCCCAGGTATCCACAGTGGCCAAAATCACACCACCAAAGCGGTCATTCCAGTTAGTAGAACATCATTTCGAACTTGAACCCAGAGCCACCCCATCTGTCCCTAATCAAATTTCATTTGCAGGCTACGAAGACGGCCGCTATGATCGAACTAGCCGATCCCCACGCGTACCGACTGGTCAACAGCCGGGTAAATACGACGCTTACGATGTAGGGAACACGAAATCTCCCAGGTTTTTACAAACTCCACGGTCCGGTCGTTCTACCCCGAGGACTATCAACAGTCCTCATTCGATGTCATTAGGCGATTCGACGCCTCTCTACGATGAAACTGTTTAGGAAAACATATTTTTTTATTGTTTTACTTTCCATTGTTGTATTATTTTCTAACGAAATGAACGCAGGGCTCTCGAGGATGTCTGTCAGGTGTTACATGGTTACATAGTTGGGCAGCGTGTCTCGGTGCGAGAGAAATCGTGTGCAATGAAAAATTTGAGCGCCTTATATCTCCATGCCGTGCTTCCCAAAGGCCTATTTATCTTACATTTGATGCACAATTTGGTGTTGAGCCGCTTCACCTTGAATATTCTGCTGTAGAGCAAGATTCTTAGGATGAAAGAAAAAAAAAGATAAGCGCACCAGGACTCTCTGCCACGACTATGAGAAATTCTTTTTTATTTAATCAATTACTGACAAAAATGTATTGTAATGATTTTATTTTTTTATACATTGGTGGAAAATTTTTCGTGGATTAATGCGTTGTGATGTGCTAAGGATATTAAATCGTAAATCGTACACCGTTACGAATTATTTATAGTATCTGGGGGCTATTCTGTAACTTTGAAGCATCGGATTTTCTATAAGAAAGTCACGACTTCGTCGACTTTTTAATGAGAATGAATTAATTCATACGACTTCCGACACCGTAAGTTTCAGAATCACCTCCCCCCCACCATATTCACTACTCCCTGAAACCAACATACAAATGGAAAATACGAGTTATGAAAATGAAAAAATACAAGGGTATAACCGGAAAGGGCGACGGCTGAATTCAACGATCAAAATCCGAATTTAGGCGGCCTAATGACATTTTGAAACTGGTACAGGGATACAGCGTTTCAAGAGCGGTCAAATAGCATATTTTACGAGTGGAACCAACCTTTTTCTAGGGCATCTTGATTTGCGACTGCGGTCACTTTTTGAGGCTCAACTGTTAGATTCTGTTTTTTGGGATCTTTTGTGGTTTGACTTTCACGTTGTTCGACGTTTTTTTGTCACTGCTCTTCTTCAGCCCACCGGGCTATTCGCTGTCAACAACCAAACAACTTGAGCATGTACGGAGGCCGGTGTACCGCTCTCCAAGAGAGCAAAGGAGCCACTACCACAATCGCCGCCGCCCCAGGTACCACATCCTGAGGGGCAAGTACGAAAGCGTGATAAATGAATTACCACTGGTGGTATCCACGAGACAACCATGTTAATTTTGATAGGATAATGCCGTGTTAAAATTATAACGCCCCTTCATACTTGTCCCCCTGGTCGACTTAGAGCGGGCCAGTTCAGGGAGGACCCGGCCACCCGGAGACAAGACCGCACTTCAGGGCAATTTGTACTCTTCATAACAAGCGCTTTTTTGTGGATGAATATTTTTGTGGTTAGAGCTTGTTGTAGTCGGTGCTGTTTATGGATAAACATTTTTAGTGTTTTTTTGTCGTTGGAGCTATATTTGTGTTAAGCAGCGGCATTTATAGAAGTACCTACCGTCCACGATCTCCTTACGTAAGCTACTATCACAATAAGTCCTAGCCCAGTGGCATAGCTTACCTGTCCCAGGCATTGATGACCAAGCACTTGCCTTTCTTTAATAGAAGCCGAGTATCTGAAAATAACGCTTTTGCCCGATAGGACTAGGGTCTCATGCACACTTGGCGGAAAGGGGGGGGGGGTCTTATCCGGCTATACCCTTACCTAAAATCTTGAAAACTATACTAAAATACTGTTATTGAATCAAAAAAGTTTGTCCACATTCTTATTAAAAGCGTTGATCTTTGTCGTAAAAGAGTCCCTGTCTTTTGCGGTTTGATTCGAAGCGCCATTTGAATGTAGACAAGTCCAGTGAACAAAATTGGTGGTTTAGCGAAATTTCGTCCGAGCGCTAATCGAGCGAACATTGGCTGTTAAAATCGCACTCATCGACGAAAGGGCCGAAGATCTTCATGGCCAGATCGAAAGGACACAGGCCTTCGCTTGGACAGCCCGGCAATGTTACTGGTCGCTCTTGGTGCATTGTGAGCAATTTCAACTCGTTACTGCACCTGGAAACCAAACAACGAGCAAATGGTGGGAAGGAGATAACCGCATGAATTTTTTCAGACTGACCTGTACAGTACGAAGACGATGTTGGAAGAAAACGCATCTATTAGAGATATCTTCCACTGCCGAATGTCTTTCAGACTGTCCTCCAGGTCATGTGTAAGTTTGAAATTATCCTTGTAGAGCCCCAGCCTTGAAATCAGCTTTAGTATGGTGCCTGAATGAGTGAAGTAGAAGACCGAGTCGTAACCGGTATTGTCATCCCTTAAGCGCAGAGAAATGGACAGTCAAGGACCGAAAGGGTGGACAATTGCGGCGTAAGACTCACCTTAAAAAATTAAAAATGTTTCTCGTCAGAGGACAGGCTTGGGCGTAATTTAATTCGTAACCGTAGCCATCCCTCCAGTAATATTTTAGTTCCTCCCCGTATTCCATGACCTGAACATTTCATTCGATGCATTTCCAAGGAAACCATAAAATCCAACCACGAATAAACTAACCCGGAAATCATCAGTTGAGAATATAGAGCACAATGGCGCCGCTTTCAAAGGACGCCAAGCCGTTTCAAAGCTGCATGTGACATACATAAGAAGCAAATCGTCTGTTAAAGCAGAGCATCGTTGAGAATGATAAGCGCAGATCACAGACGTACAAATGAATGAAAATCAACCGTAATTGAGCGGCTCGGAAAGATTTAATCGGGCCGAAACAGCCTCAATGGTCTGTTTGACGAGACCTACTGAGGTTTTGTATTTCTCCAACTCCCGCTGAGATTCCACGTTGTCCTTTACGTCGCTTTTCCATTTTTTACATAATTTGTAAAACTATACAGAGAAATGGCAAATTGAACGTTGATGAAACACATACAAATTGTGTAAGTTTACCCTAAGAATTGGATCCTTGTAAATTGATTCCGGAAACCAAACACGATTGTGACTGACCCATCGTCCAAATAAACCCACAGAGAACCAAAATGCGCTCTGTCGAGTTCTTTGAGTGTCAGTAGATTTAAACTGAGAAAATAAACTGATGAGTTTTATGAAAAAATTAAAAGAAACCCCCTTTTTTACAAGAAAAGTATCGTTGGAATATTCAACGTCCAGTAGGGAAGGAAATCTCTTTTGAAAACGCTCAGCCAAATCGATCATTTCATCTTCGCCCTCATGAGTTAGAGCTTTGTCCTCGTCACTTTCTATGGCAATTTCCCACTCCTTCAGTTTGTTTCGTTCATTCTCACAGTCTCCTAACAGACAAAAATATAGTCGTCTTTGAGACGGAAATAGTTTCAAAATGAGTAGAAATTATGGAAGGACTCGCTCGGATGCGTCAGTGTGCTTGTATTTTGGCTTGTGGGGTTGCTACCGTTATTCTGCAAGCTTTGACCGGGTTGAAATTATCGTGTTGATGAGATCAAGTTGAAGGAGCCACCAATACTTATGGTGGATTTCACCACCTCGGCTCGACTTAATAAAGTCGAGCCTTGTTTAAATAAAATGCAATGATTTTTTTCTTCAAGTCCAACCTTGAGCCGAGGTGGCGAAATCAATCTTTAGACAAGCACTTGTTCTACTTGTTGTTGAAGTGACGTTATAGAAAAGGAAAAATATCAGAGGCAAAATCATCAGCTTTTCATGGGATCGATCGGATTCACGAAATACTGCCCCCCCCCCCAAGTAAACAGCAACTATGCAATACGACAAGCAAGTTTAGAGGACGAAAAATCAGTTACTGCAGCATAATAAATAGACGGTTCAATGACAAGTTTGCCTGGTCTACAGGGGTGAAATTTCTACTTGATTGTGAGGTTTCTAGGGAGGGGGGTTGAATCTTTCAAAAATTAAAAATATTTATTCAGGTTAAATTACTAGTATTCTTGCAGCACAGTCAGACAAGCGTATTATTGTGACGGTCACAGCAAAATACTCACCGGCGCGTTCAAAATTGCCAGGATTTGTTAATGATTTTCATAGCAACCTAAAAAACCAACAATTTTCAGTGGAACTGACAAAAAGTGGTTGGAGCTTCAGTTAGGCTCTCCGTACGCCTATTTACGCGGCGCCTGATTTTGATACGTCTGAAATTTGATCCGAAAATAGCCTGTCTCTAGGATTCAATGAACTCTGTTTGAAAGTAAACGTATTTGTGGATACAAGCTGTAGCGGTTTGAGTAACTTGAGTAAAGGGAGATTGTGGTTGTAGCGGAGGGCGAGTGGAAATCCAAAAACAAGAGAAAGCGTCTACTTGTGAACGTTTTTAGGTCGCCTGTGTGTACAGCTGGTGCACCCCGCGACAAGTTGGAGCAGGCTCATCGAACACATACCTAACGTCATTTTTCTTGCAATCCTCTTTCGCCTAACAACTTGCCCTTCCCAATGCACGCGGTCCTGTTTATATGCCACAACTCAAGGAACCTTCGGTTTTTGTACTTCCTCTCGGAATTCAGTGGTGATGGTTTGCACTCCTGGGTGCAAGTGATGCCTAATCGAAATCAAAACGAACCTAAATACTTTTCCGACGAATCGGTCACTCCACGAAGAAACTTCAGCCGGGTTTCCACGTTTTTCTTGAATTTCCTTCCTGGCGTTCTCGTTCCATGCCTAATTACGCCAAGTATCTTGACAGGATGACAGCCTGAATATGACAAATGAAATCCTAAATGACACGGAAATTCTTGAAAGAATATAAGTCAATTTATCAAACCTTCGAAAAATGGTTGAGAATCGTTCAGGTTTGCCAAAAACCTGTAGGGTGTTTTCGTACCAAGATGCTTCTCGAATCCAAAATTATTGTAAGAGCCGCAGTCTTTCCCAGTGAACGATGATGTTAGTGTGGCCAGATGAAGAACAATGAGCAGAGCACGAAACATCACTCGGAGGTCTAGTTGAGGAGAACCGTACGAGTTATGAAAAGAAAAACCACTCATATGAAGTTGGAAAATTGCCTAAATTACAAATCTACTCAGTTCTGTAATTTTGGTGCTCATCAACAAGATCCACCAGTGCCGACGCGATTGAAAAGCAAATTGTGCCGTCGTGATACGGTTTCGTTGAAATCAACGTAATCATATCAAGGTCAAGGTTAACGAAAACGAAGAACAATTTTTGCGGCGCGTCAAGATTGTGGAAGATTGTCTGAGTTGTGGAAACGATTGGCTAACGTTTTACGTTACTCACCCGTTTGGTGGCTGCAGGGGCGCAAGTAGCCAAATATTTTGGGGGGGGGGTGTGAGAGTCAATTTTACCACCTGGGGCCCTAGTTAGAGTTGTAGGGAAATAATCCCGCAAGCGGTATCCAAGGACGCTTCATCAGAAATAGTATTATCTCGCCATAGCAACCACCTCACGTGAGTTTTTCCCGACAACTCGGAATAATTTTTACCACTTGACCCCCCCCCCCTCCCATTTCGTTTTAGCAGCCTGCCCCCCCTTTTCTGTAACTTTTAACGCGTGCGTTAGCGAAATAAACAAGGTGAATAATTGAAAGTAATCAGCTGAGAAAATTTGCTAACACACGCGTTAAGAGCTACAGAATAGCCCCCCTGCCTCTGATCTAAGAAGCATTTTGTTTGGCTCCATAGACTTCCAAGACAAGTAGAAATAAGCTAACGATAGAGACTAAGGAATTTGGATAAATAATAGATAATTATGAAGGTAGGTACTTATTTCGACGACTTCTCATCACCTTGTTGATTTTCACAGTAAAAATAAATTATCATTATTATGATTATTATTATGTTAAGGAATTTGGGAAAAATTGGCGAAGAGGTTAAATTAGCATCAGCTTTGTGGAAACAGGAATGGAATTTTTCTTGCCTCAGTTAACTTACACCAGCGAGCTGATTTACAATCGAGGAAACTAGTTATAATTTTTTTGAGATTTAGCTAATTAAAAAGAAAACGCTGCAAATTCTTCACATGGGTTTATTATTTATGAATGCAGCAAGATCCTGGTCGAAATTACATGGAAAGTGACACCCGTAACCCAATGATCTCAAAACCTTTGAAAAACCCCATTTTGGACCCGATTTTAAGTTAACTGATCAAGCTGGCACCAACTAGACCCCAGTGTTTTTATTGTCATGGGTGCGAATTCCATAAGAAAGTTGCGAAAGAGCAATCTTAGGGCAAAATATGTCCGGATGGCGGACGGATATTCCGAAATCGGATCTAGACATGCTATAACGTACAAGAGCGAAGTTTGAAGGTGGGTTGTTAAAGTATTGTCCTGAATAAAAATATAGGTGTATTACATGTATATGTAGAATGAATAATAAACCCATATCCGAACCCGAAATCCGTTAACGCTAGTTTTGACTAGTTTCCTTCTTCTTCTGTTCTTCCACCTTCATTCAGGAAGAAGAAGAAGAAGAAAAAGAAGAAGAAGAAGAAGAAAAAAGAAGAAGAAGAAGATGGAGAAGAAGAATAAAAAAAAACAACAAACTAGTATTAACTAGTCAAAACTAGTTTTAACGGATTTCGGGTTTTGATTGTAATATACCACATACTAATATACCAATATAATACACCAAAATAATGAAAAATATGATTAACAAACGAATAATAGTATCAAAGTTTTATTTTCCTCATTTACATCGACGACCATCGCAACGACAATGAATCCAGATTCAATGTTGCAGTTACTTCAGCTTCATTAAACAACTTGACGAGTGAATCGAGGCGCTCGTCTCCCATCGTGGAGCGAAGGTAGTTCTTGACAAATTTCAACGAGCTAAATGATCTCTCAGCGGATGCGACACTAACAGGAATGGTACTAAGGTACCGGACAATCAAATTGGCCAAAGGCAACGCGTCACGCAGTTTTTCTGATGCCAGAAACAATGCCGAATAGGTCAGGGGCTTTTCAGAGCAAGATGCTCTCAGGATTTCTATTTCACTCATCCAGCTCTCGATGTCCCGGCTCTTATTTTGCATGTGAGAGGGCAACAGCTCGACAGTGCTTACAATGTTTTTTAATGAAACTGTGGATTGCCCAAGTGTGACCTGGACAAAAGATTAAAGGGAAGTCATTAAGTAATGTTAACATTAGAGTAAAGCGGCCCATACACGTACAATAAATATTGCGCAAACTAAGGGTTGCACAATTAAATTGAATTTGATGAGAAAAGAAAGCTCACTCCCACTAACAAATGTTTTATTTCGTGACCGCGGTTTCAGCTTAACGCCATCTTCAAACGAGCCAACGAAAAAACAACAACACAACAACATGTGTTGTTGTTTTTTCGTTGGCTCGTTTGAAGATGGCGTTAAGCTGAAACCGCGGTCACGAAATAAAACATTTGTTAGTGGGAGTGAGCTTTCTTTTCTCTTCAAATTGATGGATGCTCCCACACTTCCGGCCTAATAATTCATTATTAAATTGAACGTTTGTGGGTTGTATTGATGAGTTGCACAATATAATGAACGACACATTTTTTATCCGTGAGGCGTGAACATCTGGAAAAAATATTGCGCAAACTAGTTTGTGCAATAATATTGTGCGTGTATGGGCCCCTTAATCTTTACCTCCATAACTGGATAAATTGAATCCAGTAGTTTTTTCAAATGCTCTGACAGTGACAAAACAAGGGAATCCAACACAAGTTTAACTGTCGTTTAACTGGCCCGTTACGATGGGCGTCGTAGGTAATTTGAGTTTCTGCACATTCGTCTAGTTTTCTTGGTGTCTTTCGACGTCGGTGGCGCCGATTGAATTCTGTGACAACGGCTGGGTCTCTTTGCTTTGCGAATTCTGATATTGATGTAATAAAATTAACAACGAGCAATGACTCTACAATGAGATTAATTTCTGTAATGGACGTATGTAAAAACAAAAATTAATACGTCAGGAGAAAAAGATGGCGGGGATGGTTGCGTACGGGGGGCCCGGGCCGGTTAGGTCTTAAAAAGCCATTGAAAGAACAACGAAATACAATCTTGAAGCGCCTTTTGGCAGAATCAATTTTTTTTTAAACCCACAAGACACACGAGAAAGAAGTTTGCACTCTTACCTTTATCTTGGCAGAAGAGGAGGAGGGCTGCGGCTCAGGAAATGGGAGTCCGCGGATTTTTTTGCAAGCCAACAATTGCTGGTTCTCCGACTTTCGCGACGCGTACAGATTTTCCTCCGTGCACAGATATCTCATGCCGTTTTTTACTGTCACTATAAAACACTCCGTTACACTCCCCACACTGCACCTTAAAGCGATTACTTCTTGCTCTCTTCATAACGTACCCTACCTATGAACCGCCCTGACCGACCGAATAATACGAATACGAGGTAAAATTGTTAGTACAACACGAAATGCACGAATACGAAAACGAAAGGCAAAGCAGGGTGTTGAGAGGGTGATTCGCTTAGAGCGCGAGTAAAAGAGCTGATTCAGCAGTGCCTTTTGTTCCCTCTTCCAAAAATAAAAAAATTTCGCTCCGGCAGCTGGCGGTCCCTAAGCCGTCCCAGAAGTAGTAATGTTGAGACCATGATTTGTTTCGTTAATGTTCGACCCTCCCTCGTACTGTTTGCTGCCGGGTTTGTTTAAGCTGAACTTAATGGGAATCAAAGGCTATTTCAAAATGGAATCATCATACCGAATATAGTGCTTCTGGAACCAACTGGTGATTTGTAGTGATTTTTTTTACCATTTCAACCCCTATTTTCCCCCCTCCACCTTGACCGATTTGGCCCAAATGCAATACCGACGCCGGTGTCTTATGACTAATGATTTTTTTAGATAAAGCGCGTTCCGCTAAATTAATTTCTACGAGAGTTATCGTGCTAACAAGACCACAGTCTTACTTCCACTCCGGGGGCACCACCCCCTCCACCTTGACTTTTTCAAAAAATTAAAATGGGAATCAAAGGCTAGTCCAACATGGAGTATACGTATCGAATATGATGCTTCTAGAATCAACTGGTGATTTTCAGTGATTTTTTGACGACTTCAAGCCCTATTTTCCCCCCCTCCACCTTGACCGATTTGGCCCAAATGCAATACCGACCGGGGTCTTATGACTACTGATTTTTGTGCCTAAGCGCGTTCCGCTAAATTAACTTCTACGAGAGTTATCGTGCTAACAAGAAAACGGTCATAAAGATATATATATATATATGAATTCCGGCAACCACTAAATTCGTGTTCTAGAGGTACTGAAACATGAAAAAAACATGTCATGACCCATGTTTGCCACCATCACGACGAGACCAATAGTGCATTTTGACATAAATGAAATGCACTAAAAGGGTATTCTTCCTTTTCGGCGAGCCACGCCACGCGAGTATATTTTATACCCCCTTCCCACCCGTTGAATGATTGAACATAATTATTTTATTGATCTGATCGCTATTTTAATTTTTTGCTCAAGGAAGCTCTTGATACTTTGTCTGTCCGGATAGTCAATTATCTGGACTGCTAAGGAAAAATTAAATTTGTCCTTGAAAAAAATGAATAAAGCGATATTACTGAGTAGTTCTGAATTTGCGTGTCCCTTTGATTTTTCCATTGAATTAGATGTACCATGAACCTATACTTTTGTGGGTGTCCTGTACTTAAATTAAAGTATTTTTCGCACGAATCTATGTGGAACTATCTATTGGTTGGTTCCAATTAGTCTGAAAAACCTGAGTCCTATACTGCAGTCTGCAGTCGGGCTGAAATTGATTTCCAGCGCCAGTGAGCCACTTCTGCTTATTAAACGCATTCCATTGCATTAAACTATCATTGACTTGTTGCTAACGAGCGACTCATCTACCACTTGGATGGTTCTCCAGATATAATTACCACCTGCCACCTGGATGGTTCTACGATGCGATATGCAGAAGTAAACAGACCACTTACCAAAGTAGGTAGACATTTACCACTTTGGTGTGTATATGTTACCGGGAATGTCGTGAATCAGGAAATCACGTGAATGAGGAAGTTTCATGGGTCAGAACTTATTCATAAATTTATTTTTTAAGGTTAATTTATGCTAAAATAGAGCATAAATCGTGATCCGTTCGTAGAACAACCCAACAGTTAATAAATACGCAATTTTTGAAGTTTTAGGTCATTTCAAACACGCCAGCTAGCATGTTTGTGTCATATGCGCCTTCCAAAAAAAATCCGCCTGTAACGTTGCTGTTGGAGAGCGGTTTGTTGTGTTTCTTTGCCTTATTTTCTACTAGAGCTCTCCGATAATAAAATAATGGAGGATAAACAGATGAGCTATTTAGAGGCATGAAAAGGACAGAGAATACAACGGATTTTCCGTAGCGGAAAATGTTCGTTTTGGCGGGATTTCAAATATTCCAACTTTTGTTAAGAAAAAAAAAATTTCCGAAGGGGTTTAAATTTTTATTTATCTATTTACATGGAAAGATTGATATGCCTAATCGAAAAAAAATATTTTTGGAAAATGTGAAACTTCCTCATTACTAGGGAATCACGAGATTCCCTGCATCCCTCAGTGAATGACGTTATTTCCTAGGGATTGACGTTAATACCTAAAATGGTCAGTCAATGTTGTTTATCTTTACATTCTTCCATGGAATTCACGACATTTCCTAGTCATTCACGTGAATTACTGGTCGTTGTCAGGAAATGTTGATAGAGAGTAATCAGTTCGTAAAATCAAATGTATTTCCATGGTATGGTAACTCTAATCGCCAATTTCACCATGTGGGAGTTAGGCTAACTCCATGATTGACTGGATGAGTAAATCAGCTAGCCAATCATGGAGTTAAGCCTAACTCTCGCATGGTGAAATTGGCGATTAGAGTTACCATACCATGGAAATACATTTGATTTTACGAACTGGTTACTCTCTATCAACATTTCCTGACAACGACCAGTAATTCACGTGAATGACTTGGAAATGTTGTTATAAACAACAATCCCTAAAATCTTCAGGAAATAACGTTATTTACTAGTAAATGACGTTATTCCCGGCTATGTGTAGTCATTAACGTGATTCCCTAGTAATTCACGTGATTTCCTGATTAACGACATTCCCGGTAACATATACATCCGCTAAAAATTGAGGTAAAAATTGTAAGACATGGTCCCCCCCCCCAATGTTATCCACTTAAAAAGGGGATTTTACCACCCGAAAGTACAATTCGGAGCAAATTTTACCACCTGAGAAATCATTCACCGAATTTTGGGGGGGTGTCACACCCCCCCCCCCCCAATTTGCGCCCCTGGGTGGCTGAGGGACGAGTGGCCCGTTTTCACCGGCTTAAAATTAACCCATTGGGCCATGATATTATATAAAGTTGTAAACGGAGTCACGCGGCAGTTGAGTTTTTTGGCAACGGAAACGCCGAGAAAGAATCACTAATTGGGTACCTACACACAAAATGGAAGTTTCTTGACATTTTTGAGTGACTGTCGTTGGTCGGCGGGCAAGGCCATGGTTTTGGGGGGATGCACATGATTTTCGGACCAGCCCATAACTCGCGTTAAAGTGCTCTGTCCGGGCTGATGCTCTGCATTCAAATTCTGACCTGGTCTTCAAGCCATAAGAATTTGGATACGACCGGGCTATTTGCTGGCTCCCTTCCCACGGCACTGGGTAAGTCGAATTCAGCGGACCAGCCCATAAGTCGCGGTAAAGTGCTCCAACCGAGCTGACTTTCTGCATGGAAACTCAAAAATTGTGATGGCTGTACTGCCACCCGATTAGGTTTAAGGTTTGAATACAGATCGGAAGCCCCGGTCGGATCACATTAACGCGAGTTGTGGGCTGGTCCGCAGAATTCGACATGCGCCCAGTACAGTTGGAAGGGGGTCAGCAAATAACCAAATCGTAACAAAAATTTGATGGCTTGTAGGTACATGTTTATATGGGCCTATGTTTGTTTATGCTCCTTGCGCCTTTCTTGTTTCAGGAAAGATAAATACTTCCTCAACGTGCGTTCTCTGCACTGGTAGAAGAAGGTTTCCACCGCTCAGTTCAACGGTTCCTAGCTTCTCGCAAACAGCTTGTGCCTACTTTTGGTCCTCTATTGGAGGCGAGCAGCGCCGCCAGCGCTGTGTCAATGGCAAGAAGATGAATTAATACAGTCCAGATCAAATGTAAACAAACCTCTTGATTACAAGGGAGCTTGAGTTCAGTTTTGTTACTTTAGTGCGTTTTTGCTTATTTATTTTTACTTTTTTTCGCGAAAATGCTGAGAATTGACGAAATTTGTGAAGTGTGCGATTGCACCCATAAATCTAGAAATTTCATGGAGGCCGAAGAACTTATAGCTGCTCGTTTCGTTGTCCTCACAGGCAGGGAAATTGCCTTCAGATGGTGAAGGCATTCATCTCGCGTGCATCGCTAGGAGCTCTTCATCGCCTGACAAGACTTACCAGGTTGAAGGAGTTATAGCGAGCCAGGCCAATTGTTTGAGTGTGACTAAAGTCAAGTGTACTAATTGTAAGGCAGGAGTCATGTAGCTCAGGCTCTTCCAAACACGTTGTTGCCTCCTTGATGTCCGTCAGCCGGTATGTGGTAGTTCTCACATTTTTTGCTTTGCTTGAATAAGGCACCTACTTCTACAACAAGTACTACACAAGTATACACCCTGGGTTGCCAAGCATAGCAGACAAAACCAAAGAAATTTCGGCCTCTGGCTTGGCCTGCTCTTGGCTTACGGCAACAAAGAAAAATTATAAAACTGTACCGGTTCATTCTTTCCCGGAAATAGTAGTGGAAAAAGTTCCTAAATTAGAAGAAAATCATGGACCGAAGTGCTACGGCTACGTGACACGCACCAGATATCCTCTTTTTTCTCTCACACTCACCAAGCCACACAACGTGTGAGACAAACAGGGTGTTTAAACAAATTTTAAATGTATGTTCCCCTTCAAACACATAAAAAAAAAATTCAAGAACTACAACATACCGGTTGACGGGCACCAAGGAGGCAACAACGTGCTTGCAAGAGCCTGAGCTACCTGCCTTACAATTACTACACTTGACTTTAGTAAATCTCAAGCAACTGACCTGGCTCGCTAGAACTCCTTCAGCCTGGTAAGTCTTGTCAGGCGACGAAGAGCTCCTAACGATGCACGCGGGATGAACGCCTTCACCATCTGAAGGCAATTTCCCTGTGAGGACAACGAGACCGGCCGCTATAAGTTCTTCGGCCTCCTTGAAATTTCAAGATTTATCGTTAAGAATTTCGTCAATTCTCAGCATTTTCGCGAAAAAAAAGTAAAAATAAATAAGCAAAAACGCACTAAAATAACAAAACTGAACTCAAGCTACCTTGTAATCAAGAGGTTTGTTTACATTTGATCTGGACTGTATTAATTCATCTTCTTGCCATTGACACAGCGCTGGCGGCGCTGTACGGTAGATTAGTGATGAGTCAGCAGCTCGATCCCCCCTAGGGGTTGGTCCCTATGATATTGTTATCAGCTATCTACAATGGGGTTCGATCAGGCATCGTCGCTTAACGGAGCAAAACTGATGGTGAGGAGAGACTTATTAATTATAATTCAAAGTAAAGTTTCCATTTGGTATTAAAGGTTGATGTATTTCCTAAAGGGCATTGCCGTGGGGCTACAAAGGGCAGTAAAAATAAGGAAGAACGTGAAAGCGGTTCAGTGATGTACTATGAAAAAAGTGCCACCGCGCCAATGAGTCATCCAATCTCCACCAAATTTGGCATGGTGGCATTCCAACACAATCCCCAGGTGCCACTTTTTTCAGAGTACAAGCGCGGTGGCACTTTTTTCAGAGTACATCACTGAACCGGTGCGGGGGGAAGTACCAGTACTTGAAATAAATTTGATGTTTTGAGCTCGGTGGCACCTAGGGACTGTGTTGGAATGCCACCATGCCAAATTTGGTGAAGATTAAATGACTCATTGGCGCGGTGGCACTTTTTTCAGAGTACATCACTGAACCGGTGCGGGGGGAAGTACCAGTACTTGAAATAAATTTGATGTTTTGAACTCGGTGGTACCTAGGGATTGTGTTGGAATGCTACCATGCCAAATTTGGTAGAGATCGGACGACTCATTGGCGCGGTGGCACTTTTTTCAGAGTACATCACTGAACCGGTGCGGGCGGAAGTACCAGTACTTGAAATAAATTTGATGTTTTGACCTCGTTGGCACCTAGGGATTGTGTTGGAATTCCACCATGCCAAATTTGGTGAAGATTGGATGACTCATTGGCGCGGTGGCACTTTTTTCATAGTACATCACTGAACCGGTGCGGGGGGAAGTACCAGTACTTGAAATAAATTTGATGTTTTGACCTCGTTGGCACCTAGGGATTGTGTTGGAATGCCACCATGCCAAATTTGGTGGAGATTGGATGACTCATTGGCGCGGTGGCACTTTTTTCATAGTACATCACTGAACCGCTTTCACGTTCTTCCTTATTTTTACTGCCCTTTGTAGCCCCACGGCAATGCCCTTTAGGAAATACATCAACCTTTAATACCAAATGGAAACTTTACTTTGAATTATAATTAATAAGTCTCTCCTCACCATCAGTTTTGCTCCGTTAAGCGACGATGCCTTCCCGAATGAAGGCCAGGCCACCGAGTCTCACCACTTTTCTCCAATATTACTTCCCCAGCACCTTGTTTTTAACACTTTCCTTTCATGGAAACACTTCCGCCGAGCATCTTTTCCAGAGGTTGTTATAGTTAAATATTTCGCTAAATATTTTAAATTATTTTTCCCCCGAGAGCTATGATTTTTTCTGATCGAACCCCATTGTAGATAGCTGATAACAATATCATAGGGACCAACCCCTAGGGGGGATCGAGCTGCTGACTCATCACTAATCTACCGTATAAGTGACTGATCAGCCCGTCGCGTCGTTACAGCAACTCTTCTGGCAACTGTCACTCGTCACTCGGTCTTAATAAAGTGTTCTACGTCCACCGACCATCCACATGAGGAAAGAGACAACTTTAACGAAATATGAAACCTCGCCTCCCAAGACTAAGTTCAAACTCATCACACTGCATTCCATTCATAATTATCTGTTTTCAAGGACTAGCTAGAACGGTGGTAAACCGTGTTGTAAGTGTCAATGCCAATCAATAATGGTAGAACTAATAATAAAACGAGGCCATAAAGTCTATTTAGTGTAGAATTATATTCAAAAGTGTACGCGACGGGTCGGTTTGAGGCAGGCGTAGCGTTCGGGGCGGTGGGGTTTTATTTTTCGCGATGTAAAACGCTACCATTGTTAAATTTGGTCGTGAATATCAACAGAAGGCAAAGTTTTTTTTATGTAGCTGTATATTCTCGCTAAATGTAATAATAAAAATCCAATAATAAATCCCAAAATAGATTTCCTAAAGTGACATTGTTTTCCCAGAAATTTATCGGGGACGGGCACCTTTGGTTTGGCATCCAAATGGTCATGAACGACGCAAAAGAGTCAGTCGTCGTTCCGTCAGTGCTGGGTCTGTCTAAAACGCGGATCTGCAAGATTAACACCTCGCATCTGCAGATCTGCAGATTAACACCTAAAATTCCGTAATTCAACGAAAATGAGACTACAATTGAAAAAAGTTTTGTTCCGACAGCAGCCTGTCGGGAAAAGTGCATTTCATTCATGCGACAATCGAGTCAAACCTCATAAGTTAGAACGATATCAATCAACTATGAATCACATTTAGGCCGTGGTATAGAAAGTCAAAATCATAAAATCGTGTTTCTTTTTACCGCAGGCCCCTTTTTTTGGCACCAACTGAGGGGGAACAAAATGATGAAAATGAAACACAGTCGGTTTGGTTGCCTATACGATATGGGAAGGTGGACTCTTGTTAGAGGAGTTATTTGCAATTAAAATCTTTATCCCGGCCTAAATTTCATTCATAATTGATTGATATCGTTCTAACTTATGAGGTTTGACTCGATTGTCGCATGAATGAAATGCACTTTTCCCGACAGGCTGCTGTCGGAACAAAACTTTTTTCAGGTTACGTTAATTTTCAGACCAGTTAAATTAGGTTAAAAGGCATGTCACAATTTCACGATTGCGCAATGCGGAGTGCCTGGGTTCGAATCCGAAACAATTTTTTTTAAATTTTTTTTTGTTCCTCCCTTTTTGGCCCACCTCAGGATTTTTTACTCAATATTTATTAGGCTGTAGGCAAATCAAATAAAAGAGACGGCTCAAAATTCAGTGTCAATGAAATTTTTTGGTAATTGGGTGGTCCAGTAAGGCATAGCGTTAATTTAATAGCTCCCCTCCGCCGAGAACTCCCCTGCCATATCAACGGATTTGGTTCACAAGGGTCTCATACGAAAGCGCGTTCATTTTTCATTACTCGTGTCAATTTTGGGGGCAATTGCAGCAACAGCCGTGATATATATATAGCAAATCGAACAGACCTCGGATTCGTGTTCTAGGGGTTCTGAAACGTGAAAAAAAAGTATCACAGCCCATATGTGCGACCATCAGGGCGAGACCAATAGTGCATTTTTTGAATGAAATGCACTAATAAAGTTAAAGTAGACCAATAATAGGCACAACATTACCGATCATATTTTAATAAGACAATATAGTCCAGTCAAATCGTATAAAAAAAATACCATACGTGGACAAAAATCTCGTCTTTGATTTTTTCACTTCATTCTATGTTTTTTGGGGTGAGGAACACGAATCTGAAGAGATCCAACAAAATTTCCTTGTGCGTTTTGAGAAAATCGCGAAAAACTGATAATTGTTGGCACTTTTTTTAGTTTTTCGCTTGCAACTGCTCAATGACGCATTCTACGGAAAATTGTACCCTGTTCTTTTTTGAAGAGCATCAAGTTCTGCGTCGAATCATTTTTTCTTTTGTCGCAATTGGCCCAACCCTTTCGCCGGTATTGATTTTTTTGAAATGGTCATTTTTACTCGCTTTTGGCAAAATTGTGTGAAAAAATAAAAGTAGTTCAAATCTCAGTTGAGTGATGTAATCTCTGACGCTACCTATAATACTGGTGATTTGTTGAGTTTTAACATTTGTGGACAAAGTTGGTGGGCATAGCCACTTTTTTTTTAAACAAAACCTATTTTCATCGCCCTGTACAGAATATTTTCCGGGCCTTGAAAAATTTGGCAAATGGGGTTTCTGACTGTAAATTTTACCAGCTTTCATTGAAAAATAGTGCAATTTTCATCGAAGGTTTCGTTCGATAGTTATAGGCAAAAACGTTCGGCTGAAGAAAGGAGTTATTGGAAAATTACTCATTTTTCGGATTTCTCACTGCGTTTTATTGCCACTTATCGGGTCCTTATAAAAACGCCATACATGACTTCTTATAGGAAATTTAACGAGCTTTCACATGAGTTCCTTTCAATTTTAATCGGATGGATAGTGGATAGTGGTTTTTGGTCCGCCTTTTTTCGCTTTTTCGTCGCATAACTGATACCACTGATTTTTCCTGTAGGTTTTAAGGCTTTTCACTTATGTAAAATTCAATTCTGAACCACTTTGATTTCATGACATTTCCCGATTGGAACAGCCGTTTTTAAGCTGCTGCTGCCTTAGTAATTTTTATCAATTTTACCAAAAGTGGCTAAAAATGACCATTTAAAAACAAATCAATTCCGGTGAAACGGTTGGGTCAATTGTGACAAAAGAAACAACGATTCGACACAGAATTCAATGCTTTTCAAAAAATGAGAGGGTAACATTTTCCGTAGAAAGCGTCATTAAGGAGTTATGAGCAAAAAACTGAAAAAGTGCCAAAAATGAGCAGTTTTTCGCGATTTTCTCAAAACGCACAAGGAAATTTTGTTGGATCTCTTCAGATTCGTGTTCCTCACCCCAAAAAAAAGTAGAATAAAGTGAAAAAATCGTAGACGAGATTTTTTTCCACGTGGAACTACCGTTTGACTGGACTAATAATGAAGCGACACACTCGAACAATCACTTTTACTTCATTCGCTCAGACTTCAATTGCGTGCAACAGCTAATCATTCCATTTACAAAAATTTGCTTAAATTTTGACGCTTCCATGTAAATACAGCAGGCACCCCCCCCCCCACCGTGCAGATCTGCAGATTCATAAAAGCCTGCAGATCGGCCACTTAGCGGTAATTCTTCAGTCTCAAAATGCATACTAAAGCTAATCCAACAATTTGTGATGATTCACCTCAATTTTGACCCCTCCTTGTCAATTGCAACAAGCTCTTACCCCCCTAGCCTGCAGATTCATAAAATCCTGCAGATCGGCCACTTAGAGTTAATCTTACAGCATGAAAATGCATAAAAGAGCTAATCCAACAATTTGAGATGATTCACCTCAATTTTGACCCCTCCTGGTCAATACAACAGGCACTTCCCCCCGTAGCGTGCAGATCGGCCACTTAGCGTTAATTAATAAGCCTCAAAATGCATAATAGAGCTAATACAACAATTTAGGATAATTCACCTCAATTTCGACCCCTCCTTGTCAACAGAACAGGCACTTCCCCCCGTAGCGTGCAGATATGCAGATTCATAAAAGCCTGCAGATCGGCCTTTTAGCGTTAAAATTTCAGCCTCAAAATGCATACTAAAGCTAATCCAACAATTTGAGATGATTCACCTCAATTTCGACCCCTCCTTGTCAATACAACTAGCACTTCCCACCGTAGCGTGCAGATCTGCAGATTCATAAAATCCTGCAGATCGGCCACTTAGAGTTAATCGTACAGCATGAAAATGCATAATAGAGCTAATACAACCATTTAAAATAATTCACCTAAATTTTGACCCCTCCTTGACAATACAACAGGCACTTCCCCCCGTAGCGTGCAGATCTGCAGATTCATAAAAGCCTGCAGATCGGCCCCTTGGAGTTAATCGTACAGCATAAAAATGCATAACATTGCTAATACAACAATTTAGGATAATTCACCTCAATTTCGACCGCTCCTTGTCCATACAACAGGCACTTCCCCCCGTAGCGTGCAGATCTGCAGATTCATAAAAGCCTGCAGATCAGCCCCTTGGAGTTAATCGTACAGCATAAAAATGCATAACATTGCTAATACAACAATTTAGGATAATTCACCTCAATTTCGACCGCTCCTTGTCAATACAACAGGCACTTCCCCCCGTAGCGTGCAGATCTGCAGATTCATAAAAGCCTGCAGATCGGCCTTTTAGCGTTAAAATTTCAGCCTCAAAATGCATACTAAAGCTAATCCAACAATTTGAGATGTTTCACCTCAATTTCGACCCCTCCTTGTCAATACAACAGGCACTTCCCCCCGTAGCGTGCAGATCTGCAGATTCATAAAAGCCTGCAGATCGACCTTTTAGCGTAAAAATTTCAGCCTCAAAATGCATACTAAAGCTAATCCAACAATTTGAGATGTTTCACCTCAATTTCGACCCCTCCTTGTCAATACAACAGGCACTTCCCCCCGTAGCGTGCAGATCTGCAGATTCATAAAAGCCTGCAGATCGACCTTTTAGCGTAAAAATTTCAGCCTCAAAATGCATACTAAAGCTAATCCAACAATTTGAGATGTTTCACCTCAATTTCGACCCCTCCTTGTCAATACAACTAGCACTTCCCACTTTTACCAAGGACTGGCAGAACGGTTAGTTTATTGACCAACGTGCATTCTGGCGTGTTTAAAAATTTGTGTCCGGGTTTCACGTGTTTGATATTTGGTCGACTCATAGTTATCTTCTTGTAAGCTCCGATTAAGTGGTGCCCCTGCAGAAGTAGGCGTAGATTATACATGTGATATGATGTCGTGCACTTGTGTTTATGAATCTGCAGATCTGCACGCTACAGTGGGAAGTGCCCGTTGTATTGACAAGGAGGGGTCAAAATTGAGGTGAATTATCCTAAATAGTTGTATTAGCACTATTATGCATTTTTAGGCTGTACGATTAAGTCTAAGTGGCCGATCTGCATGATTTTATGAATCTGCAGATCTGCTGCTACGGGGGGAAGTACTAGTGGTATTGACCTGGAGGGGTCAAAATTTAGGTGAATCATCACAAATTGTTGGATTACCTCTAGTAAGCATTTTGAGGCTGAACAATTATTAACGCTAAGTGGTCGATCTGCAGGGTTTTATGAATCTGCAGATTTGCACGCTACAGCCCAAGTAGCACAGTAATATTTTCCCAATATTTATTCAATATTGTTACGTTGTAACAATATTGGTAATGTAAATTAAATATTGAAAAAATGTTTTTTTGTTAATTGAATCTTAATGTTTCGACACAAATATTTTTCCAATGTTCAATTTATATTTATAATATAATATTTTTTCAGCACTTCACGATAATCATTTATCCAATATTTTTTGGTTATGGTTAATCCAACATTAGTTTTACATTATTTTTACAACATGAAATTCATATTGGTCGAGTAATGCTTAAAATGAGTAGAAGTACGAGCATTGTTGCTGTTGGGAAATGTTGCTTTCCAATTTAGCACAAAATATTCGGTTTAAAACCAATTCCAAAAACAACTGGTTATAAAATCAACGATGTATTTTTGTTTAACAACCTAAAAAATTGATGGAATTTCGTGGTTTTTCGAGTGCCACGAGTTGAGCACAAGGCTTTGAAGGTTGCAAACTTGAGTATAAACTACTATGGTAACGTTGGTCATTTATTAAATTTGAAATTTTGATCCCGTCAGAGCGCACTTACAACATTTGGTCTCAACTTTTTCTTTAATGAAGTGTCTGCTTCACAAACTACATGTGAAGCAAATAAAATTACAGCTGGATTTTGGACTTTTTTCGTTTTCACTGATAGAATATTTTTTTTTTTTATTTCTCGATTCTTTTCCATCCATTTTCAAATAATTTAATTTCAACTTCAAATTCCGTCGTGTTTCGTGCCCCCGTGTAAAACCCAGCTCAGCCAGAGAAACTGTAGATTGTAGATTGATGTCCGCCGTTTGTAAGTCGAAGGTAGAGCGCAAATTTTCAAGGTAAAAGTTCAAGGTGGGTTTGAAGTTATTTTGGGGACAAAATTTGTAAAATTTATACAAAGCATTTTATGTACAATTTTCTGTAGATTGGAATGAGTACTTGAAATCCGCGCAGCACAAATATAAAGCCCCGTCTACATAAGACGCAAGGACGCCGTCGCAGGACGCAGCGCAGAACGCAGGAAGCAAGTCCACTTTTCACTGTCTACATAAAACGCAAGGCTCGTTGCGTTGAGCCAATCATATGTCACGTTATAAAATAAAAAGTGAAAGAGAAGTTCTAATCACTTTATCTTGATATTGTTAGGTTATCGTACTCCTCTAATTCCAGTCAGCAATGTATTTTCACACTTTCAAGTCAATTTAATCATTTTATGGATAAGATAGCTAAAAAGTTAGGACGTTGCCACGTTATTCACCATCTGTGTTTCGGCGATGGTCTTCAAAATTCGGCTGAGGGAAAAATAATATAGAAGAAGGGTTCGTCAGTGGTGGCTTCGTGCATTAACGAAAGAATAATGTTCGGCTTCTATGAAACATTATTTGAAACATTGATAATCGCGGATCACGAGGAGTTTTTTGAGTTACGGGGATGTGACCTTCGAAATTCGAGGATCTTCTTGAAAGGGTGACTCCACATCTCGAGAAGAAAAGCAACCGAACTCCTTCACCAGTTGCTTTATTCTATTGGTGTGAACGCTTTCGTAAGTTCACCCTGGTAGCGTATATTGCATATTCATTTACTTGTACTTATAACGATTCGTTTATAGTTATTCGGACGATTCGGATGCAGTCCGTGGACATGGATGTTTCGAGTCGGGTGCTCAACTGCAACTGCTTATAAAATTACATCCCGGAAGTTTGCAAGGCAATATGGCTTGATTTACTACCAAATATTTTGCCAGTCAAGACAGGGAATCTTTAAAATTTTCTGATATTCGGGTAACATTACCTAGATACCCCAGTATTTAACGTAAAAACAAATAGATCCATAAATATAAGGTACTTACTACCAGGAACTGCATGTTTTCGTAATTGGTATACGTATAGTAGATAGTACTATATAGTACACACCAAGTTGTGGGGGTGCTACGATCTTGTAGACAATAGGACCTTCCCAACCACTATCCCCTACTATTAGCCGTGTACTGAACAGTACAAAATCATCCAAATGCCGACAAATACGTTCTTCAAACTTGTAGGTACATTTATTTGAGAATCACTAATTAATAAAAAAAACTAATGTTTCTTACAAGACTAGTATGACATAATAAAAAAAAGGGTTTTAATTTATGTTTATGGTGACATCATCACTGCTAGTTCTTCAAGCACCAATGACTCTAATTTTTCTATCTTCAGGCACTCTCCCCAATGCATAATTGAATGATTCGAAGGCAGAGCCCCAACGTGTCGTCCCTTCGTCTTCCAAATATTTTCTTGGCCTCTTCTGCGGTCTGTCACTTTGTGGTGATAATACCGACTTTCTTTGTCCTTCGTGATTTTGTGTTGCGATGCCCTCTTTGAGTACAGCCCAGGATTTGTTTTTACCAGGACAATAAGATCCCTCACTTCATCAGTAGACCACTTTTTCATTTTGAAATAATACACTTTTTGATAAATACACTTTTTAAAACAAAATCTAGAAGGAAATGGCGAGCTGAGTTATTTGATTTTGATAGCAGTTGCTGGGTAGAAAGAACCTCCAAACTCATGGAAGAAAAAAAATATTGGAGATGCCCAAAAATATCTTGAAGTGAGCCGGAAATATCTTCTAGTAGGCGGGGCCTATTTCACCACAGTTGAATTCTATTGGTTCAAACTTGACGACGGCTACTCAACATCAAATGCTATTGGCCGAACGCAAGAAGTTGACGCGAGAAGTTGACATTGGTTCAACTCTGTGTTGCGTCCTGCGTTCTGTGCAGCGTCCCACAACGCTAACTTAAACGTTCTATATAGACGACAATGAGCATTTTTAGATAAAATAATTAACAACTCTAAACTGAAGAAGAAAACAGGGACCCATGGGCGAGTGGAGTTCTATGTGTTTAAAAATATGATTAAACATTTGTTTTTGATAATTTCGGGATTTTGAAAATTTTAACAATCAATGTAGCAGTGGAAAGAACCTCAAACCTAGACCCTGCCTTCTAAACTTAAATGCGATTGGCTGAACGCAACCGCGGACGCGAGAGTTGGCTGAAATTCGCGTTGCTTCCTGCGTTCTGCGTTGCGTCCTGCGGCGGCGTCCTTGCGTCTTATGTAGACGGGGCTTAAGGCGTGAAAAATTATGCCATGTACTTGACGAAGGCTGTTTGGAAGGGGCGAGGTATACTATCTGCGTGAAACTCGCCCTCAACGTTCGGTCTGCAGAGGGGATGGAAGAAACACTATGCTCACCTGACTCTTGAGAATGCCCAGGATCTCGCTGCACTTGACAAAACATCGTAAAACAACAACATTTCAATAGATATACAATAAACTTTTTTTAATTCGACGGAAATTTTCTTCAGTTTTAGTCTGCTTGCATCCACTATTCATTACTATTATGTCGTGATAGAACCGATATTCATGGTTTTCATTTGGTTTAATAAACTATTATTTTTTTATTTGTTCATTAGCGTTTTCCGAACCGCCAAATTTGAGACCAAATGTCATGTGGCACTCTGGCTGGAGCAATTTTCCCTCTAGCTTTAGTGACCACGCGTTATCAGAAGAGAAATGACTTGGTATCTATACGACTTTGGTCTAGGGGCTCCTTTAAAAAGGAAATAATCATAATGGGTGGGTAGATCGTTTGTTCCACTGTTCGGCACTGTTCACTGCGGACATTTAGGCCCAGTGCACACTTGCGTTTTTCTAAGCTGCGGTGCCGCGGCGGCGGTTGATTTGCGGCACATACATAGCATTGAAAAATGCAACAGAGGCTTCTTTTAACACTCAAAGTGTGAAGCTCTGATGAAGCTTTGTACCTTTTAAACCACTTTTGACCCGAACAAAGGTCCTAATCACTTACTAATTGACAATATTATAAGGACTAATATATCCCAAGATATATAGCTTTGGCTATACCAACGCCAATTCATTTCTAAAAAGTGTAAAGAGCTTCAATCGAGTGGATATTCATTTTGAAATTCGAGTTCCCTCCAACTACTTATTTGAACGCGGGGCCGCGACTAGAAAAACCGCATGTGTGCATTGCTTCATAGCAACTAATGTATTTTAAGACAATACAGACCGCCAGAGCGGTGCCGCAGCTTGGAAAAACGCAAGTGTGCACTGGCCCTTAGTTAAGCTCGGTGCACACGATGCATTTTTTTGAAGCATGATGGCCTGCCTGTTCTGAAAAACATCCGGTCACTGCTGGGGATCATAAAATATGTTTTTTTTCACCATGCAAGTAAACATGCTTCGAATCGTGTGCACCGAGCTTTAGACTTATAGAACTCATCTTCCGAAATTACAACTATAGTTAGCTATTGGAATACAGTTGTTTTCCACAGAAATCATGTTCAGTGATTGTCGTACAACCTGATAAAAGTTAACCCGTATTAAGGAACCTTTAAAGACGAGTAGACGCATACGGCGCCATGTTCGTTCTTATCAGTTTAATAAGAATGGTTGGGGGTGGTTTGTTGACATCCATAAAACATCAACAAAAGGTGGATTTTACTGACTGATAATTGATTAGAGCGAACATGGCGTCTGTGATTTTACCTGTCTGATTATAGGTTCTCTACCCGTATTACAGATAACCAAAAAACAGTAGTTCATTCGAACAGATAACCGGCGAGCAGTTGTCCGACATTACGCACCCGTTCACAAGCTCTATGTTTTTGTTTTGTGGTGTCTATGCAACCTATTGGTAACTCAAACGAACTATAGAGAGCGGTACGATCGTTTCAAAATGTCGTCTGAAAGGCATATAAACAGTTGATAAGGCAATAGTTTGGCATGGTAATTTAGCTCAGTTCTCAATTTATGTAATTAATTTATAGATTAAACGACTGCTGGCGGGCGAGAAAGTGGACCACAATTATTCGCGCTTAGAGGGAGCCCCCAAAAACCCACTTCCTGTGTTGTGTCTCTCAATGTCCAAATAACGAGCGGACTCCCAATGTTTCTTTCCATTGTATACCCCCTGAAAAAATTATGGCAAAACCAGGGAAAATAAAATTGAGGATCGGGAAAGAAGTGTCAAAATTCGTGCGGGTTTCCTCCGAACATTTCCAACTTGCTTAAGGCTATTGACGGTGCTTCCTCAACTTCGGTACACGATTTCTTTGTGGTGAAACCGAGATATTTCATGAAAATTGGCACATAGCTATTTCTAACCAATTAAATTGTCAGTATGGATTCACTTTTTGGAAAAAAAAATCTGAGGGGGGGTTCCCCCCGCAACGAAAGCTTCGGTACACGTTTTCTTGGACAAAAATGCAGTACACTTTTTTTTTATTATTTTTTCGCGAATCTTTGAGGTTGCCAAATGGTCACTATGGATTCACTTTTTTCAAATTTCAATTTTTTTTTAAATTTTCATTTTTTAAAAATCGTGGCCTCGATAAAAATGTTCGTTCTCACCGTAAATATTTGAGGAAATAGGTTGAGAATACTGTCACAATTTTTTAAAACGTATTCATCAACACTTTCGTATTGTTTTAAGAACTTATTCCTAATTAATAGCAATTTTATTTTCGTTGAAATGAGGATTCCACCTCGTGGCGCTGTGCTGCGGCTAGTTTGAAAAGGTGGATTCTATACAATTATTCGTTGGACTCGTGATGCTACCAACCCCCCTCTAACTTCACTACCGTAGCTACCGTACTTGTCCAACAACTCCCTCAAGGTTACAGAAAGTATGTTTTTTTTTTTTCTTTCATGTCTTTTGAGTTTTGTGGGCTGAAAAATACGTGAGGATCGTTTCCCGGGCTAGGCCGGCGAAACAATCTACCGTCTTCGGGAGTTGTTTCATTTTTTATTTTTTGCCTAAAAAACAGAACTCACAGAATAAGAATAAAATAAGTTTAATACTTATTAACCCCCGCACGAACCAATTGATTTTTAGCGTTCGAAGAACTCGTCGCTGGGGCTGATCCAATATGGTGAGGGGGGTAATGGGGGAAACTACCCCCTCCCCCAGGATTTCAGGAAAGTTGATTTTTAAAGAAAGATAAAGAGAATATCACGACGATTAGCTGAGGACAAGCGGTGGTTAAGAAGCTTATTTGTCAATTCTCTCATAAAAGTAAGGCTACCCCTTCCCTGCAATGCCAATTTTCTAGCCTCACCTTGTCAAACAAGTCGTCAAACAATGTCATACCCTCAAACCTGACGCTTTTCTGACTTCTGGGATTTTCACATCAGGCAGAATCACAGAGCGCCGTTTCTGCTTCCAAATATTAAACTCTGCGATGTCGAGTGGTGTTTTTAAATCAAGTTGTAGTCAAGGAAGCAGGTTACCATTCGGGGTAGTTACAGGAAAAAACTCCGGGACTAAGTTTGATGACTGATTTTAATGTTTTTAGGTGTGCTGAGTCTTATTTTTAACTCTGCCCAACGTTACAACCCCGGCAGCAAGGCGAAATTTGAGTGGATTTTTAACTATCGTGTTTTTGGGGCGTTTTCACCACGCCATCGCTTTTAATAGGTTTTAAAACATGGTTTCCGCTCATTAATATGTTTTTAGAAGTCCTTAATCGGAAATTCAAACCCTCAATCCCTAACAAGAGACGCTGCAGCCTATAAATAGAAAAAAACTGCAAAAACCTCCGATTTCAAGCTTTTTTTCAGTGTGGTGTGCATCCAAAGTCGAAATTGATGTAGATCACATTAGTTTTCCATTTCATTTTCAAACGAGATTGTACACCTGTATTTCTGTCCGTTTCTATCCGTGTTAACTGGTGTGCTGAATCCGAATTTTATCTAAAAACTCTAACTACTGCCAATTAACACCATGCTAGTGATGTAGAGTAGATTCTTAACCAAAGAAAGCAGTAGCAATAGTGAAAATAAACGACATATTAGCACTCATGAAGTATAGCACTTGGGACTTGCAAGGTGCGTAATAGGTGTTGATGGGCAGCAGCTTCTAGGGGGAAAAGAGGCCATGTTGCTGCTCTCTTTGAAGGCCGATTTACCCAATTCACATAGTCACCTCCATATAGGGAGCAATTAGGTACGACTCCTCTACTTCAGCAGGCACATTCGTCACAATTTTAGAGTAATTTAGGTGACAAACCCTGAAAGAGCACACTTTTTTTTTATTATGAAACGCTCGCGTCCAACGGAAGAAATTTCCATAAGCCTTATCATTGGAAGTTGCGTGAAATATTGTTCTTTATATATTCGCTAAACAATCCATAGACAATTTTGTGAGATAAGTTCATAACGCAAGGCGTCCAGTTTGCCTAAACGTTCTTCAGATGGGTGCGTTTATAATCCCCCTCTGCCATTTTTCAATAAATGTATCCTTGATTTCGATAAAACCGGTACGTCATCGAAAAATTTAGGCATACCTATTAAATTTGGCTCAGTTGTTCACGTGGCTTCCGCTACTCCATGCGATCGAAGAAAAACGCGAATGGGAACTTGTGGCTTTTTTCGTGGTCATCAAACTAAGCCGAAAAGAACAAAAGAACGATTAGTCTCAGGGGCGTAGCCAGCCCGTGATCAAGGGGTGGGCAGCCAGCTAGACACGGGTCCACACTTGACCGGGGGGGGGGGGGCACGTCTTGAGAAAAAATGTAAGCGGATGAAATCCAGAAAAGGACATTTTACAGCTAAGACTGAGGAAAAACACCCATTCACGGCTAAAATTGAGTAATAGCGCTGATTCACGTCAAACGTGAGAAATAAAATCTCATTATTCGCGGTTGAAATTGAGAAAACATAGCAATTTGCAGTTTCCACGATGCAAAGTTTGCGACGAAATTAAGAATATGCGCTAATTCACGGGTTATAGAGCTCTTTACACAGCTAAAATTGACGAAATAAATTGCCCGTTCAATGTAGAATTGAGAAAAGTCACTCACTTGCGGCTAAAATTGGGGAAAAACGCCAATTTACGGCTAAAATTGAGAAATGGTGCTTATTCACGCAAGGTAAAATTGAGAGAAGGCGCCAGATCGTGGTTTATAAAACAAACATCTCGGTAAACATTGCGAAAAAGTGCTAATTTACCGTTTTTATACATATATGTGGCAAGTTTGCGGGTACAATTGAGAAAGAGCGCGTACATTTTTGAAAAAGTGCTTATATTCACGGCTAAAATTAAGGACAATTGTTCGTTCGCAGGTGAAATTGGTTTCGCGATGCAACGTCCAAGTCAAAATTAATGAAATTCGCTCACATGCGGGTTATGTAGACCTTTTCACTGCTACAATTTGAAGGGGGAAAAATTGCTCAAGGCAGAATTGGGGAAAATCACTAATTTGCTGCTATAATTGAGGGAAAACGAATTGGCAAAATTGTAACCGTTTGTTGTTGATTGATGGAATTGTCGTGGCTAAAATTGAGATATTGCGTTCATCCACAGGTTAAATTGAGGAAAAACTGTTCTTTTGCGGCTGAAGTTGACAGATCGAACCCACCAATTCGCGGTTAGGCTATGCCCAGTGATGGCCGCAATTGAAATAATAAATAAAAATGCGTAATTTCACGGTTTTTTGAGACATTTTAACGGCTAAAATCAAGAAAATGGGTTATTAATATTATTAGTTTTTAAGCCATACAACTTGATTAATGTTATGTTTTTATGGTTTTGGCTTTTTTCTTCTTCTATTTCTTCGTTTCCTGAGCTTTCGCCTTCTTTTGCTGAAGGCATCGTCAGAGAACTTTTTTTTTTTTCTCAAAAAACATTAATCAAGATAAGCGAAAATGTGTTGTTTTTTTTTAGTGAGAAAAAACCACAAAATTGGATTTATGGATCGAAATACAAGACATTTGAGGAAGAAATGTCAGTAAAAGTGATGTCTTAGTGGTCGAAATCAGTGATACTGGTTGCTTAGTGAGGCAGAGATTGTAATGTGCAAAATTTGGTTTTAATTAAAAAAAAAAAAAAAAAAACAGCGAAATTGGTGTATGCATTAGTAGGCGAAATTCGAGTAATTGGTTCTGATGCTGAGCAATTCCTGCGAAAGTTTTAATCATTAAAAAAGTGTTGAATTTTAACTTTTTGATGGAATTTGGGGGTGGGCACCTGCCCCACGAAATCTGCGCTTTTGATTTTAGGGGAGGGCAACTGCCCACTCCTGCCCCCCCCCCGCTGGCTGAGCCCATGATTAGTCTACACCGATGGTCTCAGAGATATTTCACCAAATCGAAGAAAAGGGCCCTCAAATCCAAATTTGAGATCGTGCAGCGCCAACACCCAACGTGGAATCTTCAGGATTTTTTTAGAAAATGGAAGGATGTGTATCTGAAAGAGATTGCCAAGCGTTTATCAGTTTTTCCAGCTTCAGGCTCCAGCCAATTTTCCGTCAGCGGCAGAAAGTGGTCAATTTTTGACGGGCCATATCTCAGGAACCATTAGTCGTACGGAGATACAATTGGGCTTAAACAGTCGCAAACTTAGTCTATTTGAAAAATGCAAAGGAGCGCAATCATCGAAAAGTACTTAGTTCCAGAGATACAACTGATTGAGTATAAAAAGTAAGAAAATTTCCAGTTTATTTTGCGATTTTCGACGTGCAGCCGACCGATTTTTTGTTGGCAAAGTTCAGATTCGGATTCAGCACCCCAAGGAACATAAGATCCGTTGACAAAACTACTTCTATACGTTTGTCCCGGCCAATTCCCCTTTTGACTGGACTAAATCTTGTCATTTTAATACTCTTCTCATCTAAAGATGATACAAAGAATGAGTCACACAACGAACTCCTTACGCCTGGGAAACATAGGCACTACCGGGCCGCTTTGTTCAATGGCTCGTCCAGATTCGATTCAATCTTGTTCAAGTGTCGCTAGAGAACCTTTAAAACACAGGTACTGCAACACGGATTTCAGCGCCATATTTGGTCCCTCAGTTGCTAGGGTAAACAAAATATCATGAATGAAAAAATTGTCATCGTAACAGCAAACAAACGCGGAACGCGATCGAAATAAATCAAAATATATTACTTGTCAATGAGATCAGGTGATAATTATAATCGTGTGACGGACCAAGCATGGCGCCGATTTCCGTGTTGCAGTACTCGTGTTTTATAGTGCCTTAGCGTCGCTAGACATGGATGGTATCTATGGATGCTATAATTTCCAAGTTGTCCTCTTTTTCCACCAAACAAGGGATTTCTAACAGCTTTAATTTCGCACTCAGCATTATCAAGATGAGTCGCTCTGCGGAAAAAACTTCTTCTTAAAAAAAGCTTTCCAATGACCTACGATGAAATGGACATTGCCACAGTAACAGCCAAGATATTTGGACAAAGGTTTGAAATAGTCAAGTGTTATCGCCAAAATAAGGCTGTTGTAGCCACTGGCAATAAAAGAGAACTATCGTCTTATTGGTGGATGATTAAATCCAAATCGCTAAATTGGTCTCAGAAAATTAAAAAATACGAATGCAGTTAATTCTTCACTCATACACCCCCCCCCCCCTCACAGGGCCCACACAAAACACAATAGGTATTTTAATTTATTTATTTTATTTTTTCTATATCATTCGTGTTTCATAAGAATGCTCGATGTGCTGTGAGTGAACTAAAGCTGTTGGAAAAAACGTGGTTGATGGTAAAATAGGACAACTTGGGAATTCAGCTCAGCATTAACGGCCTTCAACTCAAGCTGATTCCAAAACCATGTAGACATAATAAAAAGACAATTTTGTGCCCTTTTCAGTAGCGTGCTACAATATTACGTGCGACGAAAATTGTGAGAGTTATTGCAGTTTGTTTGAGGAAAACCAGCGATGCGTTGAAAAAGCGGAAAAGTGCGTTTTTCTCGGAAACGGTTGATACTCGGACCATGGTATATTTGGTCATTTTTTATGTAAATATGGTCTAGAATCACCTGCTTTATTTGTGCCACGTGGACCAAGTACACCCGGTATAGGTCTCACATCAATCAAATCATGTGTTTTTCTAGAGTGCAGCAAAGACAGACCTCTTTTCTCACGACTTGGCGTGAAAGTCGTAGTTTTCTGCGCATACATATTCTTCTGCCGATAAATCACCAATGGGGAACTTGCACATTTTTCAATCACTGGTGTTTCTTGAAGAGGGTGCTTCAACAAGACAATTGCCCACATTAAACATTGAAATCAATCAAGGGTTTTTTAAACCCCTTGATCGCCTTGGGGGCGAATTTTTTAAAATATTGAGTGGGGGTTTGATTGCGTCAAAGGGCAGTTAATGAAATGGATGGTGTTGGGAAGAGGGGGGAATACGCGTTTTCTGGGGTTTAATTTTTCTTGTTATTTGTAAGTTTCCTCAAATGCTTCAAAACTGCACATTGACGTCATTTTTCCCTCGTACCATCCATCCCCTCCTGAAGAACTTTGAAATTTATTTAAAAATCACCAGTAGCACCAATCGGTCAGGAACTACTGTTAATATCCTTGTCCGCATGTGTCAATTCACCAGTATACTTTTTCCCCAGATCGGACATTCATGCAAGTTTTCCTTTCACAGTCGAGAAATAATGAATGGTAATCGTAGTTTCAAGGGATAGTTTTGATCAATAGTCATTTTTACAGTCATTATCCAAAGCACTATCAGCGCTAGCTAATGCGACGTACACTGCCCAAATTTCGAATTTATCGGTAGAAACAGTACAATTGTCGAATAGTCAATAATTATTATCTACCGTAAAAATTATCAGGTTTGGTATGACAGTCTAATTTTCAGACGTGTACTCAGTCAAAGAAAAATAATTCTTTCTGACGGCAACTTGATCGTTTCCTTGGGCTTGTTTTCCAGGCGTTATGCTTTCGCCTAAAATCTATATCTCGGGAAAATGACTGACACAATAATAATGTCATCTTATTTATTGCACTCCTATTTCGTATACACTACAACTTGAAGTGAAATTGGTACGTTTCTGATTTCAATTAGTGCATCACTAGACACTGGCTGGTGGCTGAGGCATTATCATTATAAGATCACACTTCACTTCTAATAAATTCGCGGGGTCAAGGGCACTTCTTCTGACAGTTCTGACTAGGGCTTGTTCTATAACTTTAACAACAGTAGTTAACGACAGTAAGTCATATGCTTTCATTAATTAAATCGACGAAATTGAATGAAATCAGGTGATTGACTGTTGGTATCAACTGTTGCTAATTTTATAGAACAGGGGCCCAAAGCTACCTAGATGCGAAAATGTTCAAATATCAGGGCTTCAAGTAAAAAGTTAGGAAAAACGAATTCTGGTGTATAGTTTTCGTACTAAAATTTCCTATTTTAATTTTTTCCCCGCAATGTACAGCGCCATCTCTTGTCTCAGGGTGATTTTCAAAGCTTCACCGTCAACAGCCTTAATTAGAAGTAAATCAATGTGTCTTTGCAATAACCAGAAACGCGTTTCCCTATCTTCAGAAGAGTATATATTCTAAGAAGCCTTCGCTAGAAAAGGGGACAGTTTCTGCTTCCACGGGCGTAGGTATACAAATTATATGCTTTGCTCGCTGAAATTCGAAGTCGGCGACTTTGGAATCATTCTGTGGTTAAGGCCTGATAAGTATTGACTGGTTTTTAGCGCAATCCCTAACGCATCGCTTCAGTTAATAAGACGTCCTCATAAAAGTTCATTTCCTTCTGGGTACATACACCTGTACAGGAGAAAGAAAAAATAATTCTCCAGCTCCTTCAACAAGGAATTCGATGAGTTCAGGTGCATTTGAAAATGTCTTCCACTTCCTCTCTTCCCGGGGGGTTCCAGGGGGGGTGATTCTGTAACTTGCAAAATTTACGTGTCGTAAAATGGAAGAAGGGCGAGGGAAGGTACCTCGTTGTCATGGTTTTTACGATACCTAGTGAATGAAACTGCGGAATTTTCATGCAAGAATGTGTGGTCTCGAAGAAAAAATAACAAATTCTAAACAATTGAGTGGAAAAACCAAGGCAACGTGGTACATCCTCTCCCCCTCCTTTCCAGTTACGACACGTAAATTTTACAAGTTACAGAATCACCCCCCTGGTCCTGGCAGACCTTTGGGGCAAACCTTGGACAGAAAAACAATAACTCTGTTTGGAAGTAACACTTGAAACAAAATTTGAGATTTTTTAATGTATCCATGAGAGAGCGGTCAAGTCCCGCGGTCAGTCTTTTAAAAACGTTCAAGTATTTTAAGATAGCAGGAATCGGCTTAATAGATCTTTAAAATTAGCCAACACCCCTACAAATTTGAATTTAAACGTGTGAAATCCATAAGACGGCCTCCTTTTAGGGAGCCAACCGCGCAAGATAGTGATTCCTGACGAGCATGATTCGTGAAATTTGGGTTTTGGCAAAGCCAATCCGAAAGATTGTTTTTTTTTTTCTACGGAGCGAAATTATATTAGTCCTCCAATTAGCCTAAACCTTGGTTGAAATTATATTCAGTAAGTGTCAAATCCTCGAGATTTCAACTGTGAAACAGCCCAAATCCAAGAATTTCATTTTTGACTGTCACAGCCCAAACCAATTAGATTGGATTATTTCTTGCCAGTCCCGCAAAATTGGCTTTCTAGGGAGTCAATTTTTCGTAATTGGCCTTTTGAGTGAGTAAAAACCGTGAAATTTGGTTCTGTAAGAGCCAAATAGTCCGCAACATGTTGACTTTGCTATGGTAAAATCCGTTTATTTTTTTTGAAGGAGCCATATCCGATAAATTGCTCTTTACAAATGAGCTAACACCCTGGAAATTTTTCTTTCAAAAGGGCGAAATAATCCATGAAGTTGGCATCATGCACTTTCTTGTCTTACGTGCTCCATGTTCCTAAAACTGGCTCGCACAACTGTAATGTACCTATGTACAATAAAGTTGAAAGAAAAACTTCCTGACGTGCCTAGGTGCACGTGCATTTTTTAATTGCGCCTGTCACTATCACAATGAATTTTTTGTATTGGAAAATGAGGTTGGCTTTCCCAGATAAACGTTGGAAGGCATTGGGGGAAAAATTCAAGGGAATTGTCATCTTCACCAACAACGTCACACTCAACATGTTTCGCTTTGAGAACAACAGATCTCTCAATCAATGGTCGCTGGAAATCGCCAATGCAGCGGATAATCACAAGCAGATTAACAATATCCGAGCCCATCTGAAATAAATCATTTCGTGCAGTGGATAATAGAGTATGGAAACGAGTAATACTCGGTAAATCGCCCTTATTCTTGAAGGACTAAGAAATGGCTGTTGGAGTAGTTAACAAGATTAAGAAATAATAGGTTTTAACAATTATGAACGGTCATACGCTTATTCGGTGAGTAATACTTAAATTAATTAAAAAAATAAAAAATCATCTTACCATATTATCGCGCACAGAATGCCCTTTTAAGCCAAACAATCACGACATTCTGAATGATTTATCATGTCTTATATGCTTCCTGGAGCTTTTCACTGATAACATTAGATGTCAGCCACTCCGATTTGTGTCCCCAATAAAAATGCTTCATTTTTCGAGGGAATAAATTTGTTTGGTTGCATAGACTCCACAGAACGTAAACATAGAGCTTGTGAACGGGCCATAAACAAAACATGTTGGAGTTCCCACAAATGCTTCAAACTGCACATTGACGTCATTTCCCCTCGCACCATCGATCCCCTCTTCTAGAACTTTGAAATTTATTTAAAAATCATCAGTTGCATCAATCGGGCTGCAACTACCGTTGATTTCCTTCTCTCCATGTGTCAATTCATCGGTACACTTTTCTCACAAATCAGACATTCATGCAAGTTCCCCATTCACGGCTAAAATAAAGAAAAATTGCTATTTATGGGGTTAAATTGAGAACATTATTTGCTATTTCTTAGAAATAAATTGAGTAAATGGCAAGTCGCGGTTTCCGGAGGCACCTTCGTGGCAAAAATTAATATAGCGCTAATTCACAGGTAAAATCGCTCATTAGAGGCTAAAATCAGGAGAAACACAAATCCATTGCAAGAAAAATCGCTTATTCGCGATTGGAGATAAATCGCGCTAATTCGCGGCTAGAATGGAGACCAATCGCTAATTCACCGACGAAATTGAGAAGAAGTGATGAAGTGAGAAAAAAAAAAACGTTAATTCGTGGCTCCTGAAGGCAACTACACGGGGGCGTCGGTGAAAGACTCACCCGGGGGCGCTAATAATGTCCAAGGCGTGCATTGCAATGAGCTGCCCAAGGGCACATTTTTGTGCAAATGGAAAACGCTATTACACTGGGGTCCCTGACACGTGCCGGTTAGGTGTTAACGAGCCTCCTAATTCCCATATGAGAATGATATTTTACTTGTCACGGACGGGGCACGTCCCGTTCACGGCACTTGTGTGTGGATAGACCTTAAAAGTGGAAAAAATAGTTACATACGTGGTTTCAATAAATAAGAGTGAACTCATTCATAATAGGACATTGGTTGATGAAACTTTATGACCGAGTTTGCTAATTGTATTAAGATGTTCACTTCACAGGGGCGGCTTGATCATTACCTCAAATTTTGGTGTGTATGACCACTTTTTTAAAGATTTTAGCTGTGATTTGACGCTTTTCTTGATTTTATCCGCAAAAATCAGACCTTTCCCCAATTTTGGTTATGAAATCGAATCGAGAAACTACGAATTTGAGCATTTTTCAATATTCACGATGAATTAGCGTTTTTAATAATTTATTTTAAAATTGTAGGTATACGAATGAGCGATGCCTTTCGTTCTATTTCGCGCTTCATCTAAATCGTTTTCAACCGCGAATTGGCTTTTTTCCAACTACAGGCTCGAATTGACGCATTTTCTCACTTCCAGCCATGAATTTGCGCTTATTCTAATCTATGCAACCACAGCACGAAGTTTAATTGGCATTTTATCGAAATTTGCGCGATTTGTTCAATTTGTCCCCCAATAGAGATTGTTCTCAATTTTAGATACGAAGTTGTCTTTTAGAAACCGTGAATTGACGTTGTCCCAATCATCGCCGTGGATTAGCGTTTTTGTTAAACTACAAACTGCGAATTACCTATTTTCCTAAATTCATGAACATAAAACCGGAAAATCCCTATTTTTCCATCTTCAAGTTTTTCAGGGGCCTCTTCAGAAGAAGGGCCCTATCTGACTGCCGCCCATCGCCACTCCTATGGACCTCTACTGATAGTTACTTATTTGGCTGAGTTTTTTAACGGGATGGAATACATTTGGTCGAAATCCGAGCTTTACTTGACGCGAAAAACTTGGCAACGCTGGTCCAGACTAGCCAAATTTCCAGTCCATAAAAGACGAAATTATATTCGGCTTAGGGTTAGATCGACAATGTACGTTTGACCGTTTGGTTTAAACGATTTTGTATTCAAAATATGTTCTAAATTCTGATTGGGGTATAGGCCCATATTCACAGTCTTCACTCAGGCTGAGTATTCGCTTATTTCGTCTCATAGATGATTCAATAATTAAGACGACCGAGATTTGGCTAATGCGCTCGTACGCAAAGCCATATAAAAAAAGAAAAAAGACGACCGATTTGAAGTCGTGACTCAAGCTGATTATTTGCTTAAATCCTTGTTCACACTGGTCGAGTAATTTAGTCAAGTTTAGTAACTCGAGACTTGCCACAAAACTAAAAATCCTTCTCACTGATTTGTTCGCACTTGTTTAGCTACTAACCTACTTATTTACTCGACTAAACTACTCGCCCAGTGTGAACGAGGCTTAAGTGACTTCAAATATAGGTCGTTTTAATTAGTGAATCTTCTGTTATGAGTCGAAATAAGCGAATACTCAGCCTGAGTGACAACTACGAATACGGACCTTAAACTCTAAGGCCCATTTCCACCAACAAAATTGATCTCGTTTAAAGTTGATCGTGGTTAGTTGCCAATAGCGACCCATATGAATTCTGATAATAAGTGTTTACATTGTAATCGTGATTAGTTGTTGATCTTGGTTTAAGAAGTTGGTGAAATCGGGCCTTAGGCTCAGCTTATTGTTAGTGTTAAGGGGGAACTGCAGTGATGATTCCTCGACCCCCCTCCAATCATTCCTCGTCTACTACTCGGCATACATTTTCTCGCATTATTTCCGCATCAATCCTGGTTTTTAAGGACTCGTTTTAATCTTCAGGAAATTCCGCATAAAATATGCAGTAGTTTTCCTTTTTTCAAATAAGTCGAAAAACACCCGTGAAATTACAAGGTAAAAGTTCAAGGCGAATTTAAAATAACTTCTGGGATGAAATTTGAAAAAAGGAAAACTACTGCATATGCGGAATTTCCTGAAGATTAAAACAAGTCCTTAAAAACCAGGATTGGTGCAGAAATAAGGCCAGAAAATGTATGCCGAGTAGTAGACGAGGAATGATTGGAGGGGGGTCGAGGAATCACCCATGCAACTCCCCCTTAAACGGAACTTTAAACCAATGTGGTCAAACCGGGCCTTAATCGAAAAAAATACTACAGTGTTATATGACCCTATTATCGTCTAATTATCGAATATTTGCCATTTTATTGAAAAATAGTCAGTTTTATGGGGCCTCTCGGATCTTTTTGTAGTTGGAGCTGTCTTGGGGTTGGAGCTTTTTCGACTCGACTCATCTTATGGATTTTCTGGCCTAAAAAGTGTTTAGGAAGGTCGTATTTCATTTTTCTAGGGCAATGAAATTTGCCTGAAATTGTCGTGTGCCTGCAACATATGCAATCTACATGTGTAAATGTATTTAAGCAGGCGCGGATCTATGGAAGGACTCAGGAGGCCTGAGCCCTTCCTTCGGGACAGCGGTCGATGTGTTCGAGTCCCGGGTCTCACGTTGGCTCCGGAAAAGACGAGGAAATCGTGAAATTCCTAAAGTAAGGTAACTTGTAGTTTCACGCCATAAATACTTCCTGTTATTGAACCGAATGCCTGCGATCATTCAGTTGCGAAACCGTAATTTTGAAGCTCAAGAATCTCTTTGTTCTAGCCCCTCCCCTCCCTTTTTATGAGTTTCTCATATTCTGGGGTCTCTCATACAGTTAGGGCCTCTCAAAGTGGCCAAAAATAAGCGTGTTTGGACCACTTTTCAGTGTTCAGTGTGAGTGAGAACTTCATTATTAGTATTAATATGAGGCGATTAGGATATCTAATTTCTGTATTGAATAGTTAGACCGTGAAAACATCATTAGTCGCGAAGTTCCAGCTGAGTTTATCGATATACCCGAGAAAGAAAAGTAAGACGTAAAGTGCAGAAAAAAAGGAAATTTATTCATACAGCCTAACAACCATTTAGTCAATTTTTCGCATAGGTAAATCGTTAATTTGTAATTGCATCGATCTTAGTACCTTTTTCGTTTTTTCCAATTGCAGGTATTCTCGAAATTTCACAAATTTAATCTGAATAACAATGTCTGCGATCGATTTTATCAAATTAAGATGATGATTTTCCATATCGTAGGCATGATCGCGAAATACAGTGCCCAGGAACTTTCGAACAATAGCATTGTTTAACGCAAGTTTATTGAAATCTCGGGCTCGATCAATAAAGACTAATTTAGTGCTGAACCTAACTATTTTAACTACATCATTTGACGGCTTCATTAAATAGCTTTCATCAACATTTAAATCTAAATATTTCGAAAAATCGGGCAAATTTTCAGAAACTAGAAGAGCTTGGCATTGAGGACATTCCAAGATTTTGATCAATTTTTTATTAATAAAGCTACTAATGAAATAAATTTCGTTATACCAATCAGTCTTATCTTGAAGTAAATATACTAACACATCGAGATGTTCTTCATCAATCATAACGTTGGCGAACGGTTCAACTATTTCATCAGAATCTAAATTCGCCGTATTTGATCCGTCAGAATAATCTATATGGGGGTTTCGAAACGTCAATTTCTTAAAAGCCCGTTTAAATTGAATGGCGTAGGGGCAGTGCCAACCAGCCTGGGCTTTAATTTTTGAGAAAAGTAAATCCAAGTGGCACTGTGAGAATCTGTTAGTAAATATATACTTGAAATTATAATCTTCAAGAAGCCGGGGTACTAGTAGGAGCAGTGCTGATATATTTGAGAGGAAGCCCACCACAAAAGTCCTACTCACAATGAGTCGTTCACCTTGTTGGGTAGTTAATGATTTTAGATAATTTTTCCACAACACCAGGTTCTTCTTGATCAGCCCCCAATTGCTGTCAGTTATTGGTGCTTTGAAATTTGGGGCGCAAGGAACTCGGGAGTTAAATACATCAAAAAGAGAATCAAAAATACGGACGAAATTTGCCGTCTCTTCACTTCCGTGAAAGTCGGATTCGTCTCTACGGAGGAAATCAAGCGCGTTCGCGACACTCGCACTAAGTGTAAGAGTTGAAATTCGAGAGTTCATTTTACGATTTTCGAAAAAAGTGTGTCTGTCGTTTAGTTTGTTCATAAGTTTAATATCTTTTTCTTTTCGTAACGAATGTAATTTATCGATGTACTTGAATTCTATTGAATTTTCACTCGACTTGAAAATCTTGAACTGCCTCAAAGCATTACGAGAAGACTCAATCATACGGCTAGGGTCAAAAATGGTGAATATCTCATAAGGGATGCCAATAATTTTAAAGAAAGGGCGATGAGGAAATGAACATCCCAAAGCTTTCATAGCAGAAATATTCGCTGACTCCCCGTCAAAGGTACAAGTGTGTACCCTCACCCCGGCTTCATGAAGTTTCAGCAAGCACGCCCTGATCAAATTAGCCAAGTTCATAGTACTCATAGAATAAAATAAGAAATACCCCACAGCACATTTGTACTTTCTTTTCAAGCCAACAATTAAAAACACTAGAGCTTCCTTTGCTGGGGAGTCGCAAGATTCGGAAGAAAGAATTCTCCCAGTTTCCTCGCAGCCAACGTACTTCATCTCATTTTTGTCAAACAGTAATGCTTTTGAAATCGACATGCAGTCGAAAACTAGGCCAAAGTCCCGGAAAGATTCGTCCACTAATGCTTTGTTCTTTATGAAAGAGAAGACCTCTTCAATAAAACCCGCTTCGCAATTGCTACTTCCGAGCCACCTTCGAAGCGTTGAAGGAGCTGGCATTCTCAAATGCCTACGAATAAACCCATAAACTTTTGGGGAGTGAAAATATACTGTGAGAGCGAACTCCTTCGCTTCAGGATTGGTTTTAGACTGCGGTCCCTTAATATTACACTGCACGGTATCCAGAGTATAGCACATGAAATTCTCACGAATAATGTCTAGAAGTATTTCAGGACATCTAACCTGTGGGATTTTGATTTGAAACAAACTTTTTTTTTAGAATTCGACAACAGCATTGAATTCAGAGCCCAAAAATAATTTTTGCAGAATTAGTTACCTCCTTTGTCAATGCTTTGACGAGGTCCTCCATGTTTCGAATACGAATATTCTTTTTTCTCACTTTGCCCTTAAGACACGACAGTTTGTTTCTTGGCCTTGTCTTTGATCGGGGAGTTCGGCTTGCCTTCTTTGTTGAAGATGAAGTTTTGAAGGTCGGTACTTTGCATTCACCTCGAATGCGAATCGGTGGCCGTTCCGATTCAGCGGCAGAGAGGCAATGTGGTTCTTCCGTTGGCATGGCCTGTAATAAGTATGGAAAACAAATTGGATACTGTTCAGAAATTTATAGAGCTAGCAGAGCAGGTACTTCTTCCATTGCTATATCAATTCCAATCCTTTAATCACAATGACGGTGGGCTACTGCCAAGTTTATTAAGCCGTCGACTTGAAACTTTCGAAGGAAGAAAATTCAGCGTTGAATGATCAAAATGATCTGAAAATTGTTGAAATCGGTTAAGAAGGTCGAACAACGTGGCCTGTCATTTGAGGAGGGTGGAGGGGGCAACGTAACACCTTTATATTCGGTTTACTGGTATTTAAGAAAGTCATAGGCCGTTCGCATACATGTTAATGTTACAGTAAAAGACCGACGGTTGAATGAATTTTATAGCATTTACCGGTAAATTATCCTAGCATTCACCAACCGCATTGGTTAATGTTCGAATGATTGAATGATTCATGAATTTTGAACTTCACAAACGCCTCAATTTCGGCAAAATCAACATTTTCGGGTATTGTTTTGCAGGTCGTGAATCCCGGGCAAGCCAACCCCAACAGCAACCGCGTCCTGACGAACATAGCGGCAAAATTGCAACATTCTCACTGAAGGCAAACATCTGCGAAGTTGGAAGTTCACGGCTGAATCCTCACGTCATCGAAGCTTGAAGTTTACTTTATAAAATTCGATTGCTCAGTTTCCGGTCTTCATTTTCACGAAATAACAAGTTTGGGATTTAAATAACTGGAGCCCGAGCTAGCCTGGCCAAGACAGCGCTTCAAGTCCAACCCGACGAATAGCCGCAATGTTGCAGCATTTCATAGAGGCAACTCTCCGTGAAATTGGAATTTTCCTGGCTGAATATTTGCGATATTGCAAGTTTCACGTCCTAATTTAAGCGAAACTGCAAGTTTCAGGGCCTTTTGTTTTTAGTGGGCGTGATCCCTGGGGAAGAGGCGGCTCCGACTGCGTCCATAACATTTAACTTGAATGTGAGCTTATTTGCAATTGAAATTGAATGAGTTTGCAAGTTGGGATCCTAATTTGAACGAAATTGCAAGTTTTCCGGAAATTAACAGTGTAGGGCCTCCAGGTCTTAATTTCAGCGAAATTGAAAGTTTAGGGACGTAATAAAAGCGTAATTGCAGTTTCGATACCATTTTGTAGCGGTGGGACCCAGGCTAGTATCCACCGACTCAGGCCATGGCCTGACAAATACATATAACCATGAAATTGGAAGTTTTGGGTGTTCATTTAGCCAAAATTGCCAGTTCTGGGTCTTAATTTAGGATAAATTGTTAATTTCGGCAGGGCTAAAGCTGCGTCCGCACTATGCCGAATCGAAAGCGATTGGAGTCGATCGACTTGAGTCGAATGAAAAGTCGACCAAGGGTACGGTCAAAAAAGTCGACTGAAGTCGAAACGAGTGGAGTCGATCGACTCCATACCCCGGGCTAACCGGCCACGACGAGGGATCACGTCGTAGGCTGGCGAAGCTCATGTTCAACATTTTGGAGGCAAATATCTCGGAAATTGGACCCTTCCAGGCACAATTTTCGCGGAATTGCAAGTTTCAGGGCATTGGCGGTGGTTTTTCCCAGCTCAAAGAATTACATAGCGTTATGGAGATACCATCCATGTCTAGAGACACTAAGGCACTATAAAGCACGAGTACTGCAACACGGAAATCGGCGCCATGCTTGGTCCGTCACACGATTATAATTATCACCTGATCTCATTGACAAGTAATATATTTTGATTTATTTCGATCGCGTTCCGCGTTTGTTTGCTGTTACGATGACAATTTTTTCATTCATGATATTTTGTTTACCCTAACAACTGAGGGACCAAATATGGCGCTGAAATCCATGTTGCAGTACCTGTGTTTTAAAGGTTCTCTAGCGACACTTGAACAAGATTGAATCGAATCTGGACGAGTCATTGAACGAAGCGGCCCGGTAGTGCCTATGTCTCACAGGCGTAAGGAGTTCGTTGTGTGACTCATTCTTTGTATCATCTTTAGATGAGAAGAGTATTAAAATGACAAGATTTAGTCCAGTCAAAAGGGGAATTGGCCGGGACAAACGTATAGAAGTAGTTTTGTCAACGGATCTTATGTTTCTCGGGGTGCTGAACCCGAATCTGAACTTTGCCAACAAAAAATCGGTCGGCTGCATGTCGAAAATCGCAAAAAAAAACTGGAAATTTTCTTACTTTTTATACTCAATCGGTTGCATCTCTGGAACTAAGTACTTTTCGATGATTGCGCTCCTTTGCATTTTTGAAATAGACTAAGTTTGCGACTATTTAAGCCCAATTGTATCTCCGTACGACTAATGGTTCCTGAGATATGGCCCGTCAAAAATTGACCATTTTCTGCCGCTGACAGATATTGGCTGGAGCCTGAAGCTGGAAAAACTGATAAACGCTTGGTGCAATCTCTTTCAGATACACATCCTTCCATTTCCTAAAAAAAATCCTGAAGATTCCACGTCGGATGTTGGCACTGCACGATCTCAAATTTGGATTTGAGGGCCCTTTCGTTGGATTTGGTGATATATCTCTGAGACCATCGGTGTAGACTAGTTAATCGTTCTTTTGTTCTTTTAGGCTTAGTTTGATGACAACGAAAAAAGCCACAAGTTCCCATTCGCTTTTCTCTTCGATCGCATGGAATAGCGGAAGCCACCTGAACAACTATGTCAAATTTAATAGGTATGCCTAACTTTTTCGACGACGAACCGGTTTTATCGAAATCAAGGATAAATATTGAAAAAAAAATCGCTCCGGCAGCTGGCGGTCGGAAAGAGTGCATTTCATTCCGTATACGGATACCCGAAGCCGCCCCAGAAGTAATAATTTTGATACCATAATTTGTTTCATTAAGCCGAACTTCTTCCTCTATTTTCACCACCCTGTCTTCAAAAATGTCGAAAAGTTTCGGTAGTTTTCCAAGGGCTTTGTTATATTAAATTTTTGTGCCGTATTTTATAATACCTAAACGTGTGAACTTAAGCGATTTTTTGAAATTTCATCCCCCATTTCACCATCCCCCATCAAAGTTTTCGATAAATCTCAATGGAACCCAGGGCTTTCGTTACATTAAATTATTGAGTCGAATTTTAGAGCGCTAATAAGATGAACTAGTGAAGTTCAACGCTATTTTTACACTTCCACACCGGAAGGACCACCCCCACCACCTTGACTTTTTCGAAAAATTAAAATGGGAATCAAAGGCTACTCTAACATGGAGTATACGTACCCTATTTTTCCCCCTCCACCTTGACCGATTTGGCCCAAATGCAATACCGACCGGGGCCTTATGACTACTGATTTTTGTGCCAAAGCGCGTTCCGTTAAATTAATTTCTACGAGAGTTATTGTGCTAACAAGGCCTCACACTTACTTCCACCCAAATGCAAATTTGCAAAGCTTGCAAATGCTTGCAAGCTTTGGTTCGATGAAAACCACCCAAAACACGATATTTAAAAATCGACTCAAATTTCAGCGTGTTGCCAGGGTTGTAACGTTGGGCAAAGTTAAAAATCAGACTCAGCACACCTGAAAACATTAAATTCAGTCATCAAACTTAGTACCGGAGTTTTTTCCTGTAACTACCCTTGACTACAACTTTCTTTAAAAACACCACTCGACATCCCAGAGTTTAATATTTGGAAGCAGAAACGGCGCTCAAGGATTTTCACATCAGGCAGAATCACAATCACAGGCTCTGTGATTCTGTCTGATGTGAAAATCCCAGAAGTCAGAAAAGCGTCAGGTTTGAGGGTATGATATTGTTTGACGACTTTATGACAAGGTGAGGCGAGGCTAGAAAATTGGCATTGCAGGTAAAGGGTAGGCTTACTTTTATGAGAGAATCGACAAATAAGCTTCTTAACCACCGCTCGTCCTCAGCTAATCATCGTGATATTCTCTTTATCTTTCTTTAAAAATCAACTTTCCTGAAATCCTGGGGGAGGGGTTGTTTCCCTCATTACCCCCTCCCCTAGTGGATCAGCCCCAGCGACGAATTCTTCGAACGCTAAAAATCAATTGGTTCGTGCGGGGGTTAATCAGTATTAAACTTATTTTATTCTCATTCTGCGAGTTCTGTTTTTTAGGCAAAAAACAAAAAATGAAACAACTCCCGAAGACGGTAGATTGTTTCGCCGGCCTAGCCCGGAAAACGATCCTCACGTATTTTTCAGCCCACAAAACTCAAAAAGACATGAAAGGAAAAAAATAAAATACTTTCTGTAACCTTGAGGGAGTTGTTGGACAAGTAGGGTAGCTATGATAGTGAGGTTAGAGGGGGGTTGGTAGCGCCACGAGGTGGAATCCTCATTTCAACGAAAATAAAATTGCTATTAATTAGGAATAACTTCTTAAAACAATACGAAAGTGTTGATGAATACGTTTTAAAAAAATTGTGACTGTATTCTCAACCTATTTCCTCAAATATTTACGGTGAGAATACACATTTTTATCGAGGCTACGATTTTTACAAAATGAAAAATTAAAAAAAAAAATTGAAATTTGAAAAAAGTGAATCCATAGTGACAACTTTGCAACCTCAAAGATTCGCGAAAAAATAATAAAAAAACCTCTGCTAATGATTATAGCACAGTGCTTCCTCGCTTTTTTTGTTAACATATTTTACTGTTTTCTCAAATCATTTTAAAAAACAAAACATAAGCATCTTTCAACAATGGGTCAAATGAGGTAGGAAATATTGTAACCACTGATTTGTTTGAGAATTCAACCCCTATTTTCACCCCCTCCCCCTTGTACGATTTTGACGAAATTGATAGGGGACCCTCTGCTAGCCAACACATACATTCCCTGAAAATTTCATCAAATTCGGATAAAAACTATGGAAGATATGCTTGTTACAAGGATTTGCGGACAGACAGACAGACAGACACGAAATCGAAATTGTTCAGGAAGGTATAAAACGTGAAATGCAAGTGGAAATTTCGATTTTAAAGAAGAAAAAAAAAATTTTCCTAAAAGTGAAAACAATGCTTCCGTAGCTCGGAAGCAAAAATTATATTGCATTTTTGTCCGAGAAAACGTGTACCGAAGCTTACGTTGCGGGGGGAACCCCCCCTCAGAATTTTTTTTTCTCCAAAAAGTGAATCCATCCTGAAAATTTAATTGGTTAGAAATAGCTATGCGCCAATTTTCATGAAATATCTCGGTTTCACCACAAAGGAATCGTGTACCGAAGTTGAGGAAGCACCGTCAACAGCCTTAAGAGGTTGCGGACCCTGGTCTTTGACTACGCCCACAATCTGACGAATAACCGCGTAATTGCAACATTTAGAGATAAATATTTGTGAGTTTGCAAATTCGGGATCTAATTTGTAATAAAAATTACAAGTTTTCTGGCTGAATGTCAGCGAAATTGGAAGTGCCGAATCTTCGGGTAAGCGGAATTGCAAGTTCACGGCAGAATCGGCGTTCAAGAAAAATTGCAAGTTTTGGGCCCTTTTTCTGGTGGCGGATCATTTGCATGATTCGGAGATAAATTGAAGTTTCATGTATTCGGGCTGAGAGCCACACAATCAATTCGAGGAATGGTGGGTGAGTGGGGGGCTACTACGAAATTAAAGGAGGTGGCAACATAGCCACAGCATTGGAATTTCCGGACTCTAATTGCCGTGAATTTAAATTTTCAACGGTCTGTCAATGGCGCAAAGTCATATGGAAAACCAAGTCCTCAGACTCGAGGAAAAAAATGTTTTTTATTTTGGGTTGGGATTTTTGCTCCCGTTAAGAATAAAAAAGGAGAAAACCCGCCAAATACAAAAATTATTATATTTATTTTCGGTTTGAAGCTGTAGCGTGATATCTATCTTGATACCATATGTTTTTTTCAACACTCAACTTTTGTATAATTTTTGAATTTAGCGGGTAATCTACTTTCATAGTAGAGCAGCGCAACGTATCGGGAGCAAAAATCCCAACCCACGAACCGCTTCATTTTTTTAACATACAAATAATACAAAGTTTAATGACTTGGTTTTCCATATGACTTTGCAATGGCGTGGGGGGGAGGGGATATATGGTTTGTACAGTCGAAAAGCAACATTTCAGGCTAAGGAGTGAGGAACAGTTCAAGGTGTCGCTTCACCAGATCAAAAATAAGCTTCTAAGCATTTAAATCTCCACATTAGTGGATCGGTTCCGTGGTTTCTTCAGGAGCATTACTGCTGAGTTTCTAGAGGCGAGATTCACATTTCGCGGGCACGAAGCATCTACAGGCGTTGAAATAGCCTATAAAGGAGTCAAATATTTAGTTTCTGGGTTGAGATACTACTCACGGGGCCGAAAGCTAAGATTCTGAGGCGATTTTTTCAGATTCCTGCCCGATTGACTCTTCGGCAAAATCATCATTTCTGACCAAGAAGTGAGCAAATTCAGTTACCCAGACAGATTTATGGCTTCTCGGTAAAATGTCACCGATTCTTCCAGTTTTGGCGGTATTTCACCGAAACTATGGCATTTTACTTGACAGTGTGCTCGGGCTTAAATTGATAGTTCTCAACCTGAACTGTGACTTTCTGTCCATTTGTTTTGACAAACCTTTCCACCTCGACGACGGACCATCCAACCTCTACGTGGTGTAGCCTCTGCTACACCTTTTGAGCTCCGCTATACCTTGGATGTATTGTCGGCACTGCTGTTCCGAATTCGATTCGCAGTGATGGTGGAGGGGGGGGGGCACATGTAAACAGGGGCGGGCAAATTACAGCCTTTGGAGTAATTAAATACAAATTACTGCCCAAAAAGAGGATTAATTACGAATTAGCAATTACTTTTCAATTCCACGCATATTTACAAATTACAATTACAGCAGGACAATGCATAATTGGGTTATTTTTCAATGAGGAAGTTTCATGGGTCAGAAATTATTCATAAATCTATTTATTTAAGCTAAAATAGAGCATAAGTCGTGATCTGTTCGTAAAATAACCCAACAGTTAAAGGTCTGTCGTCCACTGGAAGCGTTTTCGAGCTGCGCGACAACGAGCGTACATCCCAAAGACTCAAATAAAATATCACATCGTCCACTGCAGGCTTAGCTGCAGTGAATTCCATTTAAGTCATTTTGTGGACGTCCGGCCTAATACATTCGCGATTTTTGAAGTTTTAGGTCTTTTCAAAACTCGCCAGCTAGCATGTTTGTGTCATATGCGCCTTCCGAAAAAAATACACCTGTATAACGTTGCTGTCGGCGAGCAGTCTGTAGTGTTTCTTTGCCTTATTTTCTACTAGAGCTCTGAATCAGCAAAAGCCAACAAATTTACTCTGTTATCAAACGCGTTTAAGGAAGATTCACCTATGCCTAATTGATGACTCACTCCGTGTTTTTTCACACGTTAGGAACAATGTCTCATGGAAAAATGGACCGATTTCAATTTTTCAAAAATCATTTGAAAGCTCTCAACACGGACATGTTTTACTGAAATTGGCGAAAAATGTTCACTATGATCACTTGGTCAGAAACTGGCGCTGACGTACACAGGAAATTTGGAAAACGCCGCTTTCTTCATTTTTAACGAATTACTGAAATTTTTGGAGGCAACTAAAATGATGTTGATCGACATTTTCTGAAGTAAAATTGTGTGACCTTTTCAAAAACGTCGGCAGTTTAAGGGTACAAAAAAAGGTTTAGTCGGTGTAAGGTCTTTTTAGAGGAAAAACAGCGAATGGCTAAAAATACACAAATGTGCCTGTAACTTCAAGATAAATCATTTGCGACCCTATATCAATAGAGTGATTTTGGTCGCAATTACTTAGTACTATAACATATTAAAATATACGGCATTCGTCCTGAAACACCCTGCATATGCTTCATACTGACGTCCTAAACGTGCTCTCTAGCAATCTGACGATTATCTGGAGGGATTCGCCTAATCTGACACTTTGTTAAAAAATTCTCGCTATATTTGGTGCCCAAGTCCTACTTTTCTGCACCATTTTCGAAAGAGTAAGTTGCGGTTAACTGAAACTGTGATGTAAAGGACCTTTTTCTACAATAGTTGAATAATGATGACATTATTCAACTGAGAGAGAAAAGCGCAATTTTTTCAAACTTCATTATTCAATACATATGGCAACCTATTCAGTAAAATTTAGCGCCGGCGCTATCCACCCGTCCTCCCGAATTGGAACATATGTTTCACACAAGACGGGTGGGCGCTAACTTTCACTGAATTGGCCCCAAGAGTTGAATAATGACTAACCTTTGTCGACGAATTTTTTCTATTTCGGCGTATGGAAATCGTCAGATTATATATTTTTCCCTATCTTGAATTATTCCCTTCAAAATACAAACAAAAATCAGCCACGCGCCTGAGAATGTCAAGATGACGTTTTTTTTTTTTTACAAGTTTGCAGGCCTACTCCGTCTTTGCGTCACTTAAATTGTCAGATTAGTAGAATATAGACTTTTTAGCATGTACATAATTAATTCCCACTTGCTTAATCTGACGCGCTCGAGAATGTCTGATGATCAATTTTTTTTACTAATCTGACGCTTTATCCTTGACGGGCGGCCACATATACATATACTAGGGCTCATATTTGGTGGGGGTACTCAACTAGGTACAAGGTATCCGCAGAATGTTAATCTGACGCGCTTGAGTAAATCCCGAAATCCCCTTTTGGGATCCCCTACTACCTACTCCCGTAGCCCAAGTGGTTTCAAAGATCAATTTATCAGATCAGATCAATTCATCAAGGTATGGGAAGTAGCCAGAAGGGCTCATCTCGCGAGGGAAAGGTCCATGTTTAACTTGACGAGCAGAAAGAACATAATAGGTCTGTTCGGTTGGGGTAGCTGGTGTAGGCGAGGGCAGCGAGGATTTTTTTGTTACTCGAACGCTTTCAGAGCAGCCAGTGTAAGTTCATAACAGTCGTGATATTTCCTCACTCCTGTGCATGTTGGATAAGAGTTATCCATTTATAACAAAAAATTGGAGTAACTTCGGGCAGCCCGGAGTAGCTCTGAACTCATCGCGAACGCCCTACACTCGCTACACTAACTACACTCGTCTGCTCGCGAACGCTTTTCGGGCGCCCGCGAGTGTACCCTCGGGCAACCTATTCGAGAACAGACCTAATTATTTTTCTTGCGGTAGTGTCAGGATGTGTTTAAAAAACTTGCGTGCAATTTTGCTTCAAAAATTGCATCGCGTGATCTCGGCATCAACAACTCGCGCAGGCGCAATCTTAAAGGAAATTCAACGTTTTACGAGTTTGTGTCGAAAATAGTCCCTATTCCCCTATACTCGGGAAGTTGAAGGCTTAATGCTTGGCAATGTTCCCTGAACGGAAAGTGATGCGTAGAAAAAATGTTTCTTCATAAACGTAGGCATCAGCTTCACCATTCACGCGCGAGTGTGGATATCAGCCTTCTCTTTTAAAGCTGAAAATTGTGTCCTACTGTGCTTCTTTTTGGAAGAATTGTGGAAAAACAAAGAAATTTCTTTTTGTTGCTCAATCTCCTTGTACTTCCTTCTCTCGTATGAGTTGAATGTTAGTACTTTGACCCCGTCAGTGCAGGGCAGAACAAATTACCATAGCCTCAGTCGGTTTTGGCATGATTAACAAAATTTGGCTTTTTAGGATAAAAACAGCTTTTGGCCAACAGCAAGGGACTGGGCAGATTCACACAATTTCAGCCCGCACGAGATTTTTTGTAGGATCACAGGTCAATTTTTGTCCAATTTCACTGTAATTCAGTTAAGACATTTTTACTGCATTCAACGAAAGTTAAAAAATGATACATACCTACAAAACTCGGTAGCGAATCATGAAAAACCAAAGCAAAAGCAATGTTTGAGACGTAGAAGCATAAAATAGAATTATGAGTTTTATGACATGAGACCCGAGCAACGAACACGAAGCGGGAATGAAATATCTATGCTATGACTGAAATTGACGCACGGTGATAGCGATAGCAGGCGTTGGCGTTGGTGATAGGAGTCAACCCCGCCTTCCCCCTCACTACCCAATCATGGCACACGCACATTATCGCCCTCGCCCCTTTCAATTAACGCTCCTCCTGAGCGTTGTTTTTTCAGCAGAATTACTCATTCGGCTAACAAGATGCTCCAAATGAAAGTGATGAACCATGAAAGAAGTGTTTATGTTATTTAATTCAGTCGACAAGTCTATCCAGCTCAATCCTCCACTTATCCTCATCAGTTAAGTTATCACATGAAAACAAGGAAAGAATCTGTCAGCTGTCAACGTTAACGGAACCGGTCTTGTTATAACTACAGGTAGTAGACGTGAAAACAGCACGGAGCCACGTTTGTTGATAAACCCGGACCCTCCCACCCGTCAATTACGCTGTGCATTCTCAAGATTGTTTGTTTAGGCGACGTGGAATTTGTGAATTTCGTGAAAAACATAAAAGCGATTGTTATTGGACGGCGCCTTATTTCAAGAGCACCTTCTTCATTAATCGCCTGGCCACACCGCATATCTTTGGAGCATGGTGGATCTCAGTGGTGGTCCAGATGGACCCATAGAGCACGGGTTCAGCAATTCTGTCTTTATCATTCCTGGCGCTATCATATTTGGACTTTCAGGTAGTTTAAATAAAGAGTTGATAATTATTATTATTAATGTAATGCTTATAGAAGTGTGCGTAGTGGTGACGAAGAAAGGCCGAAGACTGCCTATCGTTCCTTTGTGGGGCTTTGTTTTCAAGGTTGACTTTGGTCGGTTGTTGAACAATAGCTCAGCTTGTGGTTTTGTTTGTCTGATATTCACATAATTCAGTTGGATGAACGCCCCGTGCAGCACCTGTGTCGTAAGCCCCGGTGCCCATGGACTGGTTTTTGAAAGCAGCTTAAATGCCCGGCTACACGATCGAAGCCTACGGAAGGCTTGAACGTGTAGACGGAAAAACTGAAGCTCGTTCAAGACTTGTGCTTCAGTTGTGCTGTCCGTACGTTTAAACTGGGATCAAACGGGGCAAGTTTTGAAGCTCATGGCAGCGACTGTATATAGGTTTATAAAAACTTGCATGCAGCATTGCCTCAAAAATTGCATTTGTTAGTACCATGACATACTGGGCGGTTTGTCGTTTTATTTACTACACAAAAACCACCGGCGGGAAACCGTCGCAGTCTGCCATCACCGACTTCAAAGTGTTGGAAAACACCCAGTATGCCAAGGCACTTATGTATTGTGAAAACAGTATGATATGAAGGATCGTGTGCACCGGCCTTTACATAGCGATTTCCATTCAATTCACTACACAAGTGTAGTGAAGCGTTCTCTCCATAAACATATGTTTCAAATCAGAGAGGACGGGTGGGAACACTTACACCACACAAGTGTATTGCATTGAATGGAAAGCGCCAACAGTTTGCGCTGGTGTAAAAACCGTGTTCCTGCAAATTTTATTCCTTCAAACTATTTTGTTTATGAATTACGATTCGCAATGTATTTTTTTCTCCTTGAACTCGGATTTATCGTAAAATATGCTGATTAGGTATAAATTTCTGTGTATGATATCTTCTGTTTTTGGCGATGTGGCACGTTTCGCCCTCATAATCCCACTCCACCCGAACCGCAAGTTGCGTAGCATGTTTCTTACAGTGATAGGAGAAGAGAAATAATCGACAGTATAGTCATGTCAAGTGATCACGAAAGTCTACTCCATCCGTCACCGGAGGAGTTGTACGATGGTGACGGAGATTATGAAGATGATCCGCCTTTTGACTTGAGGGAAGCTCGAGATCTACCCACTGAGATTATTGAAAGGATCTTGTCTGGCGAGGAAAATAATCCTCTGCTTGATCACGATGACCTGCGTGAGGTACTATTAAGACGGACTCAGAAAAGCAGAGGTATACCGTCGTTAGCAGTTCCAGTTTCTTTCCTCGTCATACTTTTAGTAATTGGTAACTGAAAAGACATTGAATTACATTTTTCCTGTAAATCAAGCCCGGATTACACGATGCAATTTCAGAAGCAATATTGCAAGCACGTTTTTCTAAATTATGTTGAAGATTAAAGATCATATAAAAAGAAAAGCAATTAAAACAAAAATTCAAAACCCTCCGCCAGAAGACGTTAGGAATCATCCAAACGAAACGTCGCGAAAGAAAAGTTCAACTATCCGTCAGACAAAAAAGTCAAAAGTAAAACAAATTAATAAAATCAAACCTGTCAAAAAGAAAAAAACCCTTCGAAAAGATCATTATGTTTGTTAAAAAACCTGCATGCAATATTGCTTCAAAAATAGCATCGTGTGATCCAGGCTTTATGGCAGTCACCCAAGCATAACTTTGATTAACTGAGTTTTTAGTTCTCCGTGTGATCTTTCAAGGTTTGATTTGACCAGGAAATTAATAGCGATTTCCATTCAACACACTACACAAGTATAGTGCCGCGTCCTCTCCATAAACATATGTTTGAATTGAGAGAGGACGAGTGGAAAAACTTACACCACACTAGTGTATTTCATTGAATGGAATACGCCATAAATCCTATAGCCTTTTCCGCCTGGGGGCAGTTCTTCACCCGTTCTCTACGAATTAAATCACATGTTAATGGAGAAGACTGTTAAGAAATGAACTTCCCCGTTAATGTAAAAATCCCGTTAATTTCAATTAACTGGATTGAAGCCATTAAGATCTTTATACCTACTGTTTCAGCTCGAACGTTTTTGGAACTTATAGCGTTTTCCATTTGCATAAAATTCAGCTCTGGAGCCGAGCATTTCCATCCGTCTTCTCGGAATTATATCATACGGTAACGGAGAAGACGGGTGGAAATACTCGCCTCCAGAGCTGTATTTTATGCAAATGGAATACGTCATAAAACATGTTTATGTTTTCTCGAAATCAGGCATATCTTTCTTTAAAACGCGTTCAATACATAACGATAAATGAATCTGAGTGCCTGTACCTAGTTTTCTGTTGTTGTAAGTACCTGGGCGGTAGGGCGTTACTGTAACTTTGAGGCATCTTTTTATTGAACGAAATCTGGAACTTTAATGCAAATACAAATGACAGAATCGCCAGTCTTGCACTCCCATTGCTAATAAAATCCAATTTAACATGCCAATCTTGCCCCCTTTATTTCACTCCTATTTATTTGAATTTTTTCAGCATTCTTCGGCTGGAAACTGTACAAAAGCCTAAAGGAGAAAGAAATGAAGCGCGAGGAAAAGAAAAAACTGAAACAAAAAAAGAAAAAGTAGCGACTGAATTTGTCTTAAACTGTATATTTTGTCTTAAAGAATTGTATGTTATACTTGAAGGTTAAGTAAAAAAGGGTTTTTGGTGTTCTTGTCTTATGTGAGAGAGTTTTTGGCTCGCTAGAATGGTTTTATTATCACCAAAAAAATTGAGAAGTTGTTTTAAAGTTCAGCCATGTATCAATAACATTTCCAGGTAATGTTAACTTCTAATATTAACATTTTAAGCTAATTTATTATGTACACTAGTTGACTACATTCCTCAGGCTTCCTCAATTTTGTGGTTTTTTATCTTCAAGTTTGAACACAGAGAGTGTTTGTCCATTACCAATTCGCTTCCATGTTGTTTTCATTTTTTTCACTGACCGGAAAGTTGAATGCTCTTCTTTGGTGGAATTATTGTTAAAAATACTACATTCTGTGCAATGATTTTAGTAACGTTTCGATGCGTACTTTGTTAAATACGGTGCACCGGACGGATAATTATTATTCCTTATTCCTCTTATTTTATGTTATTTTTTTTAAATTGTTGATAGATAATTGATTAAAATTCGAATTTTTATTTTGTTCAATGATCTCCTTTCCCTATGTTATTTCATGACCTGTTCACTTATTTTTCTTATGCCCTCGGTAATGGGGAACTTCACATTTTTCAATCACTGGTGTTTGTTGAAGAGGGCTCTTCTACAAGACGAATGCCCACATTAAACATTAAAACCAATCAAGGGTTTTTTTAGGCGAATTTTTAAAAATTTTGAGTGGGGGTTTGATTACGTCAAAGGGCAGTTAATTAAATGGATGGTGTTGGGAAGAGGGGAGAAGACGAGTTTTCTGGGGTTCAATTTTCTTGTTATTTGTGAACACAACATTTTAGAGTTCCCTCAAATGCTTCAAAACTGCACATTGACGTCATTTTTCCCTCGCACCATCCATCCCCTCCCGAAGAACTTTGAAATTTATTTAAAAATCCCCAGACGCACCAATCGGGCTGCAACTACCGTTAATATTCTTGTCCGCATGTGCCAATTCACTGGTATACTTTTCCCCCAAATCGGGCATTCATGCAAGTTCCCCATCGTACCCTGATGGCATAGAACAAGGCCGGCCAACTTTTTTTGGTCGTCGGAGACTCGCGGATTTCGCATGATCAACTTCTTAAAAAGCTAATTTCTTAGGGTTGACCAATTCAAAAATCCAATTTTACGTGATCGGCTCAATCAAAAAATGAATTTCACGGCTTAGGGTCCTTAAAAAAACAATTCCGTTGGTTTGGCTCTTTCAAAACCCGGATTTCACGGTGTTATTGGCTCCATAAAAAAGCAAAATTCCTTCTAAAGGGAAATTTGGCTAGTCTTTTTCAACAAAATTTTGCTGGCTTGGCCCATTTAACCCCTGATTTCACGGGATCAGCTCCCGTGAAAAACAAAAATGCCAAGATCGGTGGAGGGAGGGGCTTCTATCTCTGAGAAAAAGGGGCGTTGGAGGATTTTGTTTTGCATTCGACTTTTTGAAGAAAAAAAATTTAATTACATTAAAAAAAAAAAAAAAAAATTGGCAGCTTGCCACTGCCTGGGCTGGCCACCCCTGGACTGTTGATTATAATTATGCCATGCCATCATAAATATATGCTTCAACTAGGAACTCACGGAATCTAGTCCAGGAATTAGATAGTTTTGGGAGGAAAAAATTCCGGGACTAAGTTTTCAGGTGTGCTGAATCCGAATTTCAACTTTGCCCTAAGTCACAACCACGGCAACATGCCGAAATTTGATTGTCTGTTAAAATTCCATGTTTTTTTTCGGTTTTTTCTCCACGCCATCGCGAGTAATAATTTTTAAAAATATGGGTTCCTCTCATTCCTCATGTTTTCAGATGTCCTGAGTCAGAATTTCAACCCCCCCAACCCCTAAAAGAGACGCTACAGCCTAAAAATCACACCGATTTCAGGTTTTTTCAATGTGATGAGCAATCAAAGCCGAGATTGAAATAGTTCACATTCGGATTCAGGTTATCTGAATCCGAATATCAAATTTCCGGCCCCAAACGCTAAATCTCTACGGGGGGAATCAAAAAATATGTTGTACGATACACAACAGATTCCGTTTTGTAAGGTGTGCTGAATTCGAATGACGTTTTCAAGACCGTATCAGAATGACATAATTATGATAACGAATATGAAAAACCTGCCGAAAATTTAAAATTTTTCATTATACGTCGTTGATTTCATCTGCTTTTCTGGCTGTTTCTTACCGTGTTTCTGGTGTGCTGAATCCGAATTCGTTATCAAAACTCTTAGCAACTCCTAATTACACCATTTTACCATCCACCCGCTGCTACAGATGAGTACGTAGGAGATGTGATACTCATATAATCAGGGGTGTGATCCAACATCGGGGCAGTTTTAATAGTGTCCCAAGACCAAGAACCCGGACCACGATGAAAGTGATCAGCGACCCAGAACTCCGAACAGATCCCCAATCCACGACGAAGGTGCAAGCGGAAGTAGTGGAGACGCACCTAATTGTTCTGTATGGAGGTGACTATGTGAAGTTGAGGTACGTGAATTTCGAAAAATCGGCCTTCAAAGAGAGCAGCAACATGGCCTCACCTGCCCCTAGAAGCTGCTGCCCGTCAACACATGCTATGCACCTACCACCAGGTCCCAAGTGCTACTTCATGAGTGGTACTATGTTGTTTTCACTCTTCTTCACTAGCATGATGATAATTGGCGGTAGTTAGAGTTCTGAGAATATAAATTCGGATTCATTACACCAGTAACACGGATAGAAACGGCCATAAACACAGGTGAAAATCTCGTTTGATAATGAAGAAATTTAAATTTATGAGGATGTTTTCGATATTCGTACCATATAACATGTCACTCTGATAAGTCTGAGAAACGACTTTCGGATTCAGCTCACCATAAAGAACGTAAAAACAGCAAATAAGTGAGAAATCACGTTAATAAGTGCTGAAATTAGAGGTTTCCTTGAATCCTCTAATCCTTGAATATTTCTTGATACTTGCAGTGCCGTAGAGCTCAGGAAATTTGATGTTCGGGTTCAGATTACCTTAAAACGTGGAAAACTAATGTGAACTACGTCAATTTCGGCTCTGGATCCGCCGTACCACACTGAAAAAAAGTTGAAATCGGAGTTTATGCAGTTTTTTTCGATTTGTGGGCTGTAGCGTCTCTTGTTATAGGGTTTGGGGGGTTAAAATTCCGATTCAGGACTTCTGAAAACATAAGTAATGAGCGGGAACCGTATTTTCAAAAATTCTTGCAGCAAGCGATGGCTTGGTGAAAACCACCCAAAACACGATATTTAAAAAATTTCGCTCCGGCAGCTGGCGGTCGGAAAGAGTGCATTTCATTTTGCATACGGAAACCCTAAGCCGTCCCAGAAGTAGTAATGTTGAGACCATGATTTGTTTCGTTAATGTTTGACCCTTCCTCGTACTGTTTGCTGCCGGGTTTGTTTAAGCTGAACTTAATGGGAATCAAAGGCTATTTCAAAATGGAATCATCATACCGAATATAATGCTTCTGGAATCAACTGGTGATTTGTGATTTTTTTATCATTTCAACCCCTATTTTTCCCCCTCCACCTTGACCGATTTGGCCCAAATGCGATACCGACCGGGGCCTTATGACTACTGATTTTTGTGCCAAAGCGCGTTCCGCTAAATTAATTTCTACGAGAGTTATCGTGCTAACAAGGCCTCACACTTACTTCCACCCAGGGGACATCACCCCCTCCCCCTCGACTTTTTCAAAAAATTAAAATTGGAATCAAAGGCTACTTTAACATGGAGTATACGTATCGAATATGATGCTTCTAGAATCAACTGGTGACTTGTAGTGATTTTTTGATCATTTCAAGCCGTATTTTTCCCCCCACCACCTTGAACGATTTGTCCCAAATGTAATACCGACCGGTGTCTTATGACTACTGATTTTTTTAGATAAAGCGCGTTCCGCTAAATTAATTTCTACGAGAGTTATCGTGCTAACAAGACCACACACTTACTTCCACCCCAGGGGCACCACCCCCTCCCCCTCGACTTTTTCGAAAAATTAAAATGGGATGATCGTACACTCATTCGTACGAAACGGATATAAATATATATATATAAATCCAGGAGACCACTGAATTCGTGTTCTAGAGGTTCTGAAACGTGAAAAAAACATGACATGACCCATGTTTGCCACCATCACGACGAGACCAATAGTGCATTTTCAGAATGAAATGCACTAAAAAGGTGAAAGTAGACTGATGGGCAACCAAAAAGGCGAAATACAGCATGGTCAGAAACTCAACAGTTTCCGAGACCTGATTTTTCTGTAGTTTTTCAAGGTATAAGTTTCGAAGAGAGCTTTTAGGAATTCGGACACCGGATTAAAAAAAGAGCACACTTTTTTCTGTCAGAACCAGTCGGTGGTGGGTTTCTCCCGGAAGGTTGTCTGGAGGGAGATAAAGGCCTGGACCAGTGACCGAGCTCTGAGGCGATAAAGGATTGAGTCTGGTAGCAGGCACGCGAAATTCAGACTCGATGAGGTTCATCAGGGAGCAACGATCATGGTTGGGTTGGACTGACGAGCGAAAAAACCAGGCGGGGAAACCGCGGAGTACGTCGCACGTGTGTGATGGCTAGGCGGTGGCTAGAAGTGCATAGGACGGCGACAATGGGAAAACCTTCCGGAGCTTCTCTCTCTGATCTAGAACGGGACACTTCTCCTGAGCTTTCCGGGTAATAAGTCGTATTAGGCCTTCCGGCCCGTGCCCAATGGGGTGTATGAGTCAAAAGGGCTTTGGCCCCATCTGATTCAGGAGAGCACCCAAGCTTTTAAAAAAAAGTTTTGTTCCGACAGCAGCCTGTCGGGAAAAGTGCATTTCATTCATGCGACAATCGAGTCAAACCTCATAAGTTAGAACGAGATCAATCAATTATGAATGACATTTAGGCCGTGGTATAGAAAGTCAAAATAATAAAATCGTGTTTCTTTTTACCGCAGGCCCCTTTTTTGGCACCAACTGAGGGGGAACAAAATTATGAAAATGAAAAATGAAACAGAGTCGGTTTGGTTGCCTACACGATATGGGAAGGCGGACTCTTGTTAGAGAAGTTATTTTCAATTAAAATCTTTATCCCGGCCTAAATTTCATCCATAATTGATTGATCTCGTTCCAACTTATGTGGTTTGACTCGATTGTCGCATGAATGAAATGCACTTTTCCCGACAGGCTGCTGTCGGAACAAAACTTTTTTCAGATTACGTTAATTTTCAGATCAGTTACATTAGGGTGCGTTCATAGTGAATCACCTTCACTGCGATACCTCGATGAGCGATGCCCCGATGAAACATCGATGAAGAACAAACATCAATAATTGTATAGGACTGTTCATAGTGAAGCACCCTCACTGCGATGTGATCTTCGATACCTCGCTACTATCATCGATGATTTGAACCATATGGTTCCTCGACCCCCCTCCTGCCCGTTGCTTTTTTTTTTTTTTTCAAAATAAGGGTTAAAGCTTGAAGGAAACAGGTGTGCATGACTTACGTAAATTGTGTGAAGGTGAACTTTGAAAGATCCCCGATCACCGATTCATCTGGATCACGAACTCGTCCGAGATATTCACGCTATTGATTTTTAGACCAAATTTGGTTGCCCTAAGTCAAAAATTGCGACCGTGATCGTGCTAACAAGCGAGGGGCCATATATATATATATCAAATCGAACCGACCTTGGATTCGTGTTCTAGGGGTTCTGAAACGTGAAAAAAAAGTATCACAACCCATATGTGCGACCATCAGGGCGAGACCAATAGTGCATTTTTTGAATGAAATGCTCTAATAAATAAATAATGTAATAGTATGTAACGCACTCAAGGAGGCTTTTAATGCTGAAAAAAGGCTCAAAATAATTTAAGAATACAAATACGTGGTGGGAATTAGGATAAAATAGTAACTTATAGAAGTATCACAAATGTCACGTATATCAACGCGCGCCGGTCGAACCAAAACCATTTGTTCCACGCTCGGTTTCATTCAATGCCTATAATAAAGGAGACTATCATACATGCTGTCCTGAAAGAAACTCGTGCTAGCATAAAACATTAGGTACTCACGTGAATTTCTTGGAGCGTGGGGTACAATATCTTTTCACAAATGAGCTGAGCCACCCGGTCTCCCGCGGAAACGCTGAATTCTTCGTCACTGTGATTGAACAAAACGATTCCCACGTTGCCGGTGTAGTCCGCGTCAATCACGCCCGCTTCAAGTAAATAATAAATTAATCGCGGCTCAATTCGACACTCAAAGCCTTGTGCAGACGAGAGACTATACACTATACCTCCAACGTCAATGTGGTGCTTCCAAGCAAGCCCCGACCGAGGGGCTATTCTCCCGTAAGTTCCTTCGGGGACTTGGACTTGGAGATCAGTCTTAACTAGGCCCTTGCCTCGTGGAGGAATTACATAGTCGTAAGCACTGGACAATAAGGGGCAAAATTGTAGATGAGGGTAAAAACCACTAAAGTGGTCTTACCTTTTGAGATCGAAGCCGGCGGCTAGTTTTGACCCCTTCACCGGCGGAAAAGCCTTGGGGGTGAGGCGAGAAAAGCGAAGAATAGAATTTTCAACGACCATCGTCGACTTGTCCGATCGGGGTTGAATTCGTGTGAGAATGAAGTAGCAACGAAGAAGAGACTGAACACGAATAACGACACAGGGTGAACGAGGCAAATGGGCGGTTTTCTGGGACGCTCTGTCTGTTGAGCGGGCTGCTTGATAAGAGATGGGCGGGATAAATTTGGCGCTTCTTTACCGTATTTTTTCTTTCTTCCTCTCGTCTGTGCTCTTAGCCAGACTGTCGGAAGCGCCACTAATGAGGCGCTTTTCCTTTTCCTTTACATTTTATACCACGCTTCCAGGTAACATTTTCATTAGTTACATCTACACCAGCATCCGATAACTCAGCAGTTCACATTGCGAAGAGAACGAGGTCGAGCATTATGAGCTAACTGCCAAGTTACTAACAATGCTCGACCACCACAGCGAAGTATGGTGTAGACATGATTAAAGGGGAGCACAACGTTGGGCATTTTCACTGGGACATTCGTAAGAATTAAGAAAGGCCGACATCAGTATATAATAATAGTTGGAATTACCGGCGGCATTTTCGCAGTCCCTTGCTCGTCCCGCCCGGAAATGTTGGATAATAATTCGGTTGAAAGTAACTCGCGCTGCTATTATTAAAAGTCCATTGTCCCAACTTGATAATGAGCCCAAATTCATTTTAATAAATCAATTCATTTATCACGACGCAATGATTACTCCACAGCCATGAACTCATCTTGACCTTATATTGAATAAGAGTCATCCATTCGCGACAGCACGCGAGCCATCGCGGCATTTGTTTAAAATCAGGACGAGGTTCCACGCACGGGGCGTATCTTGATAATATTATTATGCCCTAGGCGCCTAGGCCTTCCCCACAGACAAATTACTATGGAAACATCTTCGGATTGGTGAAAATTAGTTTTATAGTCTGGCAGCCCTCCTAAAGTCTGTCCACTTAGTGATGGACTCTCGGACGTGTTGCTTCATTTCGATAGTTCAGTTTGTTCACTCCCACCAAAATATTTTAAAAATATTTTATTTAATGAAATTAACAACTGATCAACAACAAACTTTTTCTACGGGCACTATGGTTACGTAAAGATGCCACACAGTGATCGTTTGTTCTAAAATCATTCCCGGTGCGTTATTTTTAGTAGAAGGGGTAAAGGGGAAGCTCATTTCACTAAATTCGGGGCGGGCGAGAGTCCATCACAAAGTGGACAGACTTTAGCGGCAAGAGGACCCACGAACAGCGCAAAGGGACGCTTGCAGTCCGCCAGTCGCGAGCACCACGCACCGGAACAACCGGAAACCGTCCAAGAAGACAATTATTATTTTCTACTGTCACAAATTGTAAATCTGGGGGCCTATTCTCTAACAACAAGCAATACTTTTTTCGCCAGCCATGTGTTTATTTCATTCATTTGTTTGAAGAAAATTAATGAAATAAACATATGACTTCGAAAAAGCTATTGCTTCGGAGTTAGAGAATAAGCCCCCAGTTGTATTGAGAATATACTGGGGTCTGTTCTCTGTTGCCCAAAGCAAACAACAGGTGGCGACCGTTTAATTTTTTGCATCTTCAACCCTCATCTTCGGGTCGTCCGAACGGACCCCCCATTAAGCTACACCACGTCAAGTTTAACACAATTATGTTATCGACGTTATTTCGTTTTTTTTTCGTTTTTTTCGTTCAGTTTCTCTGTTTCTCTGTTGAAAACGTCTGTTCTTGCGGGGCACTGGGCACGCGTTCCGAAGCCATGTTCCCGAGGTTCCAAATATTCAATAAGAAATCATCATCATGCGTTTTTTCAACAATAAGACAGAATATGACAGCAAAACTGTTGTGATTTAAAAAAAGTAAATTTAAAAAACACCCTAATAAAATGGAAAATTGTAGGCCTATTTTTGCTCGTTTGGGCCTGTATCTCCGTAAGGGGAGATAAAACCAACCATTCATTCCGAAGCTGCCGAACGGCAGATGTTTTCCCTAATTTCTTACCCTTCCTGCGAGGGCTGTGTATGAATTGACAGCTGTCTGAAAGACTTGAGATTCTAGAAAAGTCTGAGCAAGTGACTATTCGGCTTCAATTAATAGTGTTTTCCATTTACATAAAATTCTGCTCTAGAGCAGATCATTTCCACGTGCCCTCTCTGAATTAAAACATACGTTAATGGAGAAGACGGGTGGAAATCAATTGCTCTAGAGCCGAATTTTATGTAAACTGAAAACAGTATAAATCACCTGAATATTGATCGATCTAGAGATACAAAAGTATCTGCGTGTATTTAATACACATTTCCAGATAATTTAAGTGCTCTTCCAATGGTGTTATTGAAATTTCAGTGATACCATTTTTTCATGAGATGTACGGCAGCTTTAATCACGAAAATCTCGTGTACATTGCCAATTGAGACAAACCCGAATATCTCCCAAGCCATTAATGATCGGACCAAAGGGTCATTTTGGTTGCAAAGTGGCCTAGAATCATCCATTTCATTTATGCCGTTTAGTTCCGTTACACCTTGCAGACCGTTCTTACATCAACGGTTCGTGCCATGTTCACCAGCAATTTTTATGATGAACCATCCATGTCAGTTATGAAGTAATCGCCGCAATTTCGCTTTACGCACCTCCAAGTTGATTTTCCCGTTGATAACCACCGATTCAATTGTATCACCAGTGGTACGACCCCGGACACAGACCGTATCTTCTCATGAGCATCTTGAACTGCTCAAAGACCAAGGGTTGGTCCCCCCAAGGGGGTGTGCATGAAATGAATACAATAAAAACTGCGAACGAGGTTGTAGTTAGCTCCGAAGAAGAGGAAGGTCGTGTAGGAGTAACAACCGGGAAGAAAGGAAAAGGAGGTGGAGTATAATGCAAGATGTTTCTTGACCACTACACAAACAGCACATCATTTAACACCGGAGAACGTTGGAGCAGAGGAGTCGAATTCCTCTCACAGGTTCTTTTACCCACGTATACCTTTTAAAAGAGCGTGATTGGTAATATAATTTAATTAATATTATACGGTAATTTATTTATGGTGGATTTCACCACCGAGAGTTAAGGTTTGAGTTACGTTAACTCAGAATTAACTGAAAAAAGGCGTCACTATTTATGTAAACAATGTTAGAGTTAGGTAACTCCAACCTAACTCCCGGTGGTGAAATTGGCCCTTAGTGGCAATTGGTGGTTATTGGCGGTGGTAACGGTAATTTATTGAATGGTGACATTTCTGAGCCATGTATAGTCTACAGGGGTGTGCCACAGGCAACCGTTCTCTGACCGCTACGTCCTCATCTACATAAACGACTTGACCGCTAGTATGATCGGGACTGATAGGAGATGCGTACTGTTTGCAGCAGATATTTCCATTGTCTACAATGGAAAAAATAACAAGGTTCGACATGCACAAGTTCCATTGTTTGAACGAAGTTCATGATTGGTGCTCCGTGAATCAGGTCTGATTGAATGTCGAGAAGACGTAATGTACTGAGTTTGATCCCACACGAAGGTCATTTGTCGATACTGTTGCATCCAGCGAGCTTCCATTCTATCTGGATGTTTGAAATAGCAATTTATCGGGCCAGGCTCATTCGATAAAAAAATTCCGTGAGTCTGGATCTTCAAATAACAATTTAGAGAGTTTGGTTTATCCAATAATTTCGTGATTTTGGTTTCTTGAAATGCCAACCCAATCAACACAGTTACGTTTCAAAATCGTGACAATGAAACCTTGCGACGTTTCGTTGAACGTTTTCAAAACGTTGCGAAAACGGATAAATATGACAAAAAAGTATAACGTGACATTCCAACGTTCATGAAACGATATTGAGGGTTGCATGGAACAAATTAAATAAAATAAACAACAATGTATTCCGGATTCGAACCCAGGCACTTTGGATTCGTAGATTTGTGTTATATCATTTACACTATGAGCTAATGTGGCCAATCTGGCAATTAACGTAATCTCAAAAACATTAGTTTCAGGAAAGGAACTTGCAAATTTTTCCTAACTTGAATTTTCTTGAAGAGGGTTCTTCTACAAGTCCATTGCTCTTGCTCGTATAAAACATAAAAATCAGTAAAGGACCTATTTTTAGACGTTGATTCGATGGAAGTGTGTTTATGGGGGATCGGAGTAGCCCGGGACTGACAAATGAACAGAGCTAAAATTTCGGTCGATGCAATCCCTAATTAGATAATATAACATCATTTTCGTCACTCTAGTACCGTGTACTGCAACTGTAATGTAAAATGAATCGAACGAAATGGATAATAGTCTTTTAGACGCTTTATTCATACGCATTAGTGACAACAACATCGCAAAGCGACGTTGCTGAAACGTCAACATAGTTACGATACTGAAACGTTACCAAATATGTTGTCAATAACGTTTTCGAACGTGACGTTTTCGTTGTAACCAAATCGAAAATTCTAGGTTTTGGCTCTTTAACACCCGATTTAAAATATTTCTCTTCTTTAAACATCATTTCTCGGTTTTGGGCCACTTCAGCGAACTAATTTCAGGGGTTTGGCTATTTCAAATAGAAATTGGGGTTTGGCTATTTGAAACAGAAATTTCAGTATTTGGCACAAATACACCAATTTCGCGTGTTTGGTTCTTTCAAAACCCATATTTTGTGGATCTGGAAGTTGAAAGCTTGAGCCTTTTTACCGCATCCATGTTCTCACACCGTCTCGACGTGGTAGCAAAGGGTTGTCGTCGAGATAGATCACAGATGAAGTCCGTCGACAAAATTTCAGATTTTTGGACGTTCGTGAGGAGATTAAAGGTCTGGATGGTGGACAGCGGATGGACATTGTGGGTTGACATTTTCAAGTAGGTACCTACATTTAATCGGGAAGGGTTTCAGAATTTCAGGGCTTCATGAAACTGCGACCACAAAGGCTTATTATTAGTACAAATAATAATAAGCAAACCAAATTAACTCAATGTCAAATTAATAATGGTCCATAAATCAATTTTCCGTCGCTGCATGAGTACCGTCAAGTCGCTGCTATTTTTTCCCGTTATATTAGGTGTTCAGCATCCTACTCCATCTTTTTCCCCATATTGATCATACATATTTTCATAAATTATTACCTTCCTCTTCTTCTCAGGAACTCTACCAACAACCTCTTTGCAGTTTTAATTGAATGCACGGACGGTGGGTTAGTCCAAACCGTCAAGACTCGTAAAGTCTTGAGGGTTATTGCACAACTTCAAAGTTCTCTCACCCGTCGTCATCATAGAGATAATATAACTACTAGAGGGGGCATTGGATGCCAAGCAAGAATAAACTGGGGCGCGGATTGATGACATCCGGATATCGTTTGCCTCCGTAGGCCTCTTTCCATTGGCTGTTTCAAAAAGTGGGGAGAACAAGAAACTTTTGAGAACTCAAGGGGTGTAGTTTGCTCTCTATACTTGAAACCCGTCTCTATATTCTATGTTGAGGGTAACGAGTTGAAAGCGCGTTGAGTTCAATAAGTACATTTTAACTCTGGACACTTAAAAAAAAAAAATTTTTTTTGTTGATCTGTTACGCCCATTTTCGCATTGAATGGGGGATATGTAGTACGTTGGGAAAATCTCCAATTCAATCACTACTAAATTATGACAAAGTTTAGTTTTATACAGGGCAATTCCACGCCAAATCAACCAAGGGCTGGACTTTCGTAGGTATCTCGGATTTTTATGAAAATTTATGTGCCCATTTAGGTCGACATGAAACTAAATCTTGTTAAGTTATTTAACAGAAGAATAAACATTATTGAACCCTGAAAAGCCTGAATTGTCCTGTTGTTTGTCCTGGTTGGATGCGAAGGGGCCCGGTCTGACAAGCAACACCTAAGGATACACCGGATTAAGGCAACAGTAGATTATTTGAGCAGAAGGCGAACCCATAATAACTGTAGTTCTCATTTCTTTTGGGGCTGTAGAGAAAGCACAGTCAGTCTCAAAATGTTTTGGAGATGTACCGAATCGTATCATCATTACTTTAAGATGGCCGAGCTGTGCCGAAACGTGCCTGTGCCGAGTTGAGGATCACCGCTTTTAAGGGCCAAATGGTAAGTTTCCGAGGGGCTTAATTACAGTGGTATACAGGGTGTTTCAGGAGGAATGTGAAATACATATGTATTGCACATTCACATGTGCACAAACACATACACATGCAATACAGGACATAATCCCAAGTAATTATCGCTTCAATACGACCATTTTCCTACGTTTTTTCTGTTTCTAGCGTGCCTGCTGCCCTCATGGTTCACGTAAATACGGTTTGCAATACACCATTCGAAAGGCCATCAAATGGAGAAGTTTTCAACAAATTTGCCACTCATGAGACCATAAAACAGCTGACGTACGCTACCTTGGAATTCACCTTTTATTTTTGGCATTTCATTTTTCCTGTGTTTGCATGCAGATTACATGTTCAAATTAACTTCGAAACACCATTCTAATGACCGATTCGAAAAGGTAATTTTCTGCTCTTTCCGAATCAGTAATTAGTTTTTGTCTAAACTTGGATTGCGAGCTGTGAATCCGCTCTTTGTGCAAAAAAGTCACGAAGAGCGTGAAAAACAGGAAAATGCCAATATCTCGTAAGGTAACCACTTCCGACCATATGTTCATATGGTATTTTTGGTGCGTCCAGATGCGTACTACAACATGGCAAAGTATTGCACATTCCTCCTGAAACACCCTGTAGAGCCGATTAGCGATAAATTACTAACTTCTATAACTCGCCCAGAAAGTACAATTAAAAATTTGTGTGGAGGACCCCACGATACTTCCATGTTCCCGTCGTTCGCTTACAACATGCCTTTCACATTAAACAATTCTGACACGAGTGATATTAATCATTAAAACTCACCCATCAAAATTAATTAATTTGCCCTAGCCTGTCCTGAAGTTCTGTTCTCATAAAAATGCCAAATTTTTAAAATTTGCTGGAAAGAGCTCTATATCTCTCAATATTCATCCCACGTCAACGATTAATGCAATAATAACACACAAAAAAATACAGCACAGTGCTTCCTCGCTTTTCACCCCCTCCCCCTTGTACGATTTTGACGAAATTGATAGGGGACCCTCTGCTAGCCAACACATATATTCCCTGAAAATTTCATCAAATTCGGATAAAAACTATGGAAGATATGCTTGTTACAAGGATTTGCGGACAGACAGACAGACAGACAGACACGAAACCGAAATTGCTCAGGAAGGTATAAAACGTGAAATGCAAGTGGAAATTTCGATTTTAAAGAAGAAGAAAAAATTATTTCCTAAAAGTGAAAATAATGCTTCCGTAGCTCGGAAGCAATATGAACACACAAATTTTAACGACGTGACGAATAATGAATTTTGTAGCCTAACATAGTTCTCTTTAACGGTAACTATCAATTTGAAATATTCAACACGATCAATGAATGAAATAATGGACACTATTTGATCAATAAGACACTCGCTAAAACTCAAAATAATCGAAGAGAAACGAATCTTCGAATTCATCCTCATCAATTTGTTAAACAAATTAATTTAAAAATAACCAAATTGAATTTCGAAAAAATGGCCAGTTCATCGATGGGGAATTTTGTTGTGGTCATTTTAAGCCATCATGAGAGGAAATCGGACTAAAATTCTGATAGGAGATAGGTTTGGGGCAAAAAAAGAGCTGAAACGCATTCCAAACCTTGGCAACTGTACCGCTCAACAAATCTTATTCAAATTTTAGCAGCGTCTTCTAGGAACCTAGATGACGATTTTAAACGATCGATCATCAAATTTTATAATATTCTCTCTAATATTCTCTAGGGTCCAACCATTTTTACTTCGAACACATTTGTTATAATAGGGAGTTATTGCATAGCCGTCTGTCGCTTAACGTTTACGGTTATGTGACGTCACCATAAGCGAGCCGCTTGAGTCGGTGGAAAAAGAGTTATTGCAAATAAGAGTTGCGCTAAAATATGAACACATGGTAGGGCATAGATGCACTTAATTGCTTCAAATAAATTAATAAAACACCTCCTCATACTGGTCTTTAAACGTTTGTGACTAACGCTTAAACTTAAATTTGAATTTTACGCTTATCATGACGTCACATAACCGTTAACGTTAACCGTCAGACGGTTATGCAATAACTCCCTAATATCTTCCAAATCCTCAACCAATTGTTTTCAAATTTTACGGTGTACATCTAGAGATGAAGAAACAACTTTTGAGCCACCACTCGTCCAGATCTGTCGAGAAAAAAGTGGACGACGGACGGACGACAGACGCCACACTGAAAATCGAGATTTAGGCCTTTTCGAGGTTCAGGAACACGAATCTGGTGTCAGCTAACATTTTTTTTGTTGCTATTACCAAACTTCCAACCATGGAAGTAAAAATGGAAGGAGAGGAATTTAGAGTCCTCGATTTGAGAAACAACAGCACTTCATAATCTCTAATCTCTATTTGTGCCAGTTCTAGGGGGTCCAACACGGACGAGTTGAATGGTAAAGAAAGTCCCCCTTCACACCCTCACCAGTACTTCTTCAACCAATAGCAATGTATTTTCGGAGCTAACTCAAGCTCTTGGTGACGTCAGTCACGGACCGCTGCGCAATAGACAATTCAAGCTCTAGTTATATTATATTTCTATGGTCGTCACTCCCTTTTGTGACGAAGGCATCCAGAAACCAGGGGCGGATCCTGGGGGGTGGGGGGTAACTACCCCCCCAGGATTTCAGAAAAGTTGATTTTTTAAGAAATATAGAGAGAATACCACGACGATTCCCTGAGGACAAGCGGTGGTTGGCCGCTTATTTGTCGATTCTCTGATATTCAAAGGCTACCCCCTCCCCAGGAATTCCTATTTCTTAGCCTCACCTTTTCATAAAGTGAGTCTTTATGTTCGAGATCGTGCAAAATTTTTACATGTTGAGAAATGTATCATCAGCTGGTCCATAAATGTAGAGGGTTGTTTGAATTCTAAAGGAAATTTAGGGCTTCAACGTTTTGAGCCGGATTTTCCTATCAGCGCAAAACACTCCGCGCAGCGTTATTTAAATTGTTCCCAGTCAAAAAGTGAACATGTAGTTACTAGGAATAAATGTAAGACACGCTACGCTATAGGAAAACCCAGTTTTAGTAGGATGTAGAACGCGTACTTTTCGAGTTAAAGGGGGAAGAACTCAGGTTTTCGGTCCTTCTGAAGATTCTATGGGGAAATTTTGGTGGAAACTCATGAAAATTACCCATGAGCTTATTAAAAAAAAATAATAAGCGATTTTTTGGCAGAAATTACCATTTTTGAGAAAAAAGAGTGCTTTACTTTTCAGTGGTTTGACCAGCAAAATTATTCAAACGATCCTTGCGATTTTCAACATGCTAAAAATCTCCTGAAACCCACGTGGCTTGGTATCCACGCAGTGTACACCATACTTCCTCTATTCCGTAAATCTGCGATGGCTCTAAGGACCCTTTGAGCGAGTGCATTCGAGGTAAATTTATTTTTTACGAGCTGCACCGAACTAAGAGAATCTGTTACGATTAGCACGTTCCTGTTCTCGGAATTCAATATGACAGCGGATAGATGGAAATCCAGAGCGAATAGAATCGCAAACAATTCCGCCGTCAGTATATGGACGAGTTAGGGTCTAATGTTTTGGAGTCGAAGCTCACGCCAGGGATGTAGAAGGCACTCCCAACCCCTCGTTCACTCTTCGATCCATCTGTGAAAGTTGGATTGAAGTTCCTGCATCGTTCCATCATCAAGGAGAATTTGCTCCGAATGGCATGTGGTGGTAGGAGATCTTTTGAACTACCTACCATTGTAAGATGAATTCAGGTATCGGGCATGAGCCAGGGATACACCTCAAACTCAACCTTAGGCAAGACTGGATACTGCTCAAAATTATACAGTTCCAAATCTTCCCTAGCCCAAACAAAGGATGGCAGGGTTTGAGTTGGGAGGCTGTCATTGTCTGATAGATTATTCATGGCTAAACTGCTGATTCAGAAAGTGATGTGACTTTGTACTTAGTCCTGCCATATAATTATGGATGGTTTGCTTTCGTCTGTATTGAGGGAGGAGTCGACTTGCCACTACAAACAAAGCCATCGTAGCGATCCTGAGTCCCTCGTGGTACACGCGATCCAGAGGGGTAAGCCGGGAACGCCGGGCAGATCCATATATACCAGATCCGTAATCGATCTTTGACCCAATAAGAGCATCAAAAATGCGCAAAAGCGTTTTGGTTTCCGCAATTATTCGAATTGTATTGAGATCCTTCTTAACACGGTTTATGACGGTACATGTTCTTTCCACCTCAAGGCGCTGTCCAAAGTTAATCCCAGGAATTTGTGTGCGTTCGCGTAAGGGATTTCTGCATTCTGAAGAAGCAACCGGGTAGGTGAGTGTCCCGACCTCAATCTACAAAAGTGTAGTGCCGAAGGTTTTTCCCGAGACTGCGTCAAACCTCTTTTGGCGGCCTCACTCACGAGGTCGTCAATTCTTATCTGTATAGTGGTGGTTGGATTGTCATTATTGGAATGCGTAAGAAAAATGGCCAAGTCGTCTGCGTACATGGATCTATAGACTTGATCTGGGAGTCTCTCTGTTATCCCATTGGTTCCAATCAAGAACAGCGGTACGCTAAGAACGGAGCCCTGCAGTATCCCAATTTCCTGGTCGTAAATACCAGAGAGTGACGCTCCAACTCGCACACGGAAGTACCGATCACTCAAAAAACTAGTTATCACATTAAGGAGGTTTCCACGCAGACCCCATACGCGCAGCTGCTGCAGTATTGCAGGCCTCCAGATTTTGTCATAAGCGCTCTGTACATCAAAAAACACCGCGGTCACATGGCTTCTCTTGAGAAAGGCATCCTGTATAATTTTATCAATGTATACCAATTGGTCCAAAGTTGAGTGCCCAGCACGAAAACCCGTCTAAAAAGGATTTATTAGCTTACGGTACTCAATAATTGTCATTAACCTGTTGTCAACCAATCTCTCGTACACTTTGCCGATGGCGCTGGTCAACGATATCGGCCGAAAACTTTTGGCTGCATGCGGGTCTTTCCCGGGCTTCCTCATCGGAATCACAACAGACGTTTTCCATGCACCTGGATGTACTCCTCTTGCCCAGAGTATGTTAAATAACTCCAATAGATGGGCTTCTCTCGCCACTGATAGGTTGGCGATTCAAAACTCCATCAATCCCTGCTGCTTTATTTATGGGTGAAACCTTTATGGCTCTCCTCAGTTCTGGCCTTGTAAACGGAGTATAATAGGAATCAGAGAGGACATTCTGCACGAAAAACTTATCATTAGCAACTCAGAATCATGCAGAGCCAGCCTAACCTCTACAGGGTAACTTTCTAGGGATGAACTATCAGCGTGTTATAGCTGCGCTAAGCATTCAGAAATTTGTTCAGGTTCACTTTACTGGCAATCATTTTGAATAAGGACTACAGGGTTCAACGGGGTCCTCTTTCCTCCTATAGACTGCACCTTCCGCCAGGCAGAACGGGACGATTCCGCAGAGGTAATTGTGGAGACATAGTGCTCCCAAGTTAGTGTTTCTTCTCTTGCCGCTTTAAGCGACGCCCAAGCGCTCTGTATTTCTGGAATTCTATCAGGTTTTCCATTGTCGGATTTCTTCTGAAGCGATTAAACTTTTGTTTTTCAAGCGATTTGTTCTTGAAATCTCGGGGGTCCACCATGGCACTGCAGTACCACCTATTTTCTTCATGCTTCGTGGAATGGCTTGCTTTGACGATCTCATTATAACATTGGTAGTGCTTTCGACATCGCAGCTCACGTCCCCAGTAAGTGTCCCAAAGTTAAGACTGGCTCTGCATCTATCCCAATCTGCCGGGTCACACTTCCATCGATCTAGAGGTTGATTCACACTCCGTCTAGTATTATGTCGCACTAGAATGGGGAAGTGATCGGAGTGACGTAACATCTCCAAGCACCCTCCACTGGAAGCCATGGGCAATCGGCATACTTATCATGCTTAGATCTATGGCATAAAACGTGCCTGAGCTGACCGTGAAATGAGTAGGCGATCCGTCGTTTAGGACGCAAAGGTTAAACTCGCACATTATCTCTTCCAACAGGCTCCCAGCCGTGGTAGTTCTACGGGAACCCCAGGCCACGTTGTGCACATTGGTATCACTCATCACGAGCACTGGGGGCGGAAGGCTCTGTAGGAGACTCCGTAGATCGTTAGGATCCCATCTCGCATCCGGTAAATAAAGGGAGCAAATTGTCAGGCTCATAGGTGCCTTTGCCCTTACAGCGGTTGCCTGCAGCCTCGTGTCAAGAGGTATCAGGGTGGTGCCAATGCCCTCGCAAACGTATACAGCGACACCACCATGCCTCCGCCTTCCGGGATCGACAGGTGCCGGGCTGTGGAACAGCGAGTATCCCGCTATGTTCATAGTGAAAGTTTCCGTAAACTTCGTTTGTTGTATGCACATTAGAATGGCCGCATAGTTCTTAATCAGTGATCGTAATTCATCCATCTTACTATGAACACCTCTCATATTCCATTGCAGAAAATAGTAATCTTGAGTAATAGAATTCTTTATCATTTCCTTTGCTCTTTCCAGCTACCCCTCTTTCTCCCTTTGAACCAACCTTTACCGCGCTTGCCTGATCCCTGTCTATCATCGCTATTACATAGCGCTAATTCTCCTTCAGGCAGCCCATGTGTTAAGAGGGAGCGAGTACAAGCATTGGAGTCCCTTGTATCACTGCCATTGCTGTCAGCGAAGTGTCTGTCATCTGGATCTTGTACATCATCTGATGCAGCTTTCTTGCTACTGCTTGGCACATTGGTCAGAGAGGAGGTGTCCTCTGGAGGAAGGTGTAAATTACCCGAATTTATAGCAGAGTCTACCCTATTTTTTGCAGCTCACCTAGGGTGGGGTTAACTAATATTTTCTCTATTTCAGCCACAAACGGAGCTTCCGGTGTCTTCGGCCCCACATTATTCTCGGACCATTGAGCTTGACTTGAAGATGGAGGTGGAGTCTGACCATGAGAAGTGGCTACATCACTTTTGTGTTGGGCTATATCAGCCTCTTTTCTCTTTCCATATCTCATTCCCTGAAGAATTTTATGGCCCCTAGTGGAAATTCCAAGAGCTTGTCCTTCAGTTTTAGTGGCGTAAGATACTGATTCGTTGACAACTGAGCCACTTTTCACTAGGAACCCAGCCCTGAAGTAGCTGCATTTTTCCACCACCCTAATTCTCTGTATTTCTCGCTCCAGCTGGTAAGTGGGACAGTTTACATCCCTGCTGGAGGGAGGTCCCTTACAATTTACACAGCTCGGTGGAACAGCGCAGCTTTCCTCGTGCTTGCCCTTGCCCCAGTCACACACTTCCTCATTGTGGCACTTCATCGACAAATGGCCGAAATGTAGGCAGTTAAAGCAGCGCAGAGGCGCATTAATGTAGGGACGGACTCTAAATCTCATATAGCCTCCTTCAATATATTCCGGTAAATCATTGCCCTTGAAAGTAAGTATCACCGTGCCTGTTTTAACTACTTTTCCATCGACCTTTTTCCTAACAATTCTGGCACCAGTCACGCTGTACTTAGCAAAACATTCAACTATTTCGACCTCTTCTGCATACCGCAGTTCATTGGCCGATATTACTCCTCTTGCAGAATTAAGTTTATCCGGTGCATTACATTTTATTTCCATATTTCCTAGCTCTGTAATCGTCTGCAGTTTCTCGGCTTGTTCTCGTGTCAATACTTCTACCACAAGAGATCCATTCATTGTTTTCCTGACACTTTTAACTTTGCCGATAGCACTATCTAGACACTTGGCAATAAAAAAGGAGGAAACACTACTAAAAGATCCCTGCGTTTTCGTTATTATCACAAAGCGGTCCCAGATCTTTCCATCTTTCGCTGCAGCTTCCGTTCTTGGGACAGTTGGGACAGGACTTTTAGGGCTGTCTGACGATTTTCGCTTTGCTCTCTTTGTTCGAGAAGAGGTTAATGACATTTCTTTTTTCTACCGATAATTTTATACCAGATAATTATTGATAATTTATTACCAGGGCCCTATTGCACAATGTTTTATTAGCTAATAATATAGCTAATATTAGCTAATAAAACAGCTGTAATATTAGCTAATAAAACATTGTGCAATAGGGCCCAGATAATATTCTACCGAAATACGAGATAAATGTGACCGTCTTCCACCAATTCACGAATGGACGTTAAAATGAGCAAACGACTGACTCGTCGCTTTCCTTTTGGGACAAATCATTGGGCCACCGACTTTTCCAAGCGTAGTTTGGACGAATTGGTGGGTCACCAGTTTGTCCGAGCACAGTCAGGGAAAATTGGAGGACTATCAATTTGTCTGGTGCAGGACCTCTGGGAATGAAACAGGGAATTCTGATGAACAATTCTCGGCCCACTCTTCCGATTTTTCAGCGCACCGAAGACTTCGATTTTGTTTATTTGGAGCTTTTTTTAGTTCGAAGACCACGTGATGTTCTTCTGTTATCATTTATTTATTAATTTTTTTGAACTAGTGAAACAATTTTTTTTGGTGTTACACTGTAAATGAAATTCCAAAATGAGTAGCTCTGGACCATGCAAAAAATCTTTGGGCTGGGCTCCACCCATTCCTAGGAGGGTATGTACTACTATAGCTAAACCTATGAGAGCGGAGTAATTCTGGTGATTACGGTTGCCCGCTTTTGAGACGTGCAATGCATTTTGCATGGGAGAAGACATTATTAAGTGTTGAGTGTATTGTAGTTTTGGTAACTTGTGTTTTCACAGTACGTGATCAATGTGCCGTGCAATTCGATTAACCCCACTTCGACTGGTGTTCGAAGGAAGGTAAGTTTGGCTTCGTCACTAAATGTTTGATGACATTTTCATAACAGCCGGTATTTTCAGTTGATTTACGAAGATTACCCCACTTCTCGCCGTGATCTAGGCCAGGTACGACCCTAGCGTACACACGCACTTAAGTTATGATCACTAAACAGGAATTCTAGGATTGCCAACCTGCAGAACATCTGTACAATCAACCGTGTGATGAGTGTGGTGCGTAGGTGATCAACGACATATAAACCTGGATTGGTCGTAGCTGTCTGGAGGGGTGTGGAGGGGGTGCGCCGTCCCCTGATAAAATAGTGACCAATGTAACACCTTTCTTTCTCTTTCTCTTTTCGTGTAGTTATGGCAACTTGGGCCTTATTTTGAAACCCCATCGCTCTCATCCACTTTCTGATGGCCCCACTTTATCAGCAGTGATGAGCAATCCAGTTCTTTTATATATCGTTGTAGGTGATATACGTGTTGTTTCGAGAACACTTTCATCTAACCGATTTCTTATGTTGCAGATTTAGAGGAAGAGGTAAGCGGCATTACGCTTAGATTTATTACTAAACAGTATCACTATAGTAGTTCTGTGTTTAGTATAGTAATACAGTAATAATGCAGTAGTAGTACAGTATAGTTCGTTAAGAAGAACATGAACCCGCGGCCAGCGCTTTCTGATTCGATTAGTTGCAACTTTTCTGCCCTCGACTTTCGTTACCGAATTGGTTGTCTCACTGTTTACCAAAGATAAGTGCTATTATGAAGCCGAGCTTCCCTTGAAGGGGGCATGGAGCTCGAGGGGCCGATCCCAGGAGGGCGAGGTCCGCGTTCAACTTGACGGGCTATAACTGTAGTCAGTAGTAGTAGGATTAGTAGTAGTAGCAGCAGCAGTAGTAGCAGTTGTAGTAGTAGTAGTAGCAGTAGCAGCAGTAGTAGTAGTAGTAGTAGTAGTAGTAGTAGTAGTAGTAGCAGTAGTAGTAGTAGTAGTAGTAGTAGTAGTAGTAGTAGTAGTAGTAGTAGTAGTAGTAGTAGTAGTAGTAGTACTAGCAGTAGTAATAGTAGTAGTACAGTGGTAGTACAGTAGTAGTACTTGAGTAATCTAGTATTGGATGTCAATTACGAGACGACGTGAACTCTCACGTTCCCCTTGAACTCGCTTAACAAGCTCGAAAGTGAAGTTTAAAACATAATATTCATTGGGTGAGCCATTCTTGTCATTATATTTCTCTTTCATTAAACCCGGATGATTTAGAGTGATTCGACGTTACGTGCATCGCTAATTTTGTTTGTAAATATTTTTCTTTTAATAGCCATTTCAAGACTACAACTATCGGCCTTCATCTTCGTACTATTACAATCCCAATTTCACAGTGAGTGAGACAGAGCTCGTGAGTGAAACGAAATCGTTGAATTTTGAAAAATATTGCAGCAAAACGTAAATTTGGAAAGGCTGAGAAACTTGATAGACGAAGAAAACAAACGGATAGTGTCGTCTGAAGAATTAGCACGCTCGATTGGTGGCTCGTTGAAAAGACCCAAGACTTTCAAAGAAGCAAATGATGCTAAGGAAGAAGTCCATACGGATATGGCGTTTGATGTTCGTGACCTTATATTTTGATCTATTTGAATTCGCTACTTTCACTCCGTTCATTGCATCTCAGGTGGACTCCGATATAGAAACAAGTATACCCGCGGCCATACTCGGTGCCGAAGCACAGGGTATACCTTTCGGTCAGACCCATCCGTCAAGATTTTACGGGAGACTGTTCCCTGAGGACAGAGAGCGGCCAACTGTTCAAGTTCAAGCCGCATCTAGGAAGAAAGGAGTTCGTAGCCAAATCACTCCGGTAAATAAAGTCGAATTAATCGAACTGGTAACAGGATAAAGTTATGCCAAAAATGACTGGCATTTGGCGAGAGAAAGAGCTGGAGTACGATCTGGATGCTGGCATAATAGATTTTTATGGAATGAAGAAACTCAAGAAACCCCAGGAGACCCCGAAACCAGCTGGTAACTCACTTGTAGCTTCCCAAAATGTACAGTTTTTGCGAATTATTTTAATCAAAAAGCTCATGAACCCGGAGAAAATATAAATGAGCTTTTCGGCATATCGACCTCCGAAGTAATGGATGAGAGGAACAAAAGTTTTAAGTACGAGGTGAATCGAGAGAGTAAACATAGGGGCAATTTTCTTCAGTTGAGGGGTTCGGAAAATCCTTCGTGGTTTCCAGGTAAAACACAACTACTGTTGGCAATATACTAATGTTGGCATGTTAAATTCTTGGAATTTTCTCTGAAGGATATATGCATGTGATGCCTGGGCAAAACACTGTGCAATATACCGAGGAACCTTTCGACATTCTCGATAAAGCCTGGAGGTCTCTAAGTCCATCTGATGTTAATTCTCCTCACGGAAACTTCATTATTGGCACATGAATACAATACGTTCGTACTTAAGATCTGAATTCGTTCAAACGTCGTCTAGAAGAATGAAAGTCAGACACAGAAGTGATTTCCGGGACGCTGGAAATCCTCTTGCAACCTTTTTGATTTGCATTGTCATGACATGGGATACAAAATGAGCTTCCCTTAGAGAGAGACTTTTAAAATCTTTGTTCCAAGAATAAGCCTTACGAGCCTAGCAGTTTTTATTTAGGGGAGTTGACTTAGGGGTTTGTTCAAATTTTGTTGGCTGTTGTTTCAACTTGTAGACCATAAACTTTATTGAACCATACGCCATGGTGTTTTTAAATGAAAGCATTTCGGGCCCATTCCCGGTGCCTCTCATCAGCATTATCGCTTCACTTCTAAAGCCAAACCCTTGGGGTTTTGGCACCTGGGTTTTATTTCGCATTTGTCGACTAACGCGCCCATGTTACCCTTTAACCAGAAAACATTGATACGACCATGGAAGCTTTCTTGTTTATTTATTTTTTTGTATGCATTATTGATGAACGCCAAAAACGGGAACATGGAAGTATCGTGTGGTCCTACACACAATCCCTGAATCATCAATCACGCAGTCTTCATTCCTCAAACACCAAAATTTCCATAACCCTAAATCCAAAAAAATTCTTCATCGCACATAATCAATAATCAACCCTCAGCCCACATCGACTAATCTTCAATTACCGGCCCTTATCCATCAACGACTATAACCATCAATCGTCACTCAATTTTCAATCCTCCTTCAATCATTTGTCTTCGTTCTTTCATACAAAAAATCTCAAGAAAAAATGTTGAAACATAGTCCAAAGTAAAGTACAATGAGTATACTTGGGTCGAAAAAGGGCGATTTTTGGACCTTCGACCATTTTAGAACAACAATTTCGATAGGCTGTAGCCCGTTCCATATTCGTCGTGGAAAACTACTTTACATACAAAAGTTGTAGGATTTAATGCCCAACAAGTTTTGTGAGTGAAGATTTTCCTCGAAAGTAACTCATTTTCGGGATATTTGGAAGAAACTAAAAATAGTGCCAAGACATTTTGGTTTTTGGGCTGCCAAAAGTTTACCTCTGAAGAGGTAGCATTTTCAGAGTTATTTTCTTCTCGAACACTTCTGACCTATAAATACAAGATGACAAAAAATCCCGCAGTCTTCATTCCTCAAACACCGAAATTTTCATAACTTTAAATCCAAAATTCTTCATCGCACATAATCAATAATCAACCCTCAGTCCACATCGACTAATCTTCAATTACCGACCCTTTCCCATCAACGACTATAACGATCTATCGTCACTCCATTTTCAATCCTCCTTCAATTGTTTGTCTTCGTTCTTTCATACCGAAAAATCAAAAAATAGAAAACAGTCCAAACTACAATACTTAGTCGAAAACAGGCGATTTTAGGACCTTTGACCATTTTGGAATAACAATTTCGAAAGGCTGTAGCCCGTTCCATATTCATCGTGGAAAACTACTTTACATACAAAATTTGTTGGAAATTCATCGCTCAACAAGTTTTGTGAGTGAAGATTTTCCTCGAAAGTAACTCATTTTCGGAATATTTAGAAGAAACTAAAAGAAGTGCAAAAAAATTTCGGTTTTTGGGCTGCCAAAAAGTTGTACGAGCTTTTCAGAGTTAGCATTTTTTTTCTCGAACACTTCTGACCTACACATACAAGATGGCAAAAAACGCCCGTTTGTTTTCGTTTGTGGGTTTGTTTTCGGCAACGTTGTAGTCAATTCGCATGGAAATTGAACGAGAAATCTTAACAAAATAGTTGCAAAATTCCAGGACCAATTGTTTCGAAGTTAATACCGAAAGTATTATTCCGCTACGGGGAGAACATGCCTGGGAAATGATTTACCTTCAAAACAAAGGTCATATCCGCGTTTTTCATGCCAAGAAACAACTAGATTTAGATTACTATGTAAATCTGTGGCAAATAATTTTTGACGTAGTCACGCCAAATCCTTCTCCTCCCACAATTTTCTCTTAATCTCAGTTTTTTTCGGGTACAAATATTTGCAATTAAGATACAAAGGGGCTCTAGAGGCCTTTTTTTGCAATGTCGACCGTCATTTTTTGCTACTGGTTCTTTTGCGCTAAAAACGACGATTTTGGCCACAAAAAAGTTGCATTTTCTCGGCAATATTGTGGTTAATTCGCAAGGAAATTTCACGAGGAATCCGAAAAAAATTCTGGAATCACTTGTTCTGAAGTTATATCCAAAAACGACATTTCGGTACGGGAAGAACATGCCCGATAAATGATTTTTTCTCAAAACAAAGGTCAGATTTGTGCTTCTCATCTTAAGAAATAGCCAGGTTTTCATTTTCATGCAATTTATCGAAGAAAAAGCGACAGAGCGACGGCATGCCGAAAACCACTTTTTTCAACTTTTCTGAGGATGTACATTATGAATGTGATGTCAGCTCGGACACGATTTTTTTCACGAACACCACACTTCCATTCCCGTATGGAACATAGAAGTAAAATGAAACACGTGTGAGACGAGATGAGATTGACTTTGACAGCTAAAATTTATGGACATATAGTTGTGAAATTCATTCTCATCTCGTCTCACACGTGTTTCACTTTTCTATTACAACCCCCCTGGGCGACACCGGAAGTACCTCGAGCTTTCTTAATACGAAGACTGCCCACAAGTTAGGTCTTCGTGTTCTTCCGTCGCCAGGAAAGGTGTCAATGGCCTCCACATCTGTTACGTCGCGAATAAATGGACGATGTAAAGTCACTCTAACACTTCTTAACCACTCGTATGAAGACGTGGAGCTTTCTCTTCTCCCCGATCTCTGTTCTGATCTCATAAAGGTCACGATCTCTTGAAGGCCCATTCCTCTCTTCAGGTAGTTTTTGGAGGTGCAAAAGAGGCTCTCACCATTTGTTCTTCTTTGATCGCCCCCCTCGTGGAACCAGCTTCGCTTTTCGATAATTCGAAGGCTGCGCTCCTGTAGCTGCTAAATCTCGTCGACATTCATCAAGTGACCTCGAATTTATCGAAGCAGAAATCAAACGTCTACTTTCAGAAGGGACCGTAGAACCAAGTTTCTCACCTTGGCGAGCTCAGGCTCTCGTTGCCTCGAACGAAAACCATAAAAAAAGAATGGTGATCGATTATTCTAGGACAATTAATCGCTTCACTGTTGGACGCCTATCCTCTTCCTCGGATCGAGGAAATAGTAAACAAGGTCGCGTGTAACGAAATATTCAGTACGATTGATTTAAAAAGCGCGTACCATCAAATTCCTATAAAAGATGAAGACAAAGCTTACACAGCGTTCGAAGCATGCGGGCAGCTGTACCATTTTAATCGTATACCTTTTGGCGTCACCAACGGCGTTGCAGCGAGCCATCGACGGAATTATCCGCAAAGAAAACCTCCAAGGAACTTACGCCTACTTGGACGACGTGACAGTTTGCGGCAAAACTAAAGAAGATCGAAACCTCAAAAATTTTATGAACACCGCCAGGAAATTTCGTCCCACTCTTAACGAAGAAAAGTCTTCGTTTTCGCTTCGTTCTATTAATCTTATGGGCTACCAAATTTCAAATAAAGCCATAAAACCGGATCCTGATCGCCTCAACCCACTCAGAAAACTCTCTCCTCCTCATGATACCGCATCAATGCGTCGTGGTGTCGGAATGTTTTCTTATTACTCGGCACATATACCTAAATTTTCGGCAAAAATCCTTCCTCTGGTTCGTTCTTCGTTCCCCTATCGCCGGAAGGCTTGCGGGCGTTTGAAAATTTAAAATCGGACATCGAAAATTCTGTCGTTACGTGCATCAATCCGGATTTGCCGTTTGTTGTCGAAACTGATGCCTCGGAAAATGCTTTGGCTGCGACCTTGTCCAAGCTGATCGTCCAGTGGCCTTTTTTTCCAGAATTTTGTCCGGTTCTGAATTAAAACACTCGTCAAATAAATTGTAATGAAAAACGCGAGTTAAAGTTAAAGTCACCTTTAAGGCCCAATTACACGTACCGAGTGCTCGGCCGAGACAGTGCACTCGGCCGAGTAAATCCCCGTGTAATCAGTTCAGACAGTACTCGGGCCAGTGACAATCAGGTGATTTTGCGAGATAGGCCCAATTACACGTACCGAGTGCTCGGCCGAGACGGCATTCGGCCGAGTAAAGCCCCGTGTAATCACTTCAGACAGTACTCGGCCCAGTGAGGAGCGAGTGATTTTGACCGAGTCAGGAAATAGAACCATGTTCTATTCATTCGGCCGAGTACGGACCCCCAACACTCTTCCACCCCCCCTTCCCATTTCCAAATATGCAAATGTGATCAACCGAGCTCACGGAATATTGAGAGAGTTCGCCTCTCATTCACGCATTTTTCTTATCGCCATATTTTTATCAATTCTGGTGCCCTATTCTTGACTTGACCAACCAAGAGCAAACCAAAGAACCAAGCAACCAAAAGAATTTGTCACTCCGCGAATATAAGCAGACCGGTTTCAACAACTTCAGATCATCGGTCAGAACGCTTCCTTCTCCCCCTCGAGAACTTCAGCCCAGCGTAGTAAAGAAATATAAGAAATTCAAAAAATATGTAATATTTAACAAAAAATGAACTATATAACAATAATAAAGAAAAAGGACCAAAATAAAAACACGGCTGTTGACAATTTGAACGCGAAATTAAATTAAAACGCTGCGAATTATCGAACAATGCCTTATTATTTCGACTGTTTATGGGTTTATTATTCATGTATGTAGTCAAATCCGGCTTGAAATTACATGAAAATCGACACCCCAAATCCCTATGATCCCAAATCCTTTGAAAATCCCCATTTTGGATCCGCTTTTGACCCATAAAACCCCAGGTAGTTATTTGATTAAACTGATCAGATGTTAGGACCAACTAGATCCCAAATGGAGTCTATGTGCGAAAGAACGAGTTTTTTCGAGCAATCCTAGGGCAAGATATGGCCCGGACGGCGGACGGACATTTTTTTTTTTTCAGATTTGGATTCTACGCACTTTGAAACGTAAAACTACAAATTTTGAGGGGGGGTCAAAAAAAATTGTTTGCGATACGATTACAAAGACTTATTATTGAGAAATAATAAGTCAAAATTATACGCAAAAAGGGGGGAAGCAAACTTTTCAAAAGGCACAAAAGTTAATATTTTCGTGGTATTGAGTTCAAACATTTTTTCTGCTTCGCGGTGCCATGACAACGCATAACAAAACTGTCTCATTCCTACTTCATCACCTACTCGCCCAGTACTCGGCCGAGCCACTCGGCCCAGTACGCGGCCGAGTCACTCGTTCGAGCTACTCGGTTGGTGTAATTGGGCCTTTAGAAAGGTTTTTTTGTCGAGAATTAATCAGCGAGTTTGAAATGAAAAATAAAACATAAGAAATAATCATGTGAGAGAGGGGACAGGGATTAATACTACACCTAGGCATCTTTACAAGATGGGTCTACTGCCAGACCCGATGTGTAGGGAGTGTGAAGTAGAGGAGGAGACAACGGCACACTTCGCGGGGGGCTACGATAGATTCGCGGCGGTTAGATTCCAAGTGTTTGGGACGGATCGGGTACCCGAACTTACATTCTCCAGGGCTAACGGGGTCAAGGTTCTGGAGTTTGTTAAGAGGGCTGGTAGGTTTGTGGACCCACATTAGGTCTCTCGAGTCGGACCCCAACACTCTTGGGTATGGCGTATGAGCCGACTACGGGTGTGGCGCCCTCGGACTCGGCATGGCCGGGTACGGGCCACATCACGGATGTGAATGGTGATATTGAAGGGGTGGATGTGAAACTCCCCCATGTAACGACTATGGACAGGCGGACTGGAGTTCAGTTGTTTTTTATTTTTGTAACAAATCAAGGGTACGATACAATTGAGTCTTTTCTCCCTGCAAAATACCATTACTGAATGAGTGTAGTTGACAATTTCTGAAATTTCAAAAGCTTACAGTCCACAGCTCCGATGGAATCAAACTTCTTCAAATTAATGGTTCCTGCCATTAGAAAATTATAATTTGTCACATACATTATCAAAGCAGAAAGGTATGAGAGCCAATTCCAAGGGTCGTTGTCCGATTTCTGAAAAACAAAATCAGTTGAATTATTATGGTAAATCATATTCTTATTGTGGAAATGAATCTCTTACGTTACTTTCGACGATGTAGTTTGATGCTAATGGTTCACAAATTATGCTAAAATTCCCCACAGCACTCGCAAGGCTGAATAGTAAGGCGGCGTAATTGGGCGACAAATCAAAAAGAGCATCACTAAATCCAAGTGGCATGAGGTAGGCAAATATGAGATTTATGGTGTACCAAGCGTACTCCGACTCAGTATCAGTGCTGTAACCGATGAATAAGCAGCAAATGGCTGAACCCCAACTAGCTTAGAGAAAAAGCAATTAAGGACAAGTTAGTTAGGGCAAGAAGATTGGAGAAGACGTCTGCTTATAGCGATGGAAAGGAATGGCCGTACTTTGTGAACAGACATGGTGGAATTGCGGATCACACAAGGAACAAGAGGCCTTAAGCCCTGTTCACACGAGGCAATGTTTGAAGCTATATTGTATGCTGGTTTTTCAAAAACATCCGGTCACTACCAAGGAAAATAGATGTTTTTAAAAAACCAACATGCAATATAGCTTCAAACATTGCATCGTGTGAACAGGGCTTTATTCACTAAAATTAAGCGCCGGCGCTATCTACCCGTCTTGTCGAAAAACATATGTTCCATTCCGGGGAAGACGGGTGAATAGCGCCGGTTTTGCTTTGGCCGAAACTTTGAAATCTCACTCATAAAATTAAGAAAACTGAACGGAAACATATGATTTTTGGAAAAAGCAATGCTGAAAAAAGTTAAGAGAATAAGGGCCGTATTCAGAGATCTTCCTTATCAGAGCCTTAACTTAAGTTGTGCAAAGATCATACGGTTTACTAAAATGCATCACCTATTTTCTAAGCATTTTAAGGCGGCCTTAAGTTAAGGAAGGTCTCTGAATACGGTCATAAGGACCGTATTCATAGTCGTCACTTAGGCTGAGTATTCGCTTATTTGGACTTATAACAGATGATTCACTAATTAAAACGACCGGTTTGTAGTTACTTAAGCAAATAATCAGCTTGAGTGACGACTATGAAGAATACGGCCCAAAGGCCCCAGGCCCCCTGGTACTAAAAATGCCAAAACGCTTCATGCATCCCTTACCTATTGAATGATAAATTTTTCTTATGTTGTTCACAGCATCTCTCCGTTTACTTGCAAGTCGGTCAGCAATATAGGCAGCTAAAAAGCCAACCGGTATATAAACCAATATGGAGGTCAGGCTTCCTTTCGTGATCTAGTCTTGTCGTTTGACGGAATTTAATAATATAGAAGTAAGTGTATAAGTTAAGTATATAAGACATCTTCGAAACAAGAAACCAATGTGCACAACTGAATTTATACCTCGCTCCACGGCAGAATTTTGGTATTGTCCACGCATTTCTTGATGAGTTGTCTCTCCCAACTCCAAGCACAACTGGAAATGACAAAGCCGTACAGCAGAGGCATTTTAAAGATGTCCTTCCACGGTATTTTTCCACTCTGAAATTTTTGAAAGTGAGATGGAAGGAAAGATTAGGTTATGCCAATGTGCTAGTGACAAGAGGATTGATCATTAAGTTTAGCTCGGAAACACACGTTGTTCGAAAAACATTTAACATTTGATCATCTTTGGGGCTTCTACGTTGGTCTCGCCAGTCGTTCCCTACGACAGGGCTCGAAACAGATCTAGCATTGCCAAGAACCCTCACGAATGAGGCTTACATGTTGTTATTTGCCAGCTAATTTAGGGTGAATTATTGCTGAAAATTCAAGGTTTTTGTTTATGCCTTGTTGTGATCAATACATCATTCAACTCGGATGGCGAATTATTCCCCGGATAGAGCTCCTTCTCTCTACTATATTACCTTCACATAACATAACATAACGCCCATATTTAGGGCGTTACAAATAAATAAAATAAACAGAAACAAATAAAATAAAGAACAAATAAAACAACAGAGAAAAAAATAAAATAAACGGAAAATTGTTTTACACTATACCCATGAAATTTTTCTGCGATCACCTAAAGTCTTTCCCAAATGTTCTTTTTCAACTTCCGACAGGTAGAAACAGGTACGAGGGTCTTGCGTTCCGAACACGAAATAAACAGCACACCACATGAGCTGTACTACTCCATGAAAAATGTAGATGCCGTAGGATCCTATGTTGAAGAATAAGGGCAGCGTGACTCTCGATAAATAATCCCCGAAGCAAGGAGCTGTAGTGCGTTCAAAAGTTAGGATTGATCACCTCGAGGGCTAACAGTATGATTTACCCAAGTAGAAGTAACAGACCGATCTGGACAGTTCTTGGCGTGGAATCCATTTCGCTATAATGTTGAATGCAATTGGCACATGACAACCCTATACGCACGGTGATGTGGAGTTAGTTTGACCACCTCACAGAATAGGTATTATGTCACATTGATATACATGTATGTAATGAAAAATTGGTCTGGTTTCCATATTCTTCAGACTGATTTGATGAGCGGTTTTCAAAGAATACACTACTTTAGTTCTGTTTATTTGCTGCACTAGTGTAGAAAATTATCTGATGTTAATTACTTCGAAATTCAGTAATCAAAATCAAATCACGTGCTTTCCTACTCCAGTAGGAAAATACGAAATGGATGGTTGGGGATGCACCAATGAAACAGACCTGCTGTGTTTCTAAAGTAGGCAACAATAGATCAACTGATCTTAGTGCATTTATATTAAGGGGGAGTTGCACATGTCGCACCCCGAGAATAGCAGTGTGACAAATGAAAAATCGTCTTTGTTGGGAATCGACATTTGAAGTTTTGAATGTAAGACTTTGTTAGCAGATCCATTATATATTTATTTCAAACATAGTTCGAGGTTCCTGGTGATTTGATGGTGGCCCACCCATCTATCCCAGCCAAAAGAGCACTCGAAAAAATTGTTTCAATAATTTTTATCATAAATTTTAAAAAAAGTTGGGAGTTGTAACGTTGCTATTCCAGAAAATGTCAATTATTTCTGACTAGTCGTCACAGATTGTTGAGGAACAACTCGAAAATAGTTTTAATTTACTGGGAGAGTAGTGTAACAACTCAAAAAGTAACAGTACTCGCGGCTTAATTTCTCCGCGATGGGCTCTCGGTCTCGATCGAAGCCGGTACAATGAAGAAGTAGCATTGCTACTCCGATTGATTAACCGCTTCTGCGTGAGAAATAGTAGTGTAACTACCGCTCCCAAGCGTTACCTGGCCGTCCTAGAAATAGCACACTACTATTTTAGTGTAGGGCTTGCCCAGACCTACCTACCTAGAGGTATAACTCGAAATTCGATATTTTTGACTTGTAACACTGCTATTCTCGGGGTGCGATGTGTTTCCTCGATCCCCCTCCAATCGTACCTCGCCTACTCCGCGTTACGGAAATTACCGCCGTATTTCTGCACCAATCGTGGACTTCAAGGGCTCATTTAAATCTTCAGGAAATTCCGCACAAGCGTACGATCTTCCTTTTTCATATTTCATCCCTAAAATAACTGTAAAACGCACACAAACGTTTACCTTGAAAATTCACACTCTTTCGACGACTTATTTAGGAAAGCAACATCGTACGCTTGTGCGGAATTTCCTGAAGATTTAAATGAGCCTTTGAAGTCCACGATTGGTGCAGAAATACGGCGGTAATTTCCGTAACGCGGAGTAGGCGAGGTATGATTGGAGGGGGGTCGAGGAAACACATGTACAACTCCCCCTTAAGCTATGTCTCCCCTTGTGCGCTTTCGTTTTCCTTTTACAATTCAACACCACTTTTCAACTTTCAACAACTCAAGCGTCTAAGCTATGCACGTAATTTCTGATATCCTTCCAGCTTTTTGAGGCATGCAATAGCGCATTCCTCTCGTTCAACACACCGCGTGCTATGACGCATGCCTCTGACGCACGCGAAAAGGCACAATAGCTTTAGTACGGTGCAATTAGTCAAAAAAAGGGCCCAACTTCAACATCCAAAGTAAAAGTTTCCTTCAACGCCAAATTGTTCCTCACACCCCTCATAATGGTTAGCAAAAAGTTCCACTATTTGGAGCTACTGTTTTGGTTGGGAGGGTGTAATAAGTTAGTAAATTCTTATTTTGTTGCGGTATTTCTCAAATATTTCGAAATCTATAAGGTTTAGAGTTAAAATGGGTTTACAAAAATAATCTTCATCAAATTGCCCAAAAAAATGATCATCGAGATTAGTCTGATTAAAGTGAACGGTTCAAGAGTTGCGGAGGGTGTAGCAATACAAATTTTTCATATTTATAATATTTTTGTAGAAAAAACTGGCATAAGGCTACTTTTCTTGTTTGCAAGATTATCTTTTGTAAAATCAAATTGCAATTTCTGTGGGCTGTAGAATGTTGGTAATATGCCCTTCAAGGGACAACAACCTCCCCCTTCTCCTCAAGAGGCGCTACTTTTTATGGGATAATAGGCTTCCACAGGTCTAGGCCATATAAAATACACAGAGTGGATCCGTATAACAGTGACACAACACTTTTGGTAAAACTACATCTAAAGTCGAGTACAACGCCATCTCCGGAGGTATCGTATCTCAAGCCATTCCTGATTTCTAACTTTTTTCTTTATAAATGAAAAAAGGGTAATCTCGGCTTATATCGCACCTAATCCGATTATTGATAGCAGTTTTAGGAACTATGGAAAATTTCAGTTAAGACAGAGGCCATTCCGTCGCTTGAAATCATCATCAACTCCTAAAAATCTGCCCTTTTGTCGTAGATTCACGTAAACTCCACAATTAGCACCTACGTTTCCAAAAGATCGCTGTACACAAACGGCTTTCTCCACAGACTGGCGCCCTCTGTATGTCTTCCCTTTTCATGCCCATTCCAAATACAGTCAGTCTTTTGCCGTTCGTTATTACGTTGCAACCACGTTTTCTCTGACTCTCCTCTCCGATCTTTTCCTCTGAATCCAACAAGTTTGACCCAAAATTTTGTGTCACCGCAATACGGATCCACTATGTATAATATGGCCTAGGCCAATGGAAGCCTGTTATCCCTTAAAAAGTAGCTCCCCTTGTGAAGAAGGGAAGGTTTTTGTTCCTTTAAGGACATATTAACCATCATTCTACCTTCCAATTAAATTGCAATTTAATCACGCAAAAAACAAAAAGTTTCCTTATGCCAGTTTTTTCGACAAAAAACGTCGAAATACGAAAAATGTTTACCACTACACCCGCCGTTACTCTCAAACCGTTCACTATGGTAAGATTATCTCGAAGATTATGTTTGTGTGCAATTTGAAGAAGATTATTTTTGTAAATACTCATTTTCACGCTGAACCTCATAGATTTCGAAATATTTGAGAAATACTGGAACAAAGTAAGAATTCACAAACTTATTCCCCTTTCCCACCAACACCCGTAGCTCCAAAAGGTGGAACTTCTTACCAATCAATACGTGGGTCGTAAAGAACAATTTGGCGCTGGAATGAAACTTTTACTTTGGATGTTGGGGTTTAAGGCCCGTTCACAAGCTCTATGTTTTCATTGTGTGGTTCAGCCTATCAAAATGCTTAATTTTTCGAGGGAATAAATTTGATTGGTTGCGTAGACTTCACACAACGCAAACATAGAGCTTGTGAACGGGCCTTTAGGTATAATTGCACCGTACTATATGTATGTATGTATAGAATAGAGGAAGCAATTAAGACAATTAAGAAAAGGAAGTGTGGAACTATTTGCTTTACTTTAATTTTCTAGAATAGTTGAAAGGTGTAATGTTTTTAAATTAAGTGGAAAGGTTTTTAAAAAAATCAAAAATAATTAATATATTTTGGAATAAATTTTATTCCAAAATTAATATATTTTGGAATAAATTTTAAGCTTAGGACAAGTCGGTAGGCCGGCGGTACGTCAGCTTCTCTTCCCCCAATCCAAGCAACGCTTTAAAGGCGGTTTGGCATGCGAGCGGTGACAGCTAAGACTTTGAGCTGCGGCCAATCAAAGTGAAACGCGCGCAGGGATTCATTATATTTCATTGGACACAGTTCAAAGCCCGAGCTTGGCAACTCATATGTGAAGGCGGCTTAATTGGCATGGTTTTGCTAATGATATATAAATGAACTGGATTGCCCATCACTGCTGATAAAGAATAGCCATCAAATAAGCTCCCCAAGTGGATGAGAGGGGTGGAATTTCAAAGTAAATTCCGGAAGAGAGTTGTATACCCATAACTAAGCAGGGAGAGGGGCAGGGTGATTGTTTATCAGGGGATGACCTGCCCCCTCCACGTTCCGGCAGTCCACTGTGAGCAATCCAGGTTTATATATCGTTGGGGTTTGCACATACGTTCAAGGCCCGTTCACAAGCTCTATGCTTACGATGTGTGGAGTTCATGCAACCAAACTTAATTCCCTCGAAAAATGAAGCACTTTGATAGGTTGCATAGACACAACGAGAACACAGAGCTTGTGAATGGGCCTTTATTTATGTATGTGTGTTGTGTTGTACAGTTTATGTGCGTCGTATTGTATCAGTATACTAGAATGTACACGTGCGATGTTACAATTTGAAAAGAGGCAAAATGTTTGTACATTTGAACTATTACAAGTTGGACCAACTATGCCGGCTACACACATGCTGTACGCGCCATACAAAGAGCAAAGTATTTTTCAATTTTCATTGGCCGATTTCTAGGTGATTGCTAGAAATTGCTCAATATTTGCTCGATACTTGGCAAATACCGCATGTGTGTAGCCGGCTTAAGGATTACGAAGAGAATTTTAAATGATGGCTATAGGTGGTATCAAGGTAAGTATTCTTTTTACCCTACAAAAGTAGTACAGTGAACTCGTAATTGTAAACCCGTAGAGGCCGAACTGTAATGTTAACGGAGGCAAACTTGAAGAGGTGAACGCCTGTAAAATGGATGTGCCCAGCAGCAAATACTTATTGTTAACTTTGAGAGCGAAGTACCCTCCAAGAAGCATTGATGTGCCACTGAGTAAAATATTGAGCATTTCAACCATGGCTATAAGACGAGGGGGGAAATTTCTCAGCTGTGAGCGTCAAGAATGAGCAAATTATTCAAGGTAAGTGAGAAGGGTAATGGAAAGATGATGACTTATTATTGTTTACCTGGCGAGCAAATTCGTCATTCGGGGGTGCATCAAAAATGTAGGCATTCTTCTCTTTCAAAAGTAACACCACCGTAATGTCTAAGCCAATGAAGTCCTTCACAAGAAGCACCGTAATCAAAACTATTTGAATGTGGCGAGCTCCAAAACCATAACATGGTGTGATTACTGGAATAGATACATTTCGGTCAGCCAGTTTTGTTTAATTTATCGTAAATTTATTATAGTCCAGGAAACAGGTAGTTCTGGGAGGAAAAAACTCCGGGAATAAGTTTTTTGACTGATTCTAATGCTCTCAGGTGTGCTGAATCCGAATTTCATTTTTGCCCAACGTTACGACCCCGGCAACATGAAATTTATAATGTCATGATTTGATGAAATTTATAATTTTTGGGCACTTTTTTCAGTTTTTTGCTTATAACTCCTTAATGATGCATTCTAAGGAAATTGTTACCCTCTCATTTTTTGAAAAGCATTGAATTCTGCGTCGAATCGTTTTTTCTACTGTGACAATTGACGCACAGACATGTGTCTTCTTCTCGGGCCTGACTGAAACTCCTTGGAGTTTATTGTCTAGCCATACTATTTGTACGATCGGGAAGTGGCCCGACACGCGCAATGTCTGTTAGCCCGTACTTCAACTCCCCGTCAGCCGCACCCACCGGCCAAAATGGGCACGTTCCGGCTGAGACCGAGTGGCGGTGGGGAGCCATGCAGGTGCAAGTGCCATTAAGTACGGGGTGCATCCGCTTGGCTGCGGGGATTTACCAGCACCATCAACCCGGTTGGACATAGGGAACAGCCGGGAAGTTGACAGTGAACTGGAGCAGTCAGGTGTGTAGGGGATTGGGACGAATGTGCCGGGGAGGTCAGAAAGATATAAGTGGGGTCAGAGGGATCAGAGATTGCTCGTGATTTACCCGCAACATCAATCCAACTCGGCATAGAAGGCCGAATCAGGAAGTTGATGCAAGCGGGATATTTGTGTGGGCCATGGTTGCCCCGAGACCTCTTCGATGGTACCATCCCCTAGCAAATCCGTTCAACCGCTGAACAGCTGCTCGAGAGGTGATTAAATGGTGTGGTAATCGAGGTTGATTCCAGATGACGCGGAGATCCGTGTAATTTGGGCAGCTCCAGAGGACATGGGCTGCGGTCTCCTCTCGGTGGCCACATGGGCAATCCGGCGAGTCTCTTCTCCGATAGAAGTGGAGTTTACCGTTAAAGCTACCGTGCCCAGTGAGGAGCTGGATCGCAGGGTAGGAAGTAGGCGTAGGTGAGGAGCGCGCGATCGATGGTGTATTATGGATACAATGCTCGCTTCGCAGATCCAAGCTATTGCCCATTACACTATAAGGCTGCGGCGAGCTGTGACACGGCTCACTCGGCTTCGTATGGGCGTTCACGGCGGAGCGCGTATGACAAACCGCGTATCGACTGAAACTCCCGCGTAGTACGTGTGTGAAGTGCACAGCTAATGGATTCTCAGGGTATGGCGTAAGAGCCGCTTAAGAGCTTAGGCGCCAGCGGACTCGGTAGATCCGAGTCAAAAAAAAAAAAAAAAAAAGCGTAGGTGAGGCATACGCATGCGCTGCTGAATCGATGGAATGATATTGTGTAGATGACGTCCGGTGTTGTTTTGGTCCCATCGTTGTTGCCACTCTGCAATCAAGCCACGCCTTACAGCCCTACGGTACGAGGTAAAATCCTGCTCATCAGGAACTGCCATAATCCAGTCTGGCCGTGGAAGATCCGAAATCAGGCGTTTAAGTTGGATCGCAAGGTTCTCATCGAGAAGAAGGTCTATTGGGGGGACGCCAGCCAGAACATGGCATGTTGAGTGCGCTGTGGTAGCGTATGCTTTAAGCACCTGCAGTAGTATCAGACGCTGAATCGTGAGAATCTTGTTTCTAGCACGCTGACTAGCACGGGGCCACCATGCAATACACCCATAAAGGATGCGTGGAACCAGTACCTGATGGTAATATACGAGTCTTGAGGATAGAGATGCCCCCCATCCTGGGCCGGAAAGTCCACGAAGGAAACGACGAAGCGGTAGAACTCGCTCCCGTAACAGTTGGAGATGTGGCAAAGCTGTGAAACGGCGGTCTAGGATTACGCCAAGGTAAACTGGCTTTTTGGTCAGGGGAAGAGTTCTCCCGTCTCGAAGTAATATGTGGTTGGTGCGTATTCGGCCCCGAGCGACGAATGTTTGTGTCTTGGAGATTGCGAGACGCAGGCGCGTGACAATTGACCCAGCCGTTTCACCGATATGGATATTATTTAAAATGGCCATTTCTAGCCACTTTTGGTAAAATTAATAAAAATGACTAAGGCAGCTGCATCTTAAAAACGGCTGTTCCAATCGGAAAATGTCCAGATATCAAAGTTTTCATAATTGAATTTTACATAAGTGAAAAGCATTGAAACATACTAGAAAAATTAGTGGCATCAGTTATGTGACAAAAAACGCGAAAAAAGGGAGCCCAAAAACCTCGTTTTTCTGCACATTTTTGGCAGTAGCTCGGGAACTAGTTGTCCAATTTTTTTCTGTAAAAAACGATCTGAAAGCTGATCGAATTTTCTATCAGACCTATTATATGAAATTTAATTTAAAGATTAACGTAGGACAGGGCCATAACGTCAAACAATTTGCAATTGCTGGAAAAGATAGGTTTTTGTCACATTTCGGCCTATAACTCAAAAACTATCCATCTGATTAAACTTTAAAGGCCCCCTAAGCTCTAAGGGCTTTTAAGGGTTCACAAGCTCTATGTTTACGTTCTGTGGAGTCTATGCAGCCAAACAAATGTATTCCCTCGAAAAATGAAGCATTTTAATAGGTTGCATAGACACCACACAACGAAAACATAGAGCTTGTGAACGGGCCTTAAAGGATCTCATGTGAAAGCTCGTTAAATTTCCTATTATAAGCCCTGTTCATACGATGCAATGTTTGAAGTTTGAAGCTAAATTGCATTCTGGATTTTTAAAAACATCCGGTCACTACCAAGGAACATATGTTTTTAAAAAACCAGCATGCAATATAACTTCAAACATTGCATCGTGTGAACAGGGCTTTAGTGAAGCCAATCTTAAAGTTTTTTACCCAGATACTAAGGCTCGTATTCATAGTCGCAACTTTAGTTAAAATTATCCTAAGTAAAAGTCAATCCAGTTTTTGTTGGAATAAAATCATCTGTTTCGACGCCCACTTCGACTTCGACGCCCACAAGTTTAAGAAATGTCTATGAATATGGGCCTTATTCATGTATGGCGTATTTAATAAAGACCCGATAAGTGGCAATAAAATGCAGTGAGAAATCCGAAAAATCAGTAATTTTCCAATGACTCCTTTCTTCTACCAAACGTTTTTGACTATAACTTTCGAACGAAGCCTTTGATGAAAATTGCATTATTTTTGAGTGAAAGCTGGTGAAACTTACCGTCAGAAACCATATTTGCCAGATTTTTCAAGGCCCGGAAAATATTCTGTACAGAGCGATGAAAATCGGTTTTGTTTCATAAAAAGTGGATACACCCACCAACTTTGTCCACAAATGTTGAAACTCAACATATCACCAGTTTTATAGGTAGCGTCATAGATTTATGCCCGTATTTATGAACGTTCCTTGACATTAAGGAACCCTTGAAATTCATTAAAACAGATGTTTTTATTGTGATCAAAACTGTTCTCAACGGTTCCTTGACTCAAGGAAGCTTCAAGGAACGTTCGTAAATACGGACCTAAATCACTCAACTGAGAGTTGAACTATTTTTACTTTGTCGCACATTTTGCCAAGAGCGGCTAAAAATGACCATAAAAAAAAATCAATACCGGTGAAAAGGCTGGGTCAACTGTGACAAAAGAAAAAATGATTCGACGCAGAACTAGATGCTCTTCAAAAAAGAACAGGGTACAATGTTATGATACGCGCTAGACACGGTACAGTGCTATGCTATGACACGCGTATTTTAAGATAAAGGAGAGTGGTACCGGCACATTTCTTATGTTTCCAGGTATGCTGAATCCGAATGTCAAATGCCCAACCCCGTACGAGTGCGAGTTATTGATAAACAGTCCAGAAAAAGAAATCAAATCTCTGCACTTTAAACGTCATTTTCACTTAGTTTAGGTGTGCTAAATTGCATGTCAATCTGATATTTTATTCTCGTATCCGTTCTTTCACGGCATTCATCGAATTGGATGCTGTTAAACGGTTTTGTTCCACCTCTTATTAGCATGTAGCTGCGTAAAATGGTGCACATCTGAAAATATCAGAATCAGTCATAAAACTTAGTCCCGGATTTTTTTCCTCCCAGAACTACCTGCTTCCTGGACTATAAGCCAAATCTGAGAAATGGATCATTTCATTGAGCCAACCCCACGAAATTGGAGATTCAGCGAGCCCAAAACCCACAAAGTCGGGTTTTTAGCAAGCCCAAAACCCACGAAGTTCTTCAGCGAGAAAAAAACGATAGAATTTACTTAAATTCCTACCACTTTACCCGTACATGACAGTTTTACCAAAAGTGGCTAAAAATGACCATTAAAAAAAATCAATACCGGTGAAATGGCTCAGTCAATTAACACAAAAGAAAAATCGATTCCACGCAGAATTAAATGCTTTTCAAAAAATGAGAGGGTAACACTTTCTGTAGAATGCGTCATAAAGGAGTAATAAGCAAAAAATTGAAAAAAGTGCCAAAAATTTAGAAATTTCACCAAATTTTAGCATGTTGCCGGGGTCGTAACGTTGGGCAAAGTTGAAATTCGGATTCAGCACACCTGCGAGAGCATCAGAATCAGTCAAAAAACTTAGTCCCGGAGTTTTTTCCTGAAACTACCCCTTAATGAAACCTGTTTCCTGGACTATTAAGGTGAAAGGGGATGATACGTGAGCAAGTGAGAGGGAAACATCAAAACGGGGGCATTTCTCACGCCTCCAGAACAGGTCCCCCCTTCCTGCCACTCACCCAGTGTTGACGGCGCGCGGGGGATCTACCAATTTTCTGTTTCGGACGCAAATTTTGATCGGAGCCTAAATCTAAAAAGCGTTTTGGAATCAGTGATTTATTCTACAACAGGGATGTACCTGCTTTTTTCAAATTTGTACAAATTACCAAATTTGGGCTACGAAATTTTGGGTTGGGCGATGAATCTTTAAAAAAGGTTAACAATACGAATTTTATACCAAGCACTCAGGTACAATCCATTTTTCAAAATGAAAATCGGACTTTTCTTGGATACGTGAGAAGTGCCCCCGTTTTGATGTTTCCCTCTCACTAGCACACGTATCATCCCCTTTCGTCTTAATATGCTCTGTAACTGCTTTATCTTGCCACACGTCTTTCCTACGGTTTAGTTGATCGCAGACAGTCCCTACTTATTGTTAGGAGGAACGTAGTTCTACGGGAGGCTTAAGCTTTGGTTTCCTAGAAAAGCGGTGCCATAATATTACGGTAAAAATTTCCCTTTTAAATCAAGCCATAGTTGCGTAGATAGCGGTGTACAGAAAGTGGCACCGCTTCCATCGCGACGGTGGTGAACGTTTTTTTCCCTCGTAGTTCCAACTGTTTGGTAGTATTAGGTCTGTTCGAGGACAAAAAGTGTAGGGTAGTGTAGTGGAGTGTAGCAGTGTAGGGCAGGTTGGGGTAGCTGGTGTCGGCGAGTGCAGCGAGGATTTTTTTGTTACACTAACGCTTTCAGAGCAGCCAGTGTAAATTCATAACAGTCGTGATATTTTCTCACTCTTGTGCATGTTAGATAATAAGAGTTATCAATTTATAACAAAAAATTGGAGTATCTTCGGGCAGCCCGGAGTAGCTCTGAACTCATCGCGAACGCCCTACACTCGCTACACTCGTCTGCTCGCGAACGCTTTTCGGGCGCCCAAGTGTACCCTCGGGCAACCTAGTGTAGCTTCGCGAACAGATCTATTTACTTTTAACATCAGAATAGAGTCGCGTTCGGACAGTATTATTTACGATTTCGTCACCGTCTAGCGTCCAGGTAGTTTTCACGCTCATTGTAAACAAAAAACGTTCACAATCACCGTCAAAAACCGTTGATGAAGAGTTCATCACCGTCACGAACGGCAGTCTCATTCGAAGCGGTTCCGCTGTCATGTTGACCGAACTTTACTCTCTAGGCAACTACTGGTGTGATTTAAAAAGTTTTTTTTTTTTCTACCTCTATATTACGGCACCGCTTTTCTAGGAAACCAAGGCTTTAGTAACGTTTTTACCTGGCATTATGAACCAAAATCTTCTCGAGGAGTTTAGAGCTCTCTTCGTCGAATATTAATCTTTAAAATTAACTTCATCCAGAAGAAAAAAAAACATATGTTACCCTACTGTGTGACCGACATTAAAATAGTATATTATGCACCTAGCCGCGAAAGTGTGTCTTTGCAGGGCCGAGAGGAGTTGTACGGCCGAGGCGAAGGCGAGGCCGGACGCCTCGAGGACTGGCAAAGCACTTTCGCGGCGAGGTCAATATACTATTTTTTTTTTTTGAACGAAGTGAAAACTAAGGTGTAGAAAAAACCAAATCATTTTATTATCAAAATTAGAGACTAATTAATGGTCTTTTGGGGTCTGAATGTAGAAGGTTGGGTTATGACGTAGCTCAGGACCCTCTCGGCAGTTGTCTCCCGATTTTCACAGATGTTTAAAAACTCCTTTGGATGATTTTGTTTTTTACCTTTTTGTCAGTATGAAAGTGCAGTTCGGAGAATCACTGCTCGGAACGCTCCTGACGGACTCTTTCCAAAACTACTTTCTCGGGCTAGCCGTAGAAACGACCGTTTTATCGCTCGTTTTCGAGCGATAAAAACATGTTTTCGCTTCATGAAGAAAAAAAAATTGTTTCGGATTCGAAACCAGGCACTCCGCATTCCGCAATGGTGAAATTGTGACATACCATTTAACCTAATGTAACTGATCTGAAAATTAATCTAAAAAAGTTTTGTTCCGACAGCAGCCTGTCGGGAAAAGTGCATTTCATTCATGCAACAATCGAGTCAAACCTAAAAAGTTAGAACCAAAGTCGTATAGATACCAAGTAATTTCTCTTCTGATAACGCGTGGTCACTAAAGCTAGAGGGAAAATTGCTCCCGCCAGAGTGCCACATGACATTTGGTCCCAAAATTTTGCGGTTCGGAAAACGCTTATGAACAAATAAAAAATAATAGTTTATTAAACCAAATGAAAACTATGAATATCGGGTCTATCACGACATAATAGTAATGAATAGTGGATGAATGGTTCAAGCAGACTAAAACTGAAGAAGATTTCCGTTGAGCTAAAAAAAGTTTACTGTATATCTATTGAAACGTTGTTGTTTTACGATGTTTTGTCAAGTGCAGCGAGATCCTGGGCATTCTCAGGAGTCAGGTGAGCATGGTGTTTCTTCCATCCCCTCTGCAGACCGAACGTTGAGGGCGAGTTTCACGCAGATAGTATACCTCTCCCCCACCAAACAGCCTTCGTCAACTACATGGCATAATTGTTCACGCCTTATTTGTGCTGCGCGGATTTCAAGTACTCATTCGAATCTACAGAAAATTGTACATAAAATGCTTTGTATAAATTTTACAAATTTTGTCCCCAAAATAACTTCAAACCCACCTTGAACTTTTACCTTGAAAATTTGCGCTCTACCTTCGACTTACAAACGGTGGACATCAATCTACAGTTTCTCTGGCTGAGCTGGGTTTTACACGGGGGCACGAAACACGACGGAATTTAAAGTTGAAATTAAATTATTTGAAAATAGATGGAAAAGAATCGAAATAAAAAAAAAATATTCTATCAGTGAAAACGAAAAATGTCCAAAATCCAGCTGTAATTTTATTTGCTTCACATGTAGTTTGTGAAGCAGACACTTCATTAAAGAAAAAGTTGAGACCAAATGTTGTAAGTGCGCTCTGACGGGATCAAAATTTCAAATGTAATAAATGACCACCGTTACCATAGTAGTTTATACTCAAGTTTGCAACCTTCAAAGCCTTGTGCTCAACTCGTGGCACTCGAAAAACCACGAAATTCCATCAATTTTTTAGGTTGTTAAACAAAAATACCAGAAGAAAGCGTTTTTCGAGCATGACCACAGTATACATTGTTGAAGCCAACTAAATTTTCTACAATTTAAGCCCAGTTCGAGCGTTATACGTTTGTTATTTTCGAAGATACAGCCAATCAAAAAATATGTAATATCGGCAAAAAACGAGATTTTATTGATAGGGTCATTTTTCAAGACCCGTAGCACTCAAACATAATGGTCCTACAGAATATCCACGCGAGAATAAATCTTAGGCAGTACCTAACTCAATTTGAATCTGACGCAATTGCCTAAAATTTATTTTCGCGTGGATATTCTATATATAGGACAGGGTGGATGGTACTTGGATGAGCAAAATAATAGGGGCGATTAAACATCAAAAATGCAACAAAAATTGTTTTATGACCTAGGAGCCGATTTCCTTTCCTAGTCGAGATAATAGATTTTTTCACGTTTTTCAGCACATCACTGGTTTTCGCAACAAAAACAGCTGTAACTTGCGAAGCATGCGTCCTAGATTAAATCCAACGACACCAATGAAAAGAGCACACCTTTTTCTGTGTGAGAATTGACATTTTGTCCAAAGTTAGCGAAAGATTCTTTGTGTAAACTGGGAAAATATCAGGATATTTTTAAAAAGTCAGTTTTTGACAACTGTTCAAAGCTAGACTACATTAGCCATGGTGCTCCCAGCGCCCGGCAAATTCCTCTAAAACTGTATCAAGTAACTAAGAAGAACTTGCCAGGTGCTGGGAGCACCTTGGCTAATGTAGTCTAGCTTTGAATAGTTGTCAAAAACTGACATTTTTAAAAATATCCTGATATTTTCCCAGTTTACTCAAAGAATCTTTCGCTATCATTAGACAAAATGTCTCTACTCACACACAAAAAAAGTGCTCTTTTCAGTGGTGTCGTTGGATTTAATCTAGGACGCATGCTTCGCAAGTTACAGCTGTTTTTGTTGCGAAAACCAGTGATGTGCTGAAAAACGTGAAAAAATCTATTATCTCGACTAGGAAAGGAAATCGGCCCCTAGGTCATAAGACAATTTTTGATGTTTAATCGCCCCTATTATTTTGCTCATCCAAGTACCATCCACCCTGTCCTATATATAGAATATCCACGCGAAAATAAATTTTAGGCAATTGCGTCAGATTCAAATTGAGTTACTGCCTAAGATTTATTCTCGCGTGGACATTCTGTAGGACCATTATGTTTGAGTGCTACGGGTCTTGAAAAATGACCCTATCAATAAAATCTCGCACAACAAAAATACTCACACACAAAAAAAGTGCTCTTTTCAGTGGTGTCGTTGGATTTAACCTAGGACGCTTACTCCCCATGTTACAGATGTTTTTGTTGCGGAAACCCGTGATGTGCTAAAAAACAACAAATTGATTATCTGAACTAGGAATGAAAATCTGACCTTAGGTCATAGGAAATTTTATGTTGCATTTTGGGTGTACAATCACCCCTCTCATTTTGTTCAACCAAGCATTTTGTTCAATCACCGTGTATTTGAGTGCTACGGGTCTTGAAAAATTACCCTACCAATGAAATCTCGCTTTTTGGCGAGATTAGATATTTTGTTGATTGACTGTATTTCCTGAACTAACACACCCAGGATGCTCGGGCATGGCTTAAATTGTAGCAAATTTAGTTGGCTTTAACAATGTATACTGTGGTCATGCTCGAAAAACTCTTTCTTCTGGTATTTTTGTTTAAAAACCCAGAAAAAGTGATGAAATTTCTTAGTTTTTCGAGTGCCGTGAGTTAAGCACAAGGTTTTGAGGGTTGCAAACTTGAGTAATAACTGCTTTCATTGGTCCTAACAACACGCAACAAAAAAATCAATTGCATGCATGTTTGCGATTTACCCCGATTTTTGTGTCTATATTGACTGGTCTAACGAAGCATTTTGGTTTTTTGTTTCACTTCAGCAGAGTGATTTAAGAGAGGGGGTAATAAAAATACTGCAAATATTTGCGAATAATTTCATACCAAGCCCCTCCATGGGCTTCAAAATGGGCATAATAAAAAATAAATAATTCAATTTCTTGAACTATCATTCAACCAAACAAACCTAAAACTTCACTTTTAATGTTTTTAGCTACTTTGAACACCAGCTATTGGCGATTCAGATTAACCAAATGCGCTCTGGTGGCGGCCCCACGGAAGTAGGAAGAGCGGTAGACTCTCCATGGGCTCATATGAGAAAACGCAGGTTTTGTTATTTTTTATGAGTTTTTAGGATTCTTAAAGTTCATTTCTTTGAAATATTAGTTGGTATTACTACTTTCTATTAACAATAAACTCATCATCGAGGAATAATTGAGATAAAATGAAAGAACTCGTGGTAAGAGAAAAATAATGGCGTTTTCCATTTACCGAGAATTTCGCACTGCGAGGGTGATTTTTCCTTCTTTCCTTGATTAAGGATGGAAAAATCCCCCTACCCTATGCTACCCTATGATGAATTTCCGGTTAAAAAGGGTTGTTCAGCCCCAAAAACAGACTGTCCTTAACGAAATATGTAATTTTCCCCAATAAGGGTGCGTTTATCAATGCACTTATTCTACAGACAAAGCTGGGATAAGTCTGGTTGCTATGGGCCTTTTTGTAAACAGTAATGCAAAGTTATCCGAGGGATTGCTATTTCATGAGAAATCCGGTGATTGATAAACCCGCCCTAAACGGTGTAAATATCCATCACAGCCACAGGTGGGTAATTGAAGGAGTTAATAATAAAAGGTTTTCTGTATGACATTTTTACTAGAGTCACATTAGAGACTTTTTGGGACTCAAATGCCTTGTTTGAATTGAATAAGCTGGATTATAGATAAGCGTTAGTTTTTTTTAGCAAAGTGGTTGAGTTTTCGAGTAAAATTAGCGCATTAAAAGACGCAATTTCATGAGTTTACCCTATTCGGCAAAGAAAGCGAATTTCACCCCAGAAACTGACTGTGCTAACATAAAAAGGGGCAATATTCCACGAATATCTTCCACTTTCGCCGTGGTTAAGCGATCGGTGTAGCCTTCTAATGGATAAAAACTGTCAATTCTTGAATTAGCAATTTGTCTCCATTTCAGCCGCGAATTAGCGATTTATCTCCATTTCAGCCGTGAATTAGCGGTTTTCCTTGCAAAGAAATTGTGTTTTTCCTGATTTGAGCCGCTAATGAGCGATGTAATTTACCCGTCTAATTTTAGCCACGAAGTTGTCTCGAGAAACCGCGACTTGCCATTTGCTCTATTCATTCTGTGAAATAGCAAATGTTTTCAATTTAACGCCATAAACATCAATCTTGACTTCAGCCGTAAATTAGCGTTTTCCATCATCTTAGCAGCTAATTAGGGATTTCTCTACGTTTCAACAACGAATTAAGAGTTCCACCAATTTTCTCCGCAAACTACCTAACGCCTTTTCTGAAATTTGGCCGCGGATTAGCGATTTTTTCACTTTTTGGCACGAGGTTACGATCAGAAGCCGCGAACTGACGTTTTCTCAATTTAATCCGCGAATTAGTCAATTTTATCGATAAATTAGCAAGTTTTCTCCATTTTATAGCCACGACTTAGCAATTTTTGTCATTTTTGCGATTTTTCACCCTTTTAGCGTGAATTTATCTGAATTTTGCAGAGAATTAGTGTTTTTGTTTATTTCAGCCGCTAATTAGCGTTTTTTCTCAATCGCATCAATGAATTAGCAACTTTTCTTAATTTTAGCTCAAGATTAGCGATTTGTTTCGCTTGCTTTTAGCTATGAATTAGCGTTTTTTCGCAGTTTGAGCCACGAACTTGCGTTCTGAATAAGCCGAGAATTCATGTTTTCGTAATTTTAGGCGTGAATTATAGGTCAGTCAATATAAACATCAAACATCGCAAATATGCATGTAATTTTTTTTATTTTTGCATGTTGTTAGGGCCAATGAGAGTAGTTTATACTCAAGTTTGCAACCCTCAAAACCTTGTGCTCAACTCGTGGCACTCGAAAAACCAAGAAATTTCATCACTTTTTTCTCTTTTTTAAACAAAACTACCAGAAGAAAGCGCTTTTCGAGCATGCGACCACAGTATACATTGTTAAAGCCAATTAAATTTGCTACAATTAAAGCCCAGCCCGAGCATCCTGGGTCTCTTAGTTCAGGAAATACAACCAGTCAACAAAATACTTAATCTCGCCAAAAAGCGGGATTTATTGGTAGGGTAACTTTTCAAGACCCGTAGCACTCAAATACCGGTGATTCGTACTTGGTTAAAAAAAATGAGAGGGGAGGTTGTACGTCCAAAATGCAACAAAAAATTTCCTATGTCCTAAGGTCAGATTTCGATTCCTAGCCGAGATAATCAATTTGTTGTTTTTAGCACATCACGGGTTTCCGCAACAAAAACAGGTGTAACATAGGAAGTAAGCGTCCTAGGTTAAATCCAACGACACCATTGATAAGAGCACCCTTTTTCTGTGTGAGTAAAGACATTTTGTCCAATGATAGTGAAAGATTCTTTGAGTAAACTGGGAAAATATCAGGATATTTTAAAAAATGTCAGTTTTTGACAACTGTTCAAAGCTAGACTACATTGGCCATGGTGCTCCCAGCGCCAGGCAAATTCCTCTAAAACTGAGTGAAGTAACTTAGTTTAACACTTCATGCTTATTTTACTCCTGTCCTTCGCAATGTTTCGAGAAAAATCCATTGTTATACCAAAAAAAGAGGCAATTAAGCCCATTTTGAGTGCCTACAAGAAGATCAAGAGCCATTCCTAAAACTTATTTTTTCAGCTTAATTCACTTTTACTACGCTAATCTATGAGGAAAGACAAATAAAAGTGGAATAAGCTGAAAAAAACATTCTTGGAATAGCTTTCGTATCTTCTTTTAGGCACTTCAAATGGCCTTAATTGCCTCATTTTTTGGTATAACAATGGATTTTTATCAAAACATTGCGAAGGGCAGGAGTAAAATAAGCATGAAGTATTAAACTAAGTTACTTCACTCAGTTTTAGAGGACTTTGCCCGGCGCTGGGAGCACCATGGCCAATGTGTCTAGCTTTGAACAGTTGTCAAAAACTGACATTTTTAAAAATATCCTGATATTTTCCCAGTTTACTCAAAGAATCTTTCACTATCATTGGACAAAATGTCTTTACTCACACAGAAAAAAGGGTGCTCTTTTCAGTGGTGTCGTTGGATTTAACCTAGGACGCTTACTTCCTATGTTACACCTGTTTTTGTTGCGAAAACCCGTGATGTGCTAAAAACAACAAATTGATTATCTCGGCTAGGAAACGAAATCTGACCTTAGGACATAGGACACTTTTTGTTGCATTTTGGACGTACAACCTCCCCTCTCATTTTTTTTAACCAAGTACGAATCACCGGTATTTGAGTGCTACGGGTCTTGAAAAGTTACCCTACCAATAAAATCTTGCTTTTTGGCGAGATTAAGTATTTTGTTGACTGGTTGTATTTCCTGAACTAACAGACCCAAGATGCTCGGGCTGGGCTTTAATTGTAGCATATTTAGTAGGCTTTAACAATGTATACTGTGGTCATACTCGAAAAGCGCTTTCTTCTGGTAGTTTTGTTAAAAAAAATATACAAAAGTGATGAAATTTCTTGGTTTTTCGAGTGCCACGAGTTGAGCACAAGGTTTTGAGGGTTGCAAACTTGAGCAATAACTGCTCTCATTGGTCCTAACAACACGCGAATAAAAAATTAATTACATGCATGTTTGCGATTTACCTAGTTTTTTTTGTCTATATTGACTGGTCTATTAGCGCATTTTCTCATTAGTGAATTATTGATTTTTCACGATTTTATCCGTTAATTACCGTGTTTCGTAATTTTAAACTCTAATGACTCTAATTTACACGCTATCCGCGAGCTTAGAGCTCTTTTCTCAATTTTTGCTGTGAAGTTTTCTTAACTTTATCCGTGATTTAGCACTTCTTCTTATTTATGGCCGTGAATCAGTTTTTTTTTTTCAATAATTTCAGCCGTTAATTAGCCATTTATCTCCATTTTAGCCCCAAATTAGCGTTATTTTCCATTTTGGCCGGGATTAAGTGGGGGATTGGCCCCCCACGAGGAGGCGCGAATTGTAGCGATTTACATTTCCATTTCCACAAAAATCAGAGGGGTGCCACTGTGTGCCATGGGCGAGCCATTGTGAAAGGCTCAGCTGAGTCAGCGGGCCACTTTTTGTCTCGCGAGCGCTCGGTTGGCCACCCCGTCCCTTTCACCAACGGCGGCCTCTACGCCTTGGCGTCCTCTATTTGGCCGCATATACAATATTTGGTGCTTAACTCCACTTCCCATTCTTCGAAGCTCCCTTCTTTGAGACCCTGCATTTATCAAATTTATAATGATTCACATAGGCAACATTATGAGACAACAAAAAGAGATAATGACTACGTACTGTCCATTATAGGTACAAACTAGGATACTAAATTCACTACGTTCCCGAAATGTAATCCCTTGAAAGCACGTCGTACAAGGTCGATCGAAGAAAGGTCGTAACCGCAAATCATTTTTCAATCAAGTGTGACAATAGTTCATACGGAAAACATTGTAAACTCCTTAAAAACTGCAAAAACCCATTATTTAGTCCTTACGTTGGTGGTAAGAGTAGGGCTCTTTTCCGCCATTGCGCCTCGACGCTAGCGCTGCAAGTGATAATCTGAATCGCCAATAGTAGAAGACAGGACAGAAAAGTCTCCGTGTGTATAGGGCTTAAGGGGGGGTTTCAGAAAATCAAGAGGCCGTAGTTGACGGTGGCGCACTGCGGGATTCCCTTGAAGTAAGAGGGTAATGTTGTGAAACGGTGACTTATGGAAAGGGGTCGAAGGGGTCTCTCTTCTCTTCGTCTTCTTCTTTTTTTTTTGTCAAGAACCACGAAGGAGACGCGAAAACTTCCACACGCTAGGCATCGAGTAAAAATCCGGAAACGCTCATTTCTGAAGGCCACCATTCTTCATTTCACTTCGCTTACAGTGAGACTCGCAGTGGCGGATCCACGTGTCATAATAAGGTCATAGTAATAATAATAATAATAATAATAAATAATCCCCGGTAAACCCAATCCTACGGGCTGAGCTTCGTGTAAAGTTTGAGGATTTGACTTCCAGGATTTGAAATTCGCAATGATAAATGAAGGATTCAAACTGCACTTCTATCGGAGTAGATTGTTCCATTCTGATTACATATTACACATTAGCAAAATATTTTAAAGCACGACGCGAGAGCGAACACTAAAATACATTTATTGCCAACTACCGAACACGTGAAGCTATCCAAATCCAATCATTGAAATTAGCAAGGATAAAAAAGGCGGGACACTGGTTTGTAAAAAAAAGAATAAAAAAAAAAGAAGACGAGGAAGAAGAAGAAGAAAAAAAGTTTCGCCGGCGCTCTTTCCATCTGCGTTATCGACCGGAGCGTGATGGCCTCTCTAGCGGATTCCACTAGAACTATGAAGTCAGAAATAACCCGGTTTTTTGTTTAAATTTAGGTGCCGATTCGCCCCTAAATTTCGACGAGTTGGAGCATCCGATTGATTTCGGGTAAGCGTATATCAATTGAAGAAGATGTTTTGCAGTGACGAGAGATCTTTGTTTTTTGATAAACTCAAAATTGAAAAAATTAAAAATTTAAATTTTTCAAAAAAAAAAATTCAAAAAAGAAGATCTCTCGTCATTAGTACTAGTCTTCATAAAAATATAGAAAAAAGAATGGCCGAAAAATTCCCAAAACTGACTGAGAAAAATGCGGGCCAATTTTCAAGCATCCTGAAACCCCCCCTTAACAGTATTTCTTTCACATTGCTAGCATTTCTACGAGTGAATTTCGGTTTCAAATACTACATGTTTTTTTGAGTCTTTCGTTTATTTGGAGTCTAAAATTATACTTCCTTCGCGTGCTTCTCATCTAAAGTCAGAAAAATGCGATACTATTGCTGCTTCGATGACTGTACGAGTTCTTCCTTTCCGGGTCGACCTGGTTTTGACCGAGCTACTAAATTTATCCCTTTCCCTCAACCTTCCCAGCACTTAATTGAAAACGTGCTCGGGGCTCTACAACTTCTTGGCTGAGGCTGCAAAGTGGAAATGGCAAAATCTGTTTGAAAAAAGAAAAATGTTTTTTCATAATTCGAACAAAAAAATAGAATGAAGACATCAACTCACCAACATTTTCCTCAACAATGGCTCCGTTAGGTCCCGCGCACACTAGGAGAAAAAAGACGCCGACGCGCGCGTCAGCGTCCGACTCGTGCAGTAAAAACACATAGAACTCAATGGGGCCTTTCACATTGGACGCGTACGCGAGAGTCGTCTCTTCCCCGAGAAAAAAGACGCCGGCCCTTATAAAACTCAAAAAATTGCTCAGTACTTGATGAGGCTTTGTTTTCAACACATGTAAAATAAGAGGGAAGAATTAATCGCAATTCTTACGAAATAATTCTTGCACCAATTGTTTTAACGCAAAAATGATCCATACTAATAATAATTGAAGACTAATAGATAATTGAAGAGTACAAAATTTTACACAAGAAACTATCAAACCACTATTTTCCTCCCCTTCGTCTTTTGGTAGAAATAGGAGAAGGAAACTAAAAGCTGAAGTAAAATTGGCCGAAGTCTGGAAACTGGAAAAACTGATAAATACAATTCATCGAAAATTACAGCAATAAAAAAATACAGCACTTTCAATTGAACTCCAATGGGGACCTTCCCAGAAGTTGTACTACGAGAATGATAATTTGATAAGCCCTAACCTGCAGTGCTACTGATCTATTCATGTAAGTTCTACATTGGAAGCTTGCTGCAAATCGTTTTTTTTTGTTTTTTTTTTTCCAATAACTCAGTCTTGACGACTTTGTAAGCATCAAAATTACGTAAAATGGAACTTAAGTGACTATACGCTGGGGGATTATCGAAGGAAGGATCGCCGCTATCTAAAAAAAATGAAAATAAATCGGTGCCGGTCCTTGCTCGTAAGTATCCAATCGCTCAACATTTGACATCTTGTCATCAATAAAAATCGGGCAACTTATTTCAATCATAGTATCCTTTCTAGTACAAAGATTCATTAGTGGCAATTCGACAGAAGCCCGTCATTTCCCGGCGATATCGAGCTTGGGTAATGTAAATTACCTCGTTGACGTGGTGAGTGCATTCACACAAGAGGAATTTCGCGATTTGAAATCACTTGAACCGCAACACGTCGACAGAAGTGGCTTAGTTAGTACTTCGGAATGCCGGAGACAAGGGCTCTGTGGTGACAAGAGTGAGTTTTCCGTTGTTATTCAAGAAAAAAGGCCAGTTCACAATTTATTGTCGGTACGGGAACGTAAATGAGAATGGGTGACTATAGTCGGACCAGAGCAATCGTTTCAACTTCAAACCCTTTCACGTTGCCATCCCATCAATTTTGAAGTGGCTTAACTTTTAACTAGCGCGTTAGGCTCGTTTCACATATACGGGGTTTCACGCGGCGCGGTTTTGTTCTTCAATAATTTGAATACTTCGCCTTGACCATTTGTCGAAATAAATTCGGCATTATCGCTCAAAAAATTTCTGAGCTGGGCTGTAATTTTTTCCGAGAAATGAGTAATAAACTTTGACACATAGTTAAATATGCCTAACAGTCTTTGCAACGTTTTTTTTATCATTTGTGGTCTTTAGACCTTGCTTTAAATTTCTGTGCCACAACTCAGACCATCTGAGCTGAAAGTGTGGCCCAAAAACGTGACCGTGTCAGCATCAAAAACACATTTATTAGTGTTAAAAATGATTTAGATCACACAGTTTTTTTACAAAATTCCCCCAATGGTCAGTCGTCACTATGCGGTGGAGTATTGAACGTGCGTAATGTCGTAGGACGTAGAGTGATACTTTTCAACGGATGCTCAGTGATCTCAACCAGGTCGCCTGATGTCTTCCCATGAGACTTTTTTTTGCAGGGTTATCTGAAGCTACGGATCTAACAACCGTTGAAAGACTCATGAAGACCTGAAGAACAGCATTCGCAAAGAATAGCCAACATACCGGTATCAGCACGTTGGGGAGGACGTGATGCAAAACACACGAAACCGGTTGGTTTCATCGTTCGGGCGTCAGTTACCCGTTATGATTTTCAACATGATGTGAAAAAAAAATTGAAGATAATTTTCTACATTCGAAAGAAATAAAATAATCGGATATCTTTAGAACTTCATGTTTTATTGCGCTACGAAGTATACGATATAACCATCTTATATTGCTCTACCCTGTACCAGGGACAATCTTGTCAGAGAGTACTGACGCCGCGCCGCGCCGCCAAGTTGGAGGAACTCGTTCGGATTTTGAAGTGCAGAAGGGTGAAATTACAATCGAAAGTAAAGGAATAATTGGTCGGCGCCCTTTACGTTGAGAAATTTGACAATTTTCCTCGTTTGGGGTCCACTCATTCAGATCACACTTGTAGACCAGACACGGCTGAGAGGAGGTTATGATTATGAGTCAGGATAGCCGCAAAAAAAGCGAACCTACCTTTTGTGACGTATTTTACACTCGTTTTCATGGAGATATGAAGAGAGATGAGGGAGCGATAGATGTAAAATCAAGTTAACGGGGTGAAGCCAACATAAGCCACATTGGTAATCGCGGAACTCATCAGGATTTGTGCTGAGGAGTGAGGACTACTTCATCATGCTGTTATCTATATCTTAAATATTATGGGCGAGTGAATATTATCGGCGTCACCATTTTCAACTTATGCTCCCTCCTATCTTTTCCCTTCTCCATGCTCGTCTCCGGTTTTGCCGCGATTATAATAGGTCTATTCAGGTCCGTTCATTTATCAGTCCTGAAATACTCCGAGCAGCACGAGATTTGGTAACCTCGCGGGTTGTCATGTGAAATAACAGGGGGAAAATGAGAAAAGGTTATTACTTTCAGTGCCGTTTGTGCAGCTCTGGACGACAAACGAACGGAGCTTTTGTTTTTCGTCAGGAGCTGCGCTATTAGCACTGAAAGTACTAACCTTCCATTATTTTTTTAGTTATTTCACATGATAACCCGCCAGGTTACATAATTTGCGTGCTCTCGGAGTTGTCCGGGACGACAAACGAATAGACCTAATGTATTACACACTGCTGTAAAATAAAGATTCGACCCGTCCCAACTTATTTTTATTTTTAAATTGTTAGTAGAGTCGCTTAAACTACGAGGGTTAGTGGTTAAATCATGCGTAAATCTGTAGCCGTAGGAGCCTACATCGTCTGCCTTCCCTCTCTCCCAACTCAGTTGGGAAACCAAATGCTGAAGATGGCGAGCAGCCGAAACCGGTCCGTTTTTGACGAACCCCAACGAGGGAAGACAGACGATGTAGGCTCCTACGGCTACAGATTTATGCATGATATTTTTATTTTATTGTACATCTGGTGCAGACTCGTCCGTGTCCACGTTCTTTCGCTCAATCGTTGTGAATAAAAACCACATATTGACCAAATACAAGATGCCCGCGTCCATCAGCAACAACAAGCTCAAACTCATAGTAATTGCCTTGAAAAGTTAAAGAAGCTTAAAAATTACGTTTAACAGCAGGTACTTATTGTACATGATTTGTTTGATTGTACGTACAGCTTGACTCGCTAACGACCAGTAGAAGGTTTCGAATATATTCGCGATGATCACGGCAGGAGCGTTCGTTAAGGAGTATATGAAAGGAACATAATCCGGCACCACATCGTAAAAGGACGCGAAACAGCCCATGAAATAAAAAGGTGTGGTGAATTTAGAAACCATGTCCACGTTTTTAATATTTCGCGCCAGTCCGCAGTAACCATTAAGTAAGCAACACAGAGCTAACCCCCAAACACCTATAAAAAACAAAGACCGTATGCATCCGGTTTTCCGTATGTTAAACTGTGGTGACTTTGTTCTTTTACCAACCCAGAGTGTTACAATATTTTCTTGCTTTGCTCTTGGTTAGATGTTCTGACTTTAACAAGATCGAAATTAACTTTGACGTCGCGTATATTATAAAGGGAGCCGCGAGAATGATCACAATGTAGTGCCATAGATCCTGAAACAGAGGATACCTAGTAAGTAACATTATGGTGCAATGATCAGTAACGTTTCCAATCAGGTTCTTCATTCTCAGCAACTTGTCAATAAAATATGTGTGGCAACAAAAAGTGATCAAGTTGTTCGTGTAGGCTAACAATAGGATAAAGTGTTTATTCGGCGCAAGTGTCTATTCGGCGTACCAAGCCACGACCGGGGGCCTGTTCTATAAAATTAGCAACAGTTGATATCAACAGTCAATCACCAAATTTAATTCAACAAACCCTCAGTATTCACCCGTAATGAGCACGTAAAACCATCTTTCAACGAAAATACCTCATGCATAGGCTAAAATTCAACTTGGACAACTATTGCTCGCGGCAGAAGTAACACTTTATACCCAAGTTGTACGCAGTGGCGAGGCGTGAATTTTTTGACGGGGTAAGCACGGTCTAATAATTAATGGGTGGGGGGAGTATCAACATGATTTTTTTTTCTGTTGGTGGGTGAAAACCGCATGTTGAACAACGAGACTGTTCACACCTAGGAATGTCCTCAATTTTTTTTTTTTTTTTTTTTTTTTTTTTTTTTTTACGCGGATGTTCGTATTCACGCACATACATATTTAAGCATATTATTCAAATATGGCTTGAAAATAGAAATGTTGTTTGGAAAATGTTGAGTAAGCAATGCTTAACCTGCTTGCCCCGACGCCTCACCACTGGCTTGTACCATGGAGGTAGGAACAAGTGGAGAGAGAGAAAGGCTCTTTTAATGTAGAAACATGTGAAGCCGGTTTTTCCGCCATTACACACCCACTGTTATCATTCACCTAGAGAGGACGGGAGGGGAATTTATCACTTTTTCACTGTTCAAGTATCAAACTGTCAATATTTTTGTTGGATGATGCATGATAACAGATGGTGTGTAGTAATGGCGACCGGCTTCACGAAAAATGCGTTTCACTCCCTCCACTTGTTCCTACCTCCATGGGTTGTACCATGGAGGTAGGAACAAGTCGAGGGATCTGAAAAGAGGCCTATCTCTTTTTGTTTTTGAGTAATAATTTTTTTAGTGATTTTTAGGCGCAACTGTATTTTTCAACGAAAAACAGTTATTTCTCAGCTTCTACTTCACTTTTTTTCCAAAGCAATGGCAGTTTCGTAATCTACGGAAAATTTGCTATGGGAAAAAGCAAAATCAATATTCTAAATCGTCAAAAACGCCTAAAAACGTAACGTTTCGTTGCGTTAATGCAAAAAAAACAAGAATTTGACTTCATAAAACAATTTACTGTGTCACCAAAAATTGATTCACACGTTGTCAAACGTCATAAAAACTTCTCCGTTTTCCCAACTTTCCAACGGTGTACTCGAAAGTGGAATTATCTCCCTCCTTTGACGAGAAAATTCGAAATGAAGCGAAAAAGTCATACTTTTGGGCTAAAAATGTGAATAATAACAGGTGCGAAAATTCATTTGTTTTGCTCTCTTTCTTGAGAAATCCAAGCTCTGGCACAAGAAAAATTAAAATAATATTGCATTTGAAGAATAAACAACTAATAAAAAATTTAATAAAATGGACGAAGAGGTGTGCGAATTTAGGGCGTCTGCTGGTTTTTTATTTTTATCCTCTTTTATACCCTCACATTAGCAGCCGAAGAAGTCGACGGAACTTGAGTTTCCATCGTGGAATTGCAAGTTCCGTCGACATCTTCGGCGCTGCTAATTTGAGGGTGTTCATGGACAATGTCCAACACATATTAAAAAAAAAAAAAAAAATAAAAAACCAGCAGACGCCCTAAATTCGCACACCTCGTCGTCCATTTTATTAATTAATTTGTTTGTTTGTTGTTTATTCTTCAAATGCAATACATTTTAATTTTTTACTTCTACTTTTTACAACGTGTGAAGTTATTTTTGGTGACACAGTAAATTGTTTTGTGAAGTCAAATTCTTGGTTTTTTTGCACTTACGCAAAGAATACGTTACGCTTTTAGGCGTTTTTGACGATTTAGAATATTGATTTTGTAGAAAATTTTCCGTAGATTACGAAACTGCCATCAATTTTGGAAAAAAGTGAAGTAGAAGCTGAGAAATAACAGTTTTTCGGCGAAAAATACAGTCTCGACTAAAAATCACTAAAAAAATTATTACTCGAAAACAAAAAGAGATAGGCCACTATCCGAATAAGAATTTTTTATCCCATTTTTGGCGTTCTATTACCTCATTTTTTTGCTACTCAAAACCGACCACTCTGTATAAACATCAAACATCGCAAATATGCATGTAATTGTTTCTTCTTTTGCACATTGTTAGGGCCAATGAGAGTAGTTTATACTCAAGTTTGCAACCTTCAAAGCCTTGTGCTCAACTCGTGGCACTCGAAAAACCACGAAATTCCATCAATTTTTTAGGTTGTTAAACAAAAATACCAGAAGAAAGCGATTTCCGAGCATGACCACAGCATACATTGTTGAAGCCAACTACATTTTCTACAATTTAAGCCCAGTTCGAGCGTTCTACGTTTGTTATTTTCGGAGATACAGCCAATCAAAAAATATGTAATATCGCCAAAAAGCGAGATTTTATTGATAGGGTCATTTTTCAAGACCCGTAGCACTCAAACATAATGGTCCTACAGAATATCCACGCGAGAATAAATCTTAGGTAGTAACTCAATTTGAATCTGACGCAATTGCCTAAAATTTATTTTCGCGTGGATATTCTACATATAGGACAGGGTGGCTGGTACTTGGATGAGCAAAATAATAGGGGCGATTAAACATCAAAAATGCAACAAAAATTGTCTTATGACCTAGGGGCCGATTTCCTTTCCTAGTCGAGATAATAGATTTTTTCACGTTTTTCAGCACATCACTGGTTTTCGCAACAAAAACAGCTGTAACTTGCGAAGCATGCGTCCTAGATTAAATCCAACGACACCAATGAAAAGAGCACACTTTTTTCTGTGTGAGAATTGACATTTTGTCCAAAGTTAGCGAAAGATTCTTTGTGTAAACTGGGAAAATATCAGGATATTTTTTAAAAAGTCAGTTTTTGACAACTGTTCAAAGCTAGACTACATTAGCCATGGTGCTCCCAGCGCCCGGCAAATTCCTCTAAAACTGTATGAAGTAACTAAGTTTAATACTTCATGCTTATTTTACTTCTGTCCTTTGCAATGTTTTGAGAAAAATCCATTGTTATACCAAAAAATGAGGCAATTAGGCCCATTTTGAGTGCCTAAAAGAAGATACGAAAGCTATTTCAAGAAATTTTTTTCAGCTTAGATGAGCATAGGATAAGTGAATTAAGATGTAAAAAAAAAGTTTTGGGAATGGCTCTTGATCTTCTTGTAGGCACTCAAAATGGGCCTAATTGCCTCATTTTTTTTTGTATAACAAATGGATTTTTATCAAAAAGTTGCAAAGGATAGGAGTAAAATAGGCATGAAGTATTAAACTGAGTTACTTCATACAGTTTTAGAAGAACTTGCCAGGTGCTGGGAGCACCTTGGCTAATATAGTCTAGCTTTGAATAGTTGTCAAAAACTGACATTTTTAAAAATATCCTGATATTTTCCCAGTTTACTCAAAGAATCTTTCGCTATCATTAGACAAAATGTCTCTACTCACACACAAAAAAAGTGCTCTTTTCAGTGGTGTCGTTGGATTTAACCTAGGACGCTTACTTCCCATGTTACAGATGTTTTTGTTGCGGAAACCCGTGATGTGCTAAAAAACAACAAATTGATTATCTGAACTAGGAATGAAAATCTGACCTTAGGTCATAGGAAATTTTTTGTTGCATTTTGGGTGTACAGTCACCCCTCTCATTTTGTTCAACCAAGCATCAATCACCGTGTATTTGAGTGCTACGGGTCTTGAAAAATTACCCTACCAATAAAATCTCGCTTTTTGGCGAGATTAGGTATTTTGTTGATTGACTGTATTTCCTGAACTAAAAGACCCAGGATGCTCGGGCATGGCTTAAATTGTAGCAAATTTAGTTGGCTTTAGCAATGTATTCTGTGGTCATGCTCGAAAAACTCTTTCTTCTGGTATTTTTATTTAAAAACCCAGAAAAAGTGATGAAATTTCTTAGTTTTTCGAGTGCCATGAGTTAAGCACAAGGTTTTGAGGGTTGCAAACTTGAGTAATAACTGCTTTCATTGGTCCTAACAACACGCAACAAAAAAATCAATTACATGCATGTTTGCGATTTACCCCGATTTTTGTGTCTATATTGACTGGTCTAACGAAGCATTTTGGTTTTTTGTTTCACTTCAGCAGAGGGTTTAGGAGAGAAGGGAATAAAAATGCTTCAAATATGTGCGAATAATTTCATACTAAGCCCCTCCATGGGCTTCAAAATGGGGATAATAAAAAAGAAATAATTCATTATCTTGAACTATCATTCAACCAAACAAACCGAAAACTTCACTTTTAATGTTTTTAACTACTTAAAACACCAGCTACAATAGAAGACAGGACAGAAAAGTCTCCGTGTGTACACGGCTTAAAGCAAGAATTTGCCCCGCTTTAAGGCGTGTACGTTGCCCCAGAGTACCTCTCAAAAGCGACGAAATTAAGCCATTTTGAATGTTACAAATGTTGTCCTCCGGCTGAGAACGCACGACGTTTTATTAATAGCTCCTCCGAATGTATCAAATTTAGACTCTGGAGCCAACCAATAAAGCAAGAACTTGCCCCGCTTTAAGGCTTGTAAGTTCGTCCTCCTGCTGAAAATGATCGACGTTTAATTAGTAGCTCCTCCAGTGCTTCAAATTTAGGCTCTGGCTGACTAATAAAACAAGAGTTTTCCTCACTTTGAGGCTTGTAAGTTGCACCAGTGTACGTCTCAAAAGTGACGAAATTAATCCATTTTGACCCTTACAGGTAGTGAGGTGTTGTCCTTCGGCTGAGGCTTCAAATTAAGACTCTGGCTGACTAATAAAACAAGATTTTGCCCTGCTTTAAGGCTTGTAAGATCGTCCTCCGGATGAAAACGATCGGCGTTTTATTAATAGCTCCTCCAGTGATTCAAATTTAGACTCTGGCTGACCAATAAAGCAAGAATTTGCCCCGCTTTAAGGCTTGTAAGTTCCATAAGAGTACCTCTCAAAAGTGACGAAACTGTGCCATTTTTCCCACTATAATATTGGTATTATATTCTGGCTAGAATAGCTCAAGGGCAGTTTCGATGGCTTCTTGATTGCTTGTTGTTTAATGCCTGATATGCTAGAACAAGATGAACTTATCAAGAAACATGGATTATGAGATGAATTAAATAATTATACTCTTGATTGCCTTCTGAATTTGAGCTGTTCATGGACGATGCTGTGAAATGGATTTTTGAGTATTCTCTCGTGGATGTAAGCATTCATTTTCTTTATCTGAGGTTATGATTGTTAATTTTTGGGGCAGTTATTAAATCTTCGTGATTTCCAATGACACGTCTTTTGGCGTTAAAAACAAAATTCTTTATTTTCTTCTCGACATATAGCACCCTTGCTACAATAGTGTCGTAACTCAAAAACATATTTTTTTCTTCAGAAAACACAAAAAACAGTTTTCAGCCAAGTTTTCAAAAACTGTTTTTGGTGTTTTCTGAAAAAAAATATATGTTTTTGAGTTACGACACTATTGTAACGAGGGTGCGATATGGGTGGGGTGAAAACATGAATTTAACATCCTATTCCTATATCTCGCATAAATGCAATGGCTGTATGGCACAAAGCCAATGCAAAAGGGGAAAAAACAAAAAAAACTTCGTGATTGCAAAATGGCCTAGCTCGTGGTTCGGTCTAGCTATTGTGTAATACCAATTTTGTTATTTAGAGCTCTCATCATCCCGTGAAACGAAACTTCAGCGTCCAAATAAATGAGATTCAGAAACTGTGGCGAGGATAACATCATTTTCCTAAAAGTATAATCTTTCTTTTAGTGCATTTCATTCTGAAAATGCACTATTGGTCTCGTCGTGATGGTGGCAAACATGGGTCATGTCATGTTTTTTTCACGTTTCAGAACCTCTAGAACACGAATTCAGTGGTCTCCGGAATTTATATATATCTCTCTCTATATATTTCTTTATATATTCATATATTTATATATATATTTATGGCCGTTTTCTTGTTAGCACGATAACTCTCGTAGAAATTAATTTAGCGGAACGCGCTTTGGCACAAAAATCAGTAGTCATAAGACACCGGTCGGTATTGCATTCGGGCCAAATCGGTCAAGGTGGAGGGGGGGAAAATAGGGGTTGAAAGGTAAAAAAATCACTAAAAATCACCAGTTGATTCTAGAAGCATCATATTCGGTACGTATACTCCATGTTAGACTAGCCTTTGATTCCCATTTTAATTTTTTGAAAAAGTCAAGGGGGAGGGGGTGATGTCCTCGGGTGGAAGTAAGTGTGAGGCCATGTTAGCACGATACTCTCGTGTAAATTAATTTACCGGAACGCGCTTTGGCAAAAAAATCAGTAGTCATAAGACCCCGGTCGGCATTGCATTTGGGCCAAATTGGTCATGGTGGGGGAGGGGGGTGAAATAGGGCTTGAAATGGTAAAAAAATCACCAAAAATCACCAGTTGATTCTAGAAGCATGATATTCGGTACGTATACTCCATGTTAGACTAGCCTTTGATTCCATTTTTAATTTTTTGAAAAAGTCGAGGGGGAGGGGGTGATGTCCTCGGGTGGAAGTAAGTGTGAGGCCATGTTAGCACGATACTCTCGTAGAAATTAATTTAGCGAAACGCGCTTTGGCACAAAAATCAGTAGTCATAAGGCCCCGGTCGGTATTGCATTTGGGCCAAATCGGCCAAGGTGGAGGGGGGAAAATAGGGGTTGAAATGGTAAAAAAATCACTACAAATCACCAGTTGATTCCAGAAGCATTATATTCGGTATGATGATTCCATTTTGAAATAGCCTTTGATTCCCATTAAGTTCAGCTTAAACAAACCCAGCAGCAAAAAGTACGAGGGAGGGTCAAACATAAACGAAACAAATCATGGTCTCAACATTACTACTTCTGGGACGGCTTAGGGTATCCGTATACAAAATGAAATGCACTCTTTCCGACCGCCAGCTGCCGGAGCGAAATTTTTTTTTTCGTTACAGACGAGATCAATTGTTTTCTTGATAGGATTTTGAATGATTTTTATAAGCTTCAGTTTGGTGGTGTAAATCGTGTCTTGTTTTCAATTTTGTTCTAGTTAAATTCCGATCACACGTTACCCCAAAGCTATCCACCAAATCGTTAATGGGGAACTTGCATGAATCTCAGATTGGGAAGAAAAGCATACCGGTGATTTGACCCGTGAACTGAAGGATAGCAACGGACGTTGTAACCCGATTGGTGCGTTTTAAGATTTTTAAAAAAGGTTCAAAGTTCTTCAGGAGGGGATGGATGGTGCGACGGGAAATGACGTCAATCCTTACTTGTGAAGCATTCGAGGGACCTCTAAAATTGTTTGTTTACGAATAACGTGAAAAATTCCGTCCAGTAAACGCGTCTAACCCCCTTTTCCCCGCATCATCCATTTCAATAAATAAGTTTTGACGTAATCGAACTCCCACTCAACATTTTTAAAAATTCGCTGAAAAAGCATCCTTTTATTGATTTCAATGTTTAATGTGAGCAATAAGCTTGTGGAAGAGCCCTCTTTAAGAAATACCAACTTGAAAAATGTGCAAGTTCCCCATTCTTGATTAACGGCCTATTAATTTGATCTAAGTGAAAATGTCCGATTTTGAAGAAGTCAAGCACTAGATATGGATGAAAAATGGTTATTTCTGCCGAATAAACGAATGCTGACGCAATAACCCAATTAAGTGATTAAGAAGATAGGTATATCGAAGAATTTTTCCTGAAATTCGGGTCCAGTAGGTGCGTGAGATACACTATAACAACCCATCAGCCAAATGCCGTTTTGCCTGCGTATCTATGCTTGAGTCTTTTGACGTATAAATTGCTCATCGAGCTATTTTATATTTCTCGGCGAGAAAGCTGGCCATTTGGCAACGACATTGCACAATTATAGCCATGAATCACACGCAGTTGAATCTGGGGAGTTGCCTATACATGTACGATTCAGGGGGTTGTGGTATTTAGTTCAGTCAATAAGAGAATATAGACGACATGGTCAGTTTAGTGAATTTTTAATTTTCCAATGTGTTTGAGGTTGTTGGGAGGTAAACATACTAAAAGTTCCCGGATGTCCGATGTGAGCGGGCTGCTGGAGACCACCAGGAAGGTCACTTGTTTCGATTTTTCATAATTATATCCTAATAGTTTCCAACTTACGTGACTCAGAAATATTGGAAAATTGTGTTAAAAACCACCATTTTCTGTTTTTTTCGACTCTTTTACTTGTAACGACTCTACTTTTAGTATCTCACAATTAGTTCTCAGAAAATAAGTTGAAGAGCGTTACACATTTCCTTGGAAATGAGCCCTTTTGAAACATTTTAGACCAATGTAACCTCATGTTACAGCCGTGTGAACCGACCAAGTCTTTTCATTTTTAACAAATCCAACTAAAAAAGGGTAGAAATAACGGGGTTTATGTGCAGTACAAATCCAAGCTATATGTTCAAGCTTGATCATACTTGATTTTGCCCGACGTTGGATAGTAGGATTTTTTGAAAATGAAAAAACTTGGTGAGTTCATACGTTTGTAACTTATTGCTACGTTGGTGTAAAGTGTTCGAAAAGGGCTCATTTCGAAGGAAATGTAATGATCTTCAACTTATTCTGTGTGAACTATCATGAGAAACTGATGGTGAAGTCGTTACAACCAAATGAGACAAAAATGCTGAAAATTACGTTTTTTAACCAAATTTTCCTATATTTCCGAGTCACGTAAGTTGGAAACTATTATAGGAACAACAAGAGATGTTCCCAGGGAAAAAGTTTTTGCAATTTTTTTCAGCTGTATATTTCAAGAAGAAATCCTGGCGCTACGAAGTGGGGGGTCCGACATAATTAGGAAAAACCGAAACAAGTGACCTTCCCGGTGGTCTCCAGCAGCCCGGTCACATCGGACGTCCGGGGACTTTTAGTATGTTTACCTCCCACCTACCCCAAACAGAGCGGAAAATAAAAAATCACTAAACCGACCACGTCGTCTACACTCGTTTTTCATCATTCATTGACTGGACTAATTTTTAAAGGAGTTTATTTTACAATAAAAAAAGTTTCATGGAATACATTTCATTTATACCTGCGATACAAAATCTGTTCAAACTTATAATTATGTACATGATGAAGTTTGAGAGGGTGATCGTATGAAAAGCGATGTTCTGTAAAGGAATTTTTAGTACGGAGGATCATTCGTCAACTGAATTACCAAAATAAAGGTAAATAAATTGAAATTGATAAAAGAAACGTCAGTTGTGTTGTCAACATTACAACACAAAATAGTCGTGCATGAAACATAGCACATCACTATTACTGTTAGCAGACCAACTATTAGGAGACTTTGTTTTTAGTGACAAGAGTGTGATGATCGTTTTCGGACTTGTGTAGAGGGAACGAACCGAGAAAAGGTAACAGTCGAAGAGAATTACCTTTTTTCGCCCGGATGTCGTCCACTCATAACAGTGGGTGTGTAATGGCGGAAAAACCGGCTTCACATTTTTCTACATTAAAAAAGCCTTTCTCTCTCTCCACTTGTTCCTACCTCCATGGGTTGTACGAAAAGACTGTTGTGATGGATGAATGAGCTGTAGAATACGCAATACGAATGATAATCTAACCAAAACATAATGCCCCTTTTCAACTGCTACTACTACACGATTGAAAGTTCTGTTTGAAGAATCCATAGCCATTTCCAGGCAGATATACATTGGCAAGAGATTTATGCGTAGCAGTTGGGACACTGGTACTCGGGAACGCTGGAAATTAAAGTAAAACTAATATTACACAAGGCACAAGACAGCGATATTAGTGAAGTTTTTGAAGGAGCATCAGGGGTGACCGTTGAAAATTGCACAGTAAAAAAAATCATGATGTTTTCATATTGATTGCACTCCTTTTGTAATCATGGACCTGTGATACTCCTGTACACCTCATCTTCGATACCCATCACCAGAATTATTGACGAAACAATCCCTAATTATGTACATACGTTAAATCGTATGATTATACAGGAAGGAACTTACCCAAGAAATGCGTCTCTGCGAGAGAACTGTTTTTTCGAGGAATGACTTTTCTTGAGAACTCAAGTAAAAACATCTATGAGGGCTTCCAGCACCTCCGAATACGTACAAAAGCAACCATAAAGCGAGTAAAATTGGTACAGAGTAAAACACGTAGAGGCTCCCGTAGGCAGCTAATTTAATCGATACAACCATGACCAAAAAGAAGGTGCTTGGCTGTACTGCACACGAAAAATTATAAATATTATGAAACGTATAAAACTTTGAGCTCAGACATTACTAAGGTAGCAATACAACCGAGTGAACCCACCCGGCATTTTGGGGTAGATAAAGTTGATAATTAGTGGGTAGGAGGCAAGGTCTACTATTCTAAATAGGTAGCGCCGTAAGAAAATGAGGGGGGGGGAGGCTGTTAACGAACGCGTCATCGGGTATGCAAATTGAACATTTTATAATTATAATCTGATCATGTGTGTAAAGAAAGGTATTGTTTTTTTGCGTGGCTTGAACGGAAAGTAAGGAAAACCGCTCCAGAAACCTCCCTCGAAAGGGGTCATTATCGTCAACCCTTAGAGTAACAATAACACTAGAGAGCTGGTTGGGCTGCGCGTCATGAAAAAAGTGAAGCAAACACCTTAGTTACGTGACATTGGTAATTTCTTCCCCCTTTATTTTAAATTCTTGTAGTTCTCATTCTCCCTGTCAAGTGTGATTGGGTTTAAATTTTTATTTATTCATGTGGAAGGATTGATACGCCTCTTCGAAAAAAAAAATTTTTTTTTTGGAAAATGTGAAACTTCCTCATTACACCGAGAGTTAATCTTACTGGCTCGACCATTTTTATTTTACTTGAACGTTCCGTAAACACAAGTATCCATGCGAGCCTAGAGGAAGTAAATAGGGAAGTAATGAAATGAAATTTCGACATCAACTCTTTATATTTTGAACAAATAAATAAGTAAATACAAAGGCAGGAGCGTTCTTAAAAGAACGGTTGAAATACGGAAAATAGAAAAGGACACAGGGAAATTAGAAAGAAAAATAAAACACAACAAATCATCAACGCAAGCAAACAGAGCAATGACCGACTTCTTGGGGAAGATAATTAAAGAAGGTTGCAGAGCAACTTATTGGAGCGAAAACGTTAGGAGGGGGAAGACACACAGGTCACGTGACTTGGGTAATTTCAAAGGGTCCTTGCTTCAATGCGCAAAGGACAAAAATCTCTCTAGTATATCTTTACTCTATGCTCTAAGCGTCAACCGGTTAGGATAAAAAAAAAAAAAATCGCACGGGTGTGCGATATGAACAGCTGAAAATTGAGTTTCATAGTCCCTCCTGTCTTTTGTTAATACTTTGGCGGCTTTTCAGCTGTCAATGTCACCGCTCTACATAACTTCGACCATTTTTTAAAATTCCCATAATTTAATCATGTTTAGGTACATTTTTTTTGAATAACTGCAGCGCGAAAAATATTTTTCGCGCCCGCCGCGCCACGCCCGAGGCGCAGCCGAGGGAGTCTACCACACGAGCACATGATAATATTTCACTTTCCGTACTCGACACTAAATGTACTATTGCACACATTAGGTCCGTTCCATTGTTTTGCTAGTGCTACACTAGTGTAGAAAACCATGTGATTTCATTGACTTATTCCGAAAAATTGAATGAAACCAGATGATTTACTTCAAAAGTGTAGCGCTCGCGAAACAATGGAACGGACCTCCTATGATGCGTTTGAGGGGGATTTCCCCTCATCTATTAGTTACAGTGCTACCTCTGTAGTATAATAACCTTGGGTAAGAGGGGTGCATGAAGTGGAAGTACTATGGAGTGTCCCACGAGGCTTTTGAGGCGAGCCCAAAAAATTGTCTAGAATTAACACCTCGACTGAATTCTCTTGGTCGAAAGGCAGTCGCTAAGCAAACGAGTCAGCTGGGTTTCCTAGGAAGTTATATATAAACAAGACATTTATGGTAATTTTATCTACCCCAATATGGCCGTCAGTTCACCTGGGGGCTTATTCTCTAAATCCGAAGCAATAGCTTTTTCGAAGTCATATGTTTATTTCATTAATTTTCTTCAAACAAATGAATGAAATAAACACAAGGCTGGCGAAAAAAATATTGCTTGTTGTTAGAGAATAGGCCCCCTGGTAGTAAAGGTTCTCTAACATTACCAAGATACATCATCCCGAGGCAGAATAGCAAGTCATCGGGTGGTAACCAGCTCGAATAAACGGATAACGCAATTGGATATTGAAAGGCCTGAAAAAAATAGTGAATACTAATTCCTAGTGCGGCCCACAAACGCACAATAAATATTGCGCAATATAGGGATTGCACCATAAAATTGTACGTGTATCGATGAGTTGCGCAACATATTTTGAAAATTGAATGTGTATAGGGTGAACATCCAAATATTGGGAAAATTTATTGCGCAATAATTATTGTGCGTGTATACGAACCCCTTCTAAGCTTTGAGCACACGGAGTCATTTGGACAACTATATGTATTCAAAAACTATAGCTATAGTATCCTCCTGTACATGGGCTCAAAGCGAATGACAATCAGGGGAAAATATAATAGAAAATTACTCACTTTTGAATAGGAACTAACCTGTGGAAACTGCAGGATGAATAATATGCTTCTGTAACCATCGTAACCAAAGAGTCGAGTACAGGGAATTAAAAGAGAAAAAATCAAGATTTGCCCGGCTACTGTAGCGATCACTAAATATCTGTTGTCAATCTTCAGGCATAAATAGCCCGCCGAAAGTCTAGCAAAAGTCGAGATCAGGGTGCTATAAATCATTTCTGTGTTGGTCATCGCTCCCGAAATGGCTCGTAACTGCACAAATGAAAGTTTTGTTCAGGAACTCAAAGCGAAAGATTGATGTAAATATACAGGGTGGAAGGGGATAAGTGTGAAAAAAATTTTTGGGTGATAGTAGGCCTCATTTGCGACCGAAATTACCATGGTCCGAAAATCAAAACCCTTCGAGATATGATTTTTCTAACGATATTTAATGCTTACATCATTTTTTTAAACTAACGGCGAGAAACACGCATTTAATTTGAATTTTTGCAACTTTTGATGATGGATTCGGAAAGAGCACACTATGTGCTGTCAGGATTAGCCATTTTCGATAGACGTTAACTATTTTATGTGCCCTTAAATGCGGCTCAAAGTCGTGCAAATCGGGGAATTATTTTTTTTTCAAAAACGTCAGTCCCCGTTTGTCCACACTAAATCTGAGTGAACGGACAACCCGTGATTCAGAAAAACATCTTCAAAGTGTCCTTAACAAAAATAGTCATAAGCGTTTTCTTAGTTGTTTGGAGATTTTTCGTCAGAAATGACGATTTCTTAGAAAAAATAATGATTTTTCTCTTCAAAATCGCATGTTTTGACCTGAAAAATTTGAACAAGTTTTGTGATTTTAACGTGATAAAAAGCACTAAAACCTAATCCAAAGCTATACGTTGAATCAAACTGATTATGCCCGTCTACCAAAGTAACAAAAAATGTCGCTCCGGCAGCTGGGGTGTCGGACTGTCGGATAGAGTACATTTCACGAAATACGAATTTCGTTAATTTAACTAAATTTGCGATTATTCAGCAAGAATGGCTATAAAAATGTAGAGTAACAACGTGAAATGTTAATTAATGCCGAATAATAGCTATAAATCTAAAAACATCGAAACTTGTAGTAGTGTAATGCACTTAACCCGACTGCAGCCGGCGGCCGGAGCGACATTTTTTGTTACTTTGGTAGGCGGGCATAATCAGTTTGATTCAACGTATAGCTTTGGATTAGGTTTTAGTGCTTTTTATCACGTTAAAATCACAGAACTTGTTCAAATTTTTCAGGTCAAAACAAGCGATTTTGAAGAGAAAAATCATTATTTTTTCTAAGAAATCGTCATTTCTGACGAAAAATCTCCAAACAACTAAGAAAACGCTTATGACTATTTTTGTAAAGGTCACTTTGAAGATGTTTTTCTGAATCACGGGTTGTTCGTACACTCAGATTTAGTGTGGACAAACGGGGACTGACTTTTTTTGAAAAAAATTAATTCCCCGATTAGCACGACTTTGAGCCGCATTTAAGGGCACATAAAATAGTTAACGTCTATCGAAAATGGCTAATCTTGACAGAAAATAGTGTGATCTTTCCGAATCCATCACCAAAAAATGCAAAAATTCAAATTGAATGCGAGTTTCTCGCCGTTAGTTAAAAAAAATGATGTAAGCCTTAAAAATCGTTAGAAAAATCATATCTCGAAGGGTATTGATTTTCGGACCATGGTGTATATGGTAATTTCGGTCGCAAATGAGACCTACTATCACCCAAAAATTTGTGTCACACTTATCCCCTTCCACCCTGTATAAAGGTTTAAAAAGGTATAAACGCCAATTACGTGAAAAAAGTATGTATGCTATCATTCCATAATTCCATATATGCACTAGTTTCCGCTTCTCCATTGGAAAATGTTTAGCGGTAAACGGTAATCTTTCATTTTATTATGTAATAAGGCCCGTATTCATAGTCGTTGCTCAAGTTATAAGTCTGCTAAGTAAAAATCAAATCAGTTTTTGTTGGAAAAAAATCATCTGTTTGGACGCCCACTTTGGGAGCTTTCACATTTGAGATACCGATATCCAATTCCCATATCGACGATACTGAAAATACCCTACGGACGACGCGCTCCTTCACACTAAAGATTACGGTATCGGATTCAAAAAGTGTCCGATACCAGAATTTAAGTGTGAAGGAGAGCGTTGCCCGTAGTTTTCAATATCCTCGATACGGGAATCGTATACTGGTATCTTTAGTGTGAAAACGCCCTTAGGGAAATTCAAGTTTAAGAAAGAGGAAGTTTCACATTTTCCAAAAATATTTTTTTTTTTCAATAGGCATATTAATCCGTCCTTGTAAATAAATAAATAGGTACAAATTTAAAACCCTTCATCAATATTTTTTATTTACTAACAAAAATTGGCCTATTTCAAATCCCGTCAAAACGAACATTTTCGTTTGAAATGACATAAAACTTAAAAAATCGCGTATTTATTAACTGTAGGGTTATTTTACAAACGGATCACGATTTATGCTGTATTTTATTGTAAATAAACCTTATAAAATAGATTTATGAATAAGTTCTGACCCATGAAACCTTCCTCATAATGTCCATGAATACGGGCCTTAATCGAGGGTTTAGGATTAAAGAGATTTAGGCCCGATTTCACCAACTTCTTAAACCAAGATCAACAACTAATCGCGATTACAATGTAAACACACATTTCAGAATTCATATGGGTCGCTATTGGCAAACTAATCCCGATCAACTTTAAACGAGATCGATTTTGTTGGTGAAAATTGGCCTCAGGCCCATGACGATCCATTTGAATTCTGATATAAGTGTTTACATTGTAATCGTGATTAGTTGTTGATCGTGGTTTAAGAAGTTGGTGAAATCGGGCCTTAGGCCCGTATGCCAAGTCGTTCCTCGAATTTTCCTCAACCTCAAAGCTCCCTCACAAACAGGAAAACTTATACAATAACATGTGATTCTACAGTTTGCGAGGAAGGTGGTTGGAGTCAAGGAAATTTCGAGGAGTGACTTAGCATACGGGCCTAAACCACAAATTTCCCATTTTTCAGTATGAAGTAAACAATATACATTCAATCGACCTTTTTCATGAATTTTTCTTGATTCAACTACACCTCCTATAGTTCATAAAATTTCATTTTAAAACAATAAATTGATAACGTTTACAATGCGGGTTGTTGGAGATTTCTAACTTGAAATTTGGCATTAAAAAACAGAAAATAGTCCAAAGTGGCATTTGTAGTTTCATAACTAATCCCCGTAAATAAACTGCAGGGACATACAATCCTTTGGCACCACGTAGAACACGATATAAGCTAACAGAAAAGCCCTTAACTCAAAAATGATACTTTTGTAGTTAAGTCTCTTTAATCCTAAACCCTCGAAATGTGGATTTTAAGATGACAAAAATCCTTCAAAATCAGAACGGTTGACTGTTATAAGTAATAACTAACCTTCTGGACTGTGACATCATCGTCCGGAAACTTTAGAATGTATTCTCCGTGTGATGCTTTCACGTTAACAAAATGCAGGAGAAGATCACAGGCGTAAGTTAGACTCAAAAGAATCAAATGACCAAGAACTTGGATGTGCCGTATCCCAAAACCATGAAAAGGTCCTCCCATCACTGAAAGAAAATGTTCGCGCTCATGATTTAATGCAATTTATGAATAAAAGACAAGTATGAAAAATGAATACATATAAAGTAAGGCCCGTTATTAACAAAAAAATTATCATGGTTGAAATTAATTGCGCTTAGTTACCATTAGTGTCCACAATATGTTTAGTACAATCAAAACATGATTCCTAGGAGGCAAAACTCCCTTTGAAATTAGGCTCAAAAATTCCTCATTATTATAATAGCAGAATACGAGATCCGATGAGTCCCAATTTGTGGGAGGGGGAAAACCAAGATTGCAGAGTTGGAGAAAGTTTGGGAAATAGCCTAAATTTGCAATTTTCCATATTAATTGAATTTTTTGGGGTTCCGGACGTTTTGTTCAACTCTGACAATGAGTCGAATGAGACTAAATTCAGGCTGCTATAAAATGGGGAACTTGCATGAATGCCCGATTTAGGAGAAAAGTTTAACGGTGAATTGGCACATGGACAGAAGGTTATCAACGGTAGTTGCAGCCCGATTTGTGCGTCTGGTGACTTTTAAATAAATTTCAAAGTTCTTCAGGTGGGTATGGACGGTGCGAATGGAAATGACGTCAATGTATAGTTTTGAAGCATTCGAGGGAACTCTAAAATGTTTTGTTTACAAATAACAAGAAAAATTGACCCTCAGAAAACACATCTTCCCCCTCTTCCCTAAACCATCTATTTCATTAACTGCTTTGACGTCATGAAACCCCCCTCAAAATTTTGAAAAATTCTGTTAAAAAACCCCTTGATTATCTTGTTGAAGAGCCCTCTTCAAGAATCACCAGTGCTTGAAAATTGTGCAAGTTCCTCATTGATACTCTCCGAGTTATGACCAAAACGTGATTTTTATTTGATCATTTTCAAGCTATCCAAGGGTGCTCCCAGTACGTGATCAGTGTGTGATTCTTTTAGGACGTATTCATTTTTTAGTGCTGAATCGAATAGGACCAGAGCCACGTCGCTAGCACAGATAGTTTCTGAGTTATGACCAAAGTACCAATCGAACCAGCTCCCCCCCCCCATTCTGTACTCTTAACGCGTGCGTTAGCGAAATAAACAAGTTGAATAACTGAAAGTAATCAGCTGAGAAATTTTGCTAACGCACGCGTCAAGAGTTAGGTTTGTCGTCCACTGGAAGCGTTTTCAGGCGGCGCCATAACGCGTGACAACGAGCGTACATCCCAAAGGCTCAAATTGGATGTGACATCGTCCACTGCAGGCTTAGCTGCAGTGAGTTCAATTTACGTCATTTTGTATGTACGCTCGTTGCCGCGCGTTGTAGCGCCGCTCGAAAACGCTTCCAGTGGACGACCGGCCTTACAGAATAGGGGAGCAGAGGTTGGTCCATCTGGCAAATACGTGACCAGACTGTGTTTCGTTGACCCGAACTTGTATGTTTTTCAAACGCTAGAATACAAAAAATTCGATTTCAATCTCAGTATTCTCCATTAACACATGCTTCAATTCAGAGAAGATGGGTGGAAATAAAGTGATCCGCATGGTAGATTTTTGTACAAATGGAAAACGCTAAAAGTGGGCAGACTATAAACTATCATAAGCATTGTTCACACGAAAACAGCGGGGGAAAACATATGTTAATGAAAATCACATGTTTTTGTTGAAATTTCGGGCGATTTTGCTCGAAAAATCGCTTCGTGTGAACGGAGCTTTAAGGTCTATTCACACACATCAGTGCCGTGAACGGGACGTGCCCCGTCCGGGACACACATATCCGGCACGTGTCAGGGACGTGACCCTTCAATTTCCATTGAGAATAATATTTTATTTGCCGGACGGGGCACGTCCCGTTCACGGCACTGATGTGTGTGCATCGACCATTATAGAGAGCGTTACAACAGCAACTGTGAGCAATTAGCCTGGGATATCTTACAATGAATATAATTTGCCTGTTATATTAACGACTGAAAACGATTTTCTTACTTTTTGAGCTTTTGGGAGCGTTCAAGATCCGGAAATTATAGTAGGTTCCTCTTGAGGTAAACGTTTATAGCCTGGCAAGATTTGTTTGTCTTATGAGATTTAAAAACATGTGTAAGTTATATTGTAACGATATAGTGGGAGAGGGAATCTTTATTGCCTAAAATTCTGCTCCGAAGCAGTACATTTCTACCCGTATTCTCCACAGTTCCATTAAAATATTATGTTTTAATCCAGAAAGGACGGAAAGGAGGGTGTAAATTAACTACTCCGGAGCAGAATTTTATGCAAATGGCAAAACATTTAAAATGTCCCTATATTATTAATCAATAAATGAAATTGCTGTCCTCTTCACAGAATACCACCCATTTCTTTTTTACTTGTGGCAGAACTAGTTTTCGGCTCACGGAGCCATTTTCAACGCCTTAAGCTGCCTTCACATGCAAGCTTTGAAAAGCTGAGCTGTAGGCTTCAACCAATCAGAGACTCCGAGTCCACAGCGCGGAGCCCACAGCTCAGCTTTTTAAAGCTTTACAGTTTGGGTTTACAGGGTTACATTAGGGACATATCCATGTCTAAAAAGAAAATAACAATAAAAACTAAACAAATATCGATTAAATAAAGTTAAAAGAACCCCACAAATGAAAAACTTGCCAATTTTGAATAGTGTGTCAAACACATCGTCATATCACTGTAAGAGACTGGACTGAATTTTATGTATAAAAACGCTGCAAATTTTACACATGGGTTTATTATTCATGCATGTAGCCAGATCAGGCTTGAAATTACACGAAAATCAACACCCCACACCCCTATGATCTCAAAACCTTTGAAAACCCCCAAAAACCCCCATTTTGGAGCCGCTTTTGGCCCGTGAAATCCCAGGGAGTTAGTTGATCAAATTGATCACCAACTCTAGACCAACTCTAGACCAACTCTAGATCTAAAATAGAGTCTATGTGCGAAAGAACGAGTTTTTTCGACCAATCCTAGGGCAAGGACCCCCCCCCCTGCTGCCCCTGGGGGGGGGGGGTCCTAGGGGATAGGTAGGACGGCGTACGGCGGTCGGACATTGCAGAAATCGAATCTAGACGTGTTTAAACGTACACAGAAAAAGTTTGAGGGTGGAAAAATTGTTTCCTGACCGAAAACATAGGTGTATTTTTCAGAATGAATAATAAGCAAAAACAAATAGGTAATCATTTCAGAAGTGACCGAAGGCTGAACATCTTTGACTCGTGACTAGTGGAGGGGAAATTTTTAACGACGGAGAAGAGAAGGGGCCCAGCTCCTTCTATTCTCTCGTTCAAGCAGTGCGGGTTTTGTTCCAACTCTTTCCTAATTTACATTTTGTTTACAACGTTTTTCGCGTACAACAAAACGTATCAATAACGAGCATTTGGGATCGGTGATCACCCATTTCTCCACAGGCTAATGAGCATGAAAAGATGACTCTAGCCTATACAGATGCTCCCTGAAGCGCGTCTAATATTGTCAGCCAGAGCTTGCACAGTACGATGCATGTCCACGGGAACCACACCGAAAATGGTGTAAACGCCGCTCTTGTCCTGAGGTTTAGAGGAATCTTTCCCTTTACTTAATTAGTTTTTAAGCGTATTCTCACTCTTGAATGCGAACTTCACAGTCGCAAGAGTCCTGAAAGAAAAGAAAAGAAGAGTCAAGAAAAGAAAAGTCATGGTCCGGTAGATTTTCCTGAATTTTATGTTTAATTTAGTTCTCTTCTTCTTATGACATACTCTTTCCAACGGAGCTTTGCATCCGGAGTCTACCCTGAGTGCTGGGTTGGTTAGAATACGGAAGCTCTTTTTTCATTGAGAAGCTCTTTTTTCATTGAGAAGCTCTTTTTTCATTGAGATACGCAGGTACGTTGTTTATAGACCTGTTGGAGAAGTCCACGACCGATTTCGTCTCATTCATTTTGATTCTTTGATCGCCGGAGATTGCTTTGTTAAGTTTTCGAACAGAGTTCTATAAGAAAAGTGCCACTAGATCACTACGACTATATGACCGTTCCTGTGACGTCATAACAACATGTAAGGAGAACTTTCACTCATCCTTGGGTCTTTGGTAGGATTATACCACTCCGTGGCTCCGTGGGGCATTTTACTCGATGGAGAGGATGTTACGTGAGTAGGAAGTAAGAATAAGTTTCTGTCATAATTGAACGCTATTCTTTATCATGAATTAATATCAGATTTTTTCTTCAACGCATAAAATGAACTTGGGAAACCCAGAAGAAAATTTAAACGATTAATCTAAACAGTGACGATTTGAAATTATGAGACAAATTTGTGATCTTAAACTCACCAAACCATTTTTTTTATCAACCAAAACATTTATTCTTAGTAATATTATTATTATTTTTTTAATTTCAATTTGTTATCGAAAATTCAATTTTCTTTAAATGTTCTTAAAATAGGTATAATTTAAATTTTATTCAACCTTTTTAATATTTTTTACAAGAATGATGCCCGTAGTTAGGCACCATCGACCTGTCGATGCCCATAATGCTCGCGTGGGAAACGCCGATCTGATATAGTTTTTCGTTCAAACGCGCTTTGTATTTTAGCAAGCTTTCCAATATCAGAATGAGACACGTTGTCCGTGAAATATTTATCTCATGGTCAAATATTTAACCTTTTTCGGCGCATAACCGTTGGATTCCTTCTAAATAAGAAGCTTGTACCTACACTGACTCAAAGACCACTAGTATCTTCGGCGGTGATGCCATGATGTGACGATACGGGTGTTTTTTGTCTCAAACAAACGATTCGAAACAATCACGTCGCATCGTGGCAATCGTGCATGCCAATTATGTATTCCAAATGGCAGATCCGCTGAGGTCCCATTGATGAGTAGGAAGGGGTGTGGAGAAGGGTGACTTTGGAAAAGTACCCAAAACGCGGGTAGCCGAAGCGATGATTTGACCTAATCTCCACTGGACGAGCACATAAAACTCTTTGAAAGAAGTTCAAACACATCCAACTGGCAACTAGGGGTGTCCCTACTCCCTCCTACTCTTGTCCGTCAGCGAAATCCGAAATCCTGGTTTTCAAATTTTGGATCTATTTTCTCGGTGTTGGTATCGTCACTGGATACCTCGGACTGAGTAAACTTCGTGGCAGCGCATGGATGTTAGTATTTATGGCCCCATACAAATATTATGATAACCGATGCACTGGGGAATGAAAATAGATGCACGTGAATGAAATAATCAAGCCCTTTCCAGTGCCCGCTTGGCCAGAAGGTCTTCCTTTCGCCCGCTGCAAATTAAGTCCACGCGTTGGTCACCCAAGCTCAAAAAACAGTTGAAAATAGATACTATTTTAACTGTTTTTTGACCTTGGGTACCCCACGCGTAGGCTCAATTTGCGGCGGGACTTTTTCTTTGGTATTTTCCTTTCGTGACGCTATCTCTGCACGTAGCCTGAAATCACGTTTCATTCCTCTGCCTTGGAATTCGTGCTTGAGTTCAGGGTGTTAAAATTCACGCAAAGAATCGCTACGCTCGGGTGAGAAGATGGGGAGACAAAGTAAACGCATAGCATGCTAGGCACCCCTGAAAAATTTGCCTGAAGAAATTCGACGAATGCCGGGGAATGAAGATGAATAAAAATATTTCCTGCCTAACAACAATTCACACGCCTGCACGAGGTTACTAAATCAACTGAACCGACTAGGAAGTGAAGGAAGCGTTGAAGTGAACATCTGTCTGGTCAACATTACCGGAGATAGCAGATCTCCTTTATGTGTTGGGGTGGGGATTTGTGGTTTAAAAAATGACAGGGGGATGAAGGTGAACCCATGGGACAAACCTTTTGAGCGTCATAAGGTTCATATAAATGATGACATCCACTTTTCAGGAATTTATAAAAATTCATCACGGTATAAGTAATAACACCGATAACCTTCTCTTTTTTATTTTCTCCTTCGGAAGTAACAATAAGGCTTTTAATTGGCAAATTTGGGGTATGGGACACGAAAGGGGCACGGTGCCCCTTTTTATACGTGCGTGAGACTCCTCGTCAAAAATCCCGTATGTTCTCGTGTGACAAATTAATTACTTTCGCCTACTTCCACCACGTTCGTGGTTAAACCCGTACGTGAAAACACGCTCAGGTGACATTAGCTTAACTATTCGACCAGTATCGTTGAAGTGCTATGAAACAAAAAATCCAACAGGTGCCATTGCGATATTATAATATTCAAGCCGATGCAAGTCATAAATTTAACAATAACTGCATTTAACTATAGCGCTTGTTGCCTGCTCCTTTAACAGACAAAGGTGTTCACACATCGGTACAATGGAGAGGCATCGAATAAATAGTTGTAAAAGATTGTTGTAACGAGGGGGTAGTTTTTATGAGGGCATAAATGAGAATAGCCGGCCAAGCACAAACTGCGCGCAGACGCAAGGTAACTCCAACCCTTATTGCACTCCCCTGATCCTCAGTGGGCGTCCAAATATTCCGTAGACACACCGGTGAAGGGGGGTTTTTCGCTCAGTGTTTCCTCTGCTCGCGTAAGAAGCTTACCTTTTCTCGTTATATTGCTATTTATCGTATTTTATAGCCGGCGAATAGAAAAAAAAAATTATTGGGTATAATTGTGGTCGAAAAAATTGTCAGAATGTGACGCTTCATAAAGGTCGCGTATAATTTCAGGATGGATAAGAACAATTCCGCGAAAATAGCACTGTTTTATTGCTAAGGACGACTTGATAAACCATCTATAAGAATATGAAGGTAGGGATTATTTGTTCTACAGTAGAATTGAATTTTTACGTCCATTCGATAAGTACAGATCTCAGCGTATTTTTGACTCTCGAACTATGTGGAACTTGCACATTTTTCAAAAGTTGGTGTTTCTTAAAGAGGGCTCTTCCACAAGTCCATTGCTCACGTTAAACTTTGAAATCAATCAAGGATGCTTTTTTAGCGAATTTTTAAAAATTTTGAGTGGGCGTTCGATTACGTCAAAACTTATTTATTGAAGTTGATGATGCGGGGAAGAGGGGGTTAGACGCGTTTATTGGGAGGAAATTTTTCATGATATTTGTAAAACAATTTTAGAGTTTCCTCAAATGCTTCACAAGTAAGTATTGACGTCATTTCCCCTTTGCACCATCCATTCCTTCCTGAAGAACTTTGAACCTTTTTCAAAAATTTTAAAACGCGCCAATCGGGTTGCAATATTCCGTTGTTATCGTTCAGTTCAGGGGTCAAATCACCGGTGCGCTTTTCTCCCCAATCTGAGATTCATGGAAGTTCCCCATTAAATAAATCCAAATAAATAAACAATTACCTATGCGGATTTTTCATTGAACAAACATACCGAATTTAATAATCAATGTGCTTGCGTTGTAACTTATTTGAGCTTATACGTTATACTATAGCGGGAGGATCGTGGTTTCTGCCGGAACTTTTCCTGACTATTTTCATTGTTCCACAAGAACTAAACTGGGTAAATGCACTTGGAAACTTGCCTTCAGATCACAGATGACGAAACCTCGCATCCTATGTATGAATGCTTTAGAATACAGAGACATAGTTATATAAGTGCAGTATTAGTGCCAGGGTGTACGTATCTCGACAAGAAGAGCGCATTTTATTTTTACAGGATGCAACTTTTGTGCAAGCGGTTGCCGAGCAAAGTTTAAAAAATTATTTGTAGCATTGAATGATTATAGGGAAACGTGAAAGAAAATCTTCTCTCTGGCTAATTCGACTACAATCATGTACCATACAGTCTGACAGTAGGGAATTTCTATTGTAGCAAACGAAGGCTAATTCCACGCGTTCCAGCACCCACGGGTGGTGTGAACTATATAGTCTTGAAATTAAACCGTCAATGTGGGTTGAATATAAATTTGAATAATGAGTATACCGCTACCATCAATTGAGCTGTTTGTACAGGTACGAATATCTTACGCCTTATACTTAACGCTGAAGGTATTGACTCCAACATTCCTCGCTCACTAATTCAATGGGGTTAATGAGATCTATTCATGCTCGTGGATCACCGAACAGCAATATTTAACGCGTAAGACGTACATGCAGTTAGAAACCCCACCCACTCGCAAGAATCAATGTGAGTTCTGCTGGCGTTTTCACCTTCCTTTATTTTCCATCAGACCTTCCCTTGAACGAACTTGTCAACTGGGCACTAATGAGAGGAAGTTCTGAGTGGTTTCGGGAGAAACAAAGTTTGAAATTCTGTGAATGAATGCGGCGCCGCGATGAATAGAAATCAGCGATGGGCAACAGCAATGAATAAAAGGGGTTTCAAGGTAACGTATAGAGTCACTCGCGGTATAAGAACAATTGGGATTGGGAATAAAGACGAGCCACGCCACTGACTCAACAAGGGACGCTCTGAAATTTCGTATTATAATTAAATGTAAAAGTGGAATCGGGAGCGTGACGTCATTGAAGCCTCCGACTCCGATATAAACGTTGTATAGAACCAACTCACTACCTGCAAATTTGATATTGTTTAAGATTTTCCCATCTCTGAAGTGCAATGAACTCGATGGAAAGAAGCTGGGGTATGAAGTGTTATCTTCTATAATGAAGTGGAAAGCTACTGGTATTTTTCTTTCAATTTTATATTCTCTCATCAGGTCATTCTTTTCAAGTTCGCGTATTCTACTTATGATTCTGGTGTTGATTCTGTGAATTTCTCTCACGTATCGTTCGTGTTTTCATTGATTTTTGATCAAAATAAACAATGATTTTGGTAGATAAAGGTAAAATTAACAGATTCATTTAAATTGCAATAGGTAACATAAAATTTGTTGAACAGGTGCACTTTTTGAAGATTAAGGTAATAAAAATTGATAAATATTGATAGGCTAATTATCATGGATAATGAGCGAGTGGTTCCGGGAAAGTTTGTTTTATTCATGAGATTCAGAACCCTTCAAAAGTTAATTTCTGAAACTGGCAGGAATTATTGAGTTAACACAGTTTCGTTACAAGATAAAAGTGATACCATCTATTACATTACTTATGAAAGAGCCACTAAACGTTATTTCTGTAGGTCCATAACACCAAAAAAATATGAGCTGGCGAGAATCTCTTATTGTACAGAAGATGATTTCGTCCATATTTATCATCTCATGCCATGTAGGTAGTAAAAATGTTACAAATTCATTCCAGTTTCTAGTATCGTCGAGAACCTTGTAGTCGGACAGGACGTTTTATTTTGGACTCAAACCTTAATGTTCCTCGGAGATCTGTCTCTCACTTAGAATATTTGTTTTTTATTTCTTATTAAATTGCCGCTGATCCTTCCTTGGTTTGAAGCCTCAGTTATCCTCAGCAAGAGACATTAGTATAATATTATAATATAATAGAGAGAACTTAGTACTCTGGTACAAAGCGCTGCGTGATTATTATTTTTTTTTTTTTTAGGCTCCGTTCACACGGGAGCCTATTCTTGAAATCAGGAGAACTATGCACAAAATTACTTTGATGGCAATGTTGCTGTGAAAGACGTTGCAACGTCGCTCAAGCCTCGGAGTGTTTCAGTGTTTGAAGAATATCTTTAGTTAGCATTAGTGGAATCGATTCAGTAAGACACCCGCGGGCCAACCTCTCCGAAATTTTTTGAAATCTCTAAAGCTAGAGCTATAAGATCAACACTTTTCTTTTTAAAATGCGAGTTTTCGCGAATGCTCAGGCAGCAGACCTTACTGTGACACACTACCGTTCCACTTTACTCTAATTATAGGCTGATAATGTGTGTCCCGGGACACTTGCGGCTTTGTGGGGGCAATTTCCGGCGATCAGTGTACTATACCAAACCACGCACTCGACTCCACACACACATGATTCGTGAACAGGGTCTTAATAATTATAGTGACACATGCTGATGTGCACTTTGTGACGTAATGATGCGCTAAATCTTGTTCGAAACAACTCAAAAGTGCTGGATGGTTTATTTAATGTGTATTTTAAACGTGTCGGTATACACTTCTCAGGCAAAACGTCACCATTCCCGACATAAAATCTTCCGTTTAAATTCGTGTACCTACTAATTATTGGAAATAGGTACTGATGTCTCATCAAGTCACCATCAAGTAAGAAATAAGCTTCCTTAATTCTTACAAAATGATTAATAGGTTTCGGTTTTTAATCAGCTTCTTGCGGGAAAAAGCGAGCCATTCCAATAAGGCGAGAGACACGATTTAATCCATTCCCTTCGTCATGACCTCAAACCAGTGAGGAAGAAATCATTTCTTTTTGTCATTTAGGAAAGGACATTTATCAAAAAAAAGACCTTTGAAGTTTTTTCGCTTGAGACGATTTCTGTGGAAGGGAGAAATCAATCGTCCTATAAATTGTATCGGAGGCAAATTAAATTTGCGCAAAGCCAGGGAAGAGTGTCTTTGATGATATACAAGGCTCTAATAATAGGTGTCCAACTAATAGAAAGCATAACACGCTTTTGAGCCTGACGCTAAAACAAATAGTAGGTAGAGCTTAAAATTAAAAAAAAAAATCACACACGCGTTGATAAATGACTTGTGTGAAAAAGGTGATGAAGGGGAGGCGGCACTCGCCAGACCTGTGGTTTGAACTGCTACAAAGCTGATTAGATTCTGTGCAGTTTTATTTGAGCTACCCGTTTTTATTGATAAACATGACTACAGGGGGGAGATAAAAGCCCATACATATTTATATCCGCTTTAGCGAAAAGAAAAAAAACAAGAGCCCTGTTGAATGACACTAAAAGCGGTGGGAGATGTAGTGAAACGAGAGTCGAAATCTTCCACCACGGTTCGATGTGTTCCCTACTTGTGAAAAGTGTGGCCAAGACTTATAGAAATCACTCGAATTTCGTAAGTAGAAGCAATTCGCGTATGCGAGTTACAAAAACCTGCCAATCGATGGAGTCACAAAGAAAAAGAAATGGCTAAAACCAAACTTTTTAAAGCCGAGTAGGAAAACAAACAAACAAGAGAAACAAGAAAAATACTACCCGCAAAGCCGCATACTCTCATATTCGCCGTCATAATCGTACCTCATCCCATTCCTTCCACACACCAGTTTGGAAAAATTTCCAAAAATTTGAAATTTCTTTCATTACATTTCTGATTACGTCTTATAGGACCGGGTGGACCACATGGGCTTAAAATATGAAGAAAATGCCAAACACCCGTTGAGGTCCTCAATTATTTTATCAACGTCACAGCCTACGTTTCGCTACGGCACTAGCATCTTCAGGGCAAAGTCCGAAACTTTAAAAAGTTACATGCATCGAAACAAGGCCTCCCATGACGTGACGTAAATGAAATAATTGAGGACCTCGACTGGTGTTTGGCTTTTTCTTCATATGGCATCTTTACCCTGCCTTTTTACAACTTTCACATGGGTTTAAAGTTCCGTTTAACATTAAGCTGAGCTTAGGTGCTTACATCCCAATGAGAAATTAGCATTTTGAATACAAAATTGTTTAAACCCTTAGCAATGCTTAAACGGACATTGTCAACCTAACCCTTAAAGACCCATTTACACTGGCAATTTTTAAAGGCAATTATTGCATGAAAGCGAATTGCAGCAATAGCCGAAAATTTGCTCAGCAATAAACTCCTCGTTTCGTGCAATTTTTCCCCTCCCGAGAACTCCCTCTCTTCTCCCTCTCTTCAATAATTTCATCGAATTGTCCAATCAATCAATCATGATGAAGAGCTGAGTGGTGGGGTTGATTTCAAATTAACAGGTAAAATCAAGGTGGTGGGGTGGGCCCAACGATTTATTTCTTGTTTTAAACCAAAACGTTTTTGACTCCCCGAGTCATCCTCAGTGGTACTAAGAACACAACAATCAAGCCACATACGTTCATATAAATAAATTACTATTACAAATTCGGGCTGTCGCGAGGCCACATACGTGGGTAAAACGTATCGGAGTTTCAGCCCACGCTCCACTGTAAAGAATAACAGTTTCAAAATAGAGACAGGGAAATGATGACCCCTTCAATACCTGACGGACAGTCATTTAAATTCTGAAAGTAATTACCTGATACATTCTAGTCAAATCATTTTACCTTTTATATATATATATAATATTTTTATTCATCAAACGATTTTAATTTATTAGCGCTCAATTAGTTTGCATGTAGTAAATTTTGCAGTGATCTCGTTTTAGGTTTTTAATTTGTAATATAGTAATTTATTTATATGGATGTATGTGGCTTGATTGTTGTGTTCCACTGAGGATGAATCGGGGAGTGGAAAACGTTTTGGTTTAAAAAATAAATCGTTGGAGAGACCACCTTGATTTTATCTGTTAATTCGAATTGTCCAATTTTTCTTACTGTCCAATTCCGGTGACTACTTTTCCTTGCAATTTTTGAAGTCCACAGAGGTTGGATAATTATTGCACGTTTTCTGCAAATTTTGGCCCCGGTGGAAAGGGGACAGGTAGTCGGGATGAAAATTATCGGAAAAGGGAAAACGGAACATCATTTAATCTTATTCGAACACAGGAGGGGGTATATAGGAGGGGAGGGGAATAAGTCCTCAAATCCCTCATATATCGCACATAATGACATACAAAATTAAAAGTATTTGTATTTGATGTAAAATTTTTATGCACTTAGGTACTTATACATGGTTTCTTCAGTATTATTTGTCTTTCCAACCCCTATGATACAGTAATTCCAAGGTTACTATACTTAATAGGTAGCGCCGTAAGAAAATTGTGGGGGGGGGGATAAACAGATGGGCTATTTAGAGGCATGAAACGAACAGAGAATACAAGGGATATTACTTTGCGGAAAATGTTCGTTTTGGCGGGATTTCAAATATGTCAACTTTTGTTAAGAAAAAAAAAAATTCTGAAGGGTTAAAAATGTTTATTTATTTATTTATTTACGTGGAAGGATTGATATGCCTCATCGACAAAAATATATATTTGGAAAATGTGAAATTTCATCCTGTGCGTGAAGAAAGGTATTGTTTTTGCACACCCTATGACTCGTTTTAGGGGGATTTCCCCTCATCTATTAGTTACGGCGCTGCCTCTGTAGCATAGTAACCTTGCAGTCATTCAGTATTTTGGAAATTCAATCCCCCTTCCTCCAAATGTTTCCTGGATCCGCTACTAATTTGTACACAACTAATTTATGAACTGTCGCTGTTACAACTTCCTCGTTCTTCTTGTCTTTTCGTCGTAATTCTTGTTGTTTTTAGCAACAGTCACTCAGCCAGGACCGTTATTTCCGCAACGACTTCTACTTCTCTATCCAACGTGAGCAATCGAACAATTTTCAACATTAGATAAAACGCAAAAGTTGAGCAATTTTTGGAGCTCAGTAGACTTTGAGCTATTCACTGCAATACAACTGCTGCAACGTATTGCAAAATCCCTCAACTGCCTGCCCAGGGAAAATTGCTTCGTATTGTTGAAATTGTTATAGAATAGAATTGTCAAATAATTGCCGATTTGCAGCAATTTTTATTGCTCGTGTAAACGGGCCTTAACTCATAACGTCCAAACCTGAAAGAGAAGTTTTGGATGACGGTTGTTAGGTATCTCTCCAGCAGTTCATTTTGTGTTGTTCTTGTTGTGTTTGTCTGTTGTTGATGAACAACACAAAAAACAAACTATAGTGGATAGACGCAACCGTCATCCAAAATATCAATACAAAACTCTATATCTTGGGCAAGGTTACTGGAAGAGAAATCCGAAACTCGGACCAACGAACGTCAGGCATTTCCTGGGAAGTTACCCTGTTTTTACAGCAGTCACGTAGTCATGCTGCTATTATTATTTGATCTCTCTCCTACCCTATTGACTGTGATAAATACGTTCATATACGTTTACTTGAATAGCTAACCGGTGACAATTACAACAGAGTTGACAATGAAGAATAATTTGATTGATGAAATACATTAGATTGATGAATTGTTATAGGGATCCAATTTCATGAGCAGTTGATTTCATGAGTGTTTCTCACTGTCAGATGATCAAAATATTTTTTAAAATGGTTTCTGCAAGATCGAGCCAATTGAAATAATTGTCACCGCAATCGCAAAGTAGCCGCAATCTGTAGTGTGATATACTTATTTGTGAGAGGAAGCAGGGGGTGGTAAAGGAACCTTATTTTGTTCTCTTTCCCACGCCCTAATTCACTGACTTGACTTGTGCATTCTTGCAGTTATCACAATTTATTTATCACAGGGAAAGACGATTTTGACTTTCCCCAATTTCACCTCCGGCCCTACACCAAATGAAGGTACTGAGCTTTTTTAGACCTTCCACACCCCTCGTGGAACAGTCAACTTTATCCTACTTAAGTAAATCCTGAAAAATAGCTTATTCGGTTCGACGGCCTATTCTTCTGCCGACGGTAAAGGATTCCGAAAGGCGGATAAGTTGTTCGATACCAGGCCAATCCGGAGTAATGCTTCTCACTTTCTTCCCTAGATTATTTACTTGGATGGAATACGTAAAGTATAAAGATAGCATCTTGATAAATTTTATACGAAAAAGGATGGAATAGGTTCAACACAAATTTCCAAGCATAGAACTCTTTTATGTATACCTACGCCACATTTGTTTGCTACCTTCTTGCTAATGATTTTTTCAGATTTCATCGTATCATTATTTTATCATAGCCTGAGAAAAAGAGATTTACCTAAAGCTAATGTTTGTCTATGCGTTGCGTGGATAGTATATTAAACAGGTAAAATATGAACAAAGCCAACTTGAGCTATTGCGGAGCTGCCTGCAAAAGCTTATTCCATCCTTTCGAGAGGGGATGGTCAGCACTTAAACCTGTTGTTTAGTACTAGGCAAGAAGGATAAGAAAATGAAGGGTCTGTTCCTTTATTTCGCGACTGCTACACTGGTGTATATAACCACCTGATCTGAATTCATTTAATTTTTAAAAACTAGTAAATGAGATCGGGAGTTGCCGAGTTGGGCGACAGGTCAAGAGAAATGGCTGAGTTGGGCGACAGATGAAATCTGGATTTCCCATTTACATTTGAGTTGTGAAGGGAGGGAGATTCTTCTTGATTTGAACTTTTTGTTCTATTTTCAATAGTTCGAGGGTGTGTTTATCAATTCCAGCATCATAATCATAGGCCCCTTTTACACGAGAAAGTATTTTGATCAAAGTAGCCAGTTTGAAAAAAATGACAGATGTTCCCTGCCTCAAACCGTCTGTTTGTGTTCAGATTGAACATAAGTAGGTAAACATGCTTCGAAAAATGCGTCGTGTGCACCGAGCTTAAGAAAAAATTTAAAAATGATGAATAATACGTCTAGGCGCCGCATTTGCGAACTTATATCCGCCAAGAATTTTCAGGTCCTTGCCGTTTTCACTGAACATTTTGACTGGACGCCCTTTTACACCCAAGAAACAGACAAACGGAAAATGAAACATAAAATAAAATATAAAAGAAAGTAAGATAAGAAGGGTCACTAAATCGCTCCCCTTTTTAGGGGCTGTCGCCCAACTCGGAATTTTCTATAATCTGCCCTTTTGACCATCGCGCAACTGGCCAACGTCCATGAGATCGATGATTTTAAAACGTACGGAAAAGAAATACTTTGGAGAAACTTCTATATTTTGTCATGAACTTTCCTAATAATTTTTTTGGTTTTTCCTAATAATTTCATGAATGGGATTTCAATGCAGCGAGCACATATTAATAAATAGAGGGAATGTATTAATAGAAAATGCTGTGCAAGATATTTCCCATTTCCCCCTCTCTTAGTGCCCAGTTTAGGAAGAAAAAAAAGTGTTGGATGAGGTCTCTCATACATTTTTAGTGCATTTCATTCAAAAAATGCACTATTGGTCTCGCCCTGATGGTCGCACATATGGGTTGTGATACTTTTTTTTCACGTTTCAGAACCCCTAGAACACGAATCCGAGGTCGGTTCGATTTGCTATATATATATAGATATGGCCCCTCGCTTGTTAGCACGATCACGGTCGCAATTTTTGACTTAGGGCAGCCAAATTTGGTCTAAAAATCAATAGCGTGAATATCTCGGACGTGTTCGTGATCCAGGTGAATCGGTCCACGGGAACGGTGTGAAAGAGGGGTTTGAATTAGTTGAAAATTCGCTACCGCACAGCTGTTGCTGGAATTGCCCCCAAAATTGACTCGAGTAATGAAAAATGAACGCGCTTTCGTATGAGACCCTAGTGAACCAAATCCGTTTATATGGCAGGGGAGTTCTCGGCGGAGGGGAGCTATTAAATTAACGCTATGCCTTACTGGACCACCCAATTACCAAAAAATTTCATTGACATTGTATTTTGAGCCGTCTCTTTTATTTGATTTGCCTACAGCTTAATAAATATTGAGTAAAAAATCCTGAGGTGGGCCAAAAAGGGAGGAAATAAAAAAAAATTGTTTCGGATTCGAACCCAGGCACTCCGCATTCCGCAATGATGAAATTGTGACATACCATTTAACCTAATGTAACTGATCTGAAAATTAACGTAATCTGAAAAAAGTTTTGTTCCGACAGCAGCCTGTCGGGAAAAGTGCATTTCATTCATGCTACAATCGAGTCAAACCTCATAAGTTAGAACGAGATCAATCAATTATGGATGAAACTTAGGCCGGGATAAAGATTTTAATTGCAAATAACTTCTTTAACAAGAGTCCGCCTTCCCATATCGTGTAGGCAACCAAACCGACTCTGTTTCATTTTCATAATTTCTTCCCCCTCAGTTGGTGCCAAAAAAGGGGCCTGCGGTAAAAAGAAACACGATTTTATGATTTTGACTTTCTATGCCACGGCCTAAATGTCATTCATAGTTGATTGCTATCGTTCTAACTTATGAGGTTTGACTCGATTGTCGCATGAATGAAATGCACTTCTCCCGACAGACTGCTGTCGGAACAAATTTTTTACTAATTTGAAACTAATCTTCCGCAGATGAAACTTTCAGCTGTCAATTCCGTTTTACTGTTCAGCAAAAGCAGCAGTTTTTAAAATTTAAATTCGCTTCCAAACTTCATTGCTTTGTATGATCGTATCAATAGTTTTCTCACCCAATTATTTGGAGTCCTGGAGAAAGGGAAGTGTGCCATTCTGCGAACCATGACGAAATATTTGATCATGAAACAAATGAAGTTTTTCCAGGAAGATATTTTCCGAAAACTTTCGGCCGAGAGGCTGCATTATAAAATAGTTCTACTTTTCGAAAAAAAAAAAAAAAAAAATACAGACCGAGTCTCTTGTTCAATTGGAGATGAAGTCTAAGTGACGAGAAGGATCGGGTCCATAGACCTAAGCAAGGAAACGAAATCGACTCTTTTTTTAGAACAAGAGAAGTGACAGACAAGAATAATGTGACCGAATTCGTTTTTTTAAACGTTCAAAGTTTGCGTGAAGAGGATCTCTCTGGGGCGATGGGTGAGCACGAATACGATTCGCTGTTATACTCTTAAAATTAATTTTTGATGTTCAAAGAAAGAACGTAACTTTCTGGAACGTTGACGACAAGTCAACATTTTGGTCACACCCAACTGTGACAGAGCTACCTGATATTACATTCTACTGTAAAGGCGAGGTGAAAACTACAGGAGACAAAAGTGTACTTGTAGAAATGTTTATTCCTCGAGGAGAAAAGGAAGCTTAGAATGGAACGATTTGCTCCTGAAAATGGGTCCCTTAACAATAAGACAATCTCCTTTTCCAATAGTGCACAACTGGATTAGAAGTAAATCGCACCAACTTCCTCTTGCTTGTTTCACGATGGCTCTTGGCTGCTTTTCAGAGCCAATCAATTGTTCCAAACGTCGAGCTCTGCTTAAAAAAAAAAAAGAAACTTCCGTTGGACATTTTTAAATTAAAATGAGCGCTTGAATGGCATGAGTTGTTCAATTTTTCGATCGACTCTCTTTTATTGCAAGTATATTCAATTTCAAATCGTGGTTATAGAATGCCGGGGTTATACACGGCTCACTCCGCGTGAAATGAAAGAGATGAAATCGCCTTGTTTTCCAATGCAAATAAGGGTTGTTTTCTGACCGATGCGGCAATGGCGGGGGAGTAGAGGTTGACAGCATCTGCTTCAGGCCGGTTCGGCATACCCAATTTTTTCAATCCCCGCGCTCTTTTCCATCATTCAACTCGGCACTTTCCACCACTCGTTTGATTACACCAATCTCTAAATCCCATCTTTTCAATAGAATTATTATTTAGTAGTTCTCAGGGCCGGCGTAGACTCATTTACGAAGATGACTGGCAGTAAAAAACGGGAACATGGAAGTAAAAGTGATTTAATTTCAGCCCTTGATTGATATTTCTAATCAAGGGAAAATCAAACGCGAGTTATTGTTTTCTGATAAAAACACTGAACTTTCTTTTCTGTTGGTTTCAGCGATTCGATAATCTCGCTCTTTTTAGCCGTTGAGACGGAGACCTATTTTTTTCAAGAGGAAATTCGCGTTAGAGGAAAAATTGGGGTAGTTCAACATCTACATTGAATAATTTCCATAGCAAGCTGCTGTAAAATTTTTTTACGCCTCTCTGAAGAATTCTCCCAACCTGGCGAGCTCATTTACCTTGAAACTGAGAGTTTTTTCCACCTCGAGGCTAAGCGTGTATTTATTTTAATGCCTTTCGTTTCTTATAGGTTGAATGTCAAAAGGCAGAATGATATGAATCTCGTTGAGGGAACACATGCACACTTGCACGTAAATTACAGCTAATCTATTCGCCTTATCGGAAGTAGGGTGAAACAATCATGGTTGAGAGAGTGGGGTGGTGACATACAGGTCAACAGAGTTTAGGAATGAAAGGGAGAGTATAACATGAGCACGTTCAATGTAATTTCGATGTTTGTTAACAAGAAAAAAAGGGAATTTGAAATCAGTCTCAGAAAAAACAATGTGCTGAGCTTGTTGTAATCGTAACGGGGAGGGAGGAAGGGGAATCGCTACTGGGTCGGGAAAAGAAGAGTAACATAGAGCAGAATATTTTATTGAATTTAAACTACATATTATAGGGAAACAACTAAGCTAGCTACTATTATAATCATGCAGTAAAGGGACACAAATAGGGCAGGGAACAGGGCTTCTCTGCAGTTGGTCAAATCTGCCGAATGACTCTTCAATTTCGGCACTTCTTACCCACCTGAAAAACTCGGGGTCAGAAAATAAGAGAATTTAAATGGTTTGCCTATTTCAACACTGGCCGCGCCTATCGTGCCCAATCGTAGATCACCCGGCGCGCAAACTTTGTACCCTCATGTAGCGCACGTTACATCATTTAGTTCTCCCAACGGAAACTCTTTTATGAAAACATTCCATCAGGTATTCAATGTCATTGTTTCGTGGCACCGAAATTTATCGAAACGCAAAAACATAATTCACAAGAAAAAATACTACTCCTGCGTGTTGAAGCAAATAACTAGAGGCGAAGCCGGAAAACAAAATTATTCAAGTTTACTTTTAGTCCAGTAGACAAAGCAAAAAAAGGGATCTGCTGGAAAAAAATTCCGAAGTTATTGGAACTTTCACAGATTGTTTGGGGATGCTGTCGGATGGCTCTGTCAAGTTTTCCAACTCGAGAACCCTGTGCTAACTTGAGGAGGGCCGAAAAACCTCATAATTTTCTGAGTTTTTTAAGGTTTTCACTCATTACTTCTGAACTAAGCGGTTTCCGACCAAACTGTTCATTTCTAAAGTTTTAGAGCGTTGAATTTGCTACGATTTTGTTAAGATACGTTTTTGCTCAAACCTAATATCAACCGATACTACCGATACACAGCCGATCAAAGTTGGATGAATTTTTTCAAAATGACATAGCCTAAAACGAGGGTTCTGGGCTATTATTATTATTATGCAGTGGGCCCGCACCCGGCCTAGCCGAGCCCGAAGCGCTTAAGCCGTTCCCGGCTCATACGCCATGCCCTTAGGGTCAGACTCGGAAAAGCCTAATGCGGGCAAACCTATCTACGGCATTCACAAACTGAAGGACTCGGACCCTCTCGGCCCTCGAGAATGTGATGCCTGGCAACCTGTCTGTCCTGAAAATGCTGAACGATGTGCGGAAACGAGTAGCCGCATACCTCTCACATTCCCCTACATAGTGCATAGCCGATTCCTCTTCCAACTCGCAGCCCCGACACATCGGGTCTGCCACCATTCCCATTATGTGGAGGTGCTTACGTAGCGCATAGTGGCCTGTAAACATCCCCACAACTCTCCGCATGCTGCCTCTACTTAGTGATAGCAGCCAATCGTCGCCTCCCTGTCCCATTCCCGAATGCAAGCCCTCGCTTGCCGACAGGCTGATAGGCTATTCCAACTCCTGGCGGCCCCCCTATCCGCCCAATCCTTTATCTCGGCTCTCCCCACTGTCTTGGAGACCGCAATAATCGGCTCAGGTCCCCATACTTCCTTATTTGCCCCCTGTTTCGCCATTTCATCAGCTTTCTCATTCCCCTCGTACCCCCTGTGTCCAGGAATCCACGCGAGGGTCACTTCATTACCAATTCCCTGTAGCCTTGTGATGCCCCGCCGACGGTCCGCCACCAAGGGCGACTCAATCACCTTGGCCTGGCCACCGCCCCCAGGGCTGCGTGGCTGTCCGCGTAGATCATCCCTTCCCTGAACCTCACATGCTTCCTAATTAGCTCCAGGACACAGTCATTTATCGCCACGACCTCTGCCTGAAAAACCGTGGCCAACTTTCCTAGGGGCCTACAATCCCCACCTTCAAACTCCGGTATCCAGAACCCAGATCCTGTCGCTCCCGATTCCAACTTGGACCCATCCGTGAAGCTTGGTTCCCTCTTGCACCCTGAATTCCTCTCTCGTACTAACTCGAATCCGTATTTTCCTTCCCAAGTCCAATCGCTTCACGGTTTTGTCACTCCTCATCTGGGTGGCAGGCGCCACCCGCTGGAGCTCCGTCGCTACTTCCCTGTGTCCCAGATCTCTCCTCCTTACCGCCCATTTCCCATGGACTTGCAACCCATAACATGTTTTCATTGCGCGCAGCTTGACCTCCAAATATAGGGGTCGCAGCCGAAGCAGCACTTCCATCGCTGCCGTTGGAGTCGTCCTGAAGGCCCCCAGAGTCGCCAGACAGGCCAGACGCTGGACCCTGCCGAGCAACTCCCGCTCCCAGGACCACTCCACCGCTTTCCACCAAGCCAAAGCTCCATACAATATTCTGGGCCTAATTATACCTGTGTATAGCCACAGCATCCGTTGAGGGGTTAAGGGGGAGTTGTACATGTGTTTCCTCGACCCCCCTCCAATCATACCTCGCCTACTCCGCGTTACGGAAATTACCGCCGTATTTCTGCACCAATCGTGGACTTCAAGGGCTCATTTAAATCTTCAGGAAATTCCGCACAAGCGTACGATCTTGCTTTCCTAAATAAGTCGTCGAAAGAGTGTGAATTTTCAAGGTAAAAGTTTGTGTGCGTTTTACAGTTATTTTAGGGATGAAATATGAAAAAGGAATATCGTACGCTTGTGCGGAATTTCCTGAAGATTTAAATGAGCCCTTGAAGTACACGATTGGTGTAGAAATACGGCGGTAATTTCCGTAACGCGGAGTAGGCGAGGTATGATTGGAGGGGGGTCGAGGTAACACATGTGCAACTCCCCCTTAAGCCCCAGGTACTCCCCACTACTCGCCTACATTGATGAAATGTCCTTACCGCTCGTTTACACACATTGTCCACGTGGGTCCTCCACGACAGTTTGCCGTTCATGGACACCCCTAAATATTTAGCTTCTGTCGCCCTTTCTATTTCTCTTCCGTTCATCTTAATTGGCCCCCACCCTGGTTCTGGGCTACTAACTATTATTGTACCATCTTTTTAATGGTATAATCACTGGTCAATATTGATTATAAGGAAAGCGCTGAAACACGAGACGAGAGGGGGTTCGCTGACAAAACTAGCTATTAGCCCATAGCCTAGAAGCTAGTAGGCCATACATACAATACAGAGTGGTTTCTTGTTGATGTGACACAAAATTGTGGGTGAAACTGCGTATTAAGCCGATTACAACACCACTTTCGGACGTGTTCTGTCTCCATCCACTTAATATTTACGATTTTGTTTTATTAAAAAACAAAAAACAGTTATTGCGTTCTAAAATCCCAGAATTCTCTGTTTATATTGCACCTGATGTATTACGTTGATGACAGTTCCAGAAACTAAGGAAAATTTGAGTTAGGATTCATTGCTTGAAATAATCATTAACTCCTAAGAATTTGAATTTTAGTCATGGATTCATGAAAACTCCATAATTTGTACGTTTTCAAAAACATTGCTGTACCTAAGCGGCTTCCTCCACAGGCTGGTGATTCATCACAATAACGCCTCCATGTTCTCAGCTTCGTTATGGTGCATTCACATTTTATGTTAACACTGACGTTTATCGTGATAAAGTCGTGAGAAATTGTCACTTCTCCTGTAGAAAACGCCGTTTTTGTACATTCTCGCGACAAACCTCACTAGTAACATGAAATATGACTACACCATTTTCTCCTTCGTGGCCAAAAGTTGTCGTTCTATTTTTTTCATTTTCCCCCCTTTTTAGTGCATTTCATTCTGAAAATGCACTATTGGTCTCGTCGTGATGGTGGCAAACATGGGTCATGTCATGTTTTTTTCACGTTTCAGAACCTCTAGAACACGAATTCAGTGGTCTCCGGAATTCATATATATGTATATCTATACAGGTTGTATCTGCGTAGACTATAGTTTTGATGTGTCCCCATGCGTAGAAGTCAAGGTTCAAGTCAGGCGAACGCAGCGGACATAAATTTGGACCAGCTCTTCCGATCCATCGGTTCAGGAAAGTTGGGTCCAGAATACGGCGGGCTAATCTACTAAAATGAGGAGGAGCTCCATCATGAATGCAGATCCTATCCCAGACATCGAGACATTAAGACAAAAAATAATCAACACGTGCAACAGTGTCCGTGATGAATTGCTCGATAAGGTCCTGCACCGGTCGTTGGAAAGACGCGCACAACTTTGTATCCGCCAACAAGGGGGGCAATTCGAATTTTGTCTTTATATTAAAAATTACTTAATCCCTTTTATGTACGAAAACTTCTATGGATAACTTAATTTTAGAATTTGTAATGAATTTATTCGTGTTTTCTAGGGGTTTTTCTTTCGGAAAACCCTACCGAATCACCGAAAAGTGGAAATTTAAAAAATTCATTTTTTCAGAACTTCCAAATTTTTCTAGAAATGAGAATCTAGATAAATGATCCGCCTATCACAAGGAAGAAGAGTAATAAAACATGAGAGTTACAATTATTAGGAGCTACTCTGGTCATTAATGTAATGACTACATGAGGATGCATGTAGCGTTTTTTATAGTATGAATAGAGAAACTCTGAAACATTGTGGGTAAAGGGTGGGGATGAACATGTCACTTTAACGATGGTACCGTACGCCAACTTTTCTCAAAAAATGTCATCTCGGAAAGCACCTGTTGAGTAGAAATCTGACTTCAAATTATGGGCAACGATGATGAACTTGAACATAATTTTGAGTTCGCAGCTGATTTCCTCAGCGCGTACGAACAAAATTGAATTGAACAACACGAAGTCTAATGGAAAAAAGTCTGTCCTTTCCAATGGTGCCACTTAATTTGACGTGAGAGCTCTGGTTGCCAAGCTACGAACGATTTTATCCGTAAAAACGAGGCCCATTACAAAAGTGCTTATTTCCTTAATATCTCGGAAACTATTAGGAATCGGACTATGGTTGATACGGATAATTTTGACGCATTTTGGACGTACATTCACAGAGCAAAATATTGACATCCATTTTTTGAACACCCTATAATATATCTTTATGGCCGTTTCCTTGTTAGCACGATAACTCTCGTAGAAGTTAATTTAGCGGAACGCGCTTTGGCACAAAAATCAGTAGTCATAAGGCGCCGGTCGGTATTGCATTTGGGCCAAATCGGTCAAGGAGGTGGGGGGGAAAATACGGCTTGAAATGATCAAAAAATCACTACAAGTCACCAGTTGATTCTAGAAGCATCATATTCAGTACGTATACTCCATGTTAAAGTAGCCTTTGATTCCAATTTTAATTTTTTGAAAAAGTCGAGGGGGAGGGGGTGATGTCCCCGGGGTGGAAGTAAGTGTGAGGCCTTGTTAGCACGATAACTCTCGTAGAAATTAATTTAGCGGAACGCGCTTTGGCACAAAAATCAGTAGTCATAAGGCCCCGGTCGGTATTGCATTTGGGCCAAATCGGTCAAGGTGGAGGGGGGAAAATAGGGGTTGAAATGGTAAAAAAATCACTACAAATCACCAGTTGATTCCAAGCATTATATTCGGTATGATGATTCCATTTTGAAACAGCCTTTGATTCCCATTAAGTTCAGCTTAAACAAACCCGGCAGCAAACAGTACGAGGGAGGGTCAAACATTAACGAAACAGATGATGGTCTCAACATTACCACCTCTGGGACGGCTTAGGGTATCCGAATACAAAATGAAATGCACTCTTTCCGACCGCCAGCTGCCGGAGCGAAATTTTTTTTTCTTTTGAATCCACATCCTACTCCGCGGTGTGCTGGTGCTGTATTATTACCCCATTGCTCGAGCAACTTTAACGGATTGAGACTTCAAAAATACATGTAAAATAAACTTCTGCGCAATGCGGTCGGACGATGAGTGTACTTTCTTCTTCCAATACGCACTAATGCTGCTGAGAATTTCTCTGGCTACGTCGCTTGGAGAGCGTCTCCAAACACAGTGGGCGAAGAGTGCAAAGCATCTTCGATGAGTAATGAGCAACGGTAAAGCTGAGGAAGTCTTTTCACGGAGTAATTTCTACGGTGTGCCCACAAGAATCACAGAACTCTTTTGAATCCGTATCTTCATTAAACCTTGAGACACTCGTCGATGCCAAAACGGTAGGACCAAGAGAAAATATGAAAAACCATTTTCCTTTTTTAAAGCAAAATTAGAATGCACATTCTTTGGAGGAGTCACAATTGTTTTGCCACTAGTGACTGCGTGCATTTCAGCCACGAGATACTATTTTTAATAAATGGTGTCATTCAACTTTCAAGAGGATGTTAACTGACTGTGGTGCATACACACAAATATACAGTATCTCTCTCTCTGGTCAATAATTAGCTTTAGTAACAAATACTGTTGTCCGATTCGTACGTTCAAATTTTTTTATTATTACTTGAACGTTAAATAACTTTAGGTAATTAATTAATTTTTTGAGTAAAACATTCTTTTTTTATTTAACTATGCCGTCTAGTTCCCAACAATCCTGCTGACAGACAGGTACCAAGGAAATTTGTTTCTCCACTGATCGCTTTAAACACAAAGATAATCATTCAAGACTGGGAGCCATTCCTCCTCAACCAACTCTCGTATCTGCTCATCTCTCATAGCGATTTCCATTCAACACACTACGAGGACGGATGGGAAAACTTACACCACACTAGTGTATAGTATTGAAGGGAAAACGCCATCAATTTCATCCAATACACTGACGTCTTTCAAGTTAAAATTAAGGTCCATTTTCACCAACAAAATTGATCTCGTTCAAAGTTGATCGTGATTAGTTGCCAATAGCGACCCATATGAATTTTGATACAAGTGTTTACATTGTAATCGTGATTAGTTGTTGATTGTGGTCAAAGTCATATGGAAAACCAAGTCATTAAACTTTGTATTATTTGTATGTTCAAAAAATTAAACGGTTCGTGGGTTGGGATTTTTGCTCCCGATACGTTGCGCTGCTCTACAATTATACAAAAGTTGAGTGTTGAAAAAAACATATGGTATCAAGATAGATATCACGCTACAACTTCAAACCGAAAATAAATATAATAATTTTTGTATTTAGCGGGTTTTCTCCTTTTTCATTCTTAACGGGAGCAAAAATCCCAACCCAAAATAAAAAAACATTTTTTTCCTCGAGTCTGAGGACTTGGTTTTCCATATGACTTTGATTGTGGTTTAAGAAGTCGGTGAAATCGGGCCTAAGCATAAACAAAACTATTGGAACCGATCAAACAAGTTAAAGTATTGAATTTTGGAAACGAAATTGGAAATAAAAAACTGCTGCTTTTGCTGAATGGTGAAACGGAATTAACAGCTGGAAGTTTCAACTGCGGATGATTAGCTTCAAATTAGTAAAAAAAAATGTATGGGAAACCTCGTCCAATACTTTTTTTTCTCCCTAAACTGGGCAGTAAGAGAGGGGGAAATGAGACATATCTTGCATCACATTTTCTATTAATACACTCCCTCTATTTCTTATCTGTGCTCGCCGATTTAATATTAGGATAAGTATATAAGATGAGCACATAGCACAACGATATATAAGCCAGCCCCCCTATTCTGTAACACATATCGCGTGCGTTAGCGAAATAAACAAGGTGAATAATTGAAAATAATCAGCTGAGAAATTTTGCTAACGCACGCGTTACGAGTTACAGAATAGGGGGGCTGGATTGCTCAAAACAGACTGGAGGGGCGCGGAGGGGGCAGGTCGTCTCCTGGTAAACAATCACCCTGTCCCTCTCCTTGTGTAGTTATGGCAACACGGTACTTGTTTTGAAACTCCACCCCTCTCATCCACTTGGGAACTTAACTGATGGCTATTCTTTATCAGCAGTGATGAGCAATCCAGTTCTTTTATGTATTGTTGGATGAACATCATTCAACACGTTAGGTCCGTTCCATTGTTTCGCGAGTGCTACACTTTTGAAGAAAAGCATCTGTTTTCATTCAGTTTTTCAGAATAAGTCAATGAAATCACATGGTTTTCTACACTAGTGTAGCACTAGCAAAACAGTGGAACGGACCTGTTAATTAAGGGCATTATATGTTCTTTTTTAACACTTGCGATAGACTCGTCAACATACATTTTTTAAAAATCAACTTTTAACATACTTTTAGTAAAACGTCACTAATAAGCTGCAGAGATGGCTGTCTATCACCTCTTTTTGCCGGTATTTACATTGATAATGCTCATCCCAATATTAAATTTACTGTTGAACGTGAAAATAACAATAAAATAAATTTCTTAGATATGACACTTACTATATTAGAAAATGGTGAGATAAAAACTATTAACTGCGGTTAACAGTCCCTTCTACGCCAAGTGATCGGAAAATGGAACCAATACGTTTCACTCGTCACGTCAAATAAGCACAAAGACTATGAATACGAGAGAATCACAGTCATTATAGCTGATGCCGGAGGGGATATTTGACGATTCATATTGACCCTTCAATAATTGATTTAAAATCCAGCCGGGCATGTTACTGTAATTAGTTAAACCAGGAAAAGGCTAATTATTAAAGTTTTCAATTACGTTCACGTGAACTGCAGTCAACTCCTCGACCCCCACACGCCCCACAACTCCTTCCCTAAAATTTCAGCACAAGAAGAGTTAAAGGCTTAGGTAAGCAGTATAAACCCCCGTCTTATATAGAAGGGTTACAAATTACCGAATCCCGATTTAACTTTCGTCCCCCAATATTTCTTTCTCTAAAGCCGGTCAGGCATCAATAAATTTGAGGGTGGTACAACCGTGAGAATCAACAGGAAAGGTTCTGCTAATGTTAGTGTAGTGCGAGCCTTGCTTCCAGTTTCCCTTTGTTTTTCTTTGTCCTGTACAAGAGCGCTCATGACAAACCAACGTGATCTCTTTTATTTTTTAGTCTTCGTTTACCCTGAAATACATTTCAGTAGCAAAATCAAAGAAAGAAGCAACGATATCTCGTTTGTTTCAGGGATCAAAACAAACAGCCAATTTATTACGGTCTGATGTTCTAAGAGCGTTTTGCAAATAAGCGAAACTTTGAGGAAATACAAAAACTTTTCGAACATGTTTACCTAAAAGATTCAGTTCAGAAAACGAATCGAGTTGAAAAAACAAAGTCAGCCTGTTAGGGAAAAGGAACGCCCTTTGTAGGTGACAAGTGGGAGACAAATATAGATGGGGAAGATTCGTGTGTTTGCCACTAAGGATCTCAAGAACTCTCACCTGTGGTCCCCGCGGCGTTGTTATTTCTCCTTTGTTCCCATTTCTCGGTTACTTTGTTTGCTCTTCTCTTAGACGGTGGGGAAATGTTAGGCTTATTGGCGAATTACATTTTCGCCAAAAAAAAAAAAAAAAATAATAAAAAACTCGAGCCAGACCCCTCGATGTTTGTGGTTCCCGTAACCTTGAAAGTTTTTCTCAAGTGTTTATACTTAAACCTGGGATGAAAAACCCGATTTAATCAAGATATTCATCCTTCATTTAGCGCTGTCGGGGTCGTGTAGCTGAAAATGAAAATTTTTACGTTTTATTCAAATTACAAATGGTGCTGTTCCCCCAGCCCGCACCCATTACTCTAAATTATTATTTTTAAAGACAACCGTTTGTTGGATATTCCACTTGACTTTTCTCGAAAAGAGGTTGCTTCAAAGTTTTCCTATTTCCAGTTTATGCACATCTACTATTAAGATATTTTGTTTGACATACATATTCATAAAGGTAAAACTCCTTAGATGGAACTACTCGTTGCCTTTGCGAAACCTCCATAGGTCTTTTGATTCACTATTCATTGACCGACTCTCCCACCCTTCCTCCACGAAATCATAAATTAACCATAGCTCACCCTTTCCTCAGCCCCGATTAAAATAATCGACGGTTGGATTGATTATGTTCTCGTTTCAGTCTGAGCACTAAGCGATATAGTCGGAGATTTCATTCCAAACTATGACTCCTCGACTTGCGAGATCGTTTCATATAAAAATCTTTCGGATAGACTATAAACTGCTCAGACATTATTTACAACCACATAAATTATTGAGCAGCTTCTTTCAAGATTAGTAATTCGATTTATTACGTGTTAAGTTTAGCTGGAACGTCTCCAAAGAGCCGTGGGATCTGACTTTCCCAGGAATTCCGTTCCACTCAGACCAAATAATAATTTACTTCACCTTCCGAACCATGCTTCTCAAACAGAAATGTTCCCGGGCGTCCCCGGCTTATTTTGCGGCCGGCGGATTATTTTGAGCTATATTTTATGATGCATTTTTTTTAGGCGTACTTTCTTTTCTTTCACTCCTCTTGAGAAGATAGTAATAGTTAGTAATAAAAAGAACCCGTTAAAAATTATAGAAGCGATGGGTAACAAATATGATACCTAATGATAAATGGTAATAAACTAATAATAGGTAACACTCAAAATGTATTGGGTCTTGGGCCTCACTTAGAGGCCACCGACATTAGACAACTGTTTTCTACAGTATATTAAGCAGTGGGTAAAATTTTGTCCTTTCTTTTTTTCCGCTCTGAAACCGCTTTAGAAGCCCGGTGTGCACCGCCCTGTAGTAATCGGCTAAAAAAAAGTTTACGCTAGCAAAATATCGCATGGATTAATATCGAGTTTTTCTGGGTTCATGAGTAAAATACGAAATCCTTTATTCGTCAAGCACACTAAGCATGCAGTTTGTACAAGATGTAGGAGCATATATATATATATATATAGCTCTGGCAAATACGGTCTTCCCTCTCACTTTGCTTTTTTTATCGGATTGCTTTCCTCTTGCTCTTTTTACTCTCGACATGCAGTCAAAGAATCAGTGAACGGTGAAGAAATTGTGAAAGTATAGAATATCTGAAAAACGTTTCTTCCGCATGTATAGATCCTACGTACATACAACCATTTAGAACATCAGGTACGTACGTCCCAGAAGTGAAATCTTATAACGCAAACCACACAAAAAAATAAAAGAGCTATTAGAGAGATTTTGCAACCAGTCCCGTAAACGGTAAAGTTAATTTTTGTGTATCCGTTGTTAGGGTAGTAAACATTTCGTTGGTTGAAATGTGAATAGCGTTGACGTTAGCGTTTGCGGAACTGTTTGCAAAACTCTCTCTAATGTTGGGCTCTGTCTCCTCGTTGAGTATTGAGTGGAGTATTTTCCATTTGCGCCGCAGCATTTAAAGTGTCCAGAAGCTGCCTACTCATGCACTTCGTGGACCTCACTCGTACCTAATAGTACGATCGAGTTTCCCCGAGGGTTGTTGTGTTGGTAAACTATAGAGGTTAATGGCTCCTTTCATCTTCCTGATTTCGTTACATGCCTTTGTGGCCGTTCATCTTGAGCTAAAAGCTAAGTCCCTTGCTCATCAAGAGGAATGTTGAAACCGAACTGTTTGTTAATTCAAAGACATCGTAAGGTATTAAACAATTTCAAACGTTAAGCCGTCAATAAACCATAGTCCAACCTTCACAGGTGTTCTTGAAATATAGCCTAGGTGAATTAACGTTTATTTCGTACATGGCAAAGTCACGCGTAAAATTGTAAGTGCTAAAGTCTGCAATTCTCAGAATGCATTTGCAACAGTTCGAATGTCTTCCAACGTTTGATTGTTGTTTCAACGGCTTATTTGAAAAAAATATGTCTACTAATGAGTACTACTCCACATTTGGTATTTCCCGGAAATTTAAAAGAGACCTTAAAATCCAGGATTAGTGCAGAAATTAGGCGAGGAAACGTATACTTAAAAAAGGGTTTCTATGCTCGGACAAACTGGTGGCCCACCGATTTTTCCTAGTCATGCTTGGTGGCAAATAGGTGACCACCAATTTGGCCGAATAGGAAAGCGCCGACGTCGATCGTTGGCTCATCTTAATGTTCGTTAGTGAGCCCCCCTCGCCCAGAGCATTTCCCCTCACCCCTCACATTTCCACGTGAATTTCCTATCATACTTCTATCTCATAAGAAATAAAGAGAATACATATACCGAGTTTGAGTAATAGACAATATTATCTCCGTTCGTTTGTCAGTCCCGGACTACTCCGAGCAGCACGAGATTTTGTAACTTCGCGGGTTATCATGAGGAATAACAGGGGAAAAATGAGAAACTTGAGTACTTTCAAAAATGAGTACTTTCAGTGCTGATCGTGCGGCTCCGGACGACAAACGAACAGAGCTCTAGTAATAGGTGAAAATTATCACGCATTCTCGAGAGGTGTGCCTTCAACCACGGTCAAATCAGCTCGTTTGACAGCTTCAGTTTCCAAAGATGAGAAATGTGCAGTAGTAAGGTCCGGGTCGACCACATGGTATTAAACAGTGGCGAGGCGAGACTTTTTATCGTAGTCTGGGTAGAGAACCATCCATCCACTTTTCTTCCATCGTGATTGGTGGATTCTTGGATGACACATATGGTTTGATAGACCGGCCGGCCAGCCGGTGCGGGATTTACATGGCAACGTTGCCATTTTAAAACCATGCCCGTCCCCGATTGTTAGGTTTGTTCCAACCTAAGGGCCGGCGCACACTAGGAGAAAAAAGACGCTGACGCGCGAGTCGGCGTCTTTTTTCTCGGGGAAGAGACGACTCTCGCGTACGCGTCCAATGTGAAAGGCCCCATAGAGTTTTATGTGTTTTTACTGCACGAGTCGGACGCTGACGAGCGCGTCGGCGACTTTTTTCTCCTAGTGTGCGCCGGGCCTAAGTCGTGTAGAAGAACAAGCTATGCCACTTTGATTGAAAATTGAACCATCTTGTAAGTTTGAAATGTTGCTCCCGTCATCGCAGTGTCTTTACTTTCGCCCCCTCCACTTTTCGCGTTTTTTTTTTTTTTTTTTTTGGGTTTTTTTACGGAGCCACCGTCCGTGAAAACAAAAATTTTAAATTATATCCAAATTCACCGGGAGAAGAGTTAATAACTTCAAGATTTATGCTGCCAATGGTACGTCAATATCCCTATGGCACAATTCCTTTAACTCAAAATTTGGGTTTACGTCGGTCATTCAAATGCAAAATAATTTGCACTAGCAAAACAATGGAACGGACCTATAACAAAATGCATCCAATATGACATGAAAAACCAAATAATCCAGGAGGAGCACTTCAACACGTCGCTTCCATGACAACACGTAAGATGCAACAAGTAAACATATCTGTCATGACATTTTCGAAGATTTGAACAGTGACATATTTCTAGACAGAAATGTCATGAAAATTTCGTCATGGAACAGGTTCCAGGACGAAGTTTCTGCTGAGAAAAATAATCAATGCCGTGGTTGATAGTAGGTTGCTGAAGCTAAATCATTTTGCGGCAAGTTTCATGGCCTCAGAGTATTATTGTGGTGAGGGGTAGAGGGTAAAACTTAAGATATTGTTGAATGGTATTTCTACTGAAAATTATTTAAAAACATGGACGAAAAATTAAGGAATTACCCATGAGGAAGCCAAAAAATCCGTGGCACTCACCCTTCTTCTCCTTATAATAATTTACTGGGAGTGCAAGACTTTTCTTACTGGATTTCGTGATGGTAAGTAGTATATTAGGCTCCCCTCCCCGCCACCTTACAAACATTTTTCAAGTCGAAATTAATTTGTGATGGGTTTCAGTTAATACTGCCCTTTTCTCGTGAAGGTGTAGGTCTAAATCACTGAGGCTAAATCACCCCTTTTGGGCTTGGGGCTATTAAAAGGGACTAAACGAGCAAATTTTCCAGATTCAGAAGCTACACCTATTTACCAAACAAATTGATTGGGCGTTGATTGGGAATTTTCAGTTTCAAATGTCATGTTTCTTGCAGCCGAATAATAAGGTTTTCAATCGGACTTTTTGGTGGAAATGGATGGCGTCACACAGTCATGACTTAGCTTCTGGGGTTTTAGGTTTCCTGGGTAAAATTAATTTTCAAGAGCCATTGAACGCTCTCAACGTCGTTACCTTCCACAGTTTATTCAAAATAGTCTTTCTGAGCTTCAAGTGCAAGTATTTTGGCGGATAAACGTGATTCTAGCAGGAAAGTTTTCAGTTTCTTGATCGAATGAAAGCGTGCCGGGGGAAAAAGTATGCCCACTACTAACTTGTGAACAGGAAAATTCATATCGGGAACGGACACGAGATAAGAGTTGGGTTATATTACCATTCCTGGTTACCCCAAATTTATTACAGTATTGAGTGATTTATTAATATTTACTTAATTTTAACGTTCCAAAAGTTGTTTTATGAGCTGAAATTTAGGTCTATTGTAAGCAATTGATCCACAGACGGTGATAGTTTCTTCCGGGTTTCAGTCACTGAGGCAGAACAAAATGTGTATTCCCCACATCACTCGGCCAAGAAGTCTTGTTCCTATGTTACTTGGAAAATGAATTTTGACTAGAGAATCATCAAAACGTGGTCTTTTTATTCTATAATACACAAATGGCGTTTATTCGACCGATCCGAAAAGAACGAAATGCCGATGAACTACGCGTTTGTTGGGTGCTACTCGAGGGCTGGAAAGGACCGTGTATCCTTCTTCAGATTCTTTTCCAAGCATCAGGGTGAGGTAATCTTCTTCAGCACTATAAAAGGAGCACGTGGACATTCTACGTTAAGCATTTCCCAACGCTCTTTTCACACAAACGCGGTTTCACGAGGCCCCCGCGTGTAATCCGCGTGAATGCCGCTTTCTCATCGAACCAAGTAATATGTACCGCACGTGTATAAAGGTGTACGTGGTCAATACGCGGCAGGCAAAACCGCGCCGCGAGAAACCTCGTATATGTGAAACGAGCCTAACGCGCTAGTTAAAAGTTAAGCCACTTCAAAATTGACGGGATGGCAACGTGAAAGGGTTTGAAATGAAACGACAGGTCTGGTCCGACTACTGTCACCCATTCGCATTTACGTTCCCGTACCGACAATAACTTGTGAACTGGCCTTTTTTCTTGAATAACAACGGAAAACTCACTCTTGTCACCACAGAGCCCTTGTCTCCGGCATTCCGAAGTACTAACTAAGCCACTTCTGTCGACGTGTTGCGGTTCAAGTGATTTCAAATCGCGAAATTCCTCTTGTGTGAATGCACTCACAACGTCAACGAGGTAATTTACATTATCCAAGCTCGACATCGCCGGGAAATGACGGGCGTCTGTCGAATTTCCACTAATGAATCTTTGTACTAGAAAGGACACTATGATTGAAATAAGTTGCCCGATTTTTATTGATGACAAATGTTGAGCGATTGGATACTCACGAGCAAGGACCGGCACCGATTCATTTTCCTTTCTTTGTAGATAGCGGAGATCCTTCCTTCGATAATCCCCCAGCGTAGTCACTTAAGTTCCATTTTACGTAATTTTGATGCCTACAATGCCATGAAGACTGAATTATTGAAAAAAAAAAAAAACCCGATTTGCAGCAAGCTTCCAATGTAGAACTTACATGAACGGGGCAACCAGGAATAGATAAGAATGCAAGGCCAACTCGATCGTAACCTGCCGGGTCCTTTCCGATTTTCGGACATAATTAACGTTTTCACGGCTTTTTCACAGTACCATCACACGAACATATTGAACATTTCATGGCATGACATAAATGTCTCCGTGTGTACAAGCTTTTACTGAAAGACATTTTTATTTTCGATCTCCATGAGTTCAACGTAATTATAATTATGTAGGTACAGTTATGCTTCCGAGACTCAGGCGTGAAATAGGTAGGCACCCACCCGCATGGCTCCTGGAGTTGTGCGGTAATGGTAGATTATCATGTTGTGGTGCGTCCTAGTCACATTGAATCAAATTCAGTGAAGACAGCCAAGCTTGTTATCCTTTTAATGCATTTCATTTATGAAACTATTTTAATTTATTAAGACGAAGCATTTGAGCTGTCTCCCGCCGAAATCCTTTGCAAAGTCATATGGAAAACCAAGTCCTCAGACTCGAGGAAAAAAATGTTTTTTATTTTGGGTTGGGATTTTTGCTCCCGTTAAGAATAAAAAAGGAGAAAACCCGCCAAATACAAAAATTATTATATTTATTTTCGGTTTGAAGTTGTAGCGTGATATCTATCTTGATACCATATGTTTTTTCCAACACTTAACTTTTGTATAATTTTTGAATTTAGCGGGTGATCAACTTTCATAGTAGAGCAGCGCAACGTATCGGGAGCAAAAATCCCAACCCACGAACCGCTTCATTCTTTTAATACATACAAACTCTCTCTGCGTAACTACTTATTAGGCCTTGTTCACAAGCTCTATGTTTGTGTTGTGTGGTGTCTATGCAACCTATAAAAATGCTTCATTTTTCGAGGGAGTAAATCTGTTTGACTGCATAGACTCCACAGAACGTAAACATAGAGCTTGTGAACAGGGCCTTAAAAAATATATCTCACGATTTTATTTATTTATTGATTGCTTCGATTTTTGTCAAAATCCCTCTAACAAGGTAGCCTCCTTCCAACATATTTCCAATAATAAGCATGCAATGACTGCTGAATTATGTCCGAAGCATACGAAGGCCATTCCAATGAAAAAATTATCGCTGAAAATTGCAGCATCCTTGATCAACTAATTCCGGGAGACTTACTGCTGGGCGATCGTGGTTTTCACATACATGATCAGGTCAACCGTCACATGGCTGAAGTTTATGTACCTCCTTTCACCAAGAGGGTAAACCAATTAAACCCTATAGACGTCGAAAAATGTCAAATTGCAGAAATCACATCATGCTAATTTACTTTACCGGTGACAACAATGAGATTGTTCATTATGACGGGTCCGATGGATTTTACGAACCCCGATTTGAAATTGGTGTAGGACTCCAAGGTTTTGTAGCTCTTGTGATGCTCCATCGTATAGGCACTCACACCGAAGACCAAATAATTGACGAAGTCCATGTTAAAGGAGGAAAGTGACGTTCATCCGAGGAGTAATCATCAATTCTTTGAACAAAAATTTGAAAATTGCAATTACCCCACGATCTCCGATCAAACTTGTAAAGGAACGTTAAGCCCTATTCAGGGGAAGTAATCTGAAAGTTTCCTTTATCGAATTAGCCATCTTAAGCGTAGAGGCCTTTCAAGCACAGACCCCAATATCTATCAAATAACTCTGCCTTAATTTTAAGCCTTAAGCTTCCATTATAATGTCTTTGAATAAGGCCGGTCACCCACTGGAAGCGTTTTCGAGCGGCGCTACAACGAGCGTACATCTCAAAGCCTTAAATCGAATTGACTGCAGCTAAGCCTGCAGTGGACGATGTCAAAAACGCTTCCAGTGGATCCAAGGCCCCTGAATACGAACGAATAGGGGAAAAACTAATTCCATCAACAACAATTCAATAAATAAGGAGCTTACAATATTACAAGTGGGTCGACGCCAAGTGCAGTTATTTTGGCGTGGTAACGCTCTCGGAGAGCATCGACAAAGCTTTCAGCGTATGAGATTAGCTTTGTGGGGTACATTTCACTTCAAAATAATGAATAAAGTCACAGGAGGGAACTTTATAATAAGAAAAATGAATTTTTCTTAAAATTCTCTATACGAAGACGCAGCCCACCAAATTGGAATTTTCACTCTTATCAGTGAAGGTTAGGCATTCGTGTCCGCTCCCGATACAGGTGTCCAATTCGCGAGTCAAATGGGCTAGAGGTAGCGCTCTAGTCGTTCCGTGTTATCATTATCTAAGGTTTGTACTTGGAAAGTTTTGTGTGTATTTTACCGAATTTGTCGAAGTCCAAGTCAGCACTGTTATTTTGTCTTTTTTGTCAGTTTGCTGGAGCTTATGAAGCTTTTTTCTTCTAGGTTTTAATTCAGGCTGCAAAATGGACCACTCTTACGCTAGTTCAAATAATATTAAGAAAAGGATCAGCCGAGTTTGTTGTGTCCCCCAGTGCTCCAACAACGATCGTGTCCCCCGCATCACGTTTCACAGTTTTCCTTGTGAAGAAGCATTAAAAAGAAAATGGAAAGAAGTCCTCAGAATGGACAAGAAAATGCCTTCTTTCGGAAGGGTTTGCTGTGATCACTTCGAAGTCGGAGATTTCCGTGATACGAGTGAGTTTGTCCATGACTCTTGACGAGATCTTTCAAGTGTGCGACATTATTTTCTTGTCACTAGCCTCAGAAACTAAACGAAGGACACTAAGACGAGGGGCCATTCCTTCTAAAAGATTGCCTTGCAGGCCGTTGGATCCCCTATTGTCATCCAGGAAGACGAATGTGACTGTGGATGAGGAGAGAAGATTGATAAGAAATATTTTGCTAGAGAAGTAACGAAAACCCCGTAGGAGGAGGGGGTCCATATTTGCTGTGTCTGGGATTCAATGTTTCACGCTATATTCTGTTTGGATTCTCTATGCTGTTTGACTGGAGGGTTTCTACTCATAATTTGTGGCGCGAGGAAGAGAAGGATGTTGACAGTTTCAAACATGTTTCAAACCTGAATTCAGGCAGACTTGATATTTCTGGCTGTCACGACTCCGGTTTATCTCCCGCTTTCAAATGTGGTGCCGTGAATCCTTAGGGACTTAAGAGGTACCTGTTCTGGACTGCTCTAAATTTTGCAACCCTCCACCCCACCATTTTTCAACCTCTCACTGAGCACACCCAAAAAATTGCTAGTTAGAACATCCAGAGCAGCCCGGAGTGAGCAAACGAACTGACCTGATGTGTCCATAAACAGAAACTCGGAAAGAGGCCCACCCATGTGTTCCGGTGCTAATCCGTAACTTTCCAATGCCTTAGGTTTGTTCTAATCGATCCTAAGAACCGGTTCCGCGGTCTTGCGCAAAGGCGAAGAAGTGTTCCTATTGTGGGTTTGCGCAAACCAGAAGGATTCCCTAACTGGTTATCCGGTTCGGTTGGAACAAATCTTTCATGTTCCGTCATAACTCACGTAGTCAAGTGGTTAGGTTCCTTTACCCTCTACACTTATACTAAATTTATCAATAGGTATTTATGAATTCAGGCTGATCCTGAATTGAGTGGGCGCCCAGAAACTAACGAAGAAAAGGGCGAGTTGAACTCACAGCCTCCTTCGAGCCCCTCTCCGTCCTTAGAGCAAGTAATGAAAAGACGGGAGGAGGATAATCCACGAAAAGGATACCTCTTTACTACCGTCGTTACCTCTTTCTAAGGATACCTCTTTCTTTCGTCGTTGGTTCAATAGTACAGGGTGGATTCGCATAACGTGACACAAAATTTTGAATGAAACTACGTCTACAGGGTGTTCAATAACGAGATGCTCAGTGAAAAACCTGAGCTTAGACACGTCATTTGTAACCAAAATGACTGTGTAATATTTTTTTGAAATTCCTTTTCATTTTTTCAGAATCAGCCATTTTCTGGTATTTTTGGGTTGTCGCTACTTTTATCGAAATATGCTTCCAAGACAAATAAACCAAGGAGCTCATTGGAAAGAGCACAGCATTTCCTTTCCGAGCAGCCCATTTTCATCATGATCACATTGGATCTACTTGGCATAAAAGGCACTTAATCTGGAACAAACTTCATTTTCCAAACATTCGAGACACTTTCGGACGCGATTTTGAGATTTTAAATTGTCAAATTTCAAAAAATGTTGAATTTGTGTAGTGTAATTAATTGGTCCCAAATGACGTCCCCAAGCTTAGGTTTTTACTGGGCATCTCGTTATTGTACACCCTGCATATGTAGTGTGGAGTGAAATAGCACCTTCGGTGAGTTCGGGGGTTCCTAACTCAATCCACTCAGGATTTATAATTTTATTTATATTTTACTGCCCGTAGGGATTTTCCCGAGAACGCACACAAACCGTGATTTTTATCAGTTTCTGATCGCTGTGCTCAATTCAGGATCAGCTAAAATTCATTCATTTTGAGAAATTTAATCCTAGTGTAGAAAACTCGGTCGGAAAGTATGTTTTTACAGTTAATTCCGTAGAAAATTGTATGCTCTCCAGCGTATTACAATGAACGTTTTTCAGTAGCACACGTAGGTTTTGAGTTACAGAATACAGGCAAACAAAGAAAATCCAAAACAAATCTCGGCCCCCCCTTCATGAAGTTACCACACTGAAATTTTGATGTAAAACTCTTTCAGACATCCCCGAATAACTCACCAAAATTCAATCAACATTTCAGGAGTTGTATCCAGGTAACCCCAAACTATTGTGCAGAAACGTCTATGTTCCAAATTTTCGATTACATTAATTAAAATATAAAAAATGTTTCTCCAATGTCTAACAATAATTATATTATATTTCATCTTTCCTGGCCTATCCTGGAGTTCTTTTCTTCTCCAAATTTGTATGCCTGAAAAATTTCTGGGCAGAACGACAGCTCTAGATCTCTCACTTTTCCTCTGACGTTGATTTAAACACATTTTTTTTTTTTATCCATCGGGGCGACGAATAACGAATTTCAATGACTAAATGCTCTCTTTAACGGTTACGACCAATTTGAAAATTTTAACGGGGTCAATGTATGAAGCAAAGGCGAAATTTTGATCCGTAAGACACGAAAGATTAAAATAATTGAGGCTAAACCTATTCCCAATTTCACCCGCATCGATTTTTAAAAATTAATTTAAAAACAACTAAATTGAAGTTCAAAAAAATGGTCTGTTCATAGATGGGGATTCAAGTTGCGGTCATTTTGGGCGATGATGTAAGCGAAACAGATATAAAATCCTGGGAAGAGATTGATGTGGCGCAAAAAGGGGCAACTATGTATTTCAATACTGACCCTTCCTCCTAAAATACCCTTTACATCTAACAATCACTGGAGATTAAAGAAACAGAAGAACATGGGCCCTTTCCTCAGTTGCCTTTGCCAATGTCTTTATTTTTATGTGTGTAGCTTCGCGCTGTTAGTTCGACAAATTTCTTATGGAAATTAACAACATAAGAATACAGTTGACTTTCTCAACATGTCGAGAAAACCAACGAAATCAAATTTCAATGACCAAGGTCATTTGAAATTGCCACTACAAATATACTCTTCTTACAGAAACGAAATTAATGAGCCGAGCTGTGATTTCTGCGAAGAATCAGTCGCGAATGTTACGTTCCCGGAAGTTCAAATTGAAGAGGATCGCGCAGTGAAGGAAGAGGCTGCTGTAGCTCTGCTCATGTTACAAGAATCCGCCCAAAATTTCAACGACAATAGGCCCCAAGAGACCAATCAAAAAGCCGACAAAGGTGTTCAAGTGTCCACCCTTCCCTTATTGAAAAACGTCATTCCTTCTTGAACTTCATACAAGATAGCAATAGTCTGCAAAGTTTCACTGGCCTTCCCTCAATTAAATTACTTCCCGTCTTGTCAGTAGCTCTGGATAGGATAACGCCCAACTTTTCCAACAAATTAATACTTGGCTCAGATGAACGAATCCTGCTAACTTTCATGAAATTGAAGTTGAATTTAACTTTCAAATGTCTTTCTGGTTTATTTGGCGTAACCTTGCAAACTTGTATAAATTATTTAAACTTGACAATCCCCCAATTAGCAGTCATTCTAGGCGATTTCATTCCATGGCCTTCTAAAAACAGTATTCAAAATAACATGCCGAAATCATACCAGAATTTTCAAGACACTCGAGTCGTCGTGGACTGTTCAGAAACTCCTTTACAGAGAAACAATTGCCTCGCTTGTAGAATCAAGACCTATTCACATTACAAAGGCACCCATACTATCAAATACATGATCGGCATAGCCCCAGACGGATTAATTACATTTCGAAGCAAAGTTTTCGGAGGACGAGCATCGGATCAAGCCATTGCTCTCCGAAGTGGCGTCCTCGACGCACTGCAACCCGGGGATGCCATAATGACAAAGGATTCTTGCTGGAAAAAGAATGTCTGTCAAGGAGAATCACCTTGTACAGGCCACCGTTCGTTGGGAAAAAGAAGCAGCTGTCGTTCGAGGATGGCCGAAAAAATTCCGAAATTGCCAGAGCAAGGGTGCACGTTGAAAGGGCAATTCAGAGGCTTAAACTGTTTAAAATTTTAACGGATAAGTTCCCATGGAACCTTACCGGTCACGTGGACAACATTTTGACGATAATTTGTGCAATTACAAACTTAAGTGCTCCAATAATGAAGTCAGAAAAATTTTGATTTTCCGTTTATTCATCTTTGATTTTGTTGTTTCGTATTTGTCGTATTGTCGATGAATTACTCATTTACGAGAACTCATTTTGGCATAAATCGCGAAAGAATTACGGCAACTTTTGGTTAGTCCTGTACAATTCATTAAGCCCGGTTCACATCCATCATGCAGGCTTCCGAACCGACACCGATCATGCATTTTTCGATAGCTCTGCGGGTTGGGGACCGTAGTAGGCATTAATACCAAACAACTGACGGCTGCTACGCTTCTCAGCCCTCTCAGATTGTCTTTTCAATCCTAATATGATCGAACCGTTACGAGGGTTTCCACCGCCTCTGACCCGACATGCATGATCAGTGTCGGATCGGAACCATGCGTGATAGGTGAGAACCGGGCTTTAGTTGTGAATACGTGGCCAGAATGAGTTACGTTGATCTCATCCAATTATGTTTACGTTTTTTCAGGCGCCAGAAGGTAAAACTTACTATTTTCGACCCAAAATTCATGTTTTTTTGCTGTTGTATACTAATATGGCCAGGTATTAATTACAGCAACACGAGGTAGATCCAGCACAATTCATTAAGCAATTTTTTCTTGGCTTGGCTTTAATCGATGGATCGACTCGTCGTTAACAAATGTCACTAACCACCACTAATTCAATTTATTTAGAAAATCTCAAATTTAGGAATTGGTCCAAACCTTCCCCCACCCCATAACAATATGTAGTTGCTACTCTCCCACGTCTCGGGACACATTGCATCTATTATTATGACTTAACATGTGAATGTTGAGCCCGGTTTCAAGGCTGGACAATCGAGGTTTGTCTCCTAGGAATCATTCCTTGACTGTACTGTGATATCTCGTTTTGGACCATTTCGTGAGCCTTAACAGTAACAATGTCATGCTCTGCAACAGAAAATTAAAACTCCAACTGGAAACTCTGATTTATTTTTACACAAAAAAATAATAAACAAAATTGGTGGTGGTAGTGGGGAAAAATTGGCTGAAATTAACCAAACCAACAAACACCTACCACCAATAAACTGTTCCTAATTTTTCCAGCATTATTTCGTAAAATTCTCGTCAAGTTCAACTGTCAAACCTGAAACATTATTCGATTTTGATGAACGAACCACAAAATTACATTTTGATATCAAGGATGGACCGGGATAAGTGTTGAGTAAAAATAGACCTCATTTGCGATCAAAAACACCCTGTACACCATGGGCCTAAAATCATAAGCATTCGAGATATGATTTTTCTAATGTTTTTGAAAGGTCACGTCACTTTTCTTAACTAAATGCATGTAACTTCCACCTTGAATTTTTGCAACTATTGACGATGGATTCAGATAGAACACACTTTTTTCAGCCAGGATTATCCCAGTTTAGACAATTAACTGTTCTCTGTGGCCCCGACAACTGCTCGTAGTTGTGCTATCGTTTTTTTTTTTTGTTTTTTTTACCCCTTGGCCATAATGAGGCTTGAGCTGGCTGTCGGATAAAGTGCGTTTCACTTCGACGAATTTCTACTTTTCTGAATATTTTCTTAATGCTAATTCCGAAAATTGTTGATTATTTACCAAAAATGGCTCTAAAAAATTATAGAGTCATTAGGCGTTCATGTTATCGATTAATAGCTTTTTGAGTGAAGTGTACTGTATCGGACAGCCAGCTGCTGGAGCGACAATTTGTTATACTTAGGAAGACGTACACAATCATTCCACACGAAGGACATTATTAAGCTTTCAATGATTTGTGGCAAACTACAAATCTCAAACCTTTTTCTGATTTTTCAGGTCAAAATAAGCTATGTTGAAGACAAATTTGTTATTTTGGTCTATTATTCATTCTGAATAATACACTTTGGATGTTCACTGAAATCACGTCAGTCATGTCGGTCCTGACTTAGTGAATGGACTAATGGAGGTTGACATGAGCAATTCTGCGACGACTCCCTCACCCAGTCAAGAAGTATGATCAGCCCTGCCATGCTCGGAAAGAGGGAGCTGATTTCTGGTCCTTTCTATGAAATTCTATGTTCAAGTGATCTAGGTTTCACAAATGATATAATTCTTCAAGTTGTAGTTCAAGTAAACAAGTCGATCTTCAAGTGGTTCAAACGGCCGATCAATGGGTGTGGGTATGGGTAGAATGGGGCTCCCCCGAGAGAAATTAAGGGGAAAAAGAAGAATATTTTGAAATTCCACGGGGAAGTAGAACAAATAGAGAAGCCTGGCAATGCTACCCTGCATGAAACGCGGTCACGTACAAGTAAAATTATAATCTCATAGAGATCAGGGCATTTACCGCTCCAAACGTCTTTCAATACTTATTCTCACGATCCCCTCGATGTTCCGAGGCACGGTGAAATCTTAATACGGAACTTTTGGGTTTTTGAATTGGCAGAACGACGTAACCGATTCAGCCTCGCACACATTATCTTTGGAAGGCTTGTTGAGTTTACCTCAAATTAGTCTTAAATCGGTGCAGCTCACCTGCTCACTCATTGCATCTAATCGTGCCGTGTTCTGGAACAATGTTAGCAATGAAAGCCACGATAACGTATTAATAATAACATGAAATCGGCTGCTCTGGAAACATGCTTACAGCTTGCCTGAACCCGCGTTTCAAAAGCAAGTGCATTACTTAATGAAGTCTTTAATATCGACAGTCGGCAGTCATACTGTCCAGACTTCACATCCGAAGGCACAGGACGAAAAAATTGGACTGTCTTGCTCGCCGATCACTAAAAATACGATCAAATTATTCGCCTTAGCATTGCGGATCCATCGACGAGAGGACGTTGTAGTAAGGGGAGATCAACAATTTCAGAGGAAGTGTCATCAGAAATTCACTGTTTGTGTTTCACATAAGTTGAGAATAGTAGTCAATTGCTGGAAATACTACATATAATAATGGAAGAATAATAAACGTACGGTTGTTGTTGTTATTTTTATCAGCAGGAACGTTATCACTCAATCATTTACAAACCTTAGATATAACTTCCTTCTCAGACACCGGGTAGCAGCCACATCGGTTTGACTCGCGAATAACGGGATGCTCAGAGAAAAACCTGAGTTTGGGGCTATCATTTAGGACCAAAATGCCTATGTGACATTTTTAAAAATTCCTTTTAGTTTTCTCAGAATCGTCCATTTTACGTTATTTTGGCTTGTTACTTCTTTTTTTAGAAATGTGGTTGTTGCAAGCCTCGTAATTCTTGCAAACCCAAAACTAAGGAGCTCGTTGGAAAGAAAAGAAAATTTTCTTACAGAATAGCTGATTTAAATCATGACTAAACATTTATTTGGCATGACAGAAGCTCAAACTGAAACAAACTTCATTTTTCAAAAATTTGGAAAATTCCGGACCGGAAATGACGAATTTTTGTAAACCATCACATTTTTCAACTCCTTTAGTTGAGGCTTCGTAAAGGTGGGTTTCTGAATGCGGCCCTAAAACTTTGAATTTACATGGGGTCCGTTGTAAATCTATAAAGCCGGCTCCACACATGCGGTGTTTGCCAAATAACGAGCAAAATATTTACAAATTTCTAGCATTGCCTAGAAACCGACCAACTGAAAATTGAAAAATGTTTTGCTCGTTATTTGGCGCAAATACCTCATGTGTGGAGCCGGCTTAGCACGATTAATTGCGATTAATCCTTCCCTCTTATTTTACACGTGTTGAAAACAAAGCCTCATCAAGTGCTGAGCAATTTTTTGAGTTTTATAACGGAGCCATTGTTGAGGAAAATGTTGGTGAGTTGATGTCTTCATTCTATTTTTTCGTTCGAATTATCAAAACACATTTTTCTTTTTTCAAAAAGATTTTGCCATTTCCACTTTGCAGCCTCAGCCAAGAAGTTGTAGAGCACCAAATTTTCCGAAGTCGAATTACCTAGTTTGATGTTGTACGCCCCTTTTACACGATTAATGGCGTTTTCGATCCAATGCAATACACTCGTGTGGTGCAAGTTTTTCCAATTGAAACATAATTGTTTATGGAAAGGACGCTGCACTACACTTGTGTAGTGTGTTGAATGGAAATCTTTAGGCTCGTTTTACACAAGTAAGTTTTTTGTTCAAAAATGTGTTAATCTGAACACAAACAGACGTTTTGAGGCAGGGAACATCTGTCAATTTTTTTCAAAATGGTTACTTTGATCAAAAAACTTACTCGTGTAAAACGGGCCTTATACGTTTTTTTCCACAGTAGCGATTTTTAAACAAATTAACAGATGATGGTTAAAGCCTGAAATTGTTTATTTGCGATTGGATCGTACATATTTTCGAATAAAAACTTACTCGTGTAAAAGGGGCCATACAATAGAGAGATTTTGCAACCAGTCCCGTAAAGGTTAAAGTTTATTTTTGTGTACCCGTTGCTCGAGGAGTAAACATTTCGTTGGTTGAAATGTGAATAGCGTTGAAGTTAGCGTTACGGGAGCTGTTTGCAAAATCTCTCTAATGACTTTTTTCAATATGTTTAAACACATTGCGAAAGTATAAAAATGGATATAATTAAAGGGGCTCATACACGTACAATAATTATTGCGCAATAAATGTGTGCAATATTTACGTTTAGGCTGGCCGTCCAGTGGACGCGATTTCGCGCGAAGAGGCGAAGAGCGAAAAGGCGCGAATTCGCGCGAACAGTGGCTGGCCTTCCAGTGGACGCGATTTCGCCTCTTCGCGCGTTCAAAATCAAACTCGTTTGTTCGCCTTCGCCCTTGTTCGCGCGAAAGTGGCGCTTTCAGTGGACGGGGTCCCTTGTAAATCGACGTGTTTGAAACAAGGCGAACTGTTCGCGCGAATTCGCGCCTTTTCGCTCTTCGCCTCTTCGCGCGAAATCGCGTCCACTGGACGGCCAGCCTTACCCTACACGATTGCGCAATATTTAGGTACTTCATTTTTCTGATGCTTGCTAATAAAAATGGTTTGCACAAATTGTGCAGCCCATCAATTCGACATATACACGTTCTATTTTATTGTGCGACCCCTGTATTTCGCCATATTTACTGTGCGTGTATTGGCCGTTTAAAAAAGATCAACCAACTTTTCTGGAAGAAAATTATGCGCTTTTCGGAAATTGAACATATTTTTTGGTTGAAGGCAGCTCGCGTATAATTAGGAGCGTTTTGCTTTAATGCCAACAAGTTGAGGGTGGCTAGAATATTAAATTCCAAATAGCCCGAAACGAAGCGTTTGCGACCTCATCCATATTCAGATGGCAATTTCGATACGTCCTATAGAGTAATACAACATTTATTTCAACTTCAATCATCTCCGAACAAATATATATATATTTTTAAAGAGAAGGTTTGGTTCGAGTAGGGTGATAGCAGAAGCATGATTCTTTTTTATTTAAGACCTTATTATAATAATACATTGTTCTCCCCTATCAAACCGGGTGAAAGAGAAATAATATTAAATTTAACGATGGAATTGAGTTATTGTCCACTTAGGGTGCGTTTTTTATTGCACTTATTCTACAGACAAAGCTGGGATAAGTATGGTTGCTATGGGCCTTATTGTAAACAATATAATGTAAAGTTATTCGAGCGATAGCTATTCCATGAGATATCCAGTGGTTGATAAACCCACCCTTAGTGATGTGCTCTCGTCCGCCCTCGAATTTAGTGAAATGAGCTTCCCCTTTAACCCTTGTACTAAAAATAACGCATTGGGAATAATTTTAGAACAAATGATCACTGTGAAGCGTCTATACGTAACCATAGTGCCCATAATAAAAGTTTGTTCTTGATTTCTTTAAATATTTTTGGTGGGAGTGAAGAAATCGAACTATCGAAATGAAACAACACGTTCGAGAGTCCATCACTAAGTGGACAGACTATAGCAAACAGGGATCCCTATGTGACTCTTCCAGTCAGTCACAGGAGGGCTATGGTGAATTATTGATAACAAAATATACAGCTCTAGTAAAAACTTGTCACCAAATTACGTTAATTAAACGATGAGGAAGGTGTAATTTTGCAAAATTGAAAGTCTTTGGATCGAAGCTGTTTAGAGAGGCATTACTTCAGCCCTACTTTGTTATTTTAATTTATTCGCTGACTGCAAACTTCGATTCTAAACTATCAGCTTGGCGTTTTAATGAGTAGATATTACTTCTACCAACTATTAACAGAAAAAGGTTGAGGAAAACGAGCGTTTGTATATAAGTATTATATGTAATTATTTTATTTTAATGTTCCGTCGGGTGCTAAGTCTTGGAGCTTCCACGAATAAGTAAAGTACTTAATCATCTCTGAGAAATTTTTTAAGAAGGGAAAAAGACAAATAATAACTTCTCTATGTTTACGTTTACTAGGAAGAGACCCAAGGGAATCTTGAATTCTCCTCCACGGCACGGAACGGCTAAAATAAACAAACAGACAAATAGAAAAGAACAAAAAAGTCTTGACCGGATATTGAATCCCTGAGTCCCTTCCTGCTGTAAATCCACTCATGTACTAACGCTTCATTTATTTTTGCTAACTCCCTCCTCTCCGCCAAATCGAGAAACCATTCGAAAGAGTTGGAATTCATTTTTGCACAAAATGGTCCCTTATCTGAGATTCACTCGGTTCTAAAGCGAGGCACAGGCCTGTTACCGAGGGTCACAATATTCAATGCTACCTGGTGGAAACCAAAGGATAAATAAAACTAGGTAAGTGGAAACCACTGATAATTCTAAACGAAGATGTGGAACCCGAGTCGCCTTACGTGGAGGGGGGGGGGCGTCACACTGCTTCCTAAACTCATTCGCTACCAGCACCCTCTTACTCCTGTAGGAATGTAGCTCATTGTCAGAATTTTCCAAATAATGAAAGATTGGAAAGACGAACCGGCCATTTATTTAAGAGAGTCTCCTCGGGTTGCCGACCTTTTGGGTACTTTGGCACATTTCTGGGGCGGCCATCATCGTGGATAAACTCCTACGTGCCTCAATAGGCTGCTCTGGAGAAGAGAGAATAAACAATAACCAATTACAACGCAAAAAGCTCGTTTTTAGTAGTACTAGATGCGGAAAGTGAGTAAATATGCAAAACGTTATCCATGTCTACGAGGTCCGTGGACCTAATACTATTTTTTTTTAGGGTTTCAAACCCGCTAGCTTGCTTTTTTGTGGGTAAGTCCCACGAGATTGGTTTTTGGCTAGTCAAGCCCGAGAAATTTCTCTTTCAGTGAGGGTATTTGAAAGCGCAATATTGTCTTTATAGTGAGCGAAATTGATTTTCGTCGTGCAAAAGCCACGTAATTGGTGTTTTGGTGAGCAAAATTGCCTTCTGTGAAAAAACCCATGAAATTGATTGATTGAGAAAAACCTGGCACTAAATTAGTTTTTTAGCAGCCAAAACGTTATTTTTTTTAGAGAGCGAAGCCTGCGAAGTTGGTTTTTATTGAGCAAAACCCGTGACATAGGTTATTTAGCGAGCGAACCCCCAGAAATTGCTCGACCTGACACGGTGAACTATGTCGGGGAGGTCCAATCTATCGCAGGCTACCCGAAGCCGACGCAAGAACCACGAGGCGATACTTTGTGGTTCGTATGGAGTGGGCTAGCCCGACACAATTCGAATTTCAAGAAAAAATTGGCTCTCCGGTGGGATTCGAACCCATAACTTCTGGATGTCTAGTCAAGAACGCCGCTAATTGCGCTACGGTGACGCTCTTGGCGGTCGGCCGTTCGTACTGCGAGGAATGGGCTAAGATGAACCCCACCTATTGTTTCCAGAAACTCTAGGTGTTTCTCCTTGTGACGAGGTGTTCCGTTCTCCTAAACAAAAAAAAAACCGTTGGTCATTTCTAATCAGCTGAACCCCCCCCCCCCCCTCTTTTTTTCGGTCCCAAAACCTGTCCCACCTTTCTCATCAAGTCATCACGCCTTGAAGAGGCAGAGACAAGTTTTCCCTCCCCGCTCACACACACCTTTAAAATCGCGGTAAGACGCTACCGAGAAGTGACGTTTTGGACGCCGGCCGACACGCGACACCGTTTTTTACGATCTTGGTGAGTCCTTCCTTTTTTCTCTTCCTTCACTTGCTTACGACATATAAATAAAATGATTCGCATTGGCCAACGCTCCGGTTCCCCCCCCCCCGTAATATGTAATACAGTCCACTTTCGAACACAAGGTAAACCACGCCAAATGATATCGAATCATGTTTCGTATTATATCGTATCATATTTACATGTTTTTATATTAATATCAATGATAAAATTCGGCGTGGTTTACCCTTTACCCAACGATATATAAAAGAACTGGATTGCTCATCACTGCTGATAAAGAATAGCCATCAGTTAAGTCCCCAATTGGATGAGAGGGGTGGAGTTTCAAAATAAGTACTGTGTGGCCATAACTACACAAGGGGAGGGGCAGGGTGATTGTTTACCAGGGGACGACCTGCCCCCTCCACATCCCTCCTGTCCGCTGTGAGCAATCCAGGTTTATAAGTATATCGTTGGGTTTATTTTAGACTCGAATTGTGTTGTGCTACGTCCTTCCGTGTCGTCGTTCGGAAAGATATCACTTTCATTCGAGTGGAGTAAACCAAGGTTAATGATGGTGTTTGAAGGTATGTTGCATCTAAAGCCCCGTCCACACGTGTAACAAACTGCCGTTCCGTTCCTTCGAACCGAACAAATGATTAGATCGGAGGGGCAAAACTTCAAAGAAAATATATGTTCTGAAGGACGAAACGGGCCCGCTCCCTCAGTTGGCGGTTTTCCACCGTCGCATCAAAGGAATGTTCGGAACGGTGTGAAACTAGTGTGGACGGGGTCTTTAGTTCTGCCGTTCCGTTTCTCCGTTCCTCCGATCATCCCTTCATATACAGCACTGGTAACTGCTGCGTTTTTGAAATAACTTGAGAGACCGTTTTTCACACATTTATGGCGTTTTCCATTCGTTAAATTCAGCTCTGGAGCCGAGCATTTCCTCCCGTTACCATAAGATTAATTCCGAGAAGACGGGTGGAAATGCTCGGCTCTAGTGGTGAATTTTGTGCTAATGGGAAACGCTATTACTTTAAAAAATGCCAATCGTATTGACGTGTTGCACGATAAAACTAAAACGAAGGGACAAAAACACGTCGTGCTCCGCCGTTCTGCTCCGAGGAGCGGAACGGTGGTTTGTTACAAGTGTGTACGCGGCTTAACAAGAAGTACTCAAGTCCCTAACTACTGTAACACCCCCACCGCCTAATGGGCGCCACCGAAAACGTGGCAGCTTTGACTTGCTGGCGTGGCTGAAGGGGCATGGGCCATGGGGTGCGGATAACAAGGACTCACACTTGCTAGGTCACTTCCCGGCTGTTTACTCAGGCGTTTCATGGCAGTTTGGTATGGGAGGCGATCCAATTCTATTCCTATTCCTCCTAATCTATTATTTAGATTTTCCGGGAAGAACTTCTCTCTTCTTTCCTTGTGCATTTTGTCTGAGGAGGTCGAAATTGAATGCGTCAGATCTTTCATTTCATTACTGAACTATTGGTAAATTTATACGAGTGAATTAACTTGTTCTGAGATCAATTTCGTACTTGTCAAAAATAGAAGGGAATGTATGGACTTGTTAAGTCAAGCCGTCCTCAACATGAAACTTTCCTCACAAACTGGAAAAATTGTATTGAAGTTGAGGAAGAACTCAACTTAGCATACGAGCATGTATGTTTCCAATAACAGCATGAAGAACAGTGTTACAAAAAGATTGAATCTGAGGAAGATATCGGTTTGAGAATGAGGGGGCTGTGCATATCACACGGCCATTTATTCAAAAAAGTAATGCTCAAGATACGCGAAGCCGTATTAAAGTAATAAACAGCGATTACTTTGACCGTAAATCTACTGAGGAGGAGTAATGCGATGGGCACAATGGGGCAATTAGAATAATAGGTATACTGTTAATAAAAATAATTAGACATTTTTTAGTATAAAATTGAACTTTCGTTTTAAAACAACTTAACTAGGCAGAGCTTAAAATGTTTTCAAATACGAAAAGATTGCTATGAGATGAAAATCTCGAGAAACCTCTCCAGCACTTGCCATCGTACGTGAAGCTTTAATTTATAGTGCGTTCCCATACATTTGCATTGTAAGTGTTTTACTTAAGAGTCTCCTCCACTTTAATCCCATTAAAGTTTAAATGCCGATGCTTTAAGCTTAGAACTCAATTTAGAATAAACTCGCTGCTCCTCGAATGATGGTCACAAAGTAATAGGACGGCAATTTTAAGTATGGGAGAAGTTATCACTTGTCTTATTATTCTTATAAATAGTATACCTACACGATCCCTGTGAAGTGTGTACTGCCTAACCGAGTAAAATAACCAGAAATTGCATGAGCTATCTATAATTTTAAAGCCGATTTCTACTTTTATTTAAGCGGAGTGTTCTACTTATCTAATTTCACATTACATTTCGTAAAGTTAGTGTTAATGGACGATCAGAGGAATTTTAAAGTATTTCTGTAGACGAGTGATCTCTGAGTTCGATTGCTCTGTCGAATTTGGCTGTATAATTGAAGCTAAATCAACTCTCTCGCTGTGTAAACGTTTCTTCTCTCCGTACAAAATAGCTTGTTTTGCTTTTTTTCTCCGATACAATACAATCAACCTTTACTTTACAGTCAGTTGAAATGAAAGATTTTAACAATTCAAAACTCTTTTCATGAGTAATTTTCTCTTTTTATTTTCTGTGAGTAAGCTCTTTATTCCCCAAATCACATTACTCTGTCCAGAAAGGAATGTGGATAAGGGACAAAGTGTCGATGAAGCTCAATTATGCGTACTAGTACTACTTAATTCTTCCCCTAGCCTAATTAATTTCCCAAAAGTGATAAGCATCCTGCTACAAAATGTATACGCCTTCTATACTCCCGAAAGAATATTGTCTTGACCGCGTACCTAGTCGTGCTTTCAACAGAAAATTAGTAAGTTCACACAATCTCTTAATGCTTAACTCGCCGTTTGCCCATATACATACATAATATATGTTTAATAATGGAAAATAATAAAAAAAAACTAACAAAAAAGGTAGAAAAACGATTTTGATGATAAATTAATTTTCTTTTGTTGCACAGAACCTTTTTTTCTCCCATTTAGTGAAATTCTGTGGTTCCGAATGCCGCGAAAGAAGAAAATACTCAGCAGGAAATTATTACGGCTATGATGGGTTTGACTGAGCAATAAAGTACAAAAAACTTTTCGTTGAAGGCACGGCGTTTCGAATAATTGTTTATTCGCCCACTTAAAGCACTCCCTCAAACGTGAAATGCAAATTACTAACAAGTACCCGGAATACAAAGTAGAATAGAGATCATCCGGTATCAATGGTGCGAAGGGGGCGAACGAGAGAAGGAGGTGTTGGTGAGAGGAAGGGATTGGGGGTTAAATTATTCAAAAGTGTAAATGTAACGTGAGCCTTGAATTTTTAGCAAACTTGGAACTAAATTATTGCGAGAGAAGGCAGAGTAAGGGGGTGATTAGTCAGAGTTGTTTAGAGAACTTCTAGTGTTTAATCAATGCTAATTTAGAGGTGGAAAAGAAATTATGATTACTTTTTCAATTTCAGGCGAGAAAGTAAAAAGAAAAAACTATGAAGTAAAAGAAGGATGATTGGGGTCGTAGGTTCAAGTTATTTAAGACCGATGAATCATAGAGCAAATAGTATTATTTCTGACGCGTTACATGTATATTGCGCACCCATGTGGCCGTGTCACTTGAAACTCACAATTAAAACTTAAAAGTACCAATGGGGAACATGCATGTATGCACGTTTTGGGAGAAAAGTATACCGGTGAATTGGCACAATACGGACTAGGATATCAACGGTAGTTGCAGACCGATTGGTGCTTCTGGTGATTTTAAATAAATGTCAAAGTTCTTTAGGAAGGGATGGATGATGCGAGGGGGAAATGACGTCAATGTGCAGTAGTGAAGCATTTGAGGGAACTCTAAAATGTTGTGTTTACAAATAACAAGAAAATTGAACCCCAGAAAACTCGTCTTCTCCCCTCTTCACAACATCATCCGTTTCATTAACTGCCCTTTGACGTAATCAAACCCCCCACATAACATTTTTAAAAATTCGCCTAAAAAAAGCCTTGATTGATTTCAATGTTTAATGTGGGCAATTGTCTTGTTGATGCTTTGTGATTAGAGCTCTTTGGGAGTGAAGCTTTCTGCAATAATTACTATATTCTCTAATTATTGCAGAAAGCTCCACTAAAAAAGAGCTGTAATCACAAAAAGCTCTACACAGAGGAAGCTCTAACCACAAGAGTTCCAACCACAAATAGCCCCATGCGTATGGTAGTTAAAATAAATGACTTCGAATAATAATATCACGGTTATTGTTTCGTACCTGAATTTGAGAAATACATACTATCATTAAGAGCAGGCCTGTCGAGAGCGGGATGGCGCCGGGCCCAATATCCCCGGCCCCGGGCGTATCATGGGGGCCCGGATTTCAGAAAACAGAAAAAAAAAAAAACTGAGGTTGTGGCCGGAGCGCCACTGTGGTTAGAGCTTTTTGTAGTTGGTTCGCTGTGGGTGGGCCTTCTTCGTGGTTGGACATCTTTGTGGTCCTTGTCCTTGTGGTTGGAACTGTACTGTGGTTTGGAGATTCACCATGGTTGGAAGTTATAATTGTGGTCAGAGCTTTGCTCTAAAAAAAACAAAAAAAAAACTGTAGTCAACTTAAATTTTATTGGGAGGTCCCACGGCAACTCTGCTCCGAGAATGTTCCTCCATAAATTGGGACACAGGCAAAGATATATAAACCTGGATTGCTCATTGCGGACTGGAGGGGAGTGGAGGGGACAGGTCGTCCCCTGGTAAACAATCACTCTGTCCCTCTCCTTGTGTAGTTGTGTAGTTATGGCAACGCGGTACTTATTTTGAAACTCCACCCCTCTCATCAACTTGGGAACTTAACTGATGGCTACTCTTTATCAGCAGTGATGAGCAATCCAGTTCTTTTATATCGTCGTACACAGGCAGGACACTGGCTACAATCACTGTACTGGAGTGAAAATATTGCAATTGACATTCGCGTCCCAATAAAGGTTCTATAAGTTTCTAAGAGTACTGACACTCGTCATGTATGGTCCCCCCTCCGAATGTGGATCAAATAGAATTGATATCTCTCATTCGCTGCTCCGGTCGTATAGGTTACGCTCACCAGCCAATCACAAGCCCTCCCCTCTCTAAAGGGCCAAATATCTTGGATATTGTCAGTACCTGTGTGTAACTATTGACATCTTTCATAAATACAGCAGCGCTCTTGACGAGCTAAGATGAACTAACAATCTGGGGTAACATCTGACCGGTGTCACTTGCTTTGTTTTGTTTAATGTGGTTGTGAGAATCAGAATCAGAAAGGAAATTATTGGAGTAAACCCAGTTGAAAACTGAAGGATACCCCAGAAGGTCATTACACTTAGTCGCCACATGAGCGCTGGTACATTTATGAAAAATGTCAATAGGTTCTCTAACAATAATAATGGTTGGAGGCCGGTGGAAAAAGTGGAGGAAGAACCGTGAGTGAGAGAAAAATGCGCGACTTGTGTGACATGCGAAAAACTTCAATCGTACAGAATTACTTTTTGTCTGCACTTTAGCTCATCTGATTTTACGCTAGCATGAATTACTTTTTTCTACACACACGCTAAAATAACCACTTTCCCGCTCACTGAAGCCTCCTCCAGCGTTTAAAAATGGGCCACTTTCTCGCCCATGGGCGAGAATATTACCCCAGTGCGAGAGTTGATTTCATTCTCACACCAGTGCAAGAAAAAAAAGAAAAAAAAAATCAAATCTGAAACCTTCTCACCAATTCGGTCCATTAGTGGCTACGTCACAGCTCACGGGTTATTGTACTGATTCCTTATCACTGACTCCAAACAAACAGGAACCCACATAGGATTTACTCAGGCCCTCACAATTATTTACTTTTTTAGTAGGTAGTTGTCATTTTTTTAAGCTTTTTTTTTCATTATTTCTGAACGAGAGGGTAAGGAGGGCAGTGATCATTTCAAACTGAAAGTTGTATTGGTTAATTAGCAATGGGTATGTGCTGGGCTCCAGACTGCAAGCATTACAGCACCGGAGATACGTGCAATTTTTTTAGAATTCCAAAAGACCATGTAATCAGGCGCCGTTGGATCAAATTATTGAGGTAAGTTGAGTAATATAACTCCCTGTATAGTCTATAACAATGTTTATAACTGTACTTTTTAGGAGACGAGAAAAACCAACTAATTCTTCATATGTGTGCAGCTGTCATTTCCCTAATGGAGACAAATCCCTTGGTCTTGTTATATTTGAACACAACAAAGAAAAGCGTTTTACTTTCCAATCACCTCAGAAAAAGAAAGCTGTTAGTCGAGCGAAGCCTGGTGTACCTAGCAGTGTTCAGGAACAGGACGGGTAAGGCTCAATAAGATAACGTTAGACTCATTTGTTGGCTTCTAAACCTTTTTGGACTTGTTTGATATTTCAAAAATGTATGTTAGGCATCGCTCGAAATCTTTTAATTTGATGAACACCACACGAACGCGTGTGAGTTAAAGTTTGTTTGGAGTCACTGGTTATAAGCCTCCTTCTTCATGACGTCACACTAATAGCCCGAATAGAATTCAACTGGGATAAAATAGGCCCCACCCACTTCGCCTCGCTTTAAAGAATTTTGAGGCCTCTCCAATTTACTATTCCTTCCTCCATAGGACTTCTTGTATTTGTTAGGCTAAGGTTTTCGAACGATTTCGTTCAAAATAAAACAATCCAAGGCAGACGTTGGTTTTTGGTTTGTTCTTTTATTTTTGGCCATTGGTATACGTGTAGAGAAAATGCCGTAGGATACACGAACGGAAACAGTTCATTCCTAAGCTCTTACGATTGTGCCGCCACTCATCGTACTCGTTCGGAATGAGCAATTTTCCGCTCTCGTATCTTATATACTTACTAAAATGCAATCTCCCCTTGAGGGGAATCTAATATACTATTCTGTGAGGTTACAGAATATAATTATTACAGAAAACTCCACTCACAAAGAGCGAGGAAATGAAAAGACGATTTTTTTTTTTTTTTTTGTGGTCTTCAAGAGAAAAAGTAGGCATTTGAAAAATTGTTTGACATTCTGTCGTAACTGATTTTGTCGAACTAGTTAGGTTACCTGATTTATAACCTGCCGAAAAAGTTAAGAATAATGAAACATTGGGAATTAGAACAAAAGTACGGGTGAGCTTGTGTGGGACGGGGGGGAAGTTGGCGATTCCAAACTTGGGCTTGGAAAATGGTTGAGTGCAAACTTGCCAACAAGTAAAACTGATGTACGAGTAAAAACTAATTTCATTTTATCATTTCTCTCTCCTATAAATGAATTTGTTCGAATTACGTGTAAGACACAAGTATTCTGAAGAACATGATTACAGTTCGCGAAATTGGCCAAGAGCAAGGGAAATAATTTAGGTTGGAAAGGTATGAAAGCTGAAGCATTCACACGCATTGACAACTTTCATAAGGCTTGGTAATTTATATTTATACAGAGTACATAGTTGTTACTCCTTAAATAGGTATACATAACTTTTCTTGAACAGGAAGAAACAATTGAAAGACAAGAAAACGGTGGATTCAAGTGGATATAGCCCCTTCACCTCAGCTAATTAATCCCCTCAAGCCGGACATTCTCAAGACCACCTCCTCCCTTAATAAATTTACAGCCTTGTTCTATACCATCAGCTCCTCCAGAATCAAATTTACAGTTCCTTAAGCTATTTATTTACTGTATTCCAGTTTCAGCCTGCACCATTAAGCATTCTGGGTTTGCCTTGAATGGTCTCATTCTCGAACTGTAAGAGCCGAAGGAAGAAGGAACCGACTGCCTTCCCTTCCACTCTATTTTTGCTCATGCTTGTTCTTCCCGCTCCTTCGCTCTTTCTCACCAGTCGTCATCCGCGTCGCGTCGGCACCCCATCCTCCAGCCTATAGCCGTGATTAATATCAGCTGTCGATTTTTTTTTTTTTTTTTGCAAGTCAAAACACGTTGTATTTTACCCTCCTCGACACACTTCCTCACGAAACTTCTCCGTTAAATCGCGTTCGAACCTCCATTATGCCTAAATCAGGTACATGAGGAACCTCACTATCGACTTCACCATTTGTTTTGAATAAACTGCAAGTTTTCAGAGCAAGTCGCTATTCTATGGTCTTCTGGTAAAAACAGGGAAAAAACAATGTGCAGACGGAGAATGGAAGTTAGTATGGTCTGCCCTTTAGAAGGTTCAACCTATAAACATCCCAACGAATTTTTCGGGTTCATAAAGTATACGAGTGTACCGTATCTCAGAAAATACGAGGATAAAAAACAAGGGAGAAAACATTTTGGAACATTATTAATTAGCTACATTCCTCGAAAAGACGTTCCTTTGCGCTTTCCAACGATAGGGACCAACATACGTATTGTATTCATGATTGCGGAAAGAAAAAGTTAATTAATAAAGAATTGAATATGTAAATAAAAGCGTTGGGGTTGTTTATTTAGACTTGGAGTAATTCTATAAAATTGTAATAACGAAAACCCTAAAAAATGAACTTTTCAGGACCAACTCACATCCTACCTTACTACCTCCTTACTAACCTAGCACATCGGCATCCTGCTTTTTGGAATTTTTGGCTAGTCTATTTAGTTTTATTTAAATGTTATTACTGAAAGTAAACGTACTCTGTATTATGTAATAATGGAACAAAAGTATTTCTGACCTTCGCAGAAGTTTAAAATTGAACTAATTGAGCCTCATTTAATATTCGCTTTATTAGATAGTCAAAAGCCAAGACAAGGGGATAATAAACCACGGATTTCCCATTCAGACAAGTTCTTTGTCCTTTATTTGACAGGATCTTTTAAGGTTATCCTCATTAGTGCCGGAGCGGAAATCTGGCTTAGGAAAAAGGGAAACACTTTCAAAAATTTAAGCTGACTATGCAATTATTCCAAATTTATCGAGGAAAATTTTCATCCTTTGTTTTTTTGTGAAGAGGTGAAGTAAAAAAAAAGAACGATGAGGGGGGGGGGAGGGAAAAACACAACTCGAGGGAAAGTAAGATATCATAGCTCATGTAAATTCTTCGCCTCGCGATCAAACAACACTCGTACGCTATTTTAAATCTTCCGCACTTGTTATGAAATATACCACTTCGTACAATGCGCTTTTCTGGTTAGAAAAAAAGTAAACTAACCTAAAGGTGGGTTTACACTATGCGAGTTTTCCTCGCGAGGAATACCTCGCGATACTTAGACTCGCCCTACCAAAACTAAGTGCGAGTTTCCTCGCCCAGCAGAGTGAGCCGGCAGTTTGAGCGAGGCTGCAATATGGCGTCTATCGTTCCATCGCACGGGTCCATGAATCCCATTGCAGCGTCTGCTTTCGCATTATTAGTGATAAACCGGCTAACGAGCGGACAAAATAGAAATAATAAACGTACGCGCCGTTGGTGGAGTAAGGAGATTTTCCGGCGACGCCACCAATATGGAAATCAACTTTTACGCGAGTTAGCGACGGATTCGGTGGAAGATACAGTCAAAAACTTCCTTAGGTTGACTACGGAAGACTTTGAGTATCTGGTACGAGCCATCAGTCCTCAAGTCGAAAGAATGGACACTCATTTGAGAGAGGCCATATCAGTAAAAGAGAGCCACTGACTTCAATGCACCCAATTCGAAATATTCCTCGAAGAGCGACGGACAGAGCCAAAAGTATTCGCTCACATTTGGCGGACCACTTCATATTGAACGACCCCTTACCATGGCAAAGCAGTTATTAAGAATATTTTGTACTTACTTCTGCACTGATCGTGTCCATTGAAGCCCGTGGTGTGTCCCTGTCCCTCAGAAATTCTAAATGATGGAAAGCAAACCATTTGGATTGGTAGATTTCCTCAGTCCCTGATATTGAAAGTTAGTTGGAATACATGGCAGCGTTTAATTTATAATTTTAGTGTCCAAAATGTCCAAAAACAATTGCTCAATAAATTTTTCAACTCAATATTAATATAAATTTTTACGCCGTTAGGCATCTCTGCTCAAATATACTTTTCCGAATGTACAAAATAATAAGCAATATAGGGCGGATAGACAATGTAACTTATCTTCAGTGAAATGATGGAAAATTGTTTACTTGTTGAAAATTGTTTAACTTATCTTTTTTTTTTATTCCTTGTGACCCCCCCCCCCCTTAAAATAAGTGATGTGGTTTCATAATGGTGTAAAATTCTCCAAATTCAAAAACATAGTTACGTAGTGAAGTAAAGCCACGAGGAAGTGAATCTACTTATTGTGAATCACCTTTTTTGTACCATCTAGAAAGTTCTCGAGCAATCGCTTATTCGCCACTTCTTTCTTTGAAACAAGAATAATTATTATTCACTTACCGGATCCGGTCACCAAGCTCTTTTTCTCCTTCGACCGCTCGCTCCTGTATGTACCCAATAGGGTTTTCATTTTTTGTTTTAATTGGGCAATTGGGGTACCCATCTTTCTTTCGATCGACTTCCACGCATCTTCTTTCTTCCTCTTGTTGTGGTATCCCTCGTCCTTCGGGTCCCACAAAACACTACATAATTTATATTCGTTTATTAATGATACCGATTGTTCTTGGTTCATCTTATTGCCTCGCGAGTACGAAAAAGACTGAAAAGTCTTGTAGATCGGAGAACCGTGGACTTTGAGACGAGTTACAAATTTCCGGCTTGTATTGTAATGAGGAAGTTGCACATTTTCCAAAAATATTTTTTCTGGTAGGTCACACCATTACCTTTTGATAGATACGAATTTAAACAATTAAATTCAATTATAACTATTTTTTTAATTATTTAAAGTAGCAATATTTGACTTCCCGCCAAAAAAGGGTGTGACGTAATTTAGTTTTTTTTGTCCGTGTCTAATGCATTCTCTATCTCTCTCACAAAAAACTGCATTTTTTTAAATCATGAGGTTTTCTTATGTTAGTGAGTTGCCAGGCAACCATCGCGATGGTTTCGTTGAATTCATTCCCTAAAAAAAAGCCCGGTCCTGTGCAAGCAAGCCAGCCGCCTCTCCAAAGGGCAAAGTAACTCAAAAGTGTGAGGTGTGAGCTTCGCCGTCCATGGGGGGATCTCAGCGGCCAATATTCCTGAGGCTGCCCCATGCAATACTGAAGATGGGGCCTAGTTACACCTGATTTTGGGTCGTCGTGTGTTCGACAGGCAGGCGGCGAAAAGAAGCTGACCACTCGAAAGAAAAGTTTTAGACACAGTTTCTAGGTACTTTTAGGTTCTTTGAGACAAGTCGTTCATACATGATATTGTGGCCAAATCTCTTATATCTTGGAAGCGTCCTATTTTCAAGTTCATTATTAAATAGTTTGAGTAGGTATTATATTTTTGGTGTAATATACAAATCGGGTCATTTCAAACTCTCTGGTTCCACTTTCACTCACGGCAAAATGATCTTGCTAATACACACACACAAAGTTCTTCTGTGTATTATCAACGGTTTCAGAGTTTCAGTTCGTCTCCTCGGATGATTCGAATCCACTCCGTTCTTCGTGTTTTTTTTTTTTTTTTGATAAACTCACAAAAATTGTATTCGGCGTCTTGCGGTTCCTTACGAGGGCAAACTGGAAACTGCAGTATTTTTCAAATATCTGGACTATTCTCGTATTTGAAATTGAAATTAGCTGTCAGGCTGTCACCCAACATTATTCATAAACAAATAAAAAAATCAAGGATCAGCAACAATAACATACAAGTTATGTCTGTCAAACCTCTTAATCAGCTATAAAAAATAAACATTGCATTTCCCCACGCGCGCTTTTCCAGGAATTGTTTACAAGTGAAGCCGAGATCTTTCTTCCCCCCCTCCCCCCGTTTTATACTAGATTATTCTAGATCTTTTTGCTATTGTATATAAAGGCTTAGACTTAAGAAGAGTGAGTCAGTAAGTCATTGACAGTCAGTCAGTCATTATTAATATTAGCAGTGTACCGCGGAGTCCAGAGCAAGTTTTAGTTAAGTGTTTGTGTTGCTGTGAACATTGTGTTCAGTCTCGTAGAACATTGTGTTCCGAATTCGAGAAATAAAGTTTTTAAAAACTAAAATTGTCGTCGTCGTGACGTAATCGGCGCAGTCGATAGGACGTCTCCACGAAACATTGAGCTTCGGATCGTTTCAACGATTTTAGGAGCCGCATACAAAATCACTCGACGGCATTTTCGTCTCGAAGCGATATCCTAGCAACAACAATTGGCACGGAATAACTGAGCTTGACTCATGTTTGGATTCTTACTGTGAGTACAACAATTCATCTGCCAAAAATGTCTCAACAACAAAGTCAACAACGACCACAACAACAAGTTCCACCACTTTCTCTCACTCCCGAGCAACTCGCTTATCTCTATTGCCAATTAAGAACGCTCGAACCACCAAGTTTGAAGAAATGTCACTTGGACATGCTTCCGGAATTTCCTCCTGCACCGGAACTCCTGCAACATTTCATAGACACTGCAGAACATTTAATTTTAACTTTCTCGAGCCCCGAAGAATCAGACAACTTCCAAAATTATTATCTTCTAAATTGCATAATCGCAAAAATAAAAGAGCCCGCCTCTCGTTATATTCATTCACGCCCCATCTCTTCTTGGGCCGACGTAAAGGACGCCTTACTCGCAAACTACAGTGACAAACGAGCTGATATCCACACTCTTTTAATTGAACTATCTTCTTACAAACAAAATTCAGATTCCGCTTTTCAATTCCTAGAAAAAATTCAAAAAATGCTATTCAATATCATTGCCCAAATTAAAAACCATTCAGATAATTGTCCAAAAGAGCTTGTCCCTTTCATGGAGAAACATGCATTGCGATGCCTTTTAAACGGCTTAAACGAAAATATCGGGCCTTTATTAAAGACAAAAGCACCCAAAGATTTAAACGAAGCATTAAGCATACTAACAAACGATTTCCAATTCCAAGCCCAAAGACCCAATCATTTCCCAAGAAAACCGTTCCCCCAAAACCAAAGTTTTAGAAACCAGAATTCCTTTTCCCAAAATAAAAATTTCCAGCTACAACATCCTCCTAACCAAAATAAAAGGTTCAGTCCTAATAATCAACAATATCAACGGTACAACAACCCATACAATTTTCCCCGACAAAATTATCAGAACCAAAGGTCACAACAAATTAAAACACCACCTCAACAGAGTACACAACAAAATGTCTACACCCCGACTCCAATGAGTTACCAAACAATTTTAAACCATGAGTGACCCAAAATACGGAGAAAAATTGCACACCAAACCAATCTTTTGATAATAAGAACCAAGACCATTACAGAATGACAGAAAAGCCTTTTTTAGGAGATGGCCCCATACCCCCCGGGCAATTGACTTGATGCATCTTGAAAAATCACAACAGCTCCCGTACATTACTTCCCCTTTAGGCTTAAGAATTTTTGATTGATACGGGGAGCTCAAACAGTTTCATAAACCCCTCTATTGCAGAGGAAATTTTCAAAGAAAAAATCAAAAAAGATAATTTTTCAGTTAGAACAGCTCATGGAGAGAGCACAGTTCAAGTAGCCTCATACTAAATAGTAATGAGTTTTTTTGGAAAAACAAAAGTCCCTTGCAAGCTTTTTATATTTAATTTCCATAAATCTTTTGATATTCTCTTGGGCTTAGATTCCCTTCAAAAGTTGAATGCCACCCTAGACTTGGGGGCTAATATGCTGAAATTGGGTAGAATTAATGTTCCCTTAAAAATGTATTCTATTCCCCAAATAGAAGGATTGATAACTATTGACGGTCGTTCAGCGAAACAAATCGAGCTACAACTTTCTGCCGTAAGAGACGGAGAAGCTCTAATTCATTATACAAAGTTTGGAGAAATTGAAATTCCCGAATGTATTGTTTCAGTAAATGATGGAAGAGCATATTGCCTTGCCATCAATACAGGCACCTCAGATAAAACAATTTATGTGAAGAGGCCTTTAAATGAAAGTGAGGCCGAACCTTTCTACATTGCGCAGAATGGTTACGGTATCTCATACTCAAAAGAACCAGGGTGCATTGCGCAAACTGAGTTCCATAATTATCAAACGAAAAATATCTCACATTCAAGAGAACCAGGTTGCATTGCGCAAACTGAGTCCTCCGATTTTCAATGGAAAAATAAAAAAGGGATTTCATTCAAAAAAATAAAGGATACGAATAAATTAACGAAATTAATGGAACAAATGAGGCTTGAACACTTAAACGATGAAGAAAAATCAGAATTGAAGAAATTAGTAAGCGAATACTCCGATATTTTGTACGATGAAAATGAAATATTAAGTTCTACTTCAGGTGTAAAACATGTTATAAGAACAACAGACGAAATACCAGTGTACACGAAATCATATAGATATCCTGAAATTTATCGAACGGAAGTTCAAAATCAAATTCAAAAATTATTAGATAATGAAATCATACAACCTTCAAACTCTCCTTACAACGCCCCTTTATGGATTGTAACAAAGAAGAAGGATGCATCGGGCAAACAAAAATTTAGGTTAGTTATTGATTATAGAAAATTGAACGAGAAAACAATAGATGATAAATACGATCTACCCAACATAGAAGACATTTTGACGAAATTAGGCAAATGTAATTATTTCACTACAATCGATCTAGTTTCCGGTTTTCATCAGGTAGAAATGGAACAATCCAGCATTCAAAAAACAGCGTTTAGCACGGAAAATGGGAAATGGGAGTTCCGGAAAATGCCATTTGGCTTGAAAAATGCACCATCTACTTTTCAAAGATTGATGGACAATTGTCTCCGTGGCTTACAAAATGAAATTTGTGCTTGTTTTATGGATGATATCATAGTTTTTAGTGCTAGTTTCAAGAACACATAATTCGTCTCAAGCAAATATTTGAACGTCTAAGACAAGCGAACCTCAAAATTCAGTTAGACAAAACCGAATTTTTACGTAAAGAATTAAATTATTTAGGTCACTTGATAACTTCCGAAGGCATTAAGCCGAACCCAGAAAAATTTGAAGCCATAACTAAATATCCGATACCCAAGACAAGTAAAGAACTAAAAGGATTTCTCGGTCTCTTAAGCTACTATCACAGATTCATTAAAGATTTAGCGAAAATATCCAAATCATTAACTCAAAGATTGAAAAAAGGCGAAAAAATTAATATTAACGACCCCGATTATTTAGAAAGTTTTGAAATATGCTAAAAACTATTAAGCAATGACCCTGTACTTAAATATCCAGACTTCAAGAAGCCCTTTATCTTAACTACTGATGCTTCAGGCGTTTCATTGGGAGCAATCTTATCACAAACATTTCAAGGCGAAGAACACCCCGTTTCTTACGCCAGTAGAACATTAAATGAAACTGAGAGAAAACTTTCTACCATAGAAAGAGAGTTATTAGCAATTGTGTGGGCTACAAAACATTTTAGACCCTACTTGTATGGCAGAAAATTCACTCTCATTACAGATCACAAACCCCTATTATGGCTTCATTCACTTAAAGAACCAAATTCAAAATTATTTCGCTGGAAGTTAAAACTAGAAGAATTCGATTTTGATTTAAAATACAAAAAAGGAAAAACTAACACGAATGCTGATGCACTATCCCGTGTGGAAATTAATGCCCTAACCAAAATTGAACCAGCAGAATCATTAAATCGAGGCAGGAAACAACGAAGCGACAAACAATTGATAAAGCCAATGAAAAACGTGAATATTTACCAGAAATTCCTAAACAAGTATATGTCGAAACTAAGCAGATTCAAGACAAATCAAAAATCAAATACCATCCGGAAACTATAACTTCAATTGACAAAGAATTAAAAACCGCTCAAATTTCTCCTCGACATCATAATACACGTCAAAAAATCCACGCATCAAACATTAAAAGACCAAGGAAACTCGATAAACCCACCATTGAAAAACAATTACAAAATTGTCAAGACGAAAGTCTCCCGCAAAATGAAACCATCAAGACCGGATTCAATCTTGTTCTGACACGGCAAGACTTTCTCACTTTAAAAGATAATAATTGGTTAAATGATGGAATTATTAATTATTATTTAGAACTAATCAACAATAGAAGCCAAAATCACCCGAATTCACCAAAAACGTATGCATTCAGTACATTCTTTTATATTTCTTACTCCCAAGGCTACAAACGAGTTGAACGTTACACGAAAAGAAGAAACATTTTCGATTATGATGTGTTATTATTCCCAATTTTCATCCATTCTCATTGGCGTTTAGTTAAAGTTAAAGTCGAAGAAAAAGAAATAATATATTATGACTCCCTTCTTGTCGAAGGCAAAGATATTTTGAATACTATTTTGTCATATTTAAAGGATGAAGCGAAAGCTAAATTATACGTAACCCTAGATGAAAATGATTGGACATTAATATCAGACAAACTCATTCCCCAACAGAAAAATTCCCATGACTGTGGTATATTCCTTTGCCTATTTGCTGAATACTCATCTAGAGACGTACTTTTTGACTTCAAACAAGAGGACATACCAAACATCCGAAAACAAATCGCTATTGACATACTTAATGACGAAATACATGAAACATCCTCACTCTCCTCCACAACACATTAAATTTGATCCTTATCACTATCCAAGACATCGAAAATTCCCTTACATTCTGTAAACTCGGTATCATGCATCCTAGTATAATCCCTTTCGATGATTTACGCCAAATCTTGAATAACCTAATAAGTCAATACCCACCTGGAAGTATTAAACAATTCGAAACAGTTTTATATTACGAATATAATATGAAAATAACGTGCTCCATTGAAAGTGACAACCTCCTATTTTTGTTATACGTACCTATTTTTAATAATACCGCTTATGATTTGTATAGTTTTCATCCAGTACCTATAAAAACTTACTAATACTTTAGGCTATATTGCAATTGTACCCCGATCAAAATGGGCAATCGTAGACGATAAGTTGAACATTTTATACTCTTTTAATTCCCCTTGTTACGAATCAAACTCAAACTTCTATTGTTTAGTTAAGCCTATTTGGAATATAAGTCCACAATGTGAACAACATATCCTTAAAAATAATGATGTAGGAAAATGTAAATACGTTAAATTAGTTCTTAATCGTCCTTATTTTGATAATATCGTAACGACTAATCAATTAATTCTTGTATTACCAGTGTTAACACAGCTTGAATTTCGTAATTCTAAACAGACGAAACTTATTCAATTAAGTGGATCTTTTCTTGTAAAACCATTTCACGATGAAATATTTTTAAATAATGTATTACTTATTAGTTATAGAATTTCCTCTGGACGTCCTCGTATACCATATATTGAGCATTCTCAGATACAGAAATCAACTATTTCCATTAATCATGTACGAATTCAAGACTTTGAGTCAATACCATCAGTATTTCCTATATGACAACCAACGTTAGATCATCCTATCGTACCCTTGCAAAACTATGATTATATTCATTCGCTTATAAGCCCCTTGTACTTTGTTTTAATAATTTTCTTCATTGCTATTGTATCGAGACTCTTAATCGAAAATATCGAAATATGTTCCATACACAGCTAGTAAACCCAGAGTCAAATATTGAAACAGCACCTCAAAATATTCCTTCGACTTTTATTGTAACCCCAGATTCTTCGCAAACAACGCGTTCAGTTTTTCAACTTCCGCTTAATGTTCGCTCTTAAGGTGGGAGGAGTTATGTCTGTCAAACCTCTTAATCAGCTATAAAAAATAAACATTGCATTTCCCCACGCGCGCTTTTCCAGGAATTGTTTACAAGTGAAGCCGAGATCTTTCTTCCCCCCCTCCCCCCGTTTTATACTAGATTATTCTAGATCTTTTTGCTATTGTATATAAAGGCTTAGACTAAGAAGAGTGAGTCAGTAAGTCATTGACAGTCAGTCAGTCATTATTAATACTAGCAGTGTACCGCAGAGTCCAGAGCAAGTTTTAGTTAAGTGTTTGTGTTGCTGTGAACATTGTGTTCAGTCTCGTAGAACATTGTGTTCCGAATTCGAGAAATAAAGTTTTTAAAAACTAAAATTGTCGTCGTCGTGACTTAATTTACATGTAGGGAAATCAGTGAATGCCCGCATTGAAGCCAAAGACTAAATTATGTCATGACAGGAAAGGGGGAGAGTCAAGGGGGCCAAATACTTGCAATATTTCTTAAAATTTCAGCAAAAGATTTTCTGAGGAACGGAGCAATTCTCCGCAAATTCCGACCCATGCAACTTCCTCATTTTGAAGACAAGTACATTTGAAGCTTGGAATCAAACATATTTTTGTCTTCTCTTCTTTTCACAGCCCGGTTAGCAATGAGGAAGTAACACATTTTCCAAAACCATGCCGTCATGATAGCTTGGTTACCAAAACTCATGAAAACACGATCCGTTCAAATAAAATCAGGCCCTATGTTTTTTTATTAATTTTTAAAACTATTGGGTTGCGGGACCCATTTGAAATAGGCTAGATAGACTGATGACGCAATAACAGCCTTCGCATAAACTTCACAATGGCTTCCCACAAATCAAACAATAGGACTTTGTAGAAAGGGGATGGTCAAGAAGGGGGAACACATGATAACAGCCGCTGATGCGGAGGGTTGGGAGGGGTCACGACCCTTTAGTTACGTCACGAGTCACAGACCGGCCGTTTAAGGTAACAAAAAAAATTGGCAAGTTTTATTATTTCGCTATAAATCGAAATCAATCATTTACGCACTAATATTCAATTCCTGGTCATATTTAGTCATTTTCTTTAGAAAAAAAATGTCTCCAGCGATTTTTATTTTTTATGTTACTTCCTCATTGAATAATACTGTATAGTCTGTTCATTCAGGGATGGACTCTCGCCCGCCCTGTGGAATGAGCTTCTCCTTTGCCCCTTATCCCAAAGCTGGCTCCACACATGCGGTATTTGCCAAATAACGAGCAAAATATTTTCAGTTGATCGGTTTTCTAGGCAATGCTAGAAATTGATTAACATTTTGCTCGTTATTTGGCAAACAACGCATGTGTCGAGCCGGCTCAAAAATAACGCACCGGGAATAATTTTAAAACAAATGATCACTAGTTCCGTTCGTTGTCAGTCCCGGACTACTCCGAGAAGAACGAGATTTTGTAATCTCACGGGTTATCATGTGGAATAACCAACGATATATAAACCTGGATTGCTCACAGAAGACTGGAGGGGCGTGAAGGGGGCAGGTCGTCCCCTGATAAACAAACACCCTGTCCCTCTCCTTGTGTAGTTTTGGCAACACAACTCTTCCCGTATTTACTTTGAAACTCCACCCCTCTCATCCACTTTAAGCTCCACCCGGAGCTTATTTGATGGCCATTCTTTATCAGCAGTGATGAGCAATCCAGTTCTTTTATACATCGTTGGGAATAATAGGGAAAAATAATTAAAGGTTAGTACTTTCAGTGCTGCTAGTGTAGCTCCGGACTACAAACGAACGGAGCTGCTGAGTAGCGCCTATACGTAACCATAGCGACCGTAGTAAAAGTTTTTTTGTTGAGTTCTTTAAATATTTTTGGTGGGAGGGAACAAATCGAACTATCGAAATGAAGCAACGCGTTCGAGAGTTCATCACAAAGTGGACGTACTATAATAATATATTGTACGACTTGCTTCGGTTTAAACTCGTCAGAAAACATATCCTATTAAGGTTGACATTGGCGCGGCTCCAAGGACTCGCTAGACAAGCGAATAAATATCAAATATAAACAATACCAATAAATAGACAAAATAAATAACTATAGAAAAATTAGTTGAGAATAGCAACTATATAACCAACGCTAGAAACATTTCGACGGTTCCATGTCCCTTTCTTGAATGTTACAATAGTGGGGAAGCAGAACTGTGGGAAATGGGATGTATAGGGGCTTGTTTTGAATGGAGGGGGATGTGGGCTAGTTTACCGCACTAATTTTCGTGGTTTGGAGTCGTTTAGAATCGTCAGGCAATGCCTTCTATTTGATCTTTCCCCTTTAGCTCGTAATTAAAGACACGAAACAACGTTTCAGATATTATCACTTCTAATTATTGCCATTTCTAAATTTATTGTCATATCTTCGTCGTTTTCAAACGGCGGAAATAACACGTCGGCTAATGAAAAGAATCAACGAGCGCAGCACGCTGGACAGAAAAAATTGACACTCACGCATCAATTTGAATTACTTTTTACTCGATGATTATTTAGCATTGAATGAAAGATAAAACGCCTTTCGTATAAGCCCTGTGTAGTGTCTGCATGCCTATACTTAACCTGATTAATGACAACAATTCCTCCTCCCACCGCGACGAGGGGATCGTCATCCACAAAACTTTATCGACACCGGTGAGCAATCTAAAACTTGTAGGTCCAGTTTAAAAAAATAATAACTGCAAGAAAATATGGCAAGTAGAACAGGCGACCTATTCAGTAAAATTTAGCGCCGGAGCTATCCACCCACCCCCTCCGAATTGGAACATATGTTTTTAGACAAGACGGGAGATAGCACCGAACTTAAACTTAGCGCCGGCTAAGTAGCCCCCCCCCCTATCTGCAATGGCAACAAAAAGCCAAAAATCATCAAAACATTAAACTTTTTTCAAGGTAATAATATAATTTTTCAAACACCTTTCAAGTTTTAAGGCACGTAGTCTCACCTAAATGCGAGATTGACGCATACGAATGAACTTTTTGCACCATTTGACGCCGAAAGGTTGAAAAAAGTGTTTTTCACACTCATGCTGTCATACAGTAGGTCTATCGTTCATGGGATACATGCATTACATGAAAATGAAAACCTGGCCATTTATTGGTATGAGAACAAATCTGGCCTTTGTTTTGAGAAAAAAAATCTTTATCAGGCATGATCTCCCCGTACCGAAATGCCCTTTTTTTAGTCATAACTTCAAAACACGTGGTTCCAGTTTTTTTTTTTTTTTTTTTTTTTTGAATCCTCGTGCAATTTCCTTGCAAAATTACTGCAGCGCTGCCGAAAAAATGCAACTTTTTTGTAGTCAAAATCGTCGTTTTTAGCACAATTTGGCTAGAACCACAAAATGAATCAACAACAACAAAAATGTGGAACTTGCACATTTTTCAAGCACTAGTGGTTCCTGAAGAGGGCTCTTCAACAAGACAATTGCTCACATTAAACATTGAAATCAATCAAGGGTTATTTTAAAGCAAATTTTTAAAATTTTCAAGTGGGGGTTTCATGACGTCAAAGGGCAGTTAATGAAATGGATGGTTTTGGGAAGAGGGGGGAAGGTGTGTTTTCTGACGGTCAATTTTTCTTGTTATTTGTAAACAAAACATTTTAGAGTTCCCTCAAATGCTTCAAAACTGCACATTGACGTCATTTCCCCTCTTTCCATCCCCTCCTAAAGAACTTTGAAAGTTATTTAAAAATCACCAGACGCACCAATCGGGCTGCAACTACCGTTGATATCCTTCTGTCCATGTGCCAATTCACCGTTGTGCTTTTCTCCCAAATCGGGCATTCATGCTTGTGAAATAATTCTCGGGGAAGCCAATTTAGCAAAGTTGGACCGTTGAAGAGTCAATTTTGTGAAGTTGAGTTTTTGAATAGCCTTATCAGCGAAATTTGTATTTTCATGGCCCAAATTCAAGCCAAAACCAAATTATCGAAATAGTTTTCATCGTTCAAAACTGTCAATTTCGTAATTGAAACTCTGTCAATGTCTTCGTGCAAACTGCAAACCGTCAATTTCGCTCTAGAAACAGTCAATTTCTTATTTACAAAACGTCCATTTTGTCGTTGGAACGGTCAATTTCGTCGCTTAAACTGCCTAGGGTTTGATCGTAGAAACTCAATTTTGTCGCTGAATCTGTCAATTTAGTCGTTTGAAATACTGCTAATGTTTTCTTGGAAACTGACAATTTCGCAGTTAAAAGTATCAATGTCGTCCTAGATACTGTCAATTTCGTTCTGGAAACTGTCAATAAGAAATGGACGATTTCTTATGGGAAACTGCCAATTTCGTCTTAAAAACGGGCAATTTCATCGTCCAAACCTGTCAATTTTTATATTAAACTGTCAATTTTGGCATATAAACTCATTAACTCATTTCTTTCGTTCAAATCTGTAAGTTTCGTATGGAAACTGCCAATTTCACCGTTGAAACTGTCGATTTTGTCGTTGAAACGGTCAATGTTGAGTGAGAAATTTTTTTCGTCCTATAAACTGTAAAATTTATTTTAGACGCTGTAATTTCGTATTGGTCAGGATGGGGACAGTATAGGACACATTATGTCCGATTCCGTGTCAAGACTTTGTTAGCAAAAATAGCATGAATAACATGATAAGTTAAATAAAGAACCGGGAATACCCCTAATATTGAGGCAAAGCTCAACTAATAACCAGGCACCGATTATAAAATGATATTGTACTATGCTATTTACGAAATTGGTCTTGAGTGCTTCATGAACTGAGTGGACATTGAATCTCTCGGTAGGCATTTTCTTCTCTGCATTCTCAAAATAATTCCTATTGTATCGGTAGTGACTCATGCTGTGAACATTCTCGAGTAATGTTGATTCTACGTGATAGTCATGTGAATGGTTTAAGACGAAAATATAGCGTCTAGATCTAGATATTTAAGGAGTACATTATATTGAAATTTGAAGAACGACTTCTTTCATCCCATTGTCAAAGCTTGCACTTGGGTTGGAAATTCCCCTTGGAACGCTTAGCTATTGCGTCCTTCTGCGAAAGCTCTGAACAGTACAGTCACGCACGTCGAAGCTATTTTCTCGTATAAACAGGTGTAATCACATTCCTTGTTTCTCGAACAGCGAACTAAGCTTTTCTCCACGAAACAACATCGCGTTTCTACTGCTAATGAATCTCTCAAAATGTTTCTTACATTAAAAAAAAAAAAAAAAAAAAAAAAAAAAAAAAAAAAATCGATTGAGTCGTTACCGTGGGCTGAACCTGCTACCACCTCTGTTCCACCATCACCCCGTCATTTTATTCGTTAAACTAATTTGGAAACAGACAAGATTGTCTAATGATAAAACTCGGCGCGGCGTGAAGAATCTTTGAAACAAAGTTGTCTGTTCCTCTCTTTCAGTTTGTAAAAAGTCGTATAAAAATATTGCGTGTCGGTCGTGATGGAGAAATAGCGTTATTTTTCATAGGAAGTTTCATGTCAGCAATTGATAAATCTCGGCTGTAATGTAATTGAGGCTTGAACTTGAAAAACGTAATTTAAATATCATTTAGTATCACTGTGGGTTCGGATTGTTCGATGGGCATTTTGCCTATACAATTATAGAGTAAAACCGTGCTCGACGTGCCCGTTTGGGACGTCTAAATCTGAGGTGATTGCGCAGCCAGCTCCGTGATTCTCTCATTACAACACCAAATATGTATGCGATTCCAAAAATAAACTTGTTTTTCCAATTTTGCAATTTTGTTACAGTTTTCGAAAAATTGCCCATCGCAACAATTGGGGGAAGTACGCGGGAGTTTTGTTTGGCTCACAAGGCGAAGGCAGCGTTTGAGCCAAAAAAAAAATGAGACTGGCATAAATCCACTCCCTCGCGAGTTGTGTACAATATTTTTCGCGTGACTTTTCGCCCTATTCTTATTTGACGAACCGTCGAATAAAAAGGGAATCACACGATTTTCTCTCTAACGCGCCCCAACAATTTCATCGTCAAAGAAGTTCACTGAAATTATTCTCCAAATTATTGTTATTTACCTACTCCTTAAAAATAAAAAACACACATTATAAAAAAAGAGCAAATTAATTACCGCAATTAGTAGGTCGTGCAACTTGTCAGCCGTCCTATATGTATAATGTGTATATAATATGCACACACGTAAGTACGTCTTCTTTGTATATAAGTGCACGTAAGTACGAATATTTTTCTTCCCGTTCATTCCAGTGATCAAAAATAGGTACGTTCCAAACGTGGGTTATTGAAATCATATAGCTATGGCGGGACCAGGCGGGACTCAAAGAGTGAAACAAAAATAAATCCCAAAAGCCCCCTTGCGTTTGGAATTAATGTGGACTTCGTATTTTGTATTAGAAAGAGGATTGACCTTTTCAAACATGTACCGATGACACGAAAAACATCGTACATCACTCGTATTGTTTAGGTAAATATGGCTTTACCTTCTCGTTTTTAATTAGAGAACTGCCTTGTCTGTCAAACAAAAGACTCGGAAGTGAAGCACTAATAGTACTTGAAATGTAATATGTAATTATATTGAATTAATAAAAGTCATATAGAATAATTTTAGCTTATCCTGGCTATAACGCGTTTTTATCGCTCCGCGCAAGGGTGTTATTAAAGCAATTTTACTTTGTTATAAGAAACATAAGGGTTGGAGTGCGGCTAATAGTTAACGTTGAAGATCACCAAGTTTCCTGGGATTGACAAAAGGACTGCTAAGTAATCAATGCCACGCAATCCTCGATTAATCACAAAAATACAATGAGAGACAGCCTCCTGCGCTCAATTAATTGCTCGTGCTCCTGTGAAATTGGCAGTCGTAAATTTCTGGCAGACTCCCTCTATATACACCCCTGGTACCCGTGTGTTGTCAATGGGATTAAAGAGGGCTAAGTGAAAAGGGAATGCATGAGACGAATGATAAAGAGGCGATCAGAGTGGAATGCCCGTCCCGGTTGCGCCATTTCGAAGAGCGTCACACCGATAAAGTTCCAGTCGAAATGTCCAATTCAATACATATTATGAATTTCATTTGGGGGGTGCTTGAACGAGCGTGGATTTTGACTTCTCCTGGTTTTGAATTGCGCAAATGTGAACGGGCTGTCTTGTCAAGGCATTCCGATTGAGTGAGAAAACGATGAAAAATTCTCTTTTGGAGAAGTAGATGTACAGAAAAAAGTGTATAGTGTGCTTTTAAGTAAGTAGAAGAGATGCAGCCTTAGGGAATTTTCAAGAGAAATGGGTAGCTTTATTTGTCGCTCTGGTTTCTGGTATTGCTTGAGCGCTATTCTGATCTTACTTCACGCTCATAGCGTGAGCAGACGTACGCAACAAACCATTTTCATTTTCTTTCCTTTGCTTACACTCGTCCAAGTCAAGTTTGGCTACTTTTCCTTCCCTTGTGAACCGTCAAACAAGCCCCAGGATTTCTCTTTTCCAACTCCTGGTGGAAGTCCCTTTCACATGGCCGAGCGTAGCATACAAATTTTCCCCTTCGCTTCAAGTAACTCCTGAATTATTTATCGTCTGCTTTTTGCAAGCTTTCTCTTTTTTTTTTTTTAACATACGACTCAGATCGACCGCAGTAAGTGAACTTCCTAAATCGGCTTCTGCGATTACTACCGAAACGCAATTAAAATAGAAATAACAATTTCTTGATCTGTGAAAATAGGATTTTAAATTATTGGGAAATTCATTCTGAGTAAAAAAGTTCAGGCGTTAAAGTGCTGATGGGTTCAATGTTGGAATCTCTTTTTTTTTCTGGAAGAGAGATTTGAAAGGAAGAGTGCTTCGTCTTGTCATGGGTTTGTGAATATTCGGGAGGGGGTTTCCATCACTCGTGGCTCAGAGACTTGAGACGAAGGCACGAGGGACGCATGGTGAAGGGCGACAGAATTGAAGGACGGAATGGAGAATCATTGTTGCGAAACTTTTGTCAGGGGTTTTGTTCAATGGATAAGGGAGAGAGAGGGATTGACGAGAGAACGAGACCCCGTTGTTCCAAGCCTCCGGTTCGGTGGGAAAATAAAGGAGGAAGAGGTGCGTGTGTGTGAAGGGAAGTTGGGGCGGAGGGCAAAGGGATGATTCCCTCGCACTCACTTCAACGCATCGCTCTCCGACTTTCCACTCAACACAGTCCTATCCTACAAAGCGTAAACGAGACGAGACCTCTCACCATAGCGCTCGAAACCCCTTTACCTCCGGCTCTCGGCTCTAATGATGGCATTCGCTAATTCACACTCAGCACCCACGAACTTGGTTAATCAATCATCTAACCGGAATTTAGCTCGAGCGCCATGAAGAGCTCTGTGATTAATGGCGGAATTGAAAAACTGACAATTAACCAAATTTTATTTACTTGTTACCACTCTTCTTAGTCCTTCATTTTATACCCTTCCCTTTCCATTACTATTTACAGCCTCAAATAATTCGGCAAACAATCGTAAAAAGACTCACAAAAGTGGAAAAAAGAGAAATAAAAAAAGGTTAGGCTATTGACAGGCAATTACAGAAAATGGGAAGGGGTTTTAACGCACGCTATTGCCCACTTACCTTTTATTTCCCTTATGCTAATACAAGTGTATAGCTAAACCTGTTTAACGCCGACTTGCTCTTTAAAAAAAGGTACCACTTTTATTAGGCTACAAATACAATTTGTAGGAATCGATCCTTTCATTAGGTTTCTAGTTAAAAGGGGAGGGGGCAGTTTCAGAGCGCCTAAACCAGCTTTCCAAACGTTTAAAAAGAGAATAGTTCAAATAGCGGAGGAAATTAAATGTTGTTCATGATTAATTTAATTCTTATACCACGCTATTTCACCCAGTTCCAGAACGCGGCAGGGAAAAAATTCGTGCCCTATAAAATTCATAATTATAATTTCTTGAAGCGTATAACAAGAAAATTAGGGCCGGTTAACAAAGCTAAATAACCCAATGTTTATCAACCAATCATTTTTGCTCCTGAAGCCGTTTTTATTTTTGGTCTATTGATGGTCGATGAAGCTTTGCCATTCAAGAGGAATCAATTTCAATTAATTATCAGTCATGTCTCTAACAATAACTTACCGAGCGTTGAAGGTCTATGCTCGCGTGTAGTTTCAGTGTAGGGCTGGGCACGGGCAGGGTGGAGTTAAGGCTACTAAACAACTGAGTGAACTCATCGTCCCAACGTCCATTTTGCGTCCATTTTCGTCCATTTTGGTGGAAATGCTGTAGAGAAGGCGAAATTTTCCCCTAGCAGTTCCCCAAAATGTCGGTGTGTCCGCCTGGTTTATAGGTTTTGTATACATATAGCTGGAGTAACTTGGTGTTGTAGTGAGAGGGTGGGATGGAGAAGGATACGAATTAAAATAAATTGAAATGTGATATACTACGGGCCTAGAGCTGAAAAATGCCAACAGCGTGTTAGTACTGTGTAGTGTAGTAACTATACGAGGGTTAGTAGATAATGTAAGCAAAAAATCGTAGCCGTAGGAGCCTACGTTGTAAGTCTTCCCTCCTTGGGGTGCTTTATAGGTGGAACAGTTTCGGCTCTTCGCCATCTTCAGCGTCTGATTTCACAACTGAAACTTTCAGTTATGAAATCGGACGCAACTGAAATTTTCAGTTGTGATTTGTGAAATCAGACGTTAAGATGGCGAACAGCTGAAACCGGTCTGTCGATGACGCATCCCACCCCAACGAGGGAAGACTGACAACGTAGGATCCTACGAATACGTTTTGTTACATGCATTAGGTAACGTATTAGGTAAGCCGTCAACTGGAAGACTGGAACAGTGTTCGGGTGTTCGGCCGTTCACGCCCCAACTGGTCAGAAGAGAGCCTGAAGGCTCTCAGAAAAGTCGAAACACTATCACAGTAAACCAATATGACAGAAACTGCGCAATGCAATGCTGCTGATTTTCAGCTTCTGCAAACCAGCTTGCCTGATGTGTACCTCGGACAGTGTTGGGCAGATAACGGAAAAAATTATCTTAGATAAAGATAAGATAACAATGAGGACACCTTAAAAGATAAGATAAAGATAAGATAAATAAAAAATTATCTTTTATTTTTAGATAAATATTAAGATAACAAAAATAAATTATTCGTTGGCTTTTAGAAGAAGCAAAGTGTCGCGTTACCTGAATTCTCGATTTTCCGCCGTCAGATTCAAATTGCTATGTTAATGGTAATGGAATGAAATAATCACAAATTCACTTAAAATCACAACCCACAGACAAAAACAGGGGAATAGACAAATAGCCCAGTCAGTAGTAGTCTTGACCTTGACTGGCTGAAACCTATGAGAAATAGAGAGCTAATAAAAAGCTTACTTTGAATGTTTTTGAGGGAGTTGAACAAAAGTATCTTTGTCTTTATCTGGGAATTATCTTTGTCCTCGAGATAAACCGAATAGTGAAAGATAAATAATAACCCTTCTTAAAATTCCGTCAGATAGATAAAAGATAAAAAAAATTATCTAGATAATAAATCATCTAAAGATAAATATAACGCCCAACACTGACCTCGGATGGGCTGCGTCAGTGCGTCATCGCTTCCATCCAAGAGTTATGCATGGTTAAAAATGCTATTCTAGAGCCTCCACGGCAAATGGTTTCCTTGTAAATATGGATGATTGAAACAGTTGGAACGAAGTTAAATTAGGCAAACACGTGTAGTGTCAAACGCGTTCTGATACCGGATACCACAACTTCGTTAAATGTAGCACACAGTTCAAAAGATTTTTGTTTTTAATAGCCTTCCGTACGAGCGCATTAGCCAGACATGAATTTTTGTTTTTTATATATCCTGCCCCCCTATTCTGAAGTCCTAACGCTTGCGTTAGCCAAATTTCTCAGCTGATTAATTTCAATTATTCACCCTGTTTATTTCGCTAACGCACGCGTTATGAGTTACAGAATAGGGGGGCTGGTGCACACCCGTAAACACGGACGTTTCGGTCGGTGCGTGGTTTGTTGATCGCATAGCCCTGGGAATGGCCACACAAAGCCGAGTGCACCGTGTCACATCTCGCCGCAGCCTTGTAGCGAAATGGGCAATAACCAGATTCGAACCCAGGTCCGCTGGGTTGCGAAGCGAGTATTGTATCCATTACACCATCGAGGCGCGCAAGAACATGTCCGCAATGCCAAATTTTATAACCACGTTATCTTTATCTTTATGTATATCTAACCACCATCCCCTTGACCTCTGACCAGCGTGGTGATTCTGTAACTTTTCCGTGTCGAATTTCATAGCGGAAAGTCATGTGATTTCATTCATTTTCTTTGAAAATCAATGAAATCAGGTGACTTTTCGATAGATAATCCCATAGAGGTAGGAACATGTGGAGGAAGTGAAACGCATTTTTCGTGAAGCCGGTCGCAATTACTACACAAAGACATTGACAATTTGATACTTGATCAGAGAAAAAATTCCCCTCCCGTCCTCATTGTGAGTGATAGCAGTAGGTGTGCAATGGCGGACATTGGCTTCACACGATTCTATTTTTAAAAAGCCTTTCGCTCCCTTCACTTTGTTCCTACCTCCATCGAACATCCGATGCGGAAAAGTTACTGAATAGTCCCCCTGGTTCGAAAGAATTATCTCTTAACCAACGAAAAGGCTTGACGTACGGAAAGCTTCAGTTCTCAGATTTTCAATCGTAGAGTCTCGCTCGCTAGCTCGTCCTATCCCTTCCTCTCTTTACCAAGCGAGGAAGATATGAATAATTCAGCAAACTGAAAGTTTTGTTTTGATGATAAAACCCTCCTCCGAGACTACGATAGATTATAACCATCAGTAATGAGAGAGGTGACGTGAGGCTTTTGATCAAACTTTCCGTAATTTCCGCGCATGCAAATGAAACAATCGAATTAGAAACTTTTGTCAAAGAGAACGGCGTCATAATCAAGACATAATCCAGAATAGCCTACTCCAAAAAACTCCAAAAAAAAAAAAAAAAAAAAAAAAAAAAAAAAAAAAAAGACTTAAGTGGCGAACATACTAGAGCGATACGATATCGTTTCGACATCACCGTCGCAAATTAACAGCGTCTAGGACAGATAGAAACAACTGGAAATGTGTCAGAGTGATGTAGAAACGATATCGTATCGCCACAGTATGAACGATGCCTTATTGCCTTATTGTTAGGCCCGTATTTCAAATCGTTCCTAGAAATTTTAGAAGAGTTCATAAGGAGTTTACGAAGCATCACGCTTTTGTTATCGGAATGAACTTGTGCCGTAATAGACGATTTCCGTGGAAAAAGCGAAGGTATAGAACTGCAGGTTATGGGTTTATTTCTAGTTGCCTAGAGCCTCTTTAACAGTATTTTTTTTCACATTGCTAGCAGTACTACGAGTGTATTTCGGTTTCAAATACTACATGTTTTTTTGAATTTTTCGTTTATTTCGAGTCTACAATTATATTTCCTTCGCGTGCTTCTCATCTAAAGTCAGAAAAATGCGATACTATTGCTGTTTCGATGACTGAACAAGTTCTTCCTTTTCGGGTCGACCTGGTTTTGACCCAGCTACTAAATTTATCCCTTTCCCTCAACCTTGCCAGCGCTTGATTGAAAACGTCTTAAATTGAGGAAAAAGGGAAGAGAAAGTACATGTGAAGAAGTGAGATAAAACCGCAACTATGATGGGACTTCATGTTAAGGTGCCGCCAGAACGACGAGTTTTCATCGGTACGTTTCGCGAGACGGAGGCTGAAGAATAAAATCAGAAATGAATAACTGCAAAAATGGTTTTAGTTTGACGGGAATGAGAGAAAAATAAGTTCACTTTACACAGCTCAAGAAGACAAGAGTAACCCATAACCTGGCCTAAGCGGGTTGCAAAACTGTTGAAGTAGGACTGGAGAGCGCATGTGTGGAAATCGTCTATATGAACTTGCATATTTTTGAATTTAATATTAATAAAAAATGACTCACACATATTAAAAAACTGAATAATATCTGATACAAAAATTTAGAAATAGGAACTTAGATTAAGCTTGAATGATTTTTGTTTATATTCTTTAGAAGTAAATAATTTAAATTTAAGATTTTGAGTGTGACGGATACTTGTACCCCAGCACAAGCCTAGAGCTTTTGGGGAGCAGGCCTAGTTGCAGTAAGAATTTGCAAAAATATTAATTTGTTGGCTAAATAACCTACCACACTAACATGTTATTTTATTTTATAATTTATCCAGTTAGGGGGGGGGGGGCTTCGAGGTCGAAGAAAATTCGAGGAATGACTTGGCATACGGGCCTAGGAGTAATGAGGGCTGCCTTGTTTGCAGTTATCCTTTCTTTAAAAGGTTATTATGTGGATATGTCGTAGTCACTTGCCGTAATTTGGCATTTCATGAAATGACCAGCCATTTCATGAAATGCGCGCTCTTAAAAGGTTAAAAGGCTTAAAAGGTTATTATGTGGATATGTCGTAGTCACTTGCCGTAATTTGGCATTTCATGAAATGACCAGCCATTTCATGAAATGCGCGCTCTTAAAAGGTTAAAAGGCTTAAAAGGTTATTATGTGGATATGTCGTAGTCACTTGCCGTAATTTGGCATTTCATGAAATGACCAGCCATTTCATGAAATGCGCGCTCACAGTGAGGTTAGAACACCATCTGACCAGGAATTTTGGTAATTTCATGAAATGCATCCAGCTTCTGGGCACTTCATGAAGTACGAAAGGATTACACCATGTGTCCAGTCATTTCAAGAAATGACCAGAGTGAGTTGGGTTGGCATTTCAAGAAATGACCAAAGTGACTCGGCCACACAGTGTAATCCTCGTGTATTTCGTGAAGTGCCCACAGGCAGGATGCATTTCATGAAATGACCGGAATTCCTAGTCAGATGGTGTTCTAACCTCACTGTTACATCAAGAGCGCGCATTTCATGAAATGGCTGGTCATTTCATGAAATGCCAAATTACGGCATGTGACCACGACAGATATAATGATGAAGGTGCACGTATCAGAAATGTCGGTCTCTGACGCTTTTTTATTGAGAAATTCGGTTAAATAACCCGATTGGCATCCTTTTTCACCATAAAAATTAATACAATATATTTAAAATACATATTAAATTTTGATGTATGGACAGGGTTCGAGGGGGTAACTACCTACCTCATCCCCCTGTGTGACGTACCAGAGCTTACACGAAGCTACTACACACACTTCTGAAGCATTGTGGCGGTATATTTTCTCACTCATCAACCTCTAAGGCGAGTCTAGGCTAAGGTTGTAGATACTCGTTAATATACGTGATAAGCTCGACCGTTGTCGTGCCGCTACGGCCGCCCTCTTAAATCTTTACCTCTGAACACACTTCCCGGAGACTCCCTGAATCGAGGCCTGGACGGGCTTTACAGCTGGGAGCTTATCACGTATATTAACGAGTATCTACAACCTTAGCCTAGACTCACCTTCGTCGGGATCTGGTGGGATCGTGGTAACGTAGTCGATCGCAGCACACGGGCAGATCGTAGAGGCACGCCCCCCCCCCCCCAAGACTCGACGTACGCTTTCGACTAGGACTCCAAGACCCTTTTTTCAATTAGGGAATTCCCCGGGTTTTATATGAAATCTCAGGGCCATGTTTCTAAAAACCCTAGGTGTTGTGGATAACAAGCAGTTTTCCCAAGGATATGTTGACGCTTTCGGGCTATTCTCTCCCGCTCGTCCCTGAGCTTGCCGGGTTCATTCACCGAGCGGTGAATAATTTCCCGGACCGAGCTCCTTTTCTCTATCGCTTAACATAACGCCCTTTTTAGGGCGTTACACTCTCACATACGTTTTTGTTTAATTTGGTTTATTATATCCGTGTGGCTTGTGTGGGCTCGTGTTTACTTTCTTCGAGGCGAGTTCTTCGTTCAATCCATAAAAAAGGTGTGACATTTCATCTGCGAACGGTTACATCCGTGAGTTTAAGGTACCTATGTTGTTTTATTAAACTTATACATATTTGTCCATTAGAGATCATTAATATAATGACCCAGGTGGAATTTGAAAGGCCGATTCAAATAATCTGCCGACCATTACAAACTGCGGGAGATTTGTGAATACATTTCCGAAGTTCTCAAGAACTTTACGGAAATTCAAAACTCCAAATTGCAGAGGTGCGTGTATAAGTGTCAGTTAATAAATGGCGCAAGATTATCGGATTCATCATTTCTCCCGTGTTTTTTTAATCAGGTCGACCCGAAAAACTTATGGAAACCAAAGTATAGGCTACGTCCAATAAAAAAGAGAGGGAAGCTCCATAGAAGAATAGACATCACAGTCAATTACCTAATTTTTATATGTATAATAAACAAAATTATTTGATTTTATCAATCACTATCAAAACAAAAAAGAAATAATAGGTATTTTGCTATTCTTTATCAGCAGTGATGAGTGATCTAGTTCTTTTACATATCGTTGGTTGGAACAGACCTTATTTGATATCGGATATTTTGAGGTACCTAATCATATTTCGCTACGGAATGTCAAATAAGTCACAGAATAGCCCCTTGTGACTCGGCCACATCGTTTTCATTAGGTTACTTTTATTACATTTCATGAGGTGCCCAGTGACAGATGATGACCAAAATGATTTGTAACATATGGTGCTCTACCCTGGCTCTTTCGTAAAGGGCTCGTATTTCATTCGTGAATTTACGGCAAGTGACTATTATGTACACATAGGTAAAGCAAAGTAGTCAGAAGGGTTCATCATGGGTCAACATTCTCAGGCGATGCTGAGTAATTCGCCAATATTATAGACTCGTCTATAACGATTAGTCATATTCGACCTTAAGAGGCGCCCCGGTCATTAGCTACACCCGTACACTGAAGTTTTTTCACTGTTAAAACCCTACAACTGTAACAAAATTAGTCTTCATTGTCTTAACTTTAAAAATTACACTAAGAGTCTTATACAAACAATAAGCTCTTAACCTTGCCTTACCTATTAGCATGTTATTTTTTGCTGGGGAAGAGTAAGTAGAGCGATTATAACAGCAAAGGTTGTCGTTTATAACCGAGAAAAATAAAATTGGTTTTCCTCCTACATGGATAAAAAATTATTTGCTGACCTGGAATGGTGGACGGAAAGTGCCAAATTTTCAAATTCAATTTTCAAGTCGTGTAGGATAAGAAATAAAATGCTCGTGGAGTCTCCGTAGATGGAAAAATGCAAGTTGGGTAAACATTATTTCAATCCCCCTCTAAAATTTTGGGTGGCTTTTGCTGCCTTTATTTACCAAGGGAAGAAATCTGGCCCCTTTAGTTAACACCTCAAATTATCACACCATTGATTTCGAGGGTGGTGAGCGGTCGAGATGCCATCATTTTGCACCCCTGGTAAAGGCATAAAATATGAGGAAGTGAGAGAGCATGTGAGGAAGCGAGGAAGAGGGATTTCACAGTTTACTGATGGTGAAGGGGAGGGGGTTGTCTGTGAATGGCCGGAAAGGGTGTAAGTGAACACTGCGAGTGGGGGGGGGGGTAAGTGGGTGGTAGTCGGTCTCGGTATTATTCATGCACACCTTTCCTTCCCTTTAATACTGCCTCTCTTGTGAGCATTATAAGCTTCTCCCAGCACCGTATAGTCCTTAACAGAGGAATTTCCGGGTAAGGGAAAGTTAATTTCAAATAGCATTCACATTCTTAATTTTCTTTTAATTATTTACTTAGATTTTCAAACAAGTTATTGGTTTCAAAGTTTTAGGTGTTCTCCAATGTTTTAACAGGCTAAGTTTAAAATAGCCGATCATAACACACAGCTTTATGGGCACCAATTTAAACACCCAGACCAGACCAGAAACTCAAATTTTGCGCATCCATCCATTGTATTCCAGCAACTTTGTGGAGTCAAGTATTTTTTTTTTGGGCGTAGGGTGAACACGGTATTGTCTCTCCACCTATTCTTATTTGGCACTTTTCGGCTACTTGAAGCCATCGTCAGTGTCGAAAAAAATAAAAATTCATACAGGGTCTTAGAAATATCTGACATTGTTGAGGTACCGGACTCCAAAAAAAAGGGGGGGGGGACATGCTGTTCAAGATCATCGAACAGAAGAAACCTTTACGTAGACGATAGATCACTTGACGTGGCATTGTTTGACGATGTTCTTTACTACAGTCATTTGTGAAAACCGCCGCAATGGCGTTGTTAGTAGGGGAAAATGGCAAACTACTCTATCACACGCATTTCGTTCACCAACCGTATTGTGAAGATGAAGAAGATTAGTCTCCTCCTGAAGGTTCACGCGTTCACCTTTCCAAACAAAAATATTCATGTTAGTCGCTGTAAGCGCGATAGAAATTACGCCCCAAAAATAACATTGCGGTGTTCTAGGTCTGGCTTTCACGTCCGCATAAGATATTCATGACTTCAACGACAAGGACTCCAAATCGTTGACAACAAGGTCAGCGTCGCTATAACCTCGTTCAGGAGTCGTTCTTCAAAATCTCTCCTAAAGAAGTCTTCTCCTCTCTTATTACTGACACCTTGATGAATAAAGAGGCTGGAAGTTGTCTATCCAATAATCAGATTGTCATTACATAAAAACTTAACGCTACGTCGATGAGAATGTAAGGTTTTTCGCTAGCGTGATCAAAGAACTATACTTGCTCTTGTATGCAAACTTTCATTAAACTGACGGGAAGTGAAATAGGCATTACGGCTGGACGCCTTCTTTGACTGTAAAGGAAATTTTCAGTCAGGAGAAACGGAGCTAAATCTGATAAAATCGCACAGCTTATGCAGGACCAAGGGAATTTTCGTTCGTAATTAGAGTTTTGTCTACTATTGCTTCAATGAACTATGACTCATATTTGCTGGTAGAACTATAATTTTGCTAGGAATAATTCATGCATGCATAGGTTTAGCGTAATAATTTCTTCGAATTTAATTAAATTAAATCGAATTTTGTAGCAAACTAGCCATTATTTATTTCTCGACTGCCATCAATTGTTAATTCCATAACGTTAAGTGGGTAAGTGTTATCAAAACTATTAACAACTGGAATTCCCACAGATTATGATTATGTATTCCACACAGGACCGGTTTCAACCTTCTTTCATGTCGTTTTTAAACTGCCAGACCGTGTGTTCATAAGCTCTGTGCTATGCGTCTGTGGAGTCTACGCAACTAAACAAGAAGAGTCTACAGACACACAGAATAAACCTTGTGTGAACGGGGCAAGAAAAATACATAAATGAAAAATTTGAAAATAGTCTAGTAGAAATGTACATTGTAAATGGAAAAAATGCCAAAGTAATTGGAACTTTTACTGGTTGTTCAGGGATGCTGTGGGACGACTCTTTCTAGTTTTCCAACTCGAAAACCCTGAGCTAACTAGGGGAGGGCCAAAAACCCCTTCGGGGGGCTTCGTCCAAGGGCCTTCGTCCTTGAAAAACTCTCACTTCTTCTCATCAATGTGAAAAGATGTCAGTTTTGACCCCAGAAAATGAACTTTTTGTGTCCCGAAAGGAAATTCCAACCAACTACAACTGCACGGTAACTGACTGCTTAAGCCCATCAAACTGGCTATCCCAAAAAAACAATTGACAGTTTTTCGGAAGAAACTGACCATTTGACCAGGAAAATGAGTGAAAAATTGTAATAATTTATCACTATTCCAGCAGTCAGGTATACATTTTTGAGGGTACCTGGACACAATTCCGTAGTCGATGAAATTTTGGGGTTTCATTCGCGGATGTATGAGGATGTATAATTCGAGTTTTCTACCAAAATTTCCTTGTGAAAACTTCAGGAGGGCCAAAAAACCAAGATTTTATCGATTTTTTTCATGTGTCATGCATGTAACTCAAAAATTACGCGTGCCATGGAAAAATAATTCCAGTAAATGATACAGGGCATCAAATTTCCTTCAAAATTCGTTGTTCAAACATATTTTTCTCCTAATAGGTGCCGAAATACAGCCCTCTACATTCAGGTTAAATTTCTTAATGTGAATAAATTCTGACCTTTTTCGACTATGGTGATCAGAAAATAATGAAAAAAGGGTGAGTTGACCACACAGCCCCATTCAGGCCTCCATCCATTCTTGGAGCAAGTTCCCCAGTTGGATCGTTGCCAGCGATAACCCCGCGATTTGCTCATCGGTTACGTATAATCGGGTCCATTGCAGTGCTAATGAGAATGGCCGGTGTTTTTTGCGGCATTTTCACACTGCTTCGGAATAAGGCCCCAGGGGCACTATTCAGAAACGTCGGGAAAAATGCCGCAAGTGTGGTTGCTATGGTGGCATAATGTTATTTCTTATTCGGAGTCCGTTGATCCCGCTTGCGGCATTTTTTCCCGACCGTTCGGAATAAGGCCCCAGGACCGAGTGGCTCTGACATCAGGTGTGAAGGCGAAACAGAAACTGAACCGCTTGAACCGTCGGTGCAATCTCACGTTGTCTGGTTGGCTTAAGGCCCAACAAACTGAATCGTTCTTCTTTGAGGATTGTCATACGTCAATCAATTATTAGATGGGGAGGGGGCTCATGTAAAATGCCGCTTGCTCACGGTATTCTTCCACCTAGAATACGCTATATACCGTCCTCACTCCCCGCCAATCACCCCATACCATTCTCGAATTCGTTGACAATTGCCTTTTTTTCAGTACGAACAGCTTTTGTTCGTTCTCGCGGCTTTTTCTCCAGAAACGTCGGTGGTAAAATAAAATGTGAACATACCATAAGAAAGCTTAGAAAAGGGAGAAGGTTTTGTGATGTCTCTTAAGTCTGCAAATGAATCCGTTTGGATACAGAACTACAGAAGTTAGATGGATATATTGAATATTTCTGTCGCTGTTATTTTTAATTAATAAATTAAATGAACTGACGTTAACCGGACTACGATGGAAGCGCATAGCCCAACACGATTCGAGTATCGAGAAAAAATGACTCCCCGGCGGGATTTGAACCCGCAACCTCTGCATTACCAGTCCAGCACGCTGCCAATTGCGCCACGGAGACGCCTTTGGGAGTCGTACTCCGAGCGATAAGCTAAGCCGAACCCCACCCAGGTCCATTGGTCCTCGAGGCAGATTTTATTATATATGACAAAAACGACAGAATTCAAGTTGGTACTTGACGATGATGTTAGACCACAAAACGATCTCTATTCTCTACACGACTGCTGGACTACACTGCCATTCCGGTTTTCGGTAAAAAACAAAACAACTGATATGTATCCACAAAACAGTATTGGCGATTGTAGCTATCACTGGCGGCGCTAGTGTCGTGTGGTAATGAAACCGGTGCCCCCACATATAATTTGTTATTTTTAGAGAATGGTTGAAAGAGTTTTGTATTTCTGTAAAGAGTTTTTTCGTGTTCAAGGTCCGTAAAATACCAGGAAAAATGTAGTCAGTTAACTGAATCCTCCTCCTATTTTTTGTCTGTGACTCATATGAGGCGATGAAAAGTTATTGAGCCTCGAGCAAATTGATGTGTCTCTCATATCCGTCAAATTGACATGTTTCTTATCAGAAACAATTTCTCAAAAACAGTGGAGCCTCAGCCTTTGGAACAGTTTTATAGGAACAAGGGCCATAGAATGAATCAATCGGATTCAAAAATTCAATGCAAGGCCCATCTAAGTCTAACCACATCATTGTATAGTTATTCGGATTGGTTTAATTAGCATCCCGAGTGAGAGGCTTAATTTCTTTCACCGGCGCCGTCTAATTAATGGCTGGAGGTGAAACGAATGAAGACCAAATGCTTGCTGATTTCTTTTACTTATACCTCTTATTGTAAGAAAAAGTAAAGGGCTGAAGTTAAGTCGCTGGAGGAAGAATTAATTTGTAATACAGGGCAGTCCTTGAATGTACAGGAAAGGGGATATTTTTTGTGTAAAAGAGACAATGAATTCTTGGCAGGGGCAGAAGCCTGTCGGCTTCAAGCCCTAATTACATGCAAATAACGGAGAGCTTCAGGGAAGATATAGTTTTCCATAAATATTAATATTATGCGAAGAAGAGGTGTATTACGTCCAAGCCAAGAAACATTATCACTTTTTTTATGCTGAGCCCTCCGTTTCAGCATAAAGTGTTTCATTCTTTAAACATTAAAAAAGTTATTTCAAGTTGCTTCTGATTTTTCAGACTTGAATTTGGCTGGCTCGTATCGTGGTTGCGAGGCTAAAATCTAACTTTCAGTTCAAGGAATAAAAAGGGTCTATGAGTGTAAACACATTTCGAGCTCATACCTTTTATAGAGATCACCCGCACCTTTCCCATCGTGTATGCAAGTCCCAAACACCAACAGTATACAACCAGCTTACGAGCGATTTCACGAAGGGAATGCTTGATGTAACGGTTGAATTTGCAAAAACTTCGAGTGGGCACCGATGATAGGATTCTTGCGGGAAGCAGAGAGTTGGTAGCTTGGGAAGTAAACATTTTCCATCGCACAAGGCGTATACCTACTTACGACTTATCGAGAATATCGTTTAAAAGTGAACATAACTACGAAGGTTGAACGTTTTCGCAGGGTTTAACAACCGGAGCAAATTTAGACTCGGTATAAATAAACAAAAAGCCGCTACTTTATGCTCCATTCCATTTATTTGTATACGGCTTAGGGCTCGGCTTTGTTGTGGAATTTATAGTTTCTCGAAAGCTGCTGCCTTTCAAGCCATTTCAGCTTCCTTTTTCACTCCCTCTACCTATCAAGAAGTGTATCTAAGAGACAACCCGGACAACTCTCTTTTTGCAAGAAGTGTCTTGTTAGACAACTCAAGGTGCTCAGATAATAAAAACGGGGACGGCGGGGACTTGTTAGTGCCCGCAAGTAGGTTTTACTTCCCGTGTACTACTATACCCATGCTGCTTCCAGATTAATCTCAAGGTTCATGAGCTCTGGTAAAAATTGGGAGGCGTTTTATTTTACTTTTTTTCAAGTATTAGGAAGTAAAAAGATTCATAAAAAAAAAGGTTATTCCAAGGGGATCCATAATCTCGGTGCACAAAGAACGATTGAAGTGAGCAAAATGAAAATCTTCGGGGTCAACAAGGTAAAAGTCGATTGTTGGAATAAGAGAGAAGAGCCTCCACGAAGGGGCAAGCTCAGGGAGAAGTTTGAATCAAGTATTGGCCCCTGGAGCTTCTCCACTCGTGTCGTGGGGTACTGAAAATTGAAGTTGAAAGGGAGCGTTGACTTAAAAGACGAGAGGCGCGGAGGCTATAAAGGGGGCACGAGAGTCTCTTGAATGAGAGAAATAGATGAATGATTGAATGGATGGCAAAGTGGAAGCTCCTCTCTATCGATTAGATGAGCTTTTACAATAAGTATCTGAAGAGTCCTTAGATGAGGCAAGGAGTTTTCTATATATCTAGCAGTCAGGACGCTTGAAAATACCAAGTGACTAGCTTGGAAGGGATTAAAAAGGTGCGGCGAGGAAAGATGAACTTTATAATGTTTGGAATTTTGGCATTATAATAGGGGTACTCAAATAATCAGCCTGTAAACCTGTAAAGGAGTATTTCTCTATAATTAAGTAAAATTCCACCCATCCCCCTGTCTATGCGTAACTAAAGAAACGAGATTGTATAACATCTGTTTACTGGTTTACCGAAATACTGATTTTTATTTGAGTATCCCTGATGGGTAGTTAAAATCAGTATTTCGGTAAACCGGCAAACAGATGTTATAATTCTCGTTTCTTAGTAACGCGTAGGCAAGGGGGGTGGAATTTTACTTAATTTCAGAGAAATACTCTTTTTACAGGTTTACCAGCCGATTATTGGAGTACCCCTATACAGTTTTCCTTTCCTACCTATTTGAGTAAAAAACACAACTCATTTCGTCACTGACCAACATTACGGATTGCTCGATGGAGCAATCCAAAGTATAATTAGACATACCAGAAACCAGATAGTCTCAGCTCTGATCAATCCGTCTCAACTGACGTATTTAGAGGGTCCCCTTTCACAGAACATAACAGATGAGCGTAACAAATTTTCTCTCGTGTTTTTTCAGGTGCCTGTTATCAGGGCTAACATATTGAACCCTACCCGACTGATAGCGTTTTCCATTTGCATAAAATTCTGCTCCGGATCAGTTCATTTCCATCCGTCTTCTCCATTAACATAAGTTTTACTTTTAATTCAGAGAGGAGGAGTAGAAATGAGCGCAGTGACATGGCACATTTTTGTGCAGATGGGAAATGCCGTGAGTAGTCGTCACTTTTCGTAAAAGTGGAGCTATAAATGAGTTCCCGAAAACGTCATCTTCACTGCCTTGTTGGTTATGCTGAGACCACCACCTGTCGGGAATCAGCACTGCAGCATTAAAATGAATGATGTCGTCGTCGCCAAATCTCACCTTCGCCACTTTATTAAATCATACTCTGGTAAGTGGAGAATTGTGAGGTTCAGAGAAAGTTATTCTTTTTTGGTCCCCTGGCTCAATTTTTATTTTTTTTTAATTGGCATTGGTGTTGGAAACCATACAGCCACAGGTGTGAATCATGTAGGTAGGTATCAATACGAGGTCATTTAGATTACGCAGCGAACACACTTCAGGAATTGGTACACATCGAGATAAACGTCGGAATTATTAGAGGCAAGGATACAAGTGTAATTATAAAAGGATTAGAGAGTTTATTTTGAAGTTTTTTCAATAGGAGCTCCCTTTGATTCAAGTAGGATAATCTAATATGTACACTGTGACATAAGTCCTCCACCATGGGGTTCCTCGCCAGGCGGTCTGCTATTTCGTTTCCTAGAATTTCGGAGTGCGACGGGATCCACATGAGGGACACACGTTTATTCATTCTACCTAGTTCAGCAGATATTTGTAATGTGTCAACAATAGTGTAGGTCAGTTTTGCCTCGATTTCATAATTTTTTATGGAATCAACCGCACTTTTGCTGTCTGTCATGATCAAAAGATTGTCGTGTTGAATGCTTTGGAAATACTTGATCGCCTCGAAAATGGCGTATAGCTCGGCCGTGTAAATGGACATTTTGTTTTCAAGAATGAAGCGTTTACCAATGCCACGTAGTGGGTCATAAAATACACTGCCTACATGATAGATAGTTTTTGATCCATCAGTGTAAATAGCATAATAATTTTGAAATTTAGTGTGTAATAGATTTTGAAGAGATGCATTCATTCCTGAAGTGAAGGACTCAGTTTTAGTAAAATAAAATACTGGGATTAGCAGATTCCGTAGTACGGCTGTGTACGATTCCTCACTCATAGAAAACAAATTGATTTTAATAAGAGGGTTTACCTGGCTCAATTAAATCGTAAATTCCCACCAATAATCTACCAATCAAGTTCCTGAAAACGGGGTGGACAATCACGATATATGTCGATTGTAATCTCCTTGGTTGCGACCCCTGTCTTTATTTGTGCCCCGCACATAAAAATAATGATAACATAATCTAATAATAATTACACGATATCAACGAGTTCCTAGCCATTTCTGAAAGTGGAAACATTTTTTTGAATTAATAAAACCCACAACCTTCCCAATTCAGTAGTTTTTAAAACGGTAATTTGGGCCCATCCATTTATTCTGATTATTATTTAAACCAAACCAAATCATAGATGGGCGAGGCGGATATTCCACCCTCCAGCCAGCTCCGCTTTCAAAAAGTGTAACAGGGAGAAGTCGCACAGATTTACAATTCAGATTATCATCCACTCCCCCCCCCCCCGAAGGTAAAAGAGTGAACGCTTTGGAAGAGAACTTGCGAAGGGAGGGGGAATTCAACATTTGTACTGATTAGCCCCTCGTGTACGCCTCTGTGTGGACGAATAATTGATGGTTGGTTTACCAGGACCGGTCTTGATAAACACACGCGGGTATTCTCGGTATAATTGCCGACGCCCTGCAATTAGATTAATCTCACAACTCTATTTACTACGCGTCATAACTATTTGGTTGTAGCATTTCCAGTGAAATTCAAAAAATGTCCCTCCTTCCACAATTGAGGATAGTTTATAGCCCGCATTTCCATGAGCGTGCATGTGTGTATTGTAGAAGATTCGAAGGATTACTATATAAATTTGTTGTCCCCGTGCCTTCAACTGCTCAGAACAAATGTCAAAATCGTTCAACCATCGAGACTTTTTCATATTTCATACCTAAAATAACTGTAAAATGCACACAAACTTTTACCTTGAAAATGCACACTCTTTCGACGACTTATTTAGGAAAGCAAGATCGTACGGTTGTGCGGAATTTCCTGAAGATTTAAATGAGTCCTTGAAGTCCACGATTGGTGCAGAAATACGGCGGTAATTTCCGTAACGCGGAGTAGGCGAGGTACGATTGGAGGGGGGTCGAGGAAACACATGTACAACTCCCCCTTAAGTTGTGGTTTCAAACCATCTGCACCCATTTTTTGTGTACCCACGAAATTGAAAGTTTCGGATCTTATTTCTGAGCAGGAGCATAGGTACCGGGGGGACATGGGGGATAAATCCACCCCCCCCCCCAAGAGCTACAAGTATACGATGAAGGGGCACTATGGGGGGGGGGGTTCTGTTAGTGCCCCATAAAATCTCAAAAAATGAGCGTTGTTGGGTTTAGCAGATTTTCACAATTTCAAAAACGCCCTGGCAAGGTCCCTGTGCGTCGAGCCGCTTCCTTGGACTTCAGACCCCACGATACGCAATTTCATCCGTTTCTAAATTTTGGTCATTTCCTCCAAAATCGCCCTTAACTGAGACATTTTCAGGGTCATTATCTCTGAGTATTTTGATTTGAGCCGACAGTATGAGTCCCGTGGAGAATGCTCAATTGACCAGACCAATGTAGCTGGTTTCCTCCTCAACATCATTGAGTGGCCACCACCAAATGGTTAAAAGTGAGCGTTTTGTATTCGTACTCGTATCATCTACTTTGTCAATCTGTATACATCCAGAACGGCTTCATAAGACTAGCGGAATAGCCTCTACTCTACTCATTTCATAACGGGGGAGGTTTTATCTTATTGTACCTTTGGTGATGCCAAAGGTACAATATCGAGGCCTCCTCGTCACCGTTGTTTTATTTAGCCGTAGTTCACGGTAAAAAAGTGTCACAGACCAACATTTTTGGTACATGGAACTTCCTCATTGTAGAAAACCTCTGTAGCCCGCTCTGTAGTGGTTTGTTGTCAAACGACAACAAGAAATCACATGGAGTACCGGACTCAATAAGTCTGTTCGCGAAAAAAAAGTGTGGTGTAGTTCAGGGCAGAACACAAACAGCCGTGTTACCTTCTCTGTAACCTAAAGCCCCCCCAACAGCCTGCAGGCTGGAGGTTGGTGCCGGCTGGTGTAAAGATGGTTGTAGGGAAGGGGGGTGAGAGGGGGCTTTAGGTTACAGAGAAGGTAACACGGCTGTTTGTGTTCTGCCCTGAACTACACTGTTGTGACAAGAGTGGCCGGAAATAAGAGGAAAGGCATTTTCTGTTGACTCAATAACATTATTTATTTTTTCTAAAATTCAGATGTGTGTGGGTTTTAATGAACAACTGATTAAGAGTTCGGAGGCTGTTCATTACATTCTCCCCCACTTTAATTTAAATTCAGCAAACGTGCTGAAGGATATAATCTTTCAAATATCCAGGTGGTTTACGTTGTCTGGTAGGTCGATGTGGACGAGAAGGTTGAGACTGGCTAAGTGAATCTTGGTGGGTGGAAACATCGCCGGAGGAACTGTCATGTGGCGATGTATCAACTGGAGGTGGATCAGGCTGAGGAGAGACTTGAGTATTCTGACCAGCAAGTTGATTAGGAAATGGAATTCCGTAACATTTTTGTGAACTGTGTGTTGGTGCAAAAGTCACATGCTTTTTTGGTACTAGCGTCGAGATCAATTGATTAATGTGACGTTTGACGTGATGCCCAGAGTCTAATTCGATGACATAGTGCAGCTGTCCAAGTTTTCTTATAACGGCACCGAACTGCCAAACATCTTTGTTTCCCACGTGAACTTTTGTTTGAATTCTCTCCCCCACGCGAAGTGAGCGAACGCGCGTAGAACACAGTTTAGAGGGAATCATCGCTTTTAAGTTGGGAAGGAGAGCATCGAGGCGAGTACGGATTTTCCTTTTTAAATATATCTCGACAGGAGACTGACCGGTAGACAGGGGTGTAGTTCTGTCGTAAAACATGATTTTTTGTAGTTTCACGGAAAGCGAGGTCGGATCATCAGCGGCAGCTTTGAGGCGTCTTTTTAGCGTCTGGATGCAGCGTTCCGCAAGACCATTCGTGGCAGGGTGACTTGAGGCGCTGAATTTCTGGAAGATCCCACGTTCCTCGCAGTGTCTCTGGAATTCTTCGCTTTTAAAAACGGATGCATTGTCGGATACTAGAACTGAAGGATAACCATGAACGGTGAATATGTTTTCGAGGAGAGCGATGGTCTGTGCTGAGGACGGTGCGTTTCGAATGGTGCGCACTTCTGCCCACTTTGATTTTGCGTCTATGCAGATAAGAAAAAAATGTCCTTCAACTGGACCCGCATAGTCGACATGTACCCTGTCCCAGTTCTCGTCGGGCTGATCCCAAGGATGAATGGGAACTTTCTTCGGGTTGTGACGGACTTTTGCACAGGACTCGCAGCTTTTCACCATTTTTTCTATGTCTTTGTCCAATCTTTCCCAATAAACATATCTTCGTGCGAGCTGTTTCATTTTAGTTATTCCTAAGTGTGACGTGTGAAGCTCTGTAAGAAGAGGCCCCTGGAGGGTTTTCGGAATTACGGCTCGATCCGATCGAAATAGCATGTTGCCTGATATAGTATAGGGGCTATCTTTGCGGCTATGTTTGAGTTCGTGCAGCAGGGCTTGTAATTCTTGATCTTTAACTGTTTCACGAGCGATGGTATCAGCGGTGATGAATTTGCTGGAGATTTGGAGCAGGGTCTCCGCGTTGAGAGTAGTAACTTCTTCATCCATCGCTATTTTCGACGTAATGCTTGAGGAAGGAACTGGGATGCGAGACAAGCAATCAACGTTGTCATTTTCCTCGCTTTTCTTGCATCGAATAGTGTAGTCGAGTCCACTAAGAAAAGAGGCATACCGTAGTAAGCGCGATGATGTCATTTGTGGCAGGGCCCGGTTGGGATGAAAAATGTGAGTAAGGCTTGTTGAACGAACCAAACCCTTAGGATAACCATGAACGGTGAATATGTTTTCGAGGAGAGCGATGGTCTGTGCTGAGGACGGTGCGTTTCGAATGGTGCGCACTTCTGCCCACTTTGAATTTTGCGTCTATGCAGATAAGAAAAAAATGTCCTTCAACTGGACCCGCATAGTCGACATGAACCCTGTCCCAGTTCTCGTCGGGCTGATCCCAAGGATGAATGGGAACTTTCTTCGGGTTGTGACGGACTTTTGCACAGGACTCGCAGCTTTTCACCATTTTTTCTATGTCTTTGTCCAATCTTTCCCAATAAACATATCTTCGTGCGAGCTGTTTCATTTTAGTTATTCCTAAGTGTGACGTGTGAAGCTCTGTAAGAAGAGGCCCCTGGAGGGTTTTCGGAATTACGGCTCGATCCGATCGATGGTTGAGAGTAGTAACTTCTTCATCCATCGCTATTTTCGACGTAATGCTTGAGGAAGGAACTGGGATGCGAGACAAGCAATCAACGTTGTCATTTTCCTCGCTTTTCTTGCATCGAATAGTGTAGTCGAGTCCACTAAGAAAAGAGGCATACCGTAGTAAGCGCGATGATGTCATTTGTGGCAGGGCCCGGTTGGATGAAAAATGTGAGTAAGTGGCTTGTTGTCGGTGACTAAAACAAAATTTTACCGAAAATGTAGTTTAAAAAAATGGGTTGCTCCGTAGACAATGGCTAAGGCTTCTCGGTCGAGTTGGCTGTAGTTTGATTCAGCCTGCGTCAGAGCTCGGGAGGCGTAAGCAATTGGTCTTTCGTGACCTTCAATTTCATGGCTGAGTACTGCTGCGATCCCAGTGGGGCTGGCGTCTGTCGTAAGGATAACAATTTTTGATGGGTCATAAGGAATGAGCACCCGATCACTGCATAATTCGGACTTCAGAGTCAAGAACGCTGATTCAGCTGCTGTGGACCAAATGAATCGTTCATCTTTTCGAAGTAAACGTCGCAATGGAAACGTCTTTGATGAAAAATCTGGAATAAATTTTGCGTAACATGTTACTAAACCAAGGAAACGTCTGAGTTCATCGATGTTCTTGGGGTGAGGCATCCGAGAAATTGCTTCAACTTTTACAGGGCATTTTTGGATTTTGTTGAAAGAGACTATATGACCTAGGTAATTGATACTTTCTTTGAAGAAGGAACATTTAGCGTGATTCAGGTGTAGGTCATTTTTCTGTAGGCGATCGAGACAAGCGATGAGATTTCTTGAACATTCTTCGAGTGTCGAGCCGTGACAAATGATGTCGTCAAAATAGGCGTCAACTTTGGGCAAACCCTGCAACAATTGAGACCTGAGACGATTCATCCTGAATGTGCCTTTGTGAGTCGATATTGTTTGAATTTTACTTCCTTCTTCATCAACTTTTAAATGCAAGTAGGCCTTGTAGAGGTCCAATTTGCAGAAAAACTTCGATCCTCTGAGACTATGTAGTACTTCATCTATGCGACGGATAGGGTGGTTAGCTGTGACTAATTTCGGATTCACGCCACACTTGTAATCCACGCAGAGTCTTACGCCACCATCGGCCTTAGGGATAACGACAAGTGGTGATCCCCAATCACTGGTTGCGACAGGAGTAATAACTCCCTGAGATTCGAGTGAGGCAAGTTCTTTTTCGACTTGATCCCGCAGGGCAAACGGAACGTCGCGTTCCCTAATGAAAATAGGTTGAGCACCTTCTCTGAGTTGTAGTTTTACTTCCGCATTGGGAACACAACCAACCCTTTCTTCAAAAACGAGGGAAAATTTTTGGAAAATATCGTCTAGACACGTGACTGTGTTGATTCCAATTGAATTGAAAGGAGCTTGTTTACGAGCATCTATTTCATCGAGATTAATCCTGAGTCTTCGAATCCAAATGCTGCCAAGTAAAGCGGCATGACCGGCAGGGACTATGAATATGTCGCCAACCATTAATTTGGTTCCGTAGGCGACTGAGACAGAGACTTTACCTTTCGGTTTAATGACATGGTCGGAGTAAGATCGAAACGTGACTGTGGTAGGTTGAAGTGGAACGTTGAGTTTAAGCTTTTGGAAATCGGTTTCTGATAGCAGGGAAAAACGAGCGCCTGAGTCAACTTCAAAGGATTGAGGCTTCTTGTTCAGAGTAACGGTGACGATGTATTTGTCTGAGTCATGACCTACTTCGTATAGATCCTCTGTGTCTTCCATTCGAACGATTCCATATTCATTCGAAACAATATTTTCATCTTGAGAATGCTGAGACGATAGAGTATTTGTTTTAGATTTCAGGAGAAGTGAGGTGATGCACACCTTCGAGACATGGCCAATTTTACCGCTGGAAGAACACTTTAGTGATATACGATCTTTCGTGCACTCGCGCGATGTGTGGTTTGACCAACCACAATTCAGACAGAGATAATCGATGCCTAACGCTCGGTAATCGACACGACGTTTGAACGGAAATCGTTGATTAGGACGACGACTGCGGCTTTTTGGGCGGGAACGTTTTTCATAATGAGGTCTAGTGGCTCTGTGAAGTTTATGGGTATCATTGATTTCATCCGATGGGTTGTCAAAAGGTTTGGCCAACTGGTTCGATTCATAGCGGGACGCTTCAAGTGCTATGGCTTTACTGAGTAGGGCTTCAAAACCATCGAGGGAAGTGTCCTGTAGGAGTTGCTCGCGTATCCAATTGTCTTTCAGGCCTCTGATGAATTGGGCGCGAAGAAACGAGTCAGCAATGGATAATCTCGTATTACATGCGGTGCAAGTAGTGTAGAAATTGCAATCTTTCAGGTTCCCTTTGAGTGAAGCGACAAAATCTGATATTGATTGGTGTGTCTGTTGAGTGACATGGAGAAAATAATGCTGAGAGACGACTGAAGATATATTGTAGGAGAGAGCATTTTCGTGAAGTGTGTAACTAATGAGGTGAAGTCTACGTCCTTGACTTGCTTTTCTGGACCTAAAAGTGCAGCGAGACTGTTGTAGTGCTCTTTTCCGATTGAAGAGCACAATAATTGAGCTTTTTTCTTCTGATAGCTAATGTTTTTGAGGTCGCAATAGTTGTGAAATCGTTCCAAGTAGGAAGATAATTTTTCATTTTTGGCGTCATAGCTTTCAAACGGTATGATCTGAGGAACTGATGGGTTTGGTTGACTTCCAAGAGCGGTTGTCGAAAGTGACATGAATCTGTCGAATTGTTCTTCATTCATGACGATCAGAACGAAGTGAAAAAAAAAAAAAAAAATCCGGGAAAATCACTGAGCGAATACGATCTTTATCCTCGTCGACAACTTGTTGTGACAAGAGTGGCCGGAAATAAGAGGAAAGGCATTTTCTGTTGACTCAATAACAATTATTTATTTTTTCTAATATTCAGATGTGTGTGGGTTTTAATGAACAACTGATTAAGAGTTCGGAGGCTGTTCATTACGTACACTTCACTATTTTTTCGCGAACAGACTTAATGTTTCTCTGAAACGCCGCCAGATATCGTATCCCTTAGCTACAATCGCAATAAGATCGAAAAACGCTCCGCACACGCCTCATGAAAAGCACTGGCACAATGTTGAATCAACTGGCAAACACCTCGTGCGTCTACCAAGTATACCAATGTTTACCGACACTTTCCCGTTCTTGCATCATCATAAGCACGAACTCAGCACCAAAAATCGCGCTACAAGGCCTAGGAGAGTGTACGAGACTCAACTTTTATGTTTATTGATTTTTTCTTCACCAAGAGCAATCTTTTTTAATCGGTTAGTCTTTAATCAAATTTCCTATAGCCCTTCCTTCTGAGCCTTCAGCCCGCAGGTCAAACGTTAAGTTCAACATCAAGAAGGCCGGAGCCTCTGACTTTCATTGCTCTAAACTTACCCAGGAGAAGGGAGAAAAATACAATAAAAATGAACACGATAAAGCATCCAAGTATAAGGAAGAAAGTGACTCTCCCCACTCTACTTCTTAGATTTATCGAAAGCTATCTTGTGACAACCTTTGTTTTATATGTTGCTTCATTGGCAATAAATTACAGGCTCCCTTCGTTTGCTCATAGACCATCTGTGGTACTTTAGAAAAATTGAGCCATAAATGACGATAAAAATATCGGGAAGGTTGCGCGGCAAGGCTACGGATGAGAATAGAAACTTTTAGCAGTAAATATCTTTCTTATTTAGTAATGAGGACGAAGGAATTCAACCGGTGTGATTGTTGAGTTATTCAGTCGGAAACTTATCGATGAAGTTGCGATGCAAACTTTACTTGAGTATGATGGTGTACCTGAACCGGAAGTACAAGTTTCTCAGGAAGGATTAACGAATCTTTAATAAGCTAAATGCTTGGGCTATTGATTAATTATGAAGTGCTAAGCTTCACTTTCTCTTGACTACCGTTCACACGGAGCGATTGTCACGGCACAACGAAAGAAACATATAGGAACGAAGTGAAACATTCGTTCCTACCTTTCATAGTGCTTTACATGATTTTGAAGAGATTTCTTAATAGAAATCAGTTCATGCGCACGCCGACAATTCACTCAACTCATGAGATTTGCATCGCTTTTCCGTGAATTTATTATAGGTATGTTTCTTTGTTGCACTATGCACCTGATTTTATGGAAAATCATCATATTCATTCAAATTTATCAATGAAATCTTGGGTTTTTCTACACCAGTGTAACAAAAAACTGACTTTATGAGTTTTGTCTCGCAATTTTCTCACACTCCCGCGACATGCTGATGCGGAATACAAAATATCATCCATAATAAACGTTTGTTGAACTGACTTTTCCGCACTCGGGAACCGGATTGACCCGTGGCCGCCGTGTCGTCACTATGGGATGAGGAAGAAAGAACACGCTTATGTATATTTTAGCCAAATAAAACCTGGAAAGAGCCGAAATGTTTATAAATTAAGAAGAAAAGTGATACTAGAAAAGACGGGTTGACAGGTAACAGTTGTTTGAAATAGGATCCCCCTTCTTGAAGCAGGGATGAGGTAATTTATTCATAAGTTTTACGAAAGGAAGCTACCGACTCACAAACCTTTTATTTCATACCGCTTACAGTCATCTTTTCCACAGTATCCTCTCTTTTTCCCCTCCTTTAATAGAACATAAAATCATCCCTCTCTTTCTAGGTACGACGCGGAAAGCAATATACTTTTTTTTCCTCCCTCTTTCCTCTCAACGAAGAAAATACTCAAAATATTGTAGATCACCAGCCAGGAAGTTATTCAAAATAAAGTGTTGAATTGGTAATCGATCCGTTTTACCTTGAACAGAGAAGGAAAACTTTTTACGCGAATATAGTAATAAAATGCTAGTCCTTCTCATTTAATTTACATGTCATGCGGTGGTTTTCACGGCTTCCTATTTTTGTTATCTCTTTCCAAACATGAAGAGGATGTTTTTTCTTTTTAATCATATTTTATTCATGATACTAGAAGTTGGCTATCCATGTACTATCAGATTGAACGAGAAATATAAATAACTCGCTATACTTTTCTATCAGTAAGCCCATCTCGAGCATAAAATGATCGAGATCCGATAGACAATCAGCGTTATTAGGGCGTGGGATTCATCATAGTATTCAAAGCTGACTTGATCAACGTTGGATTGACTAAAATCAATTACGATAATTTTCGTTATAGCGCTTTATGTTTTCTCAATTCCGGTTTGGAATTTGAGGCTCCCGTCGAAATGGCAATTCGAAAATCACTTAGCGCTTGCTTGGAACATTGGAGGTAAGTCGTTCATGAGGAGAAACACAGAGACGGTATAATTATTTTGGCTTTGTCCCTGTGGTAAACCGTTCATTGGCTCGGTTCGATTCGTGGTTCCAAAGGATGTTGGCCGACTTAGAATGAATTTTGGTAATTTTGATTAGAATGTAGTTGGTAAATTCCATTTTTATGGTTTAGCCGTTAGGTATCTATATTTTGGGGGAGTATTTTGCGTGCATGATTGGTTTAATAAGTAATAGAGATTATAGGAATCCTCATGAAGCTCGAATCGATGTCAGAAGGGACATTCTGTGATTGCATATTATGTGTTCTTTCGTCGATGATAGCCCACTGTAAAATGGTTGGTTCTTCCAGTAAAATGGTGGCGGGAGGCCATGTGAGGCCTGTTAGTTTGTTGATCAGAGAATACGTGAGTTGGGCCAGATGGAGCAGTTTACGATGGGCAACCATGGTTCACTAATCGTGTTCTAGAAAACACGGTGCCTATCGGGGCCGGGCGCGGCCAAGGTTACTAAATTCTTCTGTAGGTGCCGCAGATTTCCCCCTGAACATCAGACGGGAGGGGTGGAGACTGAAGTCACCGGCAGTCCTTTACTCCCGATTGCTGACCCTAGAGCAGCAGAGCAAGTTAATTTTGAAATTGAAGTTTATGAATTCTCAAAAATCACACCCCAATAACAATTAATAATGTAGTGGGTCAAGCGCAAAGGCGGTTGGGACTGCTCGTGACGTAGATGAGGAACTGAATGAAGAATGTTTATTCACTTTGGGGTGCGGCCTTTGAAGTGGCAACGTTGCTTGCTATGGAAATCCCACCCCCACCGGTCTACGAAATCATATGTGGCATCCAATAATCCACCATTCGTATTGGAGAGAACTTGGATGATGCCAAGCAAAAGGTGCCCGTCCCCGATAATCATAATCAAGATTGCCTTTGCCGATAAGTCGAATTCTCATTGCCAAAGTTCAAATGGAAGTGAAGTATTTTAAGAAGACAATTCAAATAAGAAAAACTTAAGACCCTGTGAATCAAAATCCGGCATTGGTGCAGAAATATGACCAAGATTATACCAATGCCAATCGAGGAGAAAGCTTTCTTTTCTACACAGTCTGCTGTACTATGAATCTGGTACGTTGGCCGCTGGGCAAATGAAGAAAAAATATAGGCAGGCTCCAACATGTTCAATGCACGCGAGAGAAAAGGTAAGAAGATCAAATGGCCACGTTGCCGAATTACAAAAAAAAGGTTGCCTTCCAGCTTTTCCTATTGTGTCAATAGGAAACAATAAGGCTCCTTTGATTCCGATGGCCCCATGGATTTCATGAGGAATGAGAAATACCGCACATGTGTGGTACCGCATCGTGATGAGGAAGAAACAAGCATTTTTTTTAATCACCAAGACCATTAAAAAATGGTTGAAAGCATGGTGGTAGAAATAGTATCAAGAGGCCCAAGTGAACTTTTAGGGCGCTTTCACACTTGAAATTCCGGTATCCGATTCCCGTATCAAGGATACTAAAAATACAATGCGGCAAACGCGCTCATTCACACTTAAGGATACTAAAAGTATGCGATTCCGGAATTTAAGAGGAGCATCTAGACCGCGGATTTCATGTCACGCTTGCGAGCGCATCCTAGCGTCGCCCCTTCTAACCTTTTTCTTTTTCCTGGGACCTCCAACTTTTATCATCATTGTTTTTTAAACAATTAATAGGGGTATTCCAGCGATCACAGATAAGCTACCTGTATTATTTATCTGTGCTCGCTGGGGTTCGTCAACTTTCTTACTGTTTGTATTTTCGAACTTGCGTAGTCAGATGTTTGTTGCCACGTTGCTAGGGAAATCAAGTTTCGAATGATTGAGTTTAAAATATGACCCGAACGAAATGAATGAGTCCGTTATAAAACTATAACACGATTAATTGCGATTAATCCTTCCCTCTTATTTTACACGTGTTGAAAACAAAACCTCAGCAAGGGCTGAGCAATGTTTTGAGTTTTACAACGGGGCCATTGACAAAATGATTCTAATTTCGATTTCCCTAAATTCAATAACTAATTTAAAACGGACACTTCGAAGAAGTTTTCCTGAAGTTTGGGTTGTCCTGCGAGGTGATTTTGTATGCACAAGTACAGGTTCACTTGTCTGCAAAAATCTCATGAATGCCCAACTTTGAGCTGCTGTAGCATGGTCACGAAAAAGTAACAATATTATTTCGAAAATTGCCACCCCTAACAGAAAAAAGGGTGCTCTTTTTGAATCTTGCGCCAGAATTTGCCAAAAATTCGCTTGAAAATGACCAAATCGCATTTTATCACAAAAAGTGACATATTGCCTTTAAAAACTCACAGTTGGAAGAATATTACGTTTTGGAATTTGGACCATGGTATATTTTTCGTATTTTCGATCGCAAATCAGGTCTACTTTCACTCATTTTATAATTATTATTATTTTCTTAAGGAGGGGTTTCAGGAGTGTTTCCTCGACCTCTTCCCAGTCCCCATCGCCTAAACTTCGCACATAAACTTTGGTTCCATTTCTACACCAATATTCGATTTCAAAGTCTAATTTTAATCTTCAAGAGGTTCTACAGTGACGGTAGATCTTGCTTTTTCAAATTTTATCCCTAAAATAACCCCAAAACACTTTTAAATTCGTATGTGTTTTAAGGTAATTACAGGTATGAAATTTGGAAAAGCAATATCTAACGTCACTGTAGAACTTCCGACACTGTAAACGCTCAACGGCGGGTCACGGTCTTTTTTACTTTTGCGTCTTTTGCAGAGATGTCTCTTCATATGTTCGGGGAGATTGAATTTATATTTAGTTTGAAAGTCGCAGTGATGGCAATAATAACGCACAAGGTATTTTATCCCGTCGGTGGTTCCGGCACCGGTGTTGTCGCAACGAGTCGGACTGGTTAAACGTTTTGTCACACTGGTCGCACTTGAACATCGCGGCATTTACAAACTATCCACCAACGATGTATAAAAGAACTGGATTGCTCATCACTGCTGATAAAGAATAGCCCTCAAATAAGCTCCAAGTGGAGCTTAAAGTTGGTGAGAGGGGTGGAGTTTCAAAGTAAATACGGGAAGAGAGTTGTGTTACCATAACTACACAAGGAGAGGGACAGGGTAAATGTTTATCAGGGGACGACCTGCCCCCTCCAGTCCGCTGTCAGCAATCCAGGTTTATGTATGGTTGCTATCCACTGAACGGAACGAACTATATACAACTAAAAAAAACAACTAATAATGAAAGGAAAGATAAAAAAGTTAGATGGGGCGACGCTAGGAAGCGCTCGCAAGCGTGACATGAAATCCGCGGTTGAGATGCTCCTGAATATAAGTGTGAAGGAGCGCCTTGAATGTAGTGTATTTTTAGTATCCTCAATACGGGAATCGGATACCGGAATCAACAGCCTTAGTGGCCGGGGCTTCTTTTTATGCACCACGTGAGTGCTATTGGCGATTGTAGCTATCACTAGCGGCGCTAGTGTCGTGTGATAATGAAACCGGTAATCCCCACATATGTTATTTTTAGTGAATGGTGGAACAAGTTTTGTGTTTTTGTAAAGTTTTTTTCGTGGTCAACGTCTGTAACATAATGGGGAAAAAGTAGTCAGTTGGCCAAAAGTGACGAGAGCAGAAGAACATGGTTTCTGATACATTTATACTCAAACGTCAAGCAAGCTCCCAAGCCTTTCGGCGGTCGACTTTCTCCCAACACTGGGCTAATTGATAACTGACACCGTGGAACCCTCAATTTTTGGGAAACAATGAAATCACAATTTGTGTCACGGTTACCACGGAAAGAGCAGCCAAAGACACAGCAGTTTTCTCTGGATTCACCCTTGAGAGACATCGCCAGCTCACCGTTTCGTTTTAGTGCTCAGAGAACGGTCGAAAACGTTTTTGAATCGGTGTTTTCGAGTTTTCTTGCTCCAAAAAATAGCCGACAGTGAAAGTTTCTGTACAGGTGTACTGCGCACGTGCATAACCGTCTTGTTTTCTTGATTTGGTGATGCCAAAGGTATAATATCGAGGCCTCCTCGTCACCGTCGGATTATTTCGCCGTAGTTCACAGTAAAAAAGTGTCACTGACCAACATTTTTGATACATGAACTTCCTCATTGTAGAAAACCTTTGTTGTACATAGTTTGTTGTCAAACGACAGCAACAAATCACATGGAGTACCCAAGGTGACTAAACTTTACTATAGGTTCCGCGATTTCCCCTTGTCCAACGTTCGGGAGGGGTGGAGACTGACGTCACCAGCAGTCCTTTGCTCCCGATTGTTCACCCTAGAGCCGCAGAGCAAGTTAATTTTGAAATTGAAGTTTATGATTTCAACCAACAACCCAATAACAATTAATAATGTACTGGATCCAGCGCAAAGGCGGTTGGGACTGCTCGTATAAAAAGTTTAGTCACCTTGTGGAGTACCGGACTCAATTTTTCTCTGAAACGCCGCCAGATTGCTCGAAAGGCTTCAAATTTGTTTCATTTTTCCTCTTTTTTAAAAGCGGGAATCGTGCTGAATTTCATATGATTAGATATTTTTACTTTCAGGCCACGCCTACTAGGGGCCGTATTCCGAAGCCGTGTGAAAATGCCGCAAAAAACGGTTGCTATAGCGGGCTTATGTTATTTTTTATTCGACGTCCTTGGATCCCACTTGCGGGATTTTTTCCCGACCGTTCAGAATAAGCCCCCACCCCCAAGGGTTATTTTTGGCTCCCTCACATTACGGACTGGCGGGGGGTGGGATCATCTCTAGTATACACATTAAGGTCTGTCGTCCACTGGAAGCGCTTCCGAGCTGCGCTACAACGAGCGTACATCCCAAAGGCTCAAATTGGATGCGACATCGTCTACTGCAGGCTTACCTGCATTGAATTCAGTTTAAGTCATTTTGTATGTACGCTCGTTGTCGCGCCGCTCGAAAACGCTTCCAGTGGACGACTGGCCTAATTCCTTCACGGTTGAAAGAAAGAATTTGAGTTGAAATTCCAATTTGGGCTTATTATTTCTCAATAATAAGTCTTTGTAATCGTATCGCAAACAAGTTTTTTTGACCCGCCCTCAAAATTTGTTGTTTTACGTTTCGAAGTGCGTAGAATCTGCAATAAAAAAACAAAAAATGTCCGTCCACCGTCCGGGCTTTTATTCGCTGTAGGACCGATAGAGAAATCTCAAATTTCGTACAAAGGCTCCACTCAATACCTAGTTGGTCCTAACTTCTCGTCAGCCCGAAGCTCAACTCCAAAGGGGTGGAAAGTGGGCGTTAAAGTGTTCAAAATGCCGCTAGAAATAGCCCTTTGCTGCGATTGGTCCCAAAATTGACTCAGATAATTACCAATTAATTATCTTTTTTCTGAGACCACGATGAACGAAATCGGTTGAGTTTGAGAGCGTGGTTCTGGGTTGGGTTCAGTTATTTTATTCTCTCTCATCATTTTTTCTCTGCCGGTGTATAGGTGCTATCGATCTGAAACTCTCAGGAAATCTTATTCATACTCTCAACAGTAATTTTTTCAGCCGAATCCGGCGATAACCAACCAAGATATGCCGGTTTAATTTCTAGGAAGAGGCTAAAAAACCTCTTAAAATCGGACGAAAATCGCTCATAACGCCAGATCCTATTGACGTGAACACAACTTTTCACCGTACGTACAGGTACCAGTGTCACACCCAATTTTTTTTCAGATTTTTAGAAGTGGTGGGTTGTTGTATTCATTTTCGTTGTAACTTGAACTTTTTTTGATAAAACGTCATTTTCAATACTCTAGGTAGGTACTTATCTGTTTCAATATTTTCCTTGTACAAATTATTAGCTAGGTGTGCTTGATGATATCCGAAACAAACAGCTCAAAAAAATAACCATTGAAAATAATGCCGATAATAATAACAATAACAGTAATAAAAATTGTGGCTAATGACCTTACATTCGATGCCTTGAAAATAATAATGAAAAAATATGTTAAAAAAAATAAGTATAAAATAAAATATAAAAGTGCATGCAAACACTATAATTCACGGACTGCGATGTTGTCAAAGAACACAAAATTTGGTTTGTTTGTGGCACTATCCGTTCAACAGTCATCGTCGCTGTCTTCGTTGATAACGGGAGTTCGATCGTAAGTAGAAAAAATGTTGTTCAAGAATTCACAATTCTCTCCTTGTGTTCTTTGACAACATCGCAGTCCGTGAATTATAGTGTTTGCATGTACTTTTATATTTTATTTTATACTTTTTTTAAACTTTTTTTCATTATTATTTTCAAGGCGTCGAATATAAGGTCATTTACCCACAATTTTTATTACTGTTATTATTTTCGTCATTATTTGCAATAGCTTATTTCATCTCACTAACATTGAAAAATTGTTTCTTTTTAATGCTTATTTTTTCGACCTGTTTGTTTCGGATATCTAGCACACCTAGCTAATAATTTACAAAGAAAATATTAAAACAAATTAATACCTACCAAGTAAAATGGGTAAGAGTATTGAAAATTACGTTTTCTCAAAAAAAGTTCAAGTTACTACAACACCCAAGTCTGAAAAAAATTGGGTGTGACACCGGGGCCTTATTCTTGAACGCCTTGGCAACACTAGTTTCGATTGCATTATTGCTTCTTTGAGGAAGCAACATTGCCTAGTCGAATTGTTGAAATTCGCAGTATTGCTTTGGGCTCCATTTTTCTAAGGTAATATTGCCTTTTTGTATTTTTTTTAAACACCCCCAGCCGGTGTTTTCATTTTTGTCGATTCGATTACAAAATTGCCTTCTCTGTTGTCATGGGAAACCTGAGAGTGTCCATTTTGTTTTTTACAAGAAGGAATTTGTTTTTCACAGTTGAGCTTTCTTGTTCGGTGAGTTTGTAAAAACAAAAGAGAATCCTTCGAAAAACGAATATTTCGTCTAGTCGTAGGGCGTCAATCGAGAAATGAGTTGCCAGTGACCTGAATCAGCGACATGCCCACGAGAAAGACTCAGTAAGATGCGTGGGGAGGCAAGGAAGGGCTGCACGCCACAATTACGCTCACCAGCATTTCTCAGATGGGTTGGGCAATGAAGTCGAAGTTTAAAAGTTGTCCTTGTTGTGCATAAAAGTGGATGTAATTTAGGTCCATCAGTGTTCTTCGACCAGAATCCCGGGACTAGCCTAAGGTCATTTGCACATTAGGAAAAAAAAGTTGCCCAGGTGCGGCGTCGGACTGTTGCAGTAAAAATACATAGAACTCTATGGGGCCTTTCACATTTGGCACCGACGCGGGAGACGTCTCACCCCGAGAAAAAATACGCTGGTACGAGCGATAGGTTTTTTTTTTAGGCGTCGAAAGGGGCTAATTCAACGTCGACAACGAGATATTCTCGCCCCATGTGGGCGCTTAGAGGGACAATAATGAGCTCTGCTGCTGTAGTCGAAAACTGTCATTTTAACAAAGAATTTCTAAACATAGCTCTAGCTTTAGATATTTTAAACAAAATTCACAACAGAAAGGAATCCCCGTGGTTATTTTATTGCATCGATTCCAGTATTGCTAACAAATGGTATTCTTGAAACCAACTTGAAACACTGAAACACTCTGCAGCCCAGACAACATTGTTTTCACTTCTGCCTTCAAACCAATATTGTACAATTCTCACAATTTCAAGAATAGGGCCCCTGGTACCTGTACGCAACTTCGGGGAAAATTTGTTGTGGTCACGTCGATAGGGTCCGGAGTTTTGAGCGATTTTCGTCCGATTTTTAGAGGTGTTTTAGCCTCTTCCTAGAAATAAACCGGCATATCTTGGTTGGTTACCGCCGGATTCGGCGGAAAAAATTACCAGTTTTACGCGAGAGAATGAATAAGATTTCCTGAGAATTTCAGATCGCACCAGATAGCACCAATACACCGGCAGAGAGAAAAAAAAATGATGAGTCCAAAAAGAGCCTTTTTCGACAGTTTCTGGATTTGTGAGGCTTAGAATGGGTTTCAAGAACTAAAAATAGGGCGATCAACTATTCTATATAGGTAGGTAACATTAGCCTGGAGTTTGAGGCCAAAACTCGTCTGGGGCACTTTTGCTCCCCCTTATCCGGCTGGAGCCTTTCAATTTCCACTCCATTATTATATTAACAAAGTGAAACAACTCCACTTTATTAGTTATATTAATTATTAATTCATTTACATTTTTAAAGTTTTGAACCAATAAACACCCTACAGAAGAATCTCAATGGGAAACTGAGGAGATGCTAGGACCAACTATAGGCGTTGAGTTGAGCCTGTGTACGAAAATGGAGATATTTCTACTTCATCCTTCAGCGGATAAAGACCAAAACGGCGGACAGACATTTTTATTATTACGGATTAGGATTCTATAAGTACCTTCAAACGGAAAATAACATTATGCTAATGAGGGGAAGAGGGGATAAACTCCTAGTTCCCCGCACGTTAATATTGTCAAATGGTGTAATGGACACTGTTTTGGATCATTTCGATTCACGCACAAAGTCAGGATTTTTCCAAATTGAACTTCGTCACTTTAAATATTCCGTTCTTCCCGGCCACAACAATATACTTTTCTCATATCCAGTTTCGTATTAAGTTGATGTTTTTCTCTCCCTGCCCTACCCCTCAATATCGTCACCACACAAGTCTGTCACACAACCATTGTTTTTCCCTACTGTATTCTTTTTACTCGGTTGTTTCTTGTGTGCCTGGAAAGGATCGAAGAAAATGTTTTTTTGGGGCTTTATTAAATTTCGGTCCCACCTCGCGTTTAGCTTTTCAATCAAGAAAAAAAAAAGAAGAGGGTAAAATGGAACAGTGTTATTACGTCGGGATGATCCAAACCAAGGGGGTGAGCCCCCACCAGCCTTTCAGGCTCTCGCCGTTTCAGATGACGAGAATAACTAACATGTTTTCAGGAAAACATCTCTCTACGTTTTGACTGAACAGTATTGAACTCCAAAGTGACCGATCATGTAAAAACTACTCACAGAAGATTTTTAAATTAACCTTTTACGTTTTTCAATTCGTCTCTCGAGTTTCTTGTAAAGTAATTTCTTGGCTTCACTTTTTTCGAAGTATTCAGTGATCTCTACCGTAACGATGAATGAATGGTATAGCCGTTTTCTTTTGAAAGGACGTCGGCCTTCGTAGTTGGGCTATTTCGTTATTAAGGATTATTTTATTTGTAACTTGATTTCCTTAGTAACAAATCCCTTATGAAGTCTACGAAGGTTGACGTTCGTTAATGACTCTAATTATAATAAAAATCTAAAGCTAAAATTATAAAACAATTAAAAATATGAAACAGAACTGCCTCAGTATTTTTAACTTTTCTGGAGGGAGACTTCCCTGAGGTAAAAATGACTACCACACAGTCATATCGAGAATCTTAAAATTCAAAGTTCAACCGATTGGTTTGTTTGAGAACTACAGACTATAAACAAGTACATAATGAGTATTCTTAATTTTGTGTTTCAGAATTCCCTCTTCATTCGAGGAAGCCATATTAAGGTAGGTGGATATTTAGTTTCTCGCCACTAGGCATCGGAAGTCCCAATTTTGCCTGTTAACTTGAGAGGGTTAGTTGTTTATGTAATTGAGAACAAATTACGTTTTCGGTATCCGGAAGCTTATTGATCTTTTTCCACCTCATGTTCATTTATTTTAAACTGCTTACGATGCGATCTACTACACCCGAATGTCACCTAGAGGGTGAGATTTGAGCACGGTTGCCGATGCCCCGTGCAAGAATTACTTTTTTTGTCTCGAATCTCGTGGTTTACCCCATTTTTACCTCATTTTCATAAATGGCTCTGTTCGTTGTAAATGTCGACGAATTGCATGAAACTTGAATAAATGCGACTGGTAATAAAAGTGTAGGAATCCACGAAAAACCTACTTTTTCATGTTGGCAAGAAAAAAATCAACCGCTACACATTTCGAGAAGTACAAGAAGCAAGCCAAGCTTTCGGGGTTTATTGCCCGTTCATCAGGTAATTGAACTATCAACAAAAACAATAAACCGTATAATGTTTAAACAATTTATGTGAATCAGTCAATGGACAGAAAATACGAGCATGAATATACCACATGGACGTTCTCACAGCCTAATAATGCTGAGCCAGGTTGGCGACTTGTGAGAAGTCACTTCAAATGCCTATTTGACCTATTCTTATTGAGTATTTACACCTTCATTCGCGTAGAATTGCGTCTACCTTAGACGGACGATGCGTTCAGTCGGTTGTATATAGTTGCCTTACTATATTACTACCAGTAGTATAGTACCAAACCCTTTTTCTGATATAATTTTCACACCTGCACGTCGTGCACGGCAAGTCAGGCGTGTTCCTACACCTCCTTACTCCTGTAAGGGGAAACTGGAAAATCGTATTCGAAAGGGAATTCGATACTCATTAGATTTTGGTTCAACTATTGGCGATTAAAACTATAACTTGAGCGATAGTCACGAGTTTATTAGAGAGATTTTGCAAACAGCTCCGCTAACGCTAACGTTAACGCTATTCACATTTCAACCAGTGAAATGTTTACTACCCTAGCAACGCATACACAAAAATTAACTTTATCGTTTACGGGACTGGTAGCAAAATCTCTCTAATTTATTTGTTAATGAAACCGGACTGGTTTCAGCTGTTCGCCTTCTTCAGCGTCTAAATTTACAACTGAAGGTCCCGAGTTTGACTGACGCACCTCAACGAGAGAAGACTGTCAACGTAGGCTCCTACGGCTACGATTTTATGCATGCGTTACCTACTATAGCCAGTCCACTTAGTGATGGACGGGTGATGGACTCTCGAATGTGTTGCTTCATTTCGATAGTGCGAGTTGTTCACCCAATTTCACTCCCACCAAACCACCACGGGCACTATGGTTACATATGGACGCTACACAGTGATCATTTGTTCTAAAATTATTCCCGGTGCGTTATTTTTAGTAGAAGGGGCAAAGGGGAGGCTCATTCTACAAAACTTAAGGGCGGGCGAGAGTCCATCCCCAAGAGGACAGACTACAGCCGTCGAAGTTTGATGCCTGTTGTCACTGGGACAAATTTTTAGCCCTCCGATGAAAAGAAAGATTCGAAGGAGTTCAGGAATTAAGTTACAATATAATGAACTTTTGATGATCATCCAGTGTTACCAATAAAGTACGATCCTTTATAAAGTGGCTATCCTGTTTTTTGCTTTTCTTCTACACAAGGCCCGGTGCACACCTGAGTTTTTGTTAAGCTGCGGCGCCGCCGCGGCAGCGGTGGATTTGCGGCAAGGTGATTAGGATAAAAGTTGGGCTCATTTATGATGTGCCTGGGGTATTCTAACTATTTATAAAAATGAAGCAGAATACCATCTCCATTCTTCACCTGTTAATTTTTTTTAAACTGTCAAAATCAAGGTGACTAAACTCTTCTATAGGTGCCGCAGATTTCCCCCAGCCCATCAGGCGGGAGGGGTAGGGACTGACGTCACCAGCAGTCCTTTACTCCCGATTGTTTACTCTAGACCCAATAACAATTAATAATGTACTGGGTCCAGCCCAAAGGCGGTTGGGACTGCTCGTGACGTAGTTAAGGACAGTAATGGCCGAAAATCTGTGGCACTATAGAAAGTTTAGTCACCTTGGTCAGAATACATCAGATACGTCATAACTGAGCTCACCTTATTCTAATCACCTTGGATTTGCGGCACATTTTGCCTAGCAACATCAAACATGGCATTGAAAAATGCAACAGAAACCTCTTTTAACACACGGAGTGTCAAGCTCTGATGAAGCGTTGTACCTTTTAAACCTCTTTTGAACCGAACCAAGGTCCTAATCACTTGTTACTCGACAATATTATAAGGACTGATATATCCCAAGACATATTTATAGCAAGGCTATACTAACGCCAATTCATATCTAAAAAGTGTAAAGAGCGTTCGAGTTCCCTCCAACTGCTTATTTAATAGCGGTTCGGAGCAAGGTTACTACTAAATAGGTAGTGCCGTAAGAAAATTGGGGAGGGGGGCTGTAAACAAAACGCGTCGTCGAATATCCAAACTGAAAATTTTATAATTATAATCTGATCACGTGTGTAAGGCCCCTTTTACACGAGTAAGTTTTTTGTACAAAAATATGTTCAATCTGATCACAAACAGACGATTTGAGGCAGGGAACATCTGTCAATTTTTTCCAAAATGGCAAAATGGTGTAAAAGGGGCCTAAAGAAAGGTATTGTTTTTGCATACCCTTTGAAGCGTTTTAGGGGGGATTTTTCCCCATCTATTAGTTACGGCGCTACCTCTGTAGTATAGTAACCTTGGGTAACCTCATGTGTGCATCACTTCATAGCAACTAATGTAGGTATTTTAAGAAAATGCAGAACGCCAGAGCGGTACCGCCGCAGCTTGGAAAAACGCAAGTGTGCATCGGGCCTTAGGTTTTCACCGTAACTGTTCAGCCATTTTCACGTGGTCCTACACGCGCGATTACATTCCGAAAGCTCTAAGTAGTAACTCAAAATAAGAATACCAAAGTGAGGAGAATTAACAGGCGTGTTCAAGGGGCCAGAGGTCACGTACAGCATCGCAAACTGACCTACGCCAAAGGCCAGCCCCTGTACATTCACTCTGTGATTCACTTCGGCAAAAGTTTTATCCATTATGAATATATGTAGGGAAGCCAAATCTTCTATCAATCTATCGATCTATTCGGAGGACATGAAATTGGAATGCTCTGTCGTTTGGATGATTCTTCCAACATGACTACCTTAAGAGGCAAATGTAAAAGAGCTCTAAAATTTAGAAAAGAGGACAAGCGATACGCTTCTGCTGCTGACATTTCAATAATACCCCTCCCGTTTTGAATATATTAAAGAGCACGTAAAGTTAGTTGACCACCACAGTACTTTCCAACCCATTCTCACGCGCACTAGCTGACCTTCCCCGCTGAGAATTCCATCTCCCACCCCTCCACAACTTTCGTGCCTCGAAGGCCATTAGGTTAATTCAAAATTAATCCAGGGCGAAACGGAACAAAAGTGAAACAATTGTTTTGAAATTTATTAAGAATTAAATACCCGTGCCGTGCCACATCTCACATGCTACAATGTTCGTGTAATCGGCAGCTTGAGGGATCAAAGAGCTACATTTGAGTTTGATGGATCTGGCAAATGAGTAAAATGGTCCTGTTAAATGAGACTATTCGGTTGAAAAAATTCACAGGATTGGTTATTGTTCTAAACGCTTCCATTACACTTAGGTAGGCATAAGTCAGATGTCCTTATGGGCGGGTGGGGAGTTTGTTGAGGAGGAGGTAACTCAAAAACTATACTTTTTAGCACACAGTATCACCCCTCCGGTTCTCCTTAAAAATTGTCTATCTAAATCCCCTAATATTTTTTAAATTTATTTTGTTCGCAAAATATTTACATGATAGTCAAACAATGTTAAAAATAAACTATGTTGTCCACCAAGGCTTAAAGCTCAAAAACTTATGCCCTTGGTGGAATAATGTATTTTCGACCTGTCTGAGGCATCATCAGGGATTAAGTACAATTATGAGATCCAAGAGCTGGGGGCCTATTCTCTTACAACAAGCACTATGTTTTTCGCCAGCCATGTGTCTATTTCATTCATTTGTTTGAAGAAAATTAATGAAATAAACATATGACTTCCGAAAAGCTATTGCTTCGGAGTTAGAGAATAGGCCCCCTGAGTTGAAACAATCATGTGGATGTCACATTCGTTGTTCGTTTTAGCGGCTTAATTACAAAACAAAGTAGACAAAAAGTCCAACATGTTTCTTCTTTTGTAGGGCTCAACTGCCATTTGTTGAATACCAGTTATACACCAGAGAGCACCGTCGAAATGATACGGGGGGGGGGGAACCAATGGACGGGGTATCATATGATGTCCGTATGACAAGTACCAGACAAGACAAATAACAACACAAGTACAAGACAAGTAAATAGTTTATAGCGTAGGAAATTGTATCTACGTTTACAGGGGCGGCTCTTAAGGAGAGGCAAGTGAGGCACCGCCTCACCAGAAAATTAAAGGACAAATAAAGCACTTTCCCAAATTTCAAAATATTTTATTTCCATCATTCGTCTGCAAGGAGTTTCAACTTTTGGCGCGCCTCTTCTCTTATCTAGCGGTCTTGTGACATGAACTCTGTCGACGAGGTGCGATAGTACACAAAAAAAGAGCCCAAGAGAGGAAACTTTCTTCTCATCTTTTCTCTCTGGCCACCCCACTGCCTGTTAAGCGTGGCGCTTGCGCTTGGTAGGGTACGGCGGTACAGGAGATTTTTCGATGAGAGGGTGACGTGAGAGGCGACGCGATCTGGGGCCGTATTCTGAAGCCGTGTGAAAATGCCGCAAAAGGGTTGCTATGGTGGGATAGTGTTATTTCTTATTCGGCGTCCTTGGATCCCGCTTGCGGTATTTTTTCCCGACCGTTCAGGGGGTCAACCATGAGCTAGCGTTAAAAAATTAACGCAAGCGGTAACTAAGACAACCCTGGTTAGAGTTGTCGGGAAATAATCTCGCAAACGGTATCCAAGGACGCTTCATCTGAAATAGTATCATCTCGCCGTAGCAACCACCTCACGTGAGTTTTTCCCGGCAACTCGGAATAAGGCCCCAGGGGGTCAACAATGAGCTAGCGTAAAAATACCGTCAAAATGCGGTATCTATGGCGTTATAACATTATTTTTGATAGAGCGTCCTTAGTTACCGCTTGCGTTAAATTTTTAACGCTAGCTCATGGTTGACCCCCAGATGTGGGTTTCACTTGACCTTGAGCCCTCGCATTCCATCCTTTTCTATCCCTCCATAGTACCATCAATGGGAGGGGGGTTAGAGGGGTCATCATCACCAATGCAATTCACATTGCTCACTGAGTCACTGACACTGAACGACTGAACACTGACTGCACTGGCCGATCGGAAATTTCCTCCCACGAGGTGAGGCGATTCTAAAACGTTCTCACTCTTCTCCTTCAGTTCCCGTTAGTTACCGAAAAAAACTACAAAAAAAAAACTGCCCGCTCGCAACGCACCGTCACGGCTCGAGGACTGTTCATTCAAATAAAAAAGAGGGAGTCCATCTTGGCTAGGCGTCTTCTTGTTCGGAGTTTTTTTAAATTCTGTTTTTTCTTTACGTTTAATCAACAATTTAACAGAATAATTAGTAATTCAATGATTGTCATTTATGTTGTACGTATCATTCGCTCTCAGGTGAGTAATTTTCTCGTTATTAACGTATGTATTGAATTTCCGGCTTCTTTTGTGGTTGTTGTTTTTTTTAATGCTCCCGTCGGGAGACGCGGTGTGTTGGCTCTCTTAAATTTTCGTTACCACAGAAAAATAAAGAATTTGTTGTTTTTATAGTACTATTTCAGTTTTCGCGACAGTAAGAACTTGATAACAATAAGAACTGCTCGTTTCTGTGAGCTGACTAAATCATCCTCACATGAAACAATGATGCACAAACTTGACAATTTGTTCAAACAAATTTACTCCCCCCCCCCCTCTTCAATAAAGTTGTCGCCTCACCTAAGGCCGGTCGTCCACTGGAAGCGTTTTCGAGCGGCGCTACAACAAGCGACATCAAGCGTACATACAAAAAGACATAAATTGAATTCACTGCTGTTAAGCCTGCAGTGGACGATGTCACATTCAATTTGAGGCTTTGGGATGTACGCTCGTTGTAGCGCCGCTCGAAAACGCCTCCAGTGGACGACCGACCTAACATTCAAGCTCAGAGCCGCTACCTGCTACATACTTACGTTCCATAGTTCTTCAAGTCCCTAAACGTATAGTTCGTAAGTTCTGAGCGAAAACCCGAGCACATAATAAGTTTTTCGCACCTCTGGGAGGAAAGCTACAGCTTTGCTTTGTTATACATATAACTTTATGAGAAGGAAACCGAGCTCACCATTTGATCCGGCACGAAAATTTGAATTCAGGCCCATCAAAGCCCCAAAAACGACGCTTGAGTGACCCGGTGATGTTCAGATGTTGCAGTGGGATCGACGCGACGTATGCTAAATGCTGAACAGATGAGTGTAGTCCATAGAGGTGAAATACATGGAGGGAACCTTGACGGAGAAGGGGTGTTGGAGGGGGGTTTCGACCGACCACATGGATGAAGTGCGGAAGTGTTGGGGTGTTTAAAAAGTGCTGGTTATTAACCAAAGATCTCTAGTTTCCTCTGTGTTTAGGGACGATCCTGGGAATGTTTGTTATTTTCATAGCAGAACTTATTGTTACGTATCTTTTTTTACGTGATTATTTAGTCCTCCATAGAAAAAAACATGCTTCACTGTTGTTTTGCTAAATGTAAAAGTGATCCGAGACCGGGGAGCCCAGGTATCACGTGATGGTGAAATGTTATACGTTCCCTGAACCCTGCCTTTCACTAACTCGCAATGTGTTGGACTGCGACGATATTCAGAAAATGAAAAAAAAAAGACAAGAAACTTTGAAAAGTGCCTGTGCTTGAATTGGATGGAAATATGTCAACTTCCTTGTCCCATAATGCACGTGCTTATGGCTTTACTACACTCCAACTATCGTATCATGTCATGTACTTATGTAGTAACCATTAGGTACAAATCAAGTTTCGTTATGAAGCACCCCGCTCGCCCCCCCCCCTGTCAACTGTCTACTCTACGTCAGTTCGCAAAAAATCCGCCAGTTGCACGGGGGTGAATCTTTGCGGGGCCAATATGGAAAGCCGGGAAAGTGACTCAATAGGTCAATAATGAGTGATGAACAAATATAAGTATTCCTTTCAACGAACTTCCGAATGTTGCCTCAAATCAAAATTCAAATAAATCCAGTTTCTAGCAGTGAGTGCGGTGTGTGTCGAGTATATGAATTTGGCATGGGTTTCTTTTTGGCTTGTACGCGTACGTACCTACCTACTTCTTTTAAATTCCAAAAAAGATCAAAAAAGAATCTCTCTCGTGAACTTGTTATTGACGGTTTTATGCCTACCTGACGTTCGATCCAGACGTTCTATGTTTTTAGGGCAAGTTCTCTTTTCCGATCATCGTCTACAGGGTGTTCAGGAGGAAACGTCAATACTTGCACATTTTGTACTACTAAGTAGGGCGAACCAAAATTTTTTTTATTTATTATTTTAGAAATTGTATTTCTTATTATTTTTTACAAAGAAACATTCAGTTCATATGACTATCTCGTTTCACTACGATTACACTATTATACTATGGGGTATAAATTACACTTACTTTAATTAAATGAGGGGAAAAGGGAGAAGAAAAAACCTCGAATTTACAAAAGAGAAGCATGGTTAGGTGTATTGAAACACAAATTAACAATAATGGAAAATCATTTTTTTTTGTATGTAAATAATAGGGGTACGTATATTATATGTATTACTATCCTAAACTAGCTATCAGTTGTGAGTATATTATGGCGTAAATTCTTATGTTTGCTCACAGTAGAATTCGCATTAGCGATATTGCTTATTAAGGGATTTGATGAGTTAGAAAATTTGGTTAACATCTTTGTACAAAGCTTGAGAATGTACTCTTTCAATTCTGTTATTTTTGTTGACCGCGTACTGCCAGTGGCTAGTCTAAGAAATTTATTTTGAGCGATTTGTAATTTATTAAAATTGGTATTACATGTGAAGCTCCAAGCGGCACAAGAATATGTAAGTATTGGTCGCACACACATTTTATAGATCAGCAATTTGTTACACAGTGACATGCCCGATTCGCGCCTAAGTACCGGGAATAAAAGTCTAATGGATATCTTACTTCTATCAATTAAATTATTTACATGTTTTGTGAAGTTTAGCTTAGAGTCTAATGTTAAACCTTAGTATTTAACAGTAGAGGATAGCGGAATAGTTTTACCATCCAAGACTAAGTTGTTGTTGACGAGGGGTCTCGCTTTGTAAATAGTATAGCCTCTGTCTTATCACAATTTAAGGCAATTTTCCAACGAATAAAAAATCTACTAAGTTTTGCAATAGCCGCATTCAATCTTTTAATTACAGTTACTGTCCTCCAAGTGCTCGTGTACAGGACCGTGTCGTCTGTAAATAGAGCTATGCTTATACCGGGCACCTTAAAAATATCGTTTATAAAAAGAAGTGCCTGAAGAGGTCGACGTAGTTGAGTCGACGAAACGTTGCGAAAGAATGAAGTAGTTTCGAGAAAAAAAAATTGCCTTTGCCCGTAAATAGTCGATAGCTTAGATACTGACTAACAATAATTATGGGCGATAACCTCATTGAAAATAGTTTATAAATAAGACAAAAAGGAGGGGGCCAAGAATGGAGCCTTGTGGGAGACGAGCAAAAATTAGAAAAGGGGAGGATTGGACTCCATTTACGGATACATACAATTTTCTATCCTTGAGGTAAGCACTTATTATTTTTAGAATGTACGCGGGAAATCTCAACTGAATCAACTTGTGTAAAAGCCCATTGTGCCAGACAGTATCAAAGGCTTTTTGAATGTCAAGTAATACAATCCCCGTGTGTTTTTTCTTATTGAAGTTTTGTGTGACATCGTCAACCACACGGCACAATTGGCCTTGGGTCGAGTGGCCAGCACGAAAACCAAATTGTTCTTCGATAAGGATGTTGTGCCGATTAATGTGGTCAAGCATGCGACTTTGAATAAGTTTTTCGAAAATTTTACTGAGCGTAGTGAGAAGACTAATAGGGCGATAACTTGAGACCAGCGATGGGTTTTTTCCTGGTTTATGCAATACAATAACTTTTGCTATTTTCCATGGTTCAGGGATATGACCGAGGAATAAAATTTTATTAAACACTTGGGTTGAAAATACAAGAGCTTTACGGGGGAGATGTTTTTGAAGAATATTACTTATGCCATCCGACCCTGGGGCTTTTCTAGCTGGTCTTGACTTTATGCACTTGGCTATTTCATTTGGAATAACGAGTTTAACATCAGACGGTTGGAAGTGCACAGATTTGAGGAATTTCCTCACGGAGCGATTTACTTACCTGTGTGTGGTGGTTGGAGCTAAGTGTTTGGGTGGTTCTATGAACACTTTCGAAATGTTTTCCAATCACATTAGCTTTTTCAATGGACGTATAGTGCGGTTCGTTGTCAACAAGAATAGTTGGAATTTCTGAGTTCGCCTTCCCCTTATTGAAATGTTTAGTCACCTCCCAGAAGGCTGAGTTCTTGGGCGTCAGTGACGAAAGACAATTGCTCCATTTGGAATTTTTGTTCTTATTAATGAGAAATTTAACCATATTCTGCACTATCGAGGCCAGTTTTTTGAAGATCATTGCATTCAGTTTTTGGTAACACTTTTTGAAATAGTTTTTAATTTTAATCAACAAAAGTACATCAGCTGGAAGAGGTTTATAAGCCGTATTTTGATGGCGCGGAATGGTTAGCTCTGCGGTTTGCAGAATTAGTTTTGAAAATTGCTCTAATGTTTTGTCTATGTCTGAGGAGTTTGATAGAATGGGGTTGGGATTAATTTTACTCTGTAGATAACTCGGATAACCGGACCAGTTGGCTTTATTGAAATTAAACTTACGTTTTGTTTTTGACTTGGAGATTTCGCCAAGGATTTTGAAAAAGATTGGATTATGATCAGAATCTAACATTGGTAAACTAAGAATCGATGAAACATTTTTGAAATTTTCACTTAACACCATGTCGAGGACACTGGGTCTTTTACTACCGGGAGGATAATACGTGGGGGCGTCTGGCACAATGAGACCAAAATGAACCGAATGACTATATGGACATAGGGACGGAATCGCTTTGTTTCAGAGTTACAGGGAATTTAGTGTTTTTTAAGCCAAATCACCCCTTTTCAACAAAAAGCTGTCTTAACGGACTAACCGTTCAACATAGAACAAACTAAACTACATATCTGAAAAGAGCACAAAATTCAACATTGGAAAAATCAGGAATAACATATCAAAATCGTCTTTATGTACATTTAGTTATTTTTAGAAAAATCGAAAAAGTGTTGCGTTGAATTTTCGTATTTCTTTCAGAGGCGAATTTCGCTCAATCTTCAGTTGGTCGGGCATTGACCAACTTTTAGCTTTCAATTGACGTAAGAAAATTTGAAATCGGTTGGATTTGTACTGAGATATGACACGAAAGGTTTGGAAAAACAGTGCAAAATCGTCAAAATAAGTCATATTGCAGCTGCCAGGTAAAATCCCCAAAAATTGTTTTCGACGTCAAAATAACCCCATAATTCAAAGGAACAAATTATATAAGAAAAATTAGTGCACCATATTCATCATCATCATCATAATCCCCTACCACTTTCACTAGTAAATACTCGTTTAATTAGTTTTTCATGTATCCTTCCGTAATTATTTTAGTTCAAAATTTATATTTCAGGTACAAATCATATCATGCGCGTAAATCACTGCAATTATCGTACAAAAACGTCCGAAAAATAGCACCAGACAAAAACTAGAAGGAATCAGACCAGTTAATTTATTTAATAATTGATTATTTGCTAGTGAAAGTGGTGGGGAGATGATGATGATGGATATGGTGCACTGATTTTTCTTAAAATATTTGGTTCTTTGAATTATGGGACTATTTTGACGTTGGAAACAATTTTTGGGGGATTTTACCTGACAGTTGCAATATGGCTTATTTTGACGATTTTGCACTGTTTTTCCGAACCTTTCGTGTCATATCTCAGTAAAAATTCAACCTATTTTCAAATTTTTTACGTCAATTGAAAGCTCACATAATGGGCATGTTTTTACAGTAATTGGTCAATGCTCGACACTGAAGATTGTGCGAAATTCGCCTCTGAAAGAAACACGAAAATTCAACGTAACACTTTTTCGATTTTTCCAAAAATAACTAAACGTACATAAAGACGATTTTAATATGCTACTCCTGATTTTTCCAATGCTAAATTTTGTGCTTTTTTCAGAAATGTAGTTTATTTTGTTCTATGTTGAACGGTTAGTCCGTTAAGACCGTTTTTTGTCGAAAAGAGATGATTTGGCTTAAAAATCACTAAATTCCCTGTAACTTTGAAACAAAGCGTTTCCGACCCTATGTCCATATAGTCATTTTGGTTCGCCCTACTTAGTAGTACAACATGTGCTAGTATTGACGTTTCCGCCTGGAACACCCTGTATATTCACGAAGAAAACAAGAAGCAGATTATTATGTTTTTTCTATGTTTTACTAAGCCCCTTTTTTCACATGCAAGTATTTTGATCAAAGTAGCCATTTTGAAAATAAAATAACAGACGTTCTCCGCCTGGAATGGGCTGTTTGTGATCAGAATGAACATCATATTTTTGAACAAAAAACTTACTCGAATAAAAGTGGCCTTACCGTGAATCACGAACATGAACAGATGGATCTGTTTCAACTTATTATGAATGGGGTATAGTCCACCAGCAGGGACTTTTATAGCAAAAAGAAGCGCACAAAACAAGAACCAAACGCCTGGGAATTTTTTTTCAACCGATAGCAATTTCGCTATCTGATTTTACAAGACTGAAAAGCCGATGTAGTAAGGTAATTAATGGACGGGAGAGGAGAGCTTTCGACAAGTTTCACTGGCACTTGAAGTGTCCCTGCAAACGATGCTACAAACCAGCATCTCCTTCGTCCCCCCCCCCACTGATTCTCCGCCATCATAGAATGACTCGAAATCTTTGGAAACTTTCCAACGCCTCGTATCCAAGCGCTTTTTACTCTGTTAGACAAGTCAGCTTAAAATCCTTCCTTTTCAAGCCATGCCCAAGCTTTCCAGTTCCAACTTTCATTCCCCCCCCCCCTTATTTTTTATTGTATGTTTGCATAAAATGCATATTACATAGTCAAAAAATCTGCCAAACTATAGCAGGGATCACGTACAAGTATGTCCACTATAACTCTCTTAATAGTATATTATACATATACAGGGTTGCCGATACCCTGTGCCGGTATTACCCCCTTTTTTTCTCGAAATTACCCCCATTACCCCCACAACTTTGTTACTTTACCCCCATTTTACCCCACATTCATATAATGACCCCGTCCGTCAAAATGTCAACGAATTGCCCAAAAATGGACTAATGAGAGGTAGTAAATGTGTAGAAATCGACAGCAGACCTTCTTTTATTTAGTTTTTCAACCATCCAACTTCATGAAGAGAGCCTAAGGCACCTATTCAAAAAGTCTCTCATTCGGGAGAATTTCAGTCATCAGAAGCAAAACATAAAATGTATATTAGTAAATACATGGACGGCATGAATCTATTACGATGCCCGTACAAATAACCAAGAAAACAAAAAAAAAACAACATAATATTTGAACAAATTTACACAATTAAACTGCCGAAGAAACTTCATTAGGATTTAGGATTATTCCAAAAATTGGAACTTAACATGCCTTTTGTTGGTTTAAAACTTGAGGCATCGGGAATATTGTCTTTGATTTTCATTATGTCCCGTAGCGTTGAACTCGATAAGCGATTCCGGTTCTCTGTTTTTACATTTTTCAGAGTGCTGAAAACTCTTTCTACGCATGCGTTGGAAAAGGGCATTGTTAACAGAAGGCGCATGACGGTTAGTAAATTTCTGAAGCCGGGAACATTGAATACGCCCTTCCAAAATTCTGAGACATCGTCTCCTTTAAAACTCGAGCTTTCTGAGCAGAGTTTCCTCCATTCTGAATCTAGCTCTTGGGGGTCAACACGAGATTTTAAAATTGGAAATCTTCTAAGCACCGCAGATAAAGTGGGAATTTTAAACTCTCGTACGCACTGAGGGTCGGTCACCTGAACTATATCGTAAATGGGATCATCAAATTTGAATCTACGCAACAAATCACTTACTAACTCTATGTAAAAATGTTGAACACTTTTGAAAAAATTATGAATTTCTTCTACAGGAACATTTTCTGCTTTTAACGAAATTATTGTTTCGTAATCATTCTTAAAACCTATATACATTTTGGAATATTCCAAATGGTTTTCTTTGTTTTGGGGGTCAACTTGAAAAATGGAGGTCAAATTCTGGACGTAAGAGGGTTTTAAAAAATTAAGGGATATCGTAGTTAACAGTGTGCTTATTTCAGGTTTTAACTTGAACATAATTGGTTTCTCAGACTGAAACAGCTTATTGAAGTTATTTAGAAGGCCAAGAATGAAAGACAAGAATTGAAAATAAATTGGAGTCAAGGGATTTTCTAGCTTTTCAAGAATTTTGTCAAATGTGACACATTTTTCGTCAAACGAAATTTCTCTGAAATAGGATTTCAAAGGTTCAAATTGCTCAAGAACTCTGTCGATGCATTGTTTCATGCTTAGCCAGCGCGTAGTGCTCAATTTCAGAATTTTGTGATCTTTTACTTCTAACAGTGTCTGGAATCCCCGGAAACTCGTTTGTCTTTTATAACTCCGGCTGAAGTGCGAAGCTATATCTTTCAGAAGCTCTTCGAGGTAACGTGTGGGAAAACGCAAAACGACGAAGCGAAGGCTTCTTCCCGAGTTCGGCTGATGGGTAAAGGATGAGGGTTCAATTTAATTTAATTTTTATTTTGTTAAACTCATTTCCACACAATCATTGGGTCAAAATTTTTATTTTCACCTAATTATATTTATTTATTTTTATTTTTCCGAGTTCATTAGAAATTACCCCCAAATTACCCTTTTCAATCATTACCCCCATTTTACCCGCTAAGGTACGAAATTACCCCCAAAACGGGTAATTACCCCCACTTCGGCATCCCTGTACATATACGAGGGAGTAATTGCGGGGTTTTTCCTCCGAGTGACAAGTTTAGCAGCACGAGCGCAGGGATGGCTGAAATTTCTTGAGGAAAATAAATGTCTTTACATTCAGTTTTTTTCATTTCGCTAGGTAGCTTATTATAAAATTTAATCCCCCAGTAGGTCTCTTGTATTGTGGGAAATAATTTTGTGTCATGTACAAAACAATAAGAGCTACTCCATAAGTGAAGCTATGACCTTTTGATATGGTGTCGTGTAAAAAGGTGCATCAATAAAATCTTACTTGCTTTAGCTCTTTTTATTTCATTCCACTGCCTAATATCTCAACAGGTTATGGTACCCAGAATAATCGGAGTGCTAAAGTGATTCGTGAATGTAAAAACCTAAAAGTAAAACTCGCGAAATAAAACGTAAAAAAGTAAAAATCTGAGTGACGATGGGTGAGCACGAACTTTTAACAAGTAACCTCGAAAAGTTAACTGACCCCGCGTCATTCCCTTTATGGAAATTCGAAATAAACATTTTATTCGAATCAAAGGGTTTGATGAACATAGTCGAGGGTAAAAATGTTCTTCCAAGTGACGGTGATGCAAACGCTCAGAAGGTTCAAGAGTGGAAAAGGAAGGATGCCCGAGCTCGACAAGCCATTGAATCCACAGTGGACAAAAAACCATCGAGCGCATCTTCTTTCATGTTCAACGTCTCGCAAGATGTACAAAAAGATATGCACCATCTTCGAGCGTGACTCTGATCACCAGAAAAATACTACGAAAGAACAATTTTTTGCGTACAAGTACAACAGCAGGAAAGACATGGCGTTAAATCTGAGCACTCTTGAAAACCTTCGATTTCGCCTCAATTCTCTGGCGAATGACAAAATTGACGATGAGATGCTCATGGCGAAAATAACTTAATGTCTTCCTTAAGACAAAGACAACAATCATGAACTTCGATTTCCGTTCAGAGAAGCAGTTGGACGTTTGCTCTACATTTCGACAAAAACACGACCAGACCTGGCGTATGCGGTTGGCATGAGCAGCCGACAAGTTTAAAACCGACGCGTGAAAATCTAGTCAATCTGAAACGGACATTAAAATTTCAAACGACAAATGATCACGTAACCCAAAATATTGTTCAAACTATTCAAAATTAATTTGTTCTTGTTATAAAATTAAGAGGGGTGTGTTATGGGCAAAGTCATATGGAAAACCAAGTCATTAAACTTTGTCTTATTTGTATGTTAAAAAAATGAAGCGGTTCGTGGGTTGGGATTTTTGCTCCCGATACGTTGCGCTGCTCTACTATGAAAGTAGATCACCCGCTAAATTAGAAAATTATACAAAAGTTAAGTGTTGGAAAAAACATAATATGGTATCAAGATAGATATCACGCTACAACTTCAAACCGAAAATAAATATAATAATTTTTGTATTTGGCGGGTTTTCTCCTTTTTTATGCTTAACGGGAGCAAAAATCCCAACCCAAAATAAAAAACCTTTTTTTCCTCGAGTCTGAGGACTTGGTTTTCCATATGACTTTGCAGGGGATTTCGGCGGGAGACAGCTCAAATGCTTCGTCTTAATAAATTAAACTAGTGCTTTTTTTCATAAATGAAATGCATTAAAAGGATAACAAGCTTGGCTGTCTTCACTGAATTTGATTCAATGTGACTAGGACGCACCACAACATGATAATCTACCATTACTGCACAACTCCAGGAGCCATGCGGGTGGGTTACATAGTCGTTTTCGGATCGTTGTTCCTGTTGAAAATCCTGTTGAAATGAGAATGAGGGAGTGGATGAGTGTTTGGGGGGTCCCTATTACTCGGCCGAGTAAATAGAACACGGTTCTATTTCCTGACTCACTCAAAATCATTGTCTGAACTGATTACACGTGACTTTACTCGGCCGAATGCAGACCAAAATCATATGGAAAACCAAGTCCTCAGACTCGAGGAAAAAAATGTTTTTTATTTTGGGTTGGGATTTTTGTTCCCGTTAAGAATAAAAAGGGAGAAAACCCGCCAAATACAAAAATTATTATATTTATTTTCGGTTTGAAGTTGTAGCGTGATATCTATCTTGATACCTTATGTTTTTTTCAACACTTAACTTTTGTGTAATTTTTGAATTTAGCGGGTGATCTACTTTCATAGTAGAGCAGCGCAACGTACCGGGAGCAAAAATCCCAACCCACGAACCGCTTCATTTTTTTAACGGGGTTTCCTTTGAGCCAAGGTACCGTTGGGAACAGTTTCGATTAATAAAAACTGTGAACGAATTCCTTAACTTCCTTTCCTTGTACCTCAATTTCCGGAATACCGAATACCTTAATTTCAACGAACGTTGATAAATACGATCATCCATCACGGTCACAAGATCGTAGATTCCTCCAATGATTTTTCTTCCCCGTGTGACTAAAATTGAAATTTGTTATTTCACATCTTGTATCGAGAAGGAGTGTAGCAGAAAGACATCGTGCCCTGTTAACAAAAAGGAGGAGATTTAAAGAATTGCTGAGGCTAAAGCGTTCTGTTTCTGCAGGAACGTCTGGGAAGAATAAAAGGTAGTAAGCAAGGGGTGGAAATGAATTCTTAAAAAGCCCTTAACCCAGCACGTCCCTCGTTGGAGACAGAAACACATTGTTTCTGCCAATTCAGGTCGAATAGAGAAGAATTTTTTTCTTCATTCCACTCCCCCGCCAGTAAATTCTGAATCAAAGTCGGAGTTATTATATGCAATAATAATAATGCATCACATTTTCGAATACATTTTACATTGTCGGAAATAGCAGAGAAAAAAAAAAAAAAAATGCTGGTCATACCAAAATAGATTCGTTTTTATTTTCCCCCTAGGTAATAATAAGCAGTCAGGCAATATTATATGTAGGGATCGGATTTTCATTGCGAATAATTTTTTTTGCATAACATTGCATTATTTGGGGGATAGCAGCATGAAAACGCATAATTTAGGGTTAAAAGCATAACATTACTTATCTTAAAGAAAATAAAATATTCCTGATCTAACCGAACAGTGCATAAACGCCCAACGCGTTTATTTCTTATTATTGACGCACAAAAATATTCTAGAACAACAAAATTAGTGGACTTTGAAAAGTGCGGCGTGGGGCAGAGTTGAAATAACAGCCAAACGCGACTCCCGATGAAAACTGCATGCTTCAGCGAGAAATCACTTATTGTAGGTTCAGCGAGCGGCCCAGTGAAAATAGAGCAAGACAAAGTTACGCACCTCTTTTTTCGTTTGATAAGGGACAAGGATTGCGCGCATGTTGCCAACTGTTTGAAGCGCCTTTCAATTCTATGTAATTTCTAGTTTTTTTTTCTGCTTTTCATACAATGTATTACTTTTTAGTTCGTTTTGGGAACACGATAATGCTGAAAGAACGAATCACTTTAGCAAGTAAAGTGAATGCATTCGCCAGGGAGTTTCAAACGGACTGTTACTTTGAATAACTGGCCTTTTCTGTTTGTATTTGTCGGGGTTTAAATTTTGTTTTAATGTTTCACTTACGATTCTGTACTGTGCCATAATTTCCAACCCCCTATACATTCAAAATCAACGAAAGAAAGAGTAAAAAATTCCCCTAATTTGATTTTGTTGGTGCATATTTAAGCGCATATTTCCTCAATTTTAAGGGCATTTTATAGGGCATATTTTGCAGTTTTTTAGAGCATAAAAATCCGATCCGTATTATATGTATAGTCTTCTTGGATGGATGACAGTAAGTAGTTCTCTGGATTTATTTATAGGGCAAAGCCTTGTAATATTACATCAAAGGATTAATTATCAACTTCGACGAAAGTCTTATTAACCTTTGAAACGAGTGACGAGAAAAATGCAAGTTGCCAAGTTTAGCAGGTTTCCATTTATGTAGAGCGCATCTTCTCCTCCTTTCAAAACCGGGAAAGGAACATTTTTTTTTTTTTTTTACGGTGTTTCGCAAACTAACTAACAATAACCAACTCTATTAAACTTTCCTCATCTAATAATAAAGAAAGAGGGTTGAATGTCGATGGATTTTGTCTTCAATGAATGAGATCCTTTTGATCAATTTTTCTGGGGTAATTTCCTAACACATGCAAACAACACAATTTTCGATTTTGCAGGTGGGCCTATTAGGATTAGTACCTGAAAGATCCACAATCCCAAAAATGGGTATAAAATGTCTGCCCTATTCGGGAGCATGAAACTACACTTTTAAGCCGTTACGACGTTTACGGGCTGAAATCATAAAAATAAAATTAGTGACATTTTCCGTGACCCACTGCAGCAGTTCAGTCCAGTTACATTCTTTCTTACATTATTTTCACCCCCCCTCCCCCCCAGCTACCCCAACACACGGAGAAGCTTTAACAAATTTTTGATTAAATAATTAGAACATAAATGCATTCTTAAAGAAAATCCAAATCAGAGGGTTTGAAGTTATCAAGAGATGATACAGAATCAATTTTATCTCCAGGGTCCCAATATGGAGGCTGTCTTTACCAACGATATATAAAAGAACTGGATTGCTCATCACTTCTGAAAAAGAATAGCCATAAGCTCCCACGTGGATGAGATGGGTGGAGTTTCAAAGTAAATACCGGAAGAGAGTTGTGTTGCCATAACTAGAGAACCTTTAAACCAGGTATGCTTGGCCGCCATATTGTGCTCTTCTGCCAATGTTCACGTTTAATGGTGTTGTTTAGCTAGTAAACTAGCACTTTATTGTATATTAATTTGGAATGAGTTCTGCTGATCGTCTGAGAGGCCACAGTTAGGCATTATTTCACCAGGGGCATTATTTTCAATAGGGGGGGTCCCTATTACTCGGCCGAGTAAATAAAACACGGTTCTATTTCCTGACTCACTCAAAATCACTGTCTGAACTGATTACACGTGACTTTACTCGGCCGAATGCAGACCAAAGTCATATGGAAAACCAAGTCCTCAGACTCGAGGAAAAATTTTTTTTTTTTTCTTCATGAAGCGAAAACATGTTTTTATCGCTCGAAAACGAGCGATAAAACGGTCGTTTCTACGGCTAGCCCGAGAAAGTAGTTTTGGAAAGAGTCCGTCAGGAGCGTTCCGAGCAGTGATTCTCCGAACTGCACTTTCATACTGACAAAAAGATAAAAAACAAAATCATCCAAAGGAGTTTTTAAACATCTGTGAAAATCGGGAGACAACTGCCGAGAGGGTCCTGAGCTACGTCATAACCCAACCTTCTACATTCAGACCCCAAAAGACCATTAATTAGTCTCTAATTTTGATAATAAAATGATTTGGTTTTTTCTACACCTTAGTTTTCACGTCATTCAAAAAAAAAAATAGTATATTGACCTCGCCGCGAAAGTGCTTTGCCAGTCCTCGAGGCGTCCGGCCTCGCCTTCGCCTCGGCCGTACAACTCTTCTCGGCCCGGCAAAGACACACTTTCGCGGCTAGGTGCATAATATACTATTTTTATTTTGGGTTGGGATTTTTGTTCCCGTTAAGAATAAAAAAAGGAGAAAACCCGCCAAATACAAAAATTATTATATTTATTTTCGATTTGAATTTGTAGCGTGATATCTATCTTAATACCATATGTTTTTTTCAACACTTAACTTTTGTATACTTTTTGAATTTAGAGGGTGATCTACTTTCATACTAGAGCAGCGCAACGTATCGGGAGCAAAAATCTCAACCCACGAACCGCTTCATTTTTTAACATACAAATAATACAAAGTTTAATGACTTGGTTTTCCATATGACTTTGATGCAGACTTATAAATTAAACTATAAATTAAACAATTAGTCGAGTAGTCACAACGAATTTTTATTATTATTTATTTTTTCCGACTAGTTTCGGGGAAGCCCCCCATTCTCAAGAAACCAGCTGCCTTAACAGAAGAAAGATACAACCCCCACATCATGCGTAAATTTGCTAAATTTTTTTTAAAAAACCAAATGAATAAATAAAATGTCAGTACTCACATAATATGTGTCTCAAGCAAAACTTGATACTAGACTGTCTCCCCGTACCTTGGACTACTACTCGGAACCCCCTCCCATTTTTAATTTATTATACATTGAAATTGTTTTATTGGCCTAATTATTATTTTTATACATTTGTAGGATATTTTCATTTGGTTCCATTGCTACCGCATCGGTTTGGAAATTGCAGTTTTTATTTTCTAGCTTAATATGAATCTTCTCCAGAGTTTTCAGCTTCCCTTGACGTTGGTCTGCACTTAGCACTTTAACATGTACGAAATTAAAGATATGCCCAGTTCTTACATGGTGCTCACTGAGACCCGTACTTTTCTTCCCATTTTTTGTATCACTTTTATGTTTTGCTACTCTATTTTTTAATTTTTGTGTGGTTAAGCCAACATAGCTATTTTCGCACCCACCACAATCGATTTTATAAATTACATTACTTTTTTGGGACTTTTCGTCCGTGTCTTTGATATTAGGGAATACATTTTTTAACTGGTTACCTAATTTGAAAGCTAATTTTACAATGCAGACTTGGCCGAACACTCGGTACGTGTAATTGGGGCTTTATTTCGACTACAACCCACAGCATCTGAAATAAAAAACTACTACTGGTCGGTAATATAAACCTGTTATGGGGCGGAGGGGGTTCTGCCTGAGTCTATTGCATTTTCATAAAGAAAATTTGCATGCGACTGAGGAATGTGAATCCGATACCTTCAAGTTATAGAAACACTGAATTCATTCCTTTCACCAAAAATTCAATCAAATCTGGTGACTTATAATCGAAAATAGTAGTTTACTTAACTAGACGGGGAAGTGAGGTTTTTCCTGCGAGTCTTTGGTTTGGCCCCCGCCGGTCTACCAAAGCATAATTATGTGGCATCCAAGAATCTACCAATCATGTTCGAGAAAACTTGGATGCCAAACAAAAGGTGTCCGTCCCCTATTGGCGAATAAGCGAAGCGATTTCTGTTGACTTCCCCAACGATATATATGTAAACCTGGATTGCTCACAGCGGACTGGAGGGTCGTGGAGGGGGCCGTTCGTCCCCTGATAAACAATCACCCTGTCCCTCTCCGTGTGTAGTTATGGCAACACAACTCTCTTCCGGTATTTACTTTGAAGCCCCACCCCTCTTATCCACTATGGGAGCTTATTTGATGGCTATTCTTCATCAGCAGTGATGATAGAGAACATAATTATAGTTACACACAGGTGCTGACATTACCCGCCATATGTGGTCCTTTGGAGAGGGAAGGGCTTGTGATTGGCTGGTGAGCGTAACCTACATGACCGGAGCAGCGAATGAGAGATATCAAATCTATTTGATCCCTATTTGGAAGGGGGGACCAAACATGGCGGACTGTCAGTACTCGTAGGAACTTAGAGAGCCTTAGTGATGAGCAATCCAGTTCTTTAATATCGTTGGAATTCCCTGACCGTTACTTTTTTTCCAACAAAAGTATGGCAGAGTGGCCTTATTCACACTCACGTGTACACGTGAAAAGTGAAGTCTAGTACAAGTTTCATTAACGAGACAGTAGAGCCCAAGGCTCAAGTGATAGTTTCGATCGCCAATGAGGACAAACAATTAATTGAAGAAATAATCAACAAAAATGATTTTTTCTCAATCAAATCATATGCTTTTCTACACCAGTGTAACACTATAGGTCCGTTCCATTGTTTTGCACTAGCTACACTAGTGTAGAAAACCATGTGAATTTCATTGAATTATTCTGAAAAATTGAATGAAACCAGATGATCGGCTAAATAAACTGACGGTGACGAGGAGGACGCAATATTGTACTACCTTTGGCATCGCCAAAGCATGAAAAAAGACGGTTATGTGGGTTCGCCGTACTACAGCCGTACTTGGAACGAAACTTTTGCTGTCAGATATTTGTTGGCTCAAGAGAACTCGAAAACACCGATTCAAAGATGTTGACGAAGATCATGATGTCCATGCTTCTCTGAGCACTAAAACGAAGAGGTGAGCTGGCGAGTGTCGATGAATAGCATATGATTTGATAAGACGCTCGTCTTGCTCGATTTTTCTCGTTCTAAACACTTCGAGCGCAAGAAAATTCGAGGAGGACGTGAATATATAGATTCATTTCGCTTCGAAGACGCGTTGCCGTTGGCGTGTGCGCCTCAACCCCATTAGTTTATCTACAGGGTGTTAACGTTAAGGTCGCACCACCGGCCAGGGTTCGATTATGCAACTCATTTGCGGCAAAAGTTGTCCTCTGCAAAAAAAAATTTCACCCCGCACGAAGTCCGACTTTTTTCACTTTTAAGATTTTTTTCGTGTTATAGACATCACGTTACTAAAACGACTATAACTCGCTTATTTCTGGCCGAAAATCAAATCTGAATACACCGTTGGAAAGAGCGTTAAATTTAACATCTTCCCAGTGCTAAATATTATTTTAAATGTAGGATTCAGGGGACGAAAAATGAGCCTGAGTAGTAAAATGTGAGGAACTCCCTCCACAAACGTTAGCCGAGAAGGGTAAGGTCCGGTCTTCTAGGAGGCGATAGACTTGGTCCTCTGAATCCAATCTGAACGCAAAAAAATGCGTTCACTTGGGAGTGATAAATCTCGTACTCTGATTACTCGGAGCGCTTTACTGTAACTGCATGTAAACGCCGAGCATGATTACCTCGGAGCATAGTTTATCAAATAGGTAGAAAGCATTTCTAGAGGATCTGCTTGAGGATTAGCGTATTTGGCGATCAAATCAGGCAGAATCATTGGGTTTTAGAACGGATAGTGGAGACCAACACGAAGGACACACCGAAAATATGCCAAAGTGAATAAAATAGCTCTTGCTTGTCTTTTCTAGATGTTACCATCAGACGGTCTATTCCCGAATTGCGTCCCTTAGTAGAAACGGAATCCTTTTTAAAATGTTAAACATCGTATTACCCCTATTCCCCTAGCTCAACTAATTCATGAGCATCGTTAGCACCACCATTCGATACAGCCACAGAAAAAACAAACATAAAACAGGCGTATCCCACCCTTTATTCCACCAAACTGTAAAGATTTGGCAGTCATTAAATCATTGAGTAAAATAAAAAAAAGCACCTATTTTTTCAATCAGACGCGGTTTTCTCACCTATTCGATTTTTTAATTTAAAAAAATGACTAGACCTAAAGAAAGCTGAGGTTCTACACCAACTTTTAAGATTGCAGTGTACGATTAACCGACAGATTCAGTCGGAGTTGAAAACGTTTGAAAATTCTGCAAATTTTCGTAATTTCTCACATTTTACTACTCGGGCTTATTTTTCGTCTCCTGAATCCTACATTTTGCATTGGGAAGATGGTAAATTTAAAGCTCTTTCCAACGGTGTATTCAGATTTGATTTTCGGCCAGAAATAAGCGAGTTACAGTCGTTTTATTAACGCAATGTCCATAACACGAAAAAAATCTTAAAAGTGAAAAAAGTCGGACTTCGTGCGGGGTGAAATTTTTTTTTTGCAGAGGACAACTTTTGCCGCAAACGAGTTGCAGAATCGAACCCTGGCTGGTGGTGCGACCTTAATGTTAACACCCTGTATATAGGAAGTTGAGTAAGGAGGAATTATCTCGCGTGGAAAAATCTGATTCCACTCGAGAGAAAGACAACCGTTGTGCGGAGGGCCTAAAAATTACAGAATCCTCCCCCTCCCCCCATACAGATATGTGAGAGGGAGAACAAGAGCCTCGAGTTCGATTAATGGAAAGTCCTCTCTCGTCGGTTTATTGGTTTACCATAATATGGATTGAATCTTCCTAATAAGGTAGGTAGAACGAACAATGGCTAGACTGTGCAATACACCAACGTTGCGGTTTTGTGTACTGGCGTGTACTGATTTTCCCCTTTTCAAAATTTACGTCATCTCTTCTCTACTGAGGCTCTAGACATTTGTTTGTCGATAGTTTGACCAACCATTGATTCATTAGGCCACCTATTCTGTAGGCGGACTATTATTGAAAAGCTCACAACTCGCTCTAGTATTGACCCTCTCACGTCCTACGTAATTAGCTCCGTGGTATTCTGTGAACAAATATTTAAAGTCATGTCGAGAAGACAAAAGAACTTGGTGCCTCACCCAGGAACTCATTTGGTTCCTATGGTCGATTGCTCCTCGAAGTTCCTACCTATTTAATAAAATGACTGGCCACACTCTGACTCCCGAACGGGTTGCATCACGTCGATAGATCGATTTGTTCACTCACACCAAAAATATTTGAATAACTCAAAAAAGAAACTCCCGCGGAGGTTACATACAGGGTGTTTCAGGAGGAATAATCAGGACTTTAACCAGTCGTAGTACTAAAGAGAACGAACCAAAATCACCATATGAACATAGGGTCGCAAACGCTTCATTTCCGAGTTACAGGTATTTTTGTCATTTTTCGGCCAAACGCGCATTCTTTTCGTCAATAATCATTTCTAGCGTCCTAGCCATTCGTAACAGAACAATACCGATTAAATTTCTGAAAATAGCAGGCATTTTGGGTTTTAGAAACGCTGTTGCAACTAACCGAACTAATGTTTAAGTATTTTATTTTATTTCTTGAATAAGCGAAAAAGTGCGCAGACTTGATTTTTACCGTTTCCTTCAAAGACGAATCTTCCGAAGTCTTCGATGGTAAAGGTAGGGTTAAATTATTGGAAAAACATGCCAGTGTTGTAAGCTACAAAATGGCTTTTTAAATTTTAAAATCGACGCATTTTTGACTGAGAACCACAGCGAACGTTCGGAAATTCCTGATCAGATCGTCAAATTAAGCCATATTGCACCTACCAGAAAAAAAACTAAAAACAGTTGTTTCCTCGTCAATACTTTTGTAATACGCTGTATTGTTATTTAGTTTGAAAATGACTCCCCCTCCCTCTCCCATTACAGCCCACCATCGGCCTAAACTACCCTTCAACAAAAGTACAACTTTTCGATCATTTTGGTGAGATTTTGGATATGCTGATGGGTAAGTGAGGAGGAGGGACGGAAGGGAGTAATAATTTTACAAAATAACACGAAGTATTATGATGGGTAAATTACACATTTTCTGTCATTTCGGGAAGATTTTGGTTATTGTTAGGTATAGATGATGGGCGGGAGAGGAGAGGATAAATTAATTATTTGGCAAAAACATGAGGTATTCGTTTCATGAAATTATTTCTGTGAGCAAATTCAAAGATTGTCGCGGAAATAGCTGTTATCAATTTTTTATGCTTGGTGAAATGTGGCTAAATTTGACGATCCGATCAGGAATTTCTGAACGTTCGCTGTGGTATCTCAGTCAAAAATGCGTCGATTTTAAAATTTAAAAAGCCATTTTGTAGCTTACAACACTGGCATGTTTTTCCAATAATTTAACCGTACCTTTACCACCGAAGATTTCGGAAGATTCGACTTTGAAGGAAACGGTAAAAATCAAATTTGCACTTTTTCGCTTTTTCAAGAAATAAAAGAAAATACTTAAACATTAGTTCGGTTAGTTGCAACAGCGTTTCTAAAATCCAAAATGTCTGCTCTTTTCAGAAATGTAATTGGTACTGTTTTGTTACGAATGGCTAGGACGCTAGAAATGATTATTGACGAAAACAATGCGTTTGGCCGAAAAATGACAAAAATACCTGTAACTCGGAACTGAAGCGTTTGCGACCCTATGTTCATATGGTGATTTTGGTTCGTCCTCATTAGTACTACGACTGGTTAAAGTCCTGATCATTCCTTCTGAAACACCCTGTATACAGGGTGGATGCGAATAAGAGTAAAGAAAAAAAAATTGGTAAAAGTAGACCTCATTTGAGATCGAAAACACCCCATAAGCTATCGTTCGAAAATCAAACCCTTCGAGATATGATTTTTTGAACATCATTTTCCTTGACTAAATGCGAGTAACTCGCTTCCCGCCTGACTTTCTGCAACTATTGACAATGGATTCGAAAGGAGCACACTCTTTCTGTTAGGCCTATTGGCTATTAGGCATTTCGTCAAAAATAACTATTTTCCGTGTCCTCGACATAATAAGTTGTGCGAAACAGAGATTTTCAATTTTTCAATAAAAGGCAATTCCCACGTGCCTATACTAAAACTGCAACTATTGACTTCCCATGAATTCGGAAAAACGTGTCCCTTTCAAAATTACTCATGAGCGTTTGATTCATTAATTAGCGATTTTTCGGCACAAATTACAATTTTTAGAAAAAAGAGTGATTTTCCTTTTCAAAAACGATTGCTTTTACGTGCAAATTCAAACAATCCTTATGAACCACAGTAGTAGAAAGTTAACGAAAGTGGACGACCCACGAAAACGTATTTTAAATAAGGCCCTGATGATGGCCTAGACAGGCTGAAAATCGATTTGACCAATAAATAAATAAAAACTATTTTTTGTGGAGAGACAACTGTCTCGTCAAAATAATTCATTCGCCCCGAAAAAAACAGGATGGAAGCAAAATCACTTTCTTGCTCATCGGAACACAATAAAGTATTGGAGAAAAATGTTTGGCTTGCTGAATTTCTGAGGTAGGGCTGTTTTGGGTTATGAGTGGCGTCAACTTCTTTAATATTGTATCGATTAATATTGAAACAATGAATTTCAATACGAAGTATAAAGATTTGTATACTATATCAAAAAAATATGTGTCCCGGTCAAAGTGGAGAAGGGGGGGGGGCTCTTTTAAGAAAGAGTTATTTTTCTGCTATCTATAACAACGCCCTCGTAATTCTAGTAGGGGAAAAAACCTGCTTAGACTAATTTTGCGAGTGAAGTTCAAATTCAGGTGACAGCGGCTTATTTAAAGTTTACTCCCGAAACTTATTCACCGAGGCAGGAAGACAGAAGCGATACAGTGACAGATGATTATGGCCAAAGGAACAGAGGGGTATACCTTTTTCAAGTTGTTTTAAAGTTGCTTTCATCGTCGTTAGCGTTACGCAAGCATCAGTTTTGTTTCCTTACTCTTCCATTTTGTCATCCGTCTCATTACAGCAAGGCTCCTGTCTCTGTCACACCACCTTATTTTTCACTTTAATTGAATTACTTCATTCGTTTCCGAATCCATTTCATGCGAGCACGAGTGGATCATGCACAGATCACATAGGTATCACAAAAAGAGGCTGGCCATATTAGTTATAGGATCTTTAAACAAATTTGAAATAATTGGCATGCGAATCTAATTTATGTCCAAGGTTATCTCAGAAGTGGTATAGATAGGTAGGTACGCGAGTGTTCGTGGAATAGTGGGGGGGGGAGGCAAAGTGTTTTTTTTTATTCGAGTGAGGCATACCGCTTACTGGTATACCGGTGCATGCATGGATGCACTAGTATAAAGTTTAATGTAGTCACAGGGCTACTAAATCTGTTACGGTGTCACGGGCTCTTTCCGAGGGTTCTTCCGAGGCTGGAAATAGTGTTAAAGAAGGGAGTAAAACAACATATTCAGTGACTAGGGCTACAAGAACAAGAAACCAACTTGTATTCTCAAATCTTATTGCGTTTACCACTAAAATAATGCAAATCACTCGTGTGGTGTAAGTTTTTCCACCCGTCCTCTCTGAATTGAAACATATGTTTATGGAGAGGACGCGGCACTACACTTGTGCGGTGTATCGAATGGAAATCGCGACAAAAGGAACTGAATAAAAACTAGCCTATCAAGTAAGAAAGAAACCGCGAAATAAATGGTGAGAGATTCTTATGAATAACTACTACGACAAAAGTAAAACTATAAACTAACGGTAGGGAATATGCACAAAGTTCTATCCTAGACGGGGGGGGGGGAGAGAGTCTTATGCTTACAATCAATTCGAATTGTAAATTGGGTACTTGGGCAAATTTCGGGGTTTAAAATACTTTTGATAAAAGCAACCCGATTAAGGTATAAATCCTATTATATCTGATTTGTTGTCGCTGGTGGACGATGTTCCCCGTAATGGAGGCATCTCCCAGATTCAGACCGGATTTAAAGCCGCCAACAATATTGAGGCTGGTCCTAGACAAACCTCGCCGCCACACAGTGCCTTTTGGGAATATCATTTTATTATTTTCATTTTCAACAAAGACGAGGCCCGTTAAGAAGAACATGAACCCGCGGCCAGCACTCTCTCATTCGATTAGTTGCAACTTCTCTTCCCTCTACTTTCGTTACCGAATTAGGCGCGTGCATGAAACGTCACGACTTGGTCCCCTATCTTAAGGAATGGCGGAATGTTATCAATGTTATGCTCTCTCTCTCTACGGGAAGTGTACTTTGTTCCACAGTTTTTCTCGTTTTCAGATAAGTTTGAAGCTTCTCGTAGTATTAGAGATAAATTAACGCGTTTTTTTTTGTTAGATGAGGTACCTACGTTGAAAAGAAAAAGCGGGATTTGTTAGCTCTTGTTGGCGGCTTCGACCCAGGCCCCTCTCTAGACTTCAAGTTTCCCTCGAACATGACAAATCTTCTCTCTTTGGAATTTCTGGACGGTGATTACTTTCCTCTATCGTGAGGAAAGCGCTTATACAGCCGAAAAATTCAAGGCGTTGAGACCCGGTGAAGCCCACAAACTCGTACGGTGTGAATTGCCTTGGAAAATTTTCGAATTGGACTTGGAGCTCTTCCCTGAGCGCGCCCAGCCTTTCGTCGTCGCACGTTGACGACGCACCACGAACGTCTATCAGATGCGGTATTGAAATCTAGAAACAAATACACACAGAAAGAAGAACACCCAACAAGTAAAAACTGAAGAGGGGACAAGACACGTTACGCACATGCACCTAAACTTATGGTGCGAACTGTGAACCCTGTTCACAGTCTAGTGATCAGATCTGCCTTTATTTCTTTGGCGAAAACCTTGAAGAATACCCTCAGTACATCGCGCAAATTCCGGGTCATTTACGTTCTCTAGAATGACCTAAAGACCGTAACAATGGATAGTTAGCGGGAAAAATGTATTTAAAAATCCAAATAAAATGTTCAAAAACTTACTTGAAATAAAATATCGGCTACTGTGATGAAAATACCCCCTAACCGTTAGCACCGCTCAATAATAGTGACACAAAAAGGCATAATTAAATATAAAAAGCAATATCCAATGAGTCTAAGAAACAAGCGTAAATAGTGGTGCATACGGCTGGGCGACCGGGATCGCGGGGCGTTCGGTTGGTGGACGCGGCACACGTAAACCAAATCTATCCTGCATAATCCCCGTGCAATTAACATTTATCTTTATAGATATATTAAGAATTAAACATTACGAAATAAACTAGCATAAGCACGATTGTAACGTAACGTAAACGTAAATAATTAAAAAGTGTCAAACAAAGTCCAACGACGCAGGGATGACGAGTGCAGAATAATTTATAACGTGTGCACCGCGTGCACAGAGAAAATAACTGAATTAAAACCAAAAAAATGAACCAAGTAGTCAAGTTCGGACAAAATTACTTCGGTCCAGTGAAGTGAGTTTGCCGGAATGACGGGCTAAACTGCAAACCACGTTCAACATTTTCATCCTTCGGCCATTTTCTCTCGAGGACAGACACGAGACACGCCACAATAGAACTGAATAAACAGAAAAAAGCTGAAACGCAGGCATACGACTGACGCCGTGTAGCTTAATTAGGCGTGTCCGAAGATTGAGGGTCTTGAGGAACAATTCACGGTCGCCACCTGTTGTTGTCTTTTGGGTAACAGGCCCCAAAATATTTTCTCGTAACTACAATATTTACAGTATTGAAATTAATATTGTCTCTGGGAAGAAGGCGTTGGACTGGATCGTTCGGTCGTTCTTCCGGATGCGAGCACCTCTAAGGTTAGGCGTCCTTGATTCTGCGCTTGGAGCCCGCGTCTGATGACCTGCTAGCGACGAGATCGAGTACAGGGAGTTTGATTCCCGACACGCCAGCCTCCCCCCCTTCAGATACAGGCAGATCCCCCGCTCCCCCAGGGCCAGCAGTAGCCCTGCTCACCTGCAAATCGTCAGCAGCGCAGGCTATATCTAAAAGAATTTGGTCGAAGTCCTTCACTCGTCTCTGAAACTCTATCACGTTCACTTCTTCGGGAAAAACTTTCCCCAGTACAGTTGCAGACGTCGTGGCATCGGTCACTCGATCACGCGACCTCATGACCTCTTTTGCCGCCAGCAGAAAACAACGAGCGGGGGGGGGGGTGCCACGCTGACCTCCAAAATTTTTCCAGATTTAAAATTTACAATTATACTTCTGCTCGCCATTTTGCAAGTTATTGAAACTGGAAAAAGGTGGAAATATATGAATGAGAGAAAAAGAAAAAGGATAAAAAAGAATGAACTTTGATTTAACTCTTGACTCTAGGTTGCAGGGTTCAGATCCGGCCCGGAGGACCAAAATGTTTGCTATAGTGGTCTTCAAATAATGATAAATCCAGAAATGTTCAATTAAGCTTGGAGGACCAGGTCTTTGGGGTGACCATACACAGAGAAATCGGTATAAACTCACCAGGGGTAAATTGCAGTCGGGGCTGCACCTATAAACTTGAATACAGTCCGGCCTAGCGGCGAGCACCAGCGACACAGCAAACCCAAGAGCCTTCAAAGGCCCGAACAGAAGTACATGTGTAAGGCAGGGAACATCTTATTCTCACGCCGCATCCGGCTTCTCCGAATTAACTGGAATCCATCTTGAACAAAAAGAGGCCGGCTCCAGCTTTTCTGGAGTTACATTTGAAAATAAAGCTTAAGACACGAGTTAGAGAAGAGGCCTTTCACGACACAGCGGGTGCGTCCGGTAGCGACATCAGCGGGAAAACGTTCATAGATGAACTGGAGGTGGCGAACAAGGATAATATAGAAGAGCAAGTTGCAACCCGTTCGCAAACACGAAAGGAGGCGAAATCAAAGCCTAAAGAATGGAAAATAGGCAATACTTTTTAACACGACTATGTTTTAAATTTGTAAATAAAAGTCCTTGTCTCTCCACTATGTAATTAATATATTTATTTGTCCAGAGCCAGCTTTCGGTCCCTCACGACCATCTTCTGTGGACTTGATAATTCAGGCCGGTTCACACCGTTGTCAATTTATATTAACATAAAACATAATACTTTAATTGGAGTACTTCCACCGTCATATCTTATTTAGGTCTTTCCAATAAATGTATTAATTACATAGTGGATAGACAAGGACTTTTATTTCCAAATTTGACCGGAACTCCACAATGATGCCGCCTCTTCCCTATAGTGACTATTTTTTAAATTTAATGAATGCGTCTATCAAAATAATATAGTTAAGTTTATGTGAGGACCGAGCCGGTAATGAACAGGATGATGAATTGGCGAAAATTAGGACTACACAGATACGCCCTGCAAATTCATGTCCGAATGATGTTTGTGTCCGTGAAGGATCACAAGATTCTCACGATTCCCAAGATATCACGAAGAACTCATTTGGAATGTGATGCAGAATAGATGGGAAAACTGTCCGGCTGGTTCCAAGATGTATTCGACCGGGAGCGTCGTCGAGAATTTGCATTTTCGTCGTGAGCACGGAACCTAAAATTTCTGCATATTTCCATAAGGCTCACTGCAGCAGCACAACTGTCGACGCATCAGGCTCAGGCAGAGCAAGGTTCAAAAAAAGTATTGCAAATACACGCCAATAATTTGTCAGCTCGCATTCTCTGGACCTTTTTATGATTAAAAAGAAGTCATCCTTTCTTTCTTGGAAAGATATAGTCAGTCAACTGAAAGACAAAAGTCTCTTCTCAGTAAAAAATCAGTTTGTTATGAGCTTCAGGCTTCAGTGTTAACATTATTTTATTATTCTTCAGTTCTGCTTTGTCAGAAACTGAAAATTGGATTGCCAGGATTTTCATTAAAACGCACTCGCTATCAATACTCTTTTTTACACATAGTTTGTCGTTCTTTCGGGAAAAGGGGTTTTCCATGTTTTAATTAGATTTATCCTTGACAAAGATAGAAGGATGACATCAACAAATCGTGGCTTTCATTTTAAAAACAAAAAAACAATTCCGCGTTCCATTTGGCCGATTTTAATGGCTGTCGGATCGATCGTCTTCACTAGAATAATTGTAGCGCATGTTTAAAAGCTATGATAGTATCTAGGAACTTATATTATTTTTATATACGTTCTGGACCGACCACATTATTCATACATGGAAGAATAGATATACGCAAATTCGAACCTGAAACATCCACGAATTCTGAGAAATTTTGGTATTCCAAATGATCTACCAATCAGCTCTGTTCACAAGTTGTGTGCATGTGCTCTGTGGAGTCTAGAGTCTGTGTGTAACCAACCAAAACGCTTTACTTTCGCAGTTAAGAAGAGAAGGCAAAATTGATTACATTATGGCCAACTACTCCACAGCTCGCATACATGAAGGGGGTTTTAAAAACAGTGAGACTTTTGCTGATTTTCATTTATAAGCCCCAAACTTTCACTAAAATTTGCTTGTTCCATTCAAAAATAAATGTCAAATAATATTTCAAAAAGTTTGCCCTTTACAGATCAAAAGAATTCAGTCCCAATTATACACCTTGCAGGATTGGAAAGGAGCGGATATAGTAATTCTTCTTGGGCAAGGCTGCGGCAAAACATTTTCCCCTCCGGACCGAATGGAGAAATATCAATAAAATATAGGTGGTTTTCAGTATCGTAAACGTGTATGTTGAGACGGCGGGACGGAAGATGGAATCAACCGGGCCTCAAAATAGCTCTCACTTCGCTGCTCAACTGGGTCGAGTACGATAGAAAATGTTAGCGGTGGAATCCTCAAGTTTTTATTGCGGAAAATATAAATAGTTTTAGACTTTTCAGCTTCCAAGTAAGCCGCCTGTTCGAGATATACCTGTACATTTAATGAGAAGATAATCACCATCGACGTATTTGTAGCGTAGGCAATTATAGAGAGAGATGAATTCGTTGAACTGAACCTGAAGCTTCTTTATAGTCTTGGAAAAAACGGAAATGAATTAATAAAAAAGTACAGTGAGCGTTCACAGATTATTTCACTAGTCCCAACACCAAACCACGAAGAAACTCTCTCGGCAAGTTTTGAATGTAACAAGGTTGGGGTTTAGCTGGAAAGTGCCTCAAGGGAACTATCAATCTCCATGCTAATAGGCTACATCCATTATCAACCTTGGGATCAACGGGGAGAAAATAACAAGGAACATGACAATTTCAAGATTTACCATTGTTCGCAATTTCGCGGACCGGAGAACGGAAATTTGCCAAAGGGTGAGAAAACAGACAAACTCATGTGAATTGAGCTTCGTATAGAGATGTCTTTTTTTTTTTTTACTTATTTCTCGTAAAATACCACCATTGAGGGTGTTCACGTCACCCTTCGTAAACTTTGTAGTCTTGCAATTTCGTAGTTGTGTGTTTGTCGCAATAGGGATATCAATTTACGAATGAAGGAGTTCAAAAAATGAAGTGAACAACTCAAATGAATTAAAAATGGCTTTAATTAATCGAATTATCGCCTAACGTGACTTGATAGTTAATTTTCTTGAATTATCGACCAATAGGGCAAGTCGCAAAAATATACACAATTCAATTCATCAGTGCGACGTTTCGTCGGCCTTGTACGCCGTCCTCTTCCCGTCCTTTAATAATGTTTAATATACAGTTGCCTAAAGAGGTCGGCTTACCAGGCCGACGAAACGTAGCACTGATGAATTGAATCGTGTATATTTTTGTGACTTGCCCTATTGGTCGATAATTGAAGAAAAGTAATGAATTAAAAATTGTTTCGAAGCTTTCGCATCAGGTCTACGATACAGGTTTACCCTATCAATTTATTTAAATAAATTAATATAAAAGAAAATGCCGCAGGAATCGGTGCTCGAAAACGTGGATAGAGGGAGGCTTAAGGATTACGTAGTTTTGCGTTGTAAAAATTCAAGAAAAATTGTTCGGGAAATGGCGATTCATTCTACCAGCAGCCAAATCACTGAGTACACATTAGGCACAGGCCTTCAGTTTACACGTGGGTGTGACATATTTGCAACCGTTTCTTGCCCTTCCGTCACTTCTCCAAATTCCCCTTCCACCCACCAACATATTTTAAGCGTTTGAACGATATCTTACACGTGCTACATTGTTGAAACAAAATTAAAACAATTTGTCGGAAAACCCCTATCTTAGGCTAAGTCTACACTGTCCCTGTTGCGTTTGCTTCAAAAAACAGAAGGTAGGACTTCACACTTAGTGTGAGATCTCTTTTCGAGTTATAAACTTAGCCTCTTGTTGTCTTCGATTTAATCGTTAACTTGGAAAATAATTGTGGTGATAAGCGGTAAGCGGTGAGAACGGTAAATGTTGTAAATGAAATTTGCGGACTTCATTTTCAGCCTATCTTTTAAAAGAAATGAGCAGTTTCCAACAAACTTTATCCCCTTCAGTAATTTAACGCCTTAGCAGGAGGGGGGAGGGGGTTCTGGGTTGGGCATTAGCCACTGTTTTATACCCAGTTTAATGTTTCCCTAGCGGATAGCGGTAGGTACATAAGCAATTATCCCTTCACTATTTACATTATTATGATGTAGGTGCTTCCCCCTTCTCTCCTTGTCAAGAATTCTGTTTAAAGCCTAAAATAAATTTCGGAAGGATATGCGCTTCACAGAAAACGCTTATAGCAATTTGAGACTTAAACGTTAATTCGAGCAATTTAACCTCTTAGGCAATTTAATTATCCAAGTGCATTCATCCGTATAAATTAAAAGACAAATGATACTATTGTTACAAAGGGTCTGTCTTAACCGGATTCTGTCACCTGCTTCCTGCACTCTTTCACGCTCTACATCCTCCGAGGATAAACTTTTTTGCCTTTTTTCTCTTCCATTTTCTTCGACAATTCATCTTTCTTCCTTTCACGTTTAGAATTGAATTGCCCTAGAGTACCCCCAGGTTGATGGAATGCTATCCGATATTGTGAACGATAGGCAGATTGCTTTCGATCCCTTTTTAATAATAATTACACGCTTTGTAACCCGATATGGGATTACCTCAATTCTATAATACATATATTTTTATATCGTGGATGAGAGGGAAGAGGTTCCGTCTTATGCTTTACCTGTATTATACTAATTTATATTTATTTTGAAATATTTCACCGCCCGAGTGAGATCTTATTGAATAAATAAACAAAACTTTAAGACAACAATAGCAAGGGTGGCTCTTAGTCAAACTGTAAAAGGGCTCGAGGCGGTAACCATAAATGAGGAGAAGACAAAAGCTCTCCAAGCCAAGTACCATCTCTTCAAGAGTGAAGCACTTGGCTCCTTATTTTCTTGGAATGATTAATAACCAGGACTGCCGAGAGAGCGAGGAAAGCTATTTCTACTACTTAAATTACTCCCAGAATCGAGATCACGCCCTCTAATCTAATCGACAAAGGCAATATCGACAAAGTAGAAGAGGTTGTTGAGAGACCCATAACTTTCGCCCCCCCCCTCCCCCCACCGAAAACTTTTGCTTCATCATGGGACTGCCCAGTTTTAATCAATCTTGAGAGATAAAGAAACTATTAATCCTTCTACTTTCATTACTTTGAAGGTAAACAGGAAAAGTTTTGCTGGCTGGCGGGACAAGAATGACCGAGAGCATCCGGCCTGGAATGCATTTTTTTTTCTATGGCAATAAAGAGAGTGTTTCCAACTACGATTCTTCAAATTATAATGCCTCGATCTCGTCCAGTTTTTACAATTTTTTTTTTCTTTCTTTCTTTCAGTTTTTTCTCCATTGGCCAACCTTCAAATATTCCTGAGTCATACACTTACACGCGCGGACACACACTAGTTTCCACCCTCACATTCGACGACAATTAATGGTTTCGGGGATTATTGCCTTGGTCCGCGTGCCATTTGCTCGCCCTTTCCCTTTTCACTCGTACGATGTGGGAACATAAAAAAGTTGGCTAACTTTCAATTCCCCGGACGAGAAAGTCTGCCCTTAATTTTTTGCGGTAACGTTGGTCGATAGGGAAGGAATGAAGGGGTTCAACTCGGACGATTTAATTTACCTAATACTCGCTCACTTGCTTGCGAATGTCATTGTTTATTTTTACAGGTCCGTCATTATTCCAAACATCATACATATAAGAATCCAACCGCTGTCAGTTGCACTGCTACAATAATTATGTATGTTCTGTTTCAGGTTCAGGTCGCGATTCTAACTCTCTTCTGGTGCGGAGCAGTCTGGACCGACAAAATGTGCCACTTTAACACCATGTGCTCGTGCAAGGATTCGTCTAACGACACATACCACCACTCTAGAGATATTGTTTGTGTTCGGGTTCCATTTTCAAGACTACCAGGTAAATTCATTTTGCCTTGAGTGGATGATTTTCAAGGTCTATGTAAGAAGGTCTGCTCATGTCAGATCCGGTGCGGGGGGGGGGAAGGTAGGCAGATGACTTCAATTTATATTTATTTAACAACTCTGCTCCACTATAACTTCATAACTCTTAAGCCGCCTTCACATGCGGGCTGTGACAGCTTAAGCTTTGAGCTGTAGCCAATCAAAGAGCAACCCGCGTTTGAATTAATTATATTTCATTGGATACAGCTCAAAGCTGAGCTTTTTTCAGATCACATGTGAAACCGGCTTTATTAATAGCTTGGTTCGTGTTGCTTGCTATCTTGGCATTCATCAATATATGTATGTAATTCATAAAAACCATTTCCAGCGGAAATTAGAACATGTATGTACCTATTGTAATACGATACGAGTGCGGAACGCGCTACATATTTTCTTACATACTCTTCTCCTACTAGAATGTGATTAGAGGTCTGTTCGCGGAGAAAAAGTGTAGGGTAGGATAGTGTAGTGTAGGGCAGGTTGGGGTAGCTGGTGTAGGCGAGGGCAGCGAGGAATTTTTTTGTTACGCGAACACTTTCAGAGCAGCCAGTGTAAATTCATAACAGTCGTGATATTTTCTCACTCCTGTGCATGTTAGATAAGAGTTATCAATTTATAACAAAAAATTGGAGTAACTTCGGGCAGCCCGGAGTAGCTCTGAACTCATCGCGAACGCCCTACACTCGCTACATCTAGCTACACTAACTACACTCGTCTGCTCGCGAACGCTTTTCGGGCGCCCGAGTGTACCCTCGGGCAACCTAGTGTAGCTTCGCGAAGAGACCTTAGGTCATAATAGAGTAATTGAAAACAGTACGGGTTACGGTAGTCTAGAAAGTGAGAATGATGGGCGTGCTGCTCACTGTTCTTTCACTCATCGCTAATAACACTTGACAGTCGCCCTAAGGGTTAATCTGTAAGCATGTTGTTTGACGATGGTTCAGTTAAGAACGACTGTATGAAGAGAATGTAAAGAAAATGAAAACGAGGAGAACGATTTTTTGCTCTATTTGTTCAAAGGTTTTTTTTTGACAACAATAAAAAAAAAAATTTTTCCCCGTGTAGGGAAATTAATCAGTATTTTGAACATGCTCCCGCCCCGAAGTTGGGTGATCAATTCCAGATGTTGGGTTTTCATCTTCTTCAGGTAACGGACAGATCTTCGTAATGACCCTCTTCAAAACTCCGTCTTGCGTCTTGAGAATGACGACTCGAATTAAATTATCTTGTCCACGATGAACTTGGATTATTCTTCCCAGCTTCCATTTCAAGGGGGCAATGTTCTCGTCTTTTAAAAGAACCAGTTGTCCAATTTCAAGATTTTTTGATGACTGCTTCCATTTTCTCCTTTGCTGAAGTTCATTTAGGTACTTTTGTGACCACCTCTTCCAAATGTACTGTTGCAACTGCTGGAGATACTGCCACCTGGACAACGATTAATATTTAGGGACAATAAATGTGCTTCAGGTAAAGCCGTAAGGGAATCTCCAATTTAAAGAGAGGAGGTCCGACGGATCCGACGAAAGTGGAGTTAGAGGCCTGGATTTTAGACACGCCTCTATCTCAGCTAGAAGAGTGTGCATTTCAGTGAGAGTCAGATTAGCACAACCAACTGTTCTCTTCAGGTAGGTTTTGACGGATTTCACTCCAGCTTCCCAAAAGCCTCCGAAGTGGGGGGAACGCGGTGGAATGAAGTGCCAAACAATATTCTTTTTACCTGGGGCTCTTGTTACCGTATCTTGAAGTTGGTAAGGATCTTTCAACTGTGAGTTAGCCCCTACGAAATTAGTTCAATTGTCGGAATAAACCGACGATGGTATGTGCCTCTTCTGGAACAAAAACGAGTGAATGCTGCTAAAAATGAATTAGTCGTCAAGTCTTCTATTAATTCCAGGTGAATTGCTTTAGTAGATGTACAAATGAAAAGGGCTATGTACGTTTTAATTGGATTACTTTTCCTCAACCTTGAAAATTTGACGAAAAATGGACCACAGTAGTCTACACCGGTATGAGTGAATGGTCGCACAGACTCTGTCCTGAATTTTGGGAGAGATCCAATAAGTTGGTTGACAGATCTCGGTGCGCTTCGGAAACACTTCATGCATTGCCTGACAATCTGTTTTGTTAGTTTTCTTCCATTTACCAACCAAAATTTTTGCCGTAGAGCGGCCAATAATGACTAAGGCTGCATGGCAAAGCTTTTCATGCTCTTGTAAAACTATGAGCTTTGAAAAGGAATGCTTAGAACTTATAACGATGGGATGTTTGAGGTCAGGTGTCAGTGGAGCGTTTTGTAGTCTACCCCACTGGCCGGCAGAGTCAATAAAAGGGTTCAAAGAAATGAGTTTACTTTTCTTTTGTACGGTCTGACCACGTTTGAGCGACTGATATTCCTCTTCAAAATAAGAAGCTGAATTAGCTGGACAGAAGAAAACCAGTTATGGGGCACACCATTTGCCATCGAAATTACTATTTGGAGTTTTTAGAATTCCGCCTTGTTTCCGCGATATCACATATTTTATGATTTTTTCATGAATTCCCTTTTTCCCCACTTAGATGCTTGCCATACCCTCATAAAATGGGCATTTTTTCAGTACCATTATAAGCGAAGGAACTATTGTTTTCTTATTTTATTTATTTTTTTGACTTAATTATTTGTCTTTTATCTTCTTAATTAATAATTTAAGCTCGATTCGTGAACTCATCCGCCCCTCCCTCAGAATAATTACTTAGGCACTCATTTGAGTGGTGGTGGGGGTCTCTTTCGGAGGGGAGAGGAACTTAAATTATTGACTAAGAAGATGAAAGATGAATGACTGAGTCACAAATAAAATAAAAGAAGAAAAAAATATCTCCTTGTGTAATAAAAAATTGTCGAAGAAATGCATGAATTTCACGTTTCCTGGCTAGATTTTTCAAGTTTATTGCTCATATCTCAACGGAAAAATACAGTAACTATGAATCTTTGTACATCATTGGAAAGCTTACAAAATAAGGAAGTTTTTCCACTGATTTCAAATGTTTTCTTCCCAATGGCGAAGAGGTGAAAATCGCGTCGGAAAAATGTATGGCAATGTGAGTCGCCAGTTTCCTCAGTAAATCGGCTGCTCTCACGAATGGAACGGAAATAATTTTCACCCGAAAGTGGGCACATTTTATATGAAATTTTGTGCTCTTTCCAGTGAGCTGATTAGTTTTAGGCTAGTACCATTTTATGAGGGTATGGCAAGCATCTAAGTGCGGAAAAAGGGAATTCATGAAAAAATCATAAAATGTGTGATATCGCGGAAACAAGGCGGAATTTCCAAAAACTCCAAATAGTAATTTCGATGGCAAATGGTGTGCCCCATAACTGGTTTTCTTCTGTCCAGCTAATTCATGAACACCCTGTATTGTGCAACCCATCAATACAACCCACAAACGTTCAATTTTATTGTACAACCCCTATTATTGCGCAATATTATTGTACGTGTATGGGCCGCTTAAGTCTATTTACATTGAATTGAACCGACCACGGATTCGTGTGCAAGTAAATATGACGCTATGACAACCATTCGCATTGGAAAACTCCTAGCCTAGGAAGTATTCCTGATGTTTTGTTTATTAATTTTGCCCACAATAACGTCATTTTTACCTTCCCCCCCTCGTCCATCAAATTGCATGAAAGTGAATGACTGCGCCTTCGTGCCCGTTTCGAAGGGCGTAGTTGACGTGATTTCCGCTTTACCATTCGATCGAAGAAAAACGCGAATGAGAACTTGTTGTGGCTTTTTTTGTGGTCTTCAAACTAACTAAGCCTAAAAGAACGATTAGTCTACACCGATGGTTTCAGAGATATTTCAGCAAATCGAACCAAAGGGCCCTCAAATCCAAATTCAAGCTCGTGCAGTGCCAACACCCGACGTGGAATCTTCAGGAATTTTTTAGGAAATGGATGGAGGTGAATCTAACAGTTTTTCCAGCTTCAGGCTCCAGCCAATTTTCCGTCAGCGGCAGAAAATGGTTAATCTCGGTCAATTGTTGACTGGTCATATCTCAGGAACGGAGATACAACTGGGCTTAAATTGTCACAAATTTAGTATATTTTAAAAATGAAAAGGAGCGCCATCATCGAAAAGTACATAGTTCCAGAGATACAATCAATAGAGTAGAAAAAGTCGGGAAATTTCCTTTTTTTTTTTTTTTTTTTTTTTTTTTTTTTTGTGTGTGTGATTTTCGACGTGAAGCCGACCGGTTTTTTGTAGGCAAAGTTCAGATTCGGATTCAGCACCCCAAGAAACATATAGATCCGTTGACAAAACTACTTTTATACGTTTGTCCCGGCCAAATCCCCTATTGACTGGACTATAAATAACCTTTTTAAATAAATATTTTAACCTATTTAAATAAATAAAAAAATCGTTTTAGCATATAGTCCAGTCTATGAATGGGTTATAGCGCCGGTGAGCGGTATCGGAACATATTCCTTCGGAAACTTGTTAAGAGAGGTTAGAAAGTGAACATACTAAAAGTCCTCTCGTCAAGGAGGTTGGAGTTTCCAGGATGAAATTGACAGATTCGAACATTCATTTGACAGTTCATAGGGCGAAATTGACAGTTTTGAACGATGAAATTGACAGTTTCTACACTACTCGACTGTTTCCGGTGAGGGAGCTTGGAAACGCTCAGTTTTCGAAATCCTTTGACAGTTTCTAGGACGAAATTGGAAGTTTTAGAATGATATCGATAGTTTTTACGACGAAATTGATCGTTTCTGCGGTGAACCTGGCGAGGGTTTCAGGCGAAGTGGATCAAATCCCCCATGCTGGGAGCCCGAATTGACTGCTGCTGAATCTCGAATTCAAGTTTCGTGATCTTTTGTTATGTAGGAAGAAATTGGCAGACTCTAAGTCAAAACTGTCGGCTTCTGGGGCGAAATATTGTTGAGTCTTGAGTTTTTCAAGACGAAATTGACAGTTTTAAGGACAAAATTGACAGCTCAAGTGAAACTGACAGAGTTGTCGAGGGAAATCTTAAGGGAAAAAGAAAATCCATAGTCTGAAACCCGAATTCTCATCAGTGACTGAGTTTACAATTTTTTAGTTCGTGAATAGTCGTTTTGGTGAAACGTTAGGGCTCGATTCGTCAGTTCAGGCATTTTTAAGGCACGATTTGGAACGCGAATAATGGTTTTTCGAGGCGCGAATCTGTCAGCTTAGTCATTTGGAGAGTGGGGCCGGAATTGTCAATTCGACCAGCAGCCCCTTTTAGGGCCTGGGGCCTGATCGGTCAGTTCTACCACTTTTAAGGGACGGGTATTGTCCCTGACACTTTCCAAAGAGCGCGAATGACCGCAGTTTTACCATATTTAGATAGAAAACTTTGAAGATTGAAAATTTTTAGGCGTTTGGTTATTTTAGAGTACGAATCGTCAGTTTAGCCATTTTCAATGGTAAAAAAGAGACTTTTGCCTTGCCATTGGTTTCGGTCGATTTTTATCGACTCCAAGTCGGCCAAGCATGCGTGAAGACTCTTCCTTGCACTTTCGGGCTTTCGATCACGTGACCACTAACGTTACGTTGTGAAAACGTGCGCAACTCGCAAGTGGCCAAAAACGGGTGCGTCACAGTGAGAAGACAGGCCGTTAAAGTCCCTTCGTTACCATTTTAACCAAAAACTAAGCTTTTCGTGGATTCGGATCTTCAACTCAAATAAACAACCTTATTTTGAAAATCCCAATGCTTGGGTGGAAGGGTGGGGGGGAAGGAATTTTCAGGATCCAAGGGGCCGTGACCGTGAAAAGGTTGAGAACCACTGGTCTAGATGATGGTAGTTTGGTGATCAAAGTTTCCCAGCAATCCAGTTTCCAATTAGGAAGAAAAACACTGTTATTAGGTTGTTATTTGTAGATTTACGATTGTATATAAAACTTTAACTAAAGCAAGCATTACTGAAAAACGTGGTGTGTTGTATGACTTCTTGAAACAGTTCTAATTCAAATTACAGGAGACACGAACGAATACTACACATTTGCATTTGACACACACTTAAAAGCCTTTTAGCGTCTAGAATTCATTGTTTATGCAAGCGTTGCGCTGTAAGCATTCCTGATTTCAAACGAAATAAAAAAAGTTTTGTTCCGACAGCAGCCTGTCGGGAAAAGTGCATTTCATTCATGCGACAATCGAGTCAAACCTCATAAGTTAGAACGAGATCAATCAATTATGAATGACATTTAGGCCGTGGTATAGAAAGTCAAAATAATAAAATCGTGTTTCTTTTTACCGCAGGCCCCTTTTTTGGCACCAACTGAGGGGGAACAAAATTATGAAAATGAAAAATGAAACAGAGTCGGTTTGGTTCACTGAGAGAAAAAAAGGCCTTCATCGGATCAATATTTGCCCGAGCATCGAGTCAAAGTTGTAACGCCCGATGATCAGGTTGAAATGGCCTTAAGAGTTTTCACCCGATTACAACAATCGGTAGACTTTGAACCGATCATCGCGCCAATTCATTAGCCTTTGGATACACCCGATGAACACTCCTCGGTTTGATTTTGTCTGAACATCGGTCCGGTCTCACCCGACGCGCTTTCCTCAGATCATTTTTGGCCTGACCATCGGCCCGAATTTTCACCTGATGGACAACCCTCGGTCTGACCATCGGTCTGAGTGTTCACCCGATGTCTATTCCTCCCCGGCTCGCTTTGGCTTGACCATCGGTCCAAGGTAATTTAATTTATGTTTTTTTAGTTGAAACAATCTTATTTTTGTTGTTAACACTGGTCGGCTGGCTAGTTTGGGGGTATGCAACTCATTATGCAGGCATCCACGTAGAAAATAACTCTGCCACGAGCTAAAATGACCTAAAAAAACTTGAGAAACGGCCGCACAAAGAAACTTGTTTCTCAAACTCGGTAATTTTAGCTCGTTACATAGGCCAGTCAATATAAACATCAAACATCGCAAATATGCATGTAATTTTTTTTATTTTGCACATTGTTAGGGCCAATGAGAGTAGTTTATACTCAAGTTTGCAACCTTCAAAACCTTGTGCTCAACTCGTGGCACTCGAAAAACCACGAAATGTGTAATATGGCCAAAAAGCGAGATTTTATTGATAGGGTTATTTTTCAAGACCCGTAGCAGTCAAACATAATGTTCCTACAGAATATCCACGCGAGAATAATTCTTAGGCAGTAGCTCAATTTGAATCTGACGCTATTGCCTAAAATTTATTTTCGCGTAGATATTCTATAGGACAGGGTGGCTGGTACTTGGATGAGCAAAATAATAGGGGTGATTAAACATCAAAAATGCAACAAAAATTGTCTTATGACCTAGGGTCCGATTTCCTTTCCTAGTCGAGATAATAGATTTTTTTACGTTTTCCGGCACATCACTGGTTTTCGCAACAAAAACAGCTGTAACTTGGGAAGCATGCGTATTAGGTTAAATCCAACGATACCAATGAAAAGAGCACACTTTTTTCTGTGTGAGTAAGGACATTTTGTCCAAAGTTAGCGTAAGATTATTGGAGTGAACTGGGAAAATATCAGGATATTTTTAAAAATGTCAGTTTTTGACAACTGTTCAAAGCTAAACTACATTAGCCATGGTGCTCCTACTGCCCGGCAAATTCCTCTAAAACTGTATGAAGTAACTTGGTTTAATACTTCATGCTTATTTTACTCCTGTCCTTTGCAATGTTTTGAGAAAAATCCGTTGTTACACCAAAAAATAAGGCAATTAGGCCCATTTTGAGTGGCTAAAAGAAGATACGAAAGCTATTTCAAGAAATTTTTTTCAGCTTATTCCACTTTTATTTGTCTTTCCTCATAGATTAGCATAGGAAAAGTGAATTAAGCTGAAAAGAAAAGTTTTGGGAATGGCTCTTGATCTTCTTGTAGGCACTCAAAATGGGCCTAATTGCCTCATTTTTTGGTATAACAATGGATTTTTATCAAAAAATTGCAAAGGACAGGAGTAAAATAAGCATGAAGTTTCAAACTAAGTTACTTCATTCAGTTTTAGAGGAACTTGCCAGGTGCTGGGAGTACCATGGCTAATGTAGTCTAGCTTTGAACAGTTGTCAAAAACTTACATTTTTTAAAATATCCTGATATATTCCCAGTTTACTCAAAGAATCTTCCGCTATCATTAGACAAAATGTCTTAACTCACACAAAAAAAAGAGTGCTCTTTTCAGTGGTGTCGTTGGATTTAACCTAGGACGCTTACTTCCCATGTTACAGATGTTTTCGTTGCGAAAACCCGTGATGTGCTAAAAAAACAACAAATTGATTATCTGAACTAGGAATGGAAATCTGACCTTAGGTCATAGGAAATTTTTTGTTGCATTTTGGGTGTACAATCATCCCTCTCATTTTGTTCAACCAAGTACCAATCACCGTGTATTTGAGTGCTACGGGTCTTGAAAAATTACCCTACCAATAAAATCTCGCTTTATGGCGAGATTAGGTATTTGTTGATTGCCTGTATTTCCTGAACTAACAGACCCAGGGTGCTCGGGCATGGCTTAAATTGTAGCAAATTTAGTTGGCTTTAACAATGTATACTGCGGTCATGCTCGAAAAACTCTTTCTTCTGGTATATTTGTTTAAAAAACCAGAAAAAGTGATGAAATTTCTTAGTTTTTCGAGTGCCATGAGTTAAGCACAAGGCTTTGAGGGTTGCAAACTTGAGTAATAACTGCCCTCATTGGTCCTAACAACACGCAACAATAAAATCAATTACATGCATGTTTGCGATTCACCCCGATTTTTGTGTCTACATTGACTGGTCTAACATGTGACAGAGATTTGTTTCCACGTGGATGCCTTGATAATATAGTCCAGTCAAATCGTATAAAAAAATACCATACGTGGACAAAAATCTCGTCTTTGATTTTTTCACATTATTCTAAGTTTTTGGGGTGAGGAACACGAATCTGAAGAGATCAAACACAATTTCCTTGTGCGTTTTGAGAAAATCGCAAAAAACTGATAATTTATGGCACTTTTTTCAGTTTTTCGCTTGCAACTACTCAATGACGCCTTTTACGGAAAATTGTACCCTGTTCTATTTTGAAGAGCATCAAGTTCTGCGTCGAATCGCTTTGTCTTTTGTCACAATTGACCCAGCCGTTTCGCCGGTATTGATTTTTTTTTTAAATGGTCATTTTTAGTCGGTTTTGGCAAAAAAGTGTGAAAAAATAAAATTAGTTCAACTCTCAGTTGAGTGATGTAATCTCTGACGCTACCTATAAGACTGGTGATATGGTGAGTTTTAACATTTGTGGACAAAGTTAGTGGGCGTAGCCACTTTTTTAAAAAACAAAACCTATTTTACTATTTTCATCGCCCTGAATAGAATATTTTCCGGGTCTTGAAAAATTTGGCAAATATATGGTTTCTGACTATAAATTTTACCAGCTTTCACTGAAAAATAGTGCAATTTTCATCGAAGGCTTCGTTCGATAGTTATAGGCAAAAACGTTCGGCTGAAGAAAGGAGTTATTGGGAAATTACTCATTTTGCGAATTTCCCACTGCGTTTTATTGCAACTTATCGGGTCTTTATAAAAACGCCATGGATGACTCCTTATAGGAAATTTAACGAGCTTTCAGATGAATTTCTTTAAAGTTTAATCGGATGGATAGTTTTCGAGTTATAGGCCGAAATGTGACAAAAAACGTTTTTTTCCAGCAAATTTCAAATTGTTTGACGTTATGTCCCAGTCTTATATTAATCTTCAATTGAAATTTCATATAATAGGTCTGATAGAAAATTCAATCAGCTTTCAGATCGTTTTTCATAGAAAAAAAATTGGACTACTAGTTCTCGAGCTACTGGCAAAAATGTGCAGAAAAACGTGGTTTTTGGGCCGCCTTTTTTCGCGTTTTTTGTCGCTAACTGATACCACTCATTTTTCCTGTAGGTTTCAAGGCTTTTCACTTATGTAAAATTCAATTCTGAAAACATTGATTTCTTGACATTTTTCGATTGGAACAGCCGTTTTTAAGTTGCAGCTGCCTTAGTCATTTTTATTAATTTTACCAAAAGTGGCTAAAAATGACCATTTCAAAAAATTAATACCGGTGAAACGGCTGGGTCAATTGTGACAAAAGAAAGAACAATTCGACGCAGAATTCAATGCTTTTCAAAAAGTGAGAGGTTAACATTTTCCGTAGAATGCGTCATTAAGGAGTTATAAGCAAAAAACTGAAAAAAGTGCGAAAAATTTCACATGATGTTCGGGTAGAAGCATCGGGTTTTTTCCCATCGGTTCTTATCAAAGAAAGTAAACAAACCCATCAGACAGTTTCAGCACGCAAAGAAAAGTGAGCCGAAGAGTTCGTTCCGTTTCCGCTTTAAGGACGGTTCGAACAGACCTGAACATCGGGTCGCAACTGGCGCATCACGGCGCAGAACGGTTTCTTCGCCGCATCAGCCGGAATTCGGTCGACGTCCTAATTCTTCGCGTCGTGGGTTTTGACCCGATGACGCTCTTTGCTTTCACTGTCAAAACCATCGGGCCACAGGTTTTTTCTCAGTGTTGCCTACACGATATATGGGAAGGCGGACTCTTGTTAGAGGAGTTATTTGCAATTAAAATCTTTATCCCGGCCTAAATTTCATTCATAATTGATTGATCTCGTTCTAACTTATGAGGTTTGACTCGATTGTCGCATGAATGAGGCTGCTGTCGGAACACAACTTTTTTCAAATTTTTTCAGATAGTGCATTTTTTGAATGAAATGCACTAAAAAACTGGCCTTATACAGAGGAAACTGTAATCTCGATAGGGACATTATTTTACTTTTACAGGATAAGCTCACACGATAGAAGAAAATCCCTGCGTCAATTTTCACTGGACGGGTGGGTGTGTGTGTAGATCGGTGTCCGTTTATAATGCCCTCCCGCCCCCATCAGTTAGTGCGGCTTTATAATGCGCTTAACCTGGTCCAGAAATGCGTAATCTTAACTGAACATTTTAGGTAAAAATATCAAACTAACGTTCTTTCTGCCCCCCCCCCTTCTCATGGTGTGGTCACACGACAGAGAGGTCACAAATCACAATCTACGATTTTAATTAAACTTATTTTCCTTCTTTATTTAATTGAGTGCTCGGAAACGTATAAGGGAGTTTTCCTATTTCTTGCCGTCTCTAATACCTTGCAACTTGTGTCCGTCCTCTTATTAAATTTATTATGTTGTAGGAATGTAGGATCATGGACGATATTAGACAGGAATGGGTCATAACTGGGAGAAGTTTAATTCCCGGAAAATTCTATTACGTGGTTAGTGGTTACCACTCATCAGGGTGGCCCTCAGGATGCTTTTCAGCCCCTCTTTCTTGAGTATTAACAAATTATTAAACTAAATTGTCCTTCGTCAGAGAAGGCAATGGTCAATTTAAGATCCACTGCACAAAGTATATTAAGTGGCGCCCCTTATAAAAATAAATAGAGTAAAATCAAGTATTTCCCCCTCCTCTTTAACTTGATGTTTATCTGGGTAAGTATAATACACTCTTCGGCGATCAAAAGAATGAACGTGAAGGCAACAAGGCGAGAAAGTTTGGCTAAAGTCAAAACTACGCTCCGCTGAAAACATTATACATATAGCGTCTCCCTCTATCTTAAACTATTGAAAGCTAAAGTCAAATTGTAAAGGTTGTAGAAAGACGGGGTACAGTTGATATAGTTATGAAGAAAAAGCCCAAAACACCCGTCGAAGTCTTCAATAATTTATTCTCGCCTACGTTTCGCTATGATCCTAGCATCCTCAGGGCTCTAAACATTGTAAAAATTACACATAATTACTAATTTAAATAACAAAACCAAATATGAGAAATCAACCACATGGCCCAAGACAAGTCTTACCCAAAGTCCGAAATGTTAAAAAGTTCCAGGTCGTTAAAACAAAAGCCTCACATTCTAAACACACCCGATGTATAAATGAGAGACCTTGTTACATAATTAAAACCATTTTAAAACCCACAATTAACATAATTAAATGAAGCAATTAAAACCCCCCTCCCCCCATGACAAATTAGGTTAACAAAGAAAAAAGAGAAAAAGAGCAAGGAAAACACCTGCCGACAAAAAACCTCCCTCAACCCACCCCCACATCACCCCCAGCGGCCGTACGGCTCAACTCACGACGTCCCGCCACCAAGCGAAAAACCCCTCAACAGCCGGGACGGTCGAATGATACTGCGTTAGCAGTGCATTTACGGCAAGAAGGACATCAAGGCGCATGGGATGACGTGAAAATCATTGACAGAGAGGCGTCTCTACCTAAACGGCTTTTCAAAGAGATGGCACACATCCATCAAGAAGGGGACAACGCCCTGAACTTCCGCTCGGACATCGAGAATTTGGCTCCCTTTTATGGACCGCTTTTTCGCTTGGTGGCGGGACGTCGTGAGTTGAGCTGTACAGCCGCTGGTGGTGATGTGGGGGTGGGTTGAGGGAGGTTTTTTGTCGGCAGGTGTTTTCCTTGCTCTTTTTCTCTTTTTTCTTTGTTAACCTAATTTGTCATGGGGGGAGGGGGGTTTTAATTGCTTCATTTAATATGTTAATTGTGGGTTTTAAAATGGTTTTAATTATCTAACAAGGTCTCTCATTTATACATCGGGTTTGTTTAGAATGTGAGGCTGCTGTCGGAACAAACCTTTTTTCAGATTACGTTAATTTTCAGATCAGTTACATTAGGTTAAATGGTATGTCACAATTTCATCATTGCGGAATGCGGAGTGCCTGGGTTCGAATCCGAAACAATTTTTTTTTTTTCCTCCCTTTTTGGCCCACCTCAGGATTTTTTACTCAAGATTTATTAAGCTGTAGGCAAATCAAATGAAAGAGACGGCTCAAAATACAATGTCAATCAAATTTTTTGGTTATTGGGTGGTCAGTAAGGCATAGCGTTAATTTAATAGCTCCCCTCCGCCGAGAACTCCCCTGCCATATCAACGGATTTGGTTCATTAGGGTCTCATACGAAAGCGCGTTCATTTCTCAGTACTCGAGTCAATTTTGGGGGCAATTGAAGCAACAGAAGTGCGGTAGCGAATTTTCAACTAATTCAAACCCCTCTTTCACACCGTTCCCGTGGACCGATTCACCTGGATCACGAACTCGTCCGAGATATTCACGCTATTGACTTTTAGACCAAATTTGGTTGCCCTAAGTCAAAAATTGCGACCGTGATCGTGCTAACAAGCGAGGGCCATATATATATATATATATATATATATATCAAATCGAACTGACTTCGGATTCGTGTTCTAGGGGTTCTGAAACGTGAAAAAAAAGTATCACAACCCATATGTGCGACCATCAGGGCGAGACCAATAGTGCATTTTTTGAATGAAATGCACTAAAAAACTGGCCTTATACAGAGGAAACTGTAATCTCGATAGGGACATTATTTTACTTTTACAGGATAAGCTCACACGATAGAAGAAAATCCCTGCGTCAATTTTCACTGGACGGGTGGGTGTGTGTGTAGATCGGTGTCCGTTTATAATGCCCTCCCGCCCCCATCAGTTAGTGCGGCTTTATAATGCGCTTAACCTGGTCCAGAAATGCGTAATCTTAACTGAACATTTTAGGTAAAAATATCAAACTAACGTTCTTTTTGCCCCCCCCCCCTTCTCATGGTGTGGTCACACGACAGAGAGGTCACAAATCACAATCTACGATTTTAATTAAACATCTTTTCCTTCTTTATTTAATTGAGTGCGCTCGGAAACGTATAAGGGAGTTTTCCTATTTCTTGCCGTCTCTAATACCTTGCAACTTGTGTCCGTCCTCTTATTAAATTTATTATGTTGTAGGAATGTAGGATCATGGACGATATTAGACAGGAATGGGTCATAACTGGGAGAAGTTTAATTCCCGGAAAATTCTATTACGTGGTTAGTGGTTACCACTCATCAGGGTGGCCCTCAGGATGCTTTTCAGCCCCTCTTTCTTGAGTATTAACAAATTATTAAACTAAATTGTCCTTCGTCAGAGAAGGCAATGGTCAATTTAAGATCCACTGCACAAAGTATATTAAGTGGCGCCCCTTATAAAAATAAATAGAGTAAAATCAAGTATTTCCCCCTCCTCTTTAACTTGATGTTTAACTGGGTAAGTATAATACACTCTTCGGCGATCAAAAGAATGAACGTGAAGGCAACAAGGCGAGAAAGTTTGGCTAAAGTCAAAACTACGCTCCGCTGAAAACATTATACATATAGCGTCTCCGTGTTGAGTTCGGCTCGTGTTCGGCTCGCAAGTGTATACGCGCCTTTAAACTATTGAAAGCTAAAGTCAAATGTTTTCAGAAAAGTCTTCTTGCCTTCCCCCGGCAGGCTCATTTTTTCTATCGCCGATCAGTGTAGATATCGGCTGATCAAGGTAGGTTTCCCTTAATTAAATACCTTCTGAAAAGATCTCAAAGAGGAGTTGCACGAGTGGAAAACTCATGTAAGTCGTTAGAAAAATCATAGCTCGTAAGGGTTTTGATTTTCGGACCATGGTGTGGTATATAGGGTATTTTCGATCACAAATGAGGCCTATTTTCACCCAACTTTTTTTTTGTCACACTTATCCTGTTCCATCCTGTATTTGGGTCTTTGAACTTCATTTTTGAAATTGGAAAATTTATCAAAATTATCCCCGCCCTCTAAATCAGTACCAAGAAGTGCAACGTTCATAAGACAAACCGTGCCAAGTTCCCCGTACACAGTTGATGGTACATCAAGGAGGGCGCGAAAGGGCTTAAAGACAACACTCGGGCCGTAATTCGGGATTGAACTATTCGTCAAAGCAGTTCACCATCGTTCAATTGTGAAAGAAATGGACGGAAATGGATTGACTAAGCGTAGAGCGCTAAGTAGAAGCGATGGAAATGATCACTATTGAGATCGAATAGGGAACGAATACTGTGAAGAAGAGGCAACAAGGTGCGTACCCTAATCCCATTTGACTTTTTCTTTGGAACGTGGAGAAATGAAATGAACTGTAGTTATAAAAATCATCGATGTTTTTGTAACGTTTCAACTTTTTTATTACGTTGGTGATATATGCGGGTACTGTACCTACGCATAAAACGCAATTTGCAGGTACGGCTCCTCCGTGTAAAACTCGGCATGTAACCTAGGCGTAAAACGCTATATGCAGGTACGGTACGCGTAAAATACTATTTGCAGGGGCGTAAAACGCTGGTTGCAGATAAGCGCCAAATTTTCATGTTATAGTCAGAGAAAGAATATCAGGGAACGTAACTCCTCTGGAAAATGATGATTTTTTATTTTTTTTGCATGTTTCCTGGTGCTGGTGAGGTGGTGGGAGATTTCTAGAATTCAGTAAAGGGAACTCTCGATTAATATTTTATTTTTAGGGTTTTGGCTTTTTTTCTTCTTCTACTTCTTCGTTTCCTGAGCTTTCGCCTTCTTGTGCTGAAGGCATCGTCAGAGAACTTTTTGGGTTTTTTCTTAATTTGAAATCATATAGGGATTTCCATTCAATTCTCTACACAAGCGTAGTGCAGCGTCCTCTGCATGACTATAATATGTTTCAATTCAGAGAGGACGGGTGGAAAAACTTACACCACACGAGTGTATTGCATTGAATGGAAAACGCCAATAGACATGTGACGAATAGAGGGGGTGTCAATTTCTTCTTGTTGATTAGAAAATTTGTTGTTGATGGCAACTGATTTCAATTAATTTTTAATATTTATATCAAAATTTAATATTTATGTAATATTTAATAATTAATATTTAACTAATTAAATTTAATCTAGTTGTATGGCTTACAAACTAATAATATTAATAATGTTTTTCCTTCAAGGGAACACTCGTTTCAAGAATATTGGGCACGATAGAAAAACAAGGAAAGCTAATCGTAGACCATATCGCCACACTCTCTGGACGAAAGGTCAGAAAATCGCAAGGAAGAAAGTGGTGGATGGTGAACTCGTGGTACCGCCGCACTAACGGGCCCATGGGGGGGGGGGGAGAGAGACTTCTTTGAGCGATAAAAGCAACACGTGTTGACACGTATAGGCCCCGCAGCTAGTCCGAGAGTAGTACAGAGTAAAGACTTCTGTAACGAAAAACAGGCTACCTTCAAATATTAAATAAAATTCAGGGCTTTATTGACCCTGTTGTCTCCGCGACTCCCATTGCATGAATTAAGGAATGATTTTTAGATTTTCGTCGGAATCTACCCAAATTTGGTATTAGGGAGTTTTTAAGATGCAGAAAACGAATATGGCGTTCATTTGACGATTAAAATTAATTCGACCAAGCTGTCCCCTAGCAGGCCAAGTACGTCCAGAATGGCCGCGAAAACATTCACAAAATAACAAAATGACTGAATCTCGGCGTGAATGGTTAATAGCTCAGTGCAATGGGTTACAAAGGCTCTATAACTATAGGCATATAACAGAAGGGCAAGTGCAGGGCAGGTGGTTAATTTAACGCCACTCCTCGACCTGATTAATTAATTATTAAATGTGTAAATGTGTTATTCCAAGTATGCTGTATACACTAGAGGTTGTCGGATAAGCTTGACTTATTGAGAAGCGTACCTGCAAATAGCAATTTATGCGTAGGTACTGAACCTGCAAATAGCGTTTTACGCGTAGGTTGTGTACCTGCATATAGTCACTTCGTTTTTATTATTATTTTGAAAGGTTACTGGTTAGTCAACCAACATACAATACAAAATATGCTCTGCTTCGTTAATGTTTCACTCGGATATGACTGCAAGTGCATGGTCTGTTTTCTTGATACGTTCGAAGAAATCTTGAATAAACGGATTTTTTTTTTTTTTAAGCATACCCTATCAGATCAGAACCAAGACGGGTCAGTCGTCTAAACGTTGATTGGAATGAAGAAAAATCTCTAACAGTGAACATTGAGACTTAAGGAACCAAGTATTTTCAACATTTTCGTTTCGGTATGCATTACATTTCATAAGAAACCCGAGAAATTCCGAGTCACGAAATCGGATAATGACAATATGTTCTCATAAGCACTCACCGACGAACGCTAAACAGCAAGTGAGATAGGCGAAGGGCGAGAGTTCATTTAGCATTGATAAAACAAAAAAACAACAATTTTCCTGTTTACCTGACTGTTTCATGACATTCATATTTCATATTGCTGCCGTTGCTATAAATACAACGCCAGGACTTCGACTCAAGAACAATTGGAAGTCCATTTCCAATTGTGAATAACGAAATAAAAACAACAATGGGTCCGTTGTAAAACTATAACACGATTAATTGCGATTAATCCTTCCCCCTTATTTTACATGTGTTGAAAACAAAACCTCATTAAGTGCTGTCCAAGTGCAGAGCCGGTGCAGAGCAGTTCTTTGAGTTTTACAACGGGGCCAATTAATCCAAACTGTACCGTACATTATACTATATCTAGTGAAACAGGGTGAAAAGGTTGAAAAATTGGTGTTTTCACGTGGTTGGTCGGAGGACGTGACACTTTCATCCGAATGGGCGTTAATTTAAAGCAATTTCCCTTTCCGCATACCTTCGCGGAGTATTACCATGTTAATTATACATTAAAATTTAATTCAAAGGAATTATGTAAATATGTATTTAAAAACAGAAGAAAGTCAAATTTATGTATGTATTCCGATTAACCTAGTTGGGTGCTAATGAATTTGGGCTTCAACGTTGAAAGAGAATTTTATATTTTTTTTTAAAAAATAAGCTTTTTCGTTCGTTTCAGAACTTTCAGGACCTCGAATCGAGAATATAGACATAATGGAGACTGGGCTTGAAGTGATCGAGGGGGACAGCCTGTCACTGCCACTTCTAACTTCTCTTCGACTCGTCAGCAACCAATTGCAGCTCGTATCCTCCAAAGCATTTTTGTAAGTTTTCCAAACAACTTCTGAATTTGAATTGTTTGAATAATTTTTAAATCCCATATCTGAAATATTTTATACGCTTCCTTCTCTTTACTCTAACGTAAGACAGAAAGATACAAGCGAAGTTGGGCTTGGAAGTTGAAGCGCATTGTTTACTGTGAGTTAGTGGAATCCCTCGCTGGGCGAAATGCCCTCGAATCCCTCCTACCCCTCCCGCACACATAACGAGCTTTCAACATACGACATACCACAGCCATAACTGAGTAACTGCCGCATTTCACTCATCCCCCTCGCTTGTCATCGTCAAATAAACAGGAATGTGGGCTTCCTCTCTTTCAGAATTAATTCAACCTTTATGAGAAGACTGGTGAGAGTTTCAGAAATTAACCAAAATAAAATGAAAGCCCACGAAAACGACCAAGCAAGGTTTGTTATTCCCCCACAGGGGCGGAGGGAGGGGCTCCTGTTATCGAGCCAAAGGCGATTGGCTTTACTTGGGACGCAATAAGTATAATAGCTTAAAGTGCGGTATAACAGGATGTCTCTAATATAACGAGCTTTAATGATCAAAGGGAAAAGGCTGAAAGCGAATTGGCCGAAGTATCAAGCATCTAAAAGTGGGTTGTATTTTTGCCTCCCCCAACTCGAAGAACAAACAGGGCTGCCACTTTTTGTTATTATATTTCAACAGGTAAATAAGCACTCTGAGCGCTGTAAAATTAAGACGGTAGAAGCTATAAAAAGTAGCGCAATACTCGTAGGTTCATAATTATTTTGCTTTGCAATGCTCGGTTGTTTCAATGTGGGTTACGAACTTACTACTCTTGTAAGTTCGATGCTCCAGCAAGTTGAAACATCAATATCCTGTTTTTTAATTTAATTGGATTACCGGAGGACCAACTCGTGGTTCATTGTGTACCTACTGTTTATTCAATTATCATTTATGTTTTCTTCAATGCAGATATACAGAATATATTTGGCTTAATATTTCCTCATAATTTAAATTATATTTCAGCAGGTACCTCTTCATTTTAAGAATCACTGAAAATCGAACTTGTTTTCAACCTTTAATGATTGAGGAACTCGTAGGATGAAATGTTTACTTTATAAAAGCTACCCAAGAGCTGTGGAATTAGCATAATATCAAAGTATCTCTTAGGATACTAACGGAGGATCTCTTAATTAGGAACTTTATATTCTTTTAACCCCCTTTTAAACAATGACCTCACTAAATTGTTTCAATGCTGAATCCCCGAGCTTGTGCTTTCCTCCTTCCGTTCCTTCTTTGTATCGGGTGGTGCAAGAAATCCTACTACAGCAGTTATGCGCGGGCCATTTCATGAGGTACACATTTTCCGGTCAATTCAACTCTAATGGAAGCAATATCTTGGATTACTCGTCCAAATGCTCTCTCTTCTAGAATTTATATATGAAAGTTGTGGCTTTTAAACCATAAACCCGCTTTTGTTTCAGGTCCACTTCAAAAGCTCTACGATCGTTGGATCTTAGCTACAATAAATTAGATTCCGTGCCCTTGGACGCCCTGAGGCATCTTAAAACATTAGACTGGCTCAACCTTCACGGGTAAGTCTTTGTAAGGGAATGCGAAATGACTATTCATTTACACGGTTATTGGTTGTTTGTATTTTTCTAGAAACCATATAAGCTCTCTAGGCGAGGACCTGGACTGGGGAGGTATAAGACACAGTCTCACGCGCCTTTTCCTGGGCGAGAACGATCTTCGAGACCTTGGCTCTGGATTTCCGTTATCCCACTTCCGAAAACTGACTTCTGTCAATTTAGACCATAATAAATTCCTGGGGCTCGATCCATCTTCCCTCCCCACCACCGTACAAACACTTAGTGCTTCCCATAACCTAATCAAAAGATTTCCCGTGGAGCTAGTGGACAACTTGAAAACAATATCTTGGCTATACTTGAGAGACAACTATATCGAATCTCTTAGCCCATACAGCTATAGACACAGCAAAAAGTTTGATAAGTTGGACCTGAGCGATAACTTCCTCTCAACTTTTCCACTAGAAGCTTTCAATAACACGAGCATAATTAAAGATTTAAATTTAGAGCAAAACCACTTCAAAACTCTGCCCTCCGGCGCATTCAAAGGGCTCACAATTAACAGGATATCATTCTCAAAGAATAGGCTAGTTTCATTGCATGAAAAAGCGTTTGAAGGGCTGGAAAATAGCTTGGAATATTTAGATTTAGGGAGCAATTATTTACAAAAAGTTCCTAGAGCACTAGCCTCTCTTACAAGACTGAAATATCTGTACATTCCAACTAATAATTTAACTTTCATTCCAAGTGAAGTTGTTTCCTCGCTTACTAGTTCACTGAGCGCCCTGTCTCTGTCCGGCAATAAGCTTGAGGAGATACCAAAACTTGCCTTGAAAAAATGCGTGAATTTAGCTCACCTAAATCTTGGCTATAACCACATTAGAGAACTCTCAGAGAACGATCTGCAAGGTTGGGGTAAACAACTAGACACGCTGCTTTTGATGAACAATCGCATTGTTCAGGTTTATGGTCATTCGTTTCGACATTCGCCTAATCTGAGAGAGCTGTCACTGTCGTTCAACAAAATTGCCGACCTTCATCCCAGTGCCTTCGTCGAACTGGCCACCAGCATGGAGAGTCTTGAAATCAGCTTTGGACTGTACCAGGAGGACTTCCCTCAAGAGCCACTTCGTCCTCTAGTGGCACTGATTTGGCTCGCATTGGACAACAACAACTTTCGAAGCATATCGGACAGCTCGCTGAGTAATTTTCGACACTTGAGGTACCTCAATTTAGACGGAAATCGGCTTTCAAAATTGCCGGTTGGCATCTTCAATCCTGAAATACATACGCATTTGAGGGATGTTCGCGTTTCTTTTAATATTTTAGAGAGCGTCGATTCATATTTATTTGAAGGACTGTATGAACTTCAGTTCATATCACTCGCAGGGAACAGAATTTCTTACGTAGCCACGAACTCGTTTAAAAATCTGACGAATCAATTGACGATATTACTCTCCGAAAATAATATCGTCTCGTTGGCTCCACGAGCGTTTTCCGAAATTCCTCGACTCATAAAACTCGACTTGCATGGAAACGACCTACAGGAACTGTCATTGGCGTCATTTTTAAATGTTTCGTCGCCCGATGTACCGTTGGTAATGAATCTCTCAACTAATGCACTGAATTCTTTAATAGTTCCGGAGAATCATTACCTTTACGTGCAAACTCTTGACCTCGGCCACAATATGTTCGCCGACATTCCACGTTGGTTTCTTGAAGCGACTGGACGAACTTTGAGACGTCTGTATATGGGATTTAATCACATCACAAAACTGTCAGAAATGGCTTTTGGTGAGCTGGGTGTATTGGAAATTCTTACTATCGAGCATAATAGCATTATGAAATTACGTAAGCGAGCATTTATTGGATTAAAAAACCTCCAAATATTGGATCTATCTCACAACCACATCGAGCAGCTTCACATGGAGCAGTTTAAACATCTGCCGAATTTGAGAGTAATGGACTTGTCCTTCAATCACATACGGTCGATACCGCGAGATGCATTTCAGAACACAAAACTGGAACGCCTCGACTTATCGCACAACGAGTTCCTCGCGGTTCCAAGCGCTTCCCTCGGAGAGGTGGGCTTCACGTTGAGAGTTCTTGACGTCTCTCACAACCAAATCGATCATCTAGACAGCTCAGTTTTCCCTGAAACTCCACACCTGACAAGCTTAAACCTATGCTTCAATCGAATCTCTCTCGTACCTGACAACGTTTTTACCAGTGTGGGGAGCCTTTTGACTTTGGAATTGTGCGGTAATCGTCTCCGGGCCAACTTTAAAGAGCTGTTTCACTACTTACAAAGCCTGCGTACTCTCAATTTGGCGGACTCTGGAATTCATTCTGTACCTCATCTTCCACTTCCTAACCTGGTTGTACTGAATATTTCCTCAAATCCCATAACCGAGTTTCCTGCAGGGTTAGCAGAATCCCTTCCTCGTCTCAGAACGTTGTTAATGAGCCACTGTAGGTTTAATTCGGTTCCAAGTCATGCTTGGGCAAAACTGCGTTACTTGAAGCATTTGGACATCAGGGCCAATCCTATCAAAGTAAGTATTAGCGCTCCTTCTCATTTGTGTGTCATTATTGCTTTCATATTTAAACATGTAAAGTGGTGAGAGGCTAGGAGGTCTCCCCCTCCCCTCATTTTAAATGTAGCCACCCTGCGAACACAAAAAATCCTAAATTAATTTATCTGCTAACGTGACAGTTTGAAATTTAATGACCTGGAATTCACAGATAACCCTGGCTAAGCGGACAGGCTCACTAAGTTGCTCTTGTTGTCAGTATACATATAATATAAATTCCAAGTAACTGTTAAACGACTCGTATCATTGCGTGGTTTGGGAGTTTGGGTGGTTATGACAGATATTCGATTTTTAAATCTTCAAAGGCCTTGGTTTCTCAGTGATTCCTGTAGAGAAAAGAGGGTGGTGAGGTTTACTTTACAAATTTTCTTTGCTTTTTGGCCTGTGAATAAAAATTGTATTCATTTCTTTTTTTAATTCGGTTATAATCCATTTGATACAGCAAGAGGTTCGAATTTTAATTCACTACCAACTTGAACGTTGATCTGAAAAGCTCAAGTTCTCTCTAATTTGACTTCCTGCAAATGTTTGAGTGACGAGGAAATATTATAGGAATCGCTCCAGGGCCCAGCCCCATTCATATATTATTCCGAAGGAAAATCATTTGTCCGAAGTAAATAGTGTGAACTCTGAATATACGGTCAGTCCTTGGAATCGCACTTTTTTCAATTCGATCTAATACACATGTCAACCATTGCCGGACCACGATTCCTGGGGGTCAACCATGAGCTAGCGTTAAAAAATTAACGCAAGCGGTAACTAAGGGCGCTCTATCACAAATAATGTTATAACGCCATAGATACCGCGTTTTGACGGTATTTTTACGCTAGCTCATGGTTGACCCCCAGGAAGTTAGTCAAGCCGTTCGAGTTGATAACAAAGGACGAACAAGCGAGCTCCCTGAAAAAAAAAGACGAAAAACTATTTCGTCATAAGTGCAATGCACTAATTGTGTATTTTTGTCAAAAACAATTGAAGGGCCTGGGGAAGAACCGATGAACGACTTCAGACCACTTAAACTTATGGAAAAACGAATTCAACCTTTTTCAGCTCGCAAGGTTATTTTTTTTACTCGAGGAAGAAAATAGGCAAAAATCATAATTTGACCCTAAATTCGTATATTTGAAAACAATAGGCAACCATCAGCTGCTTGGGCGGGGTGGACTGAAGCTCTTCTTCCCTTATGCGCGCCCGGCAGGCGCGTAGCCAGGGGGGGTCCACCGGGTCCGGACCCCCCCCCCCGAAATTTCAGATTTGTTTCCCATGTTCTGAAGGAGACTTTTTATTTCAATTTCTCCGCTCACGCATTGGAATAATATCGCACAATAATGATTATAGTAATGATGATAATAATAATAATATGTAGTTAAAAACTGAAAAGAGTAGGCATAGAGTGGAAATACCCCCCTCCCACCACCGCACCGGACCTACATCGGACCCCCCCCCCCCCCAAGAAACCCTGGCTACGCGCCTAGCGCCCGGACTCATGCCGTGTTTCCCTTGTACGGTATATTTTTTACCGTGTTTCTGAAGGACTCGAGCCACTTTACCCTTTTATCGAATCAATTAAATTGTAGTGCACAGAACAAGTTGCTAAATGGCCTCACAAGATACATACGTAGCAAAAGTGGACTGAAGTCGTTTTTCCCTGGAGCCTTCAATTGCTGTGATTGTTCACAAAATTGGAGGACATAATAGATTATGTATGCAGGGAGGATGCGCATCAAGTGTTAGGAACTTGTGGTGCGTGGTGGCTTAAAGTGAAATTCACTTTATTAACCTACAGTCAAAAAGTACAAGTTTACTCCCTCTTTTGAGGGCATAAATCTGCACTTTATTCCTGAACAACAAAAATAAAAATATTCAATCACATGAAATTCAACACGATTCCAGCTTTAAAAAACTAAAATCAAAATCAAACTTAAGCCTTCCGACTAATAGCATTCAGGTAGAGTATAAATAGGCCTCACTCACTATAAGGGAATATTTTTGGATCGCTTCAAAGACCTTTTGGCCTATTTCTTCTTCCATTATTCTCACCAACAACATTGATCAAGGTTAAAATGCGAGGACACTAAACTTTTCTATAAGTGCCGCAGATTGCCCTCATGCCCATCGGACGGGAGGGGTGTAGACTGTAGACTGACGTTACCATCTATCCTTTACACCCTACTGCTCACCCTAGAGAAGCAAAGCAAGTGAATTTTGGAATTGATGGTCACAAAAGCTCAAAAATCACAACCCAATAACAATAATAATGTACTGTGCCCAGCGCAAAGTTGCTTGGGAGTGGGACTGATCGTGACGTAGAAGGGCAGTAATGACCGAAGATCTGTGGTAGCAATGGAAAGTTTAGTCACCTAGGTTAACAATTATTGATTGATTGGTAGTTGCCAATAGTGACCCCCAAAGTGACTGAGCTCTGGAATCCAAGTCGGACACTAAATTTGAGATTTTCGAAATAAATTGAATTTGAGGTGGTTTCTGAAGTATTTGTAGAATGAGACCAAAGCCAGGTCGCTAGCACCAAAAACTGCTGAGTTATGATGCAATTTGTTTACCGAAAGAACGCCGTTTTTTCGCCTAAAGTCGGAACAATTTTTAATTTGACGAATTTTTCCTGGATGACTCATATCATACCTTTTACAGTTTTCATTGCTGAATCGATTGAGACCACAACCAGAACTCTAGAATTGATATTAGTGCATTTCATTTAAAAAATGCACTATTGGCCTCGCCCTGATGGTCACACATATGGGTTACGATCTTATGATACATTAGGAGTATTCATGCCCTGAAGTTTAACATATGCTATCGACGTAAACCCAAGGTGACTAAACTTTACTATAGGTGCCGCAGATTTCCCCCTGCCCATCGGATGGAAGGGGTGGAGACTGACGTCACCAGCAGTCCTTTGCTCCCGATTGCTCACCCCAGAGCAGCAGAGCAAGTTAATTTTGAAATTGAAGTTTATTAATTCTCAAAAATCACAGCCCAATAACAATTAATAATGTACTGGGTCCAGCGCAATGGTGGTTGGGACTGCTCGTGACGTAGGTGAAGGACAGTGATCTGCGGCACCTATAGAAAATTTAGTCACCTTGACGTAAACCCTGTTATTTCGTATTTTTTGTGTTCAGTTTCTCCGTTTCTATGGCCTTACCCATCTGTTCGAAATTTAGCATATTACAAAAATACAAGGTTTAAAATTTTTTCTGCAGTCGTTCGAAATAACCTACTTTGTTACCTTCTGTGGAAGGCGCAACGAGGGTTGCTCCTGACCGTGCGGCATGAAATCCAAGCGTGAGGAATCGGCCCATTTCTCACGGTCCTTCCCCCACTTTTCCATCGGCCTTCAATCTGAAGTATTGGGGCATGAAAGCCACTCGCAATGTTCTTACTCCAGTACACTAGAACAGCAATTGTAGCCCGTGTCCCACTGTTCTTTTAGCTTTATGAATTTCTTTTCTAGTAGGATCACATGTTTTAAATTCATTTGTTTGAAAATAATGAATGAAGCTAAAATATTTTCACGAAAAATAAGCACCTTCCTACTAGTTAGAGGTTTGGTAGTAGGTGTAATTTTATAGTTTTTGGAAATGACAAAAATTAACGACTGTAGAAAAAATAGCGTACGATACTCGGTCGCAATGCGCATTTCAGGTTCGGGCGGTTGCCCTCATCCGAAATAGCCTTCATTGCGACCTTGTATCGTAATATACTATTTCATGAATACCACTAGTTTGAGTTATAATATGACCAAACTAGCATTTAAAAAATGTGGTTTTTATTTTATAATTGTCAAACTATCCAAGCTAGCGTAAAGACTCGAAATTTGCCTGTTGAGAGAGTCTTGAGCGGGCGACATGAGGTTCATTCAGCCCGCCGGGCGTGAAGAAAAATATCAGCCCGCTACGTCTTCTTTTAGCTCTTTCGTTGTTTTTTTTTTAATTTTTCTTCCTAATTTTTTTATAAATTGAACATTAGTGGCCCATACGCGGGCAGATAATTTTGCAGATTTAATCGACCGATATTTTCAACAGATATCGTTAACGATCTAGAGCAAACGATGAGATCGGTCGTCGCCCCTTAACGTACAAAAGTTATCTCCGACCGATATCTGTTATCCGATCAAATCTGTTCGTTAGTGGGGGCACATCTGGCAGATTGAGATCTGCTGCACAACGATATCTGACAGATTTCATTTATCGGTCAGGTTCGAAAGATATTTGAGATCGGTGGCAGATATGAAGTAAGAAAACTAAGGGTGCGTTCATAGTGAATCACCTTCACTGCGATACCTCGATGAGCGATGCCCCGATGAAACATCGATGAAGAACAAACATCAATAATTGTATGGGACTGTTCAAAGTGAAGCACCCTCACTGCGATGGGATCTTCGATACCTCGCTACTATCATCGATGATTTGAACCATATGGTTCCTCGACCCCCCTCCCGTCCGTTGCCTTTTTTTTTCTTTTCAAAATCTTTCAAAGTCCACCTTCAAACAATTTACGTAAGTCACGCACACCTGTTTCCTTCAAGCTTTAACCCTTATTTAGAAAAAAAAGCAACGGGCAGGAGGGGGGTCGAGGAACCATATGGTTCAAATCATCGATGATAGTAGCGAGGTATCGAAGATCACATCGCAGTGAGGGTGCTTCACTATGAACAGTCCCATACAATTATTGATGTTTGTTCTTCATCGATGTTTCATCGGGGCATCGCTCATCGAGGTATCGCAGTGAAGGTGATTCACTATGAACGCACCCTAATAGAGGGAGCAAAACGCTTGACCCATACAAATGATAAAAAATATTAGAAAATACGTGATCAGTGAAGTTTCGGTCGTTAAAATCGTTGCGTTAAGGGGCGACGCCCGATTCGAAATCGGCCGATCTATGTCTGCCAGATATCGCTCATCAGACATCGTTTCGTTAGTGGGGGGCCACAGACCACATCTGACGGATTTGAACTCCCACAGATATCGTTTGGCCGATCACGGTTGATCTGTCGTCGTCTCTTGCCCACTAACGAGCATATTTTCACCACCGATATAAAAAAACATGGTAAAAAACATGAAATCTGCCGCAGATATCTGCTCCCACCTATCGCGTATTTTCGTGATATTATTGAAAAATTCTCGTCCTGTGACAAACAAGAGATGTAGATGGCCAATTTTTTTAGGTTTGTTTGCATGCTCGACAAACTGTTTTGGAGATGGAGATTATAAGCTTTTGTAATAGCAGAAAACCACAGAAGTTACAAGATTGGTTTGTTATTTTGACTCGCCACCAGCCAAACTTTGCCCCAAAAACATGGAGAATAAGGCCCTCTACAAACGGGACGTCACAGAAACTTAACCGCTAACTATCCTCTTCATCCCTTATCATGTGAAGTCCTATATGTATATTTTAAAAATCCTAAAACGGTCACATCTATGATATGGACTGCGAGCTTCTAAGTATGTCGATGACGAAGGCCAGGGGCCTGCAGTTAGAAGGCCCCTTTGACATGCTTAACTTACGTACTAACATGCTCACTTACTTTGTACATTTACTTCTACTATGAAAAAAGTAGATTTTGTGTGTAGACCACCCGGGCAGCGCCGCCACTGGCCTTAGGATCTGGTAAGAAGAAATCGTTTAGCTCTTCCATAGAGAAAAAAAAGAAAAACGTGTTCAGAAAGGAAAGTGGTGAGATAGCGGTAGAGCTATAAAAAGAAATCCTGGCACAGAGTGCTTTCATTTCTTTCTTGAGGAAAAACCAGTAGAATAATTTAGATGGGGGAAAAGTCCATTATTATTTTAATTGAATCAGATCAAACTCAACCTCGAGTTTCCTGCGATGACCTAATGCCCAAAGAAATCTCTTCTCATTATATTACGAAGTATTCAAGTACAAATATACTATTGTCTTAACCCTTCTTCGATTTAAAACAAAAAACAAAAAAAATGAGGAGGGGAGTTCGTGAAAGGTTTTTGAGAATTTTTAAACTTCAATTTCAAAATTAACTTGCTCTGCTGCTCTAGGGGGTGAGCAATCGTGAGTAAAGGACTGCTGGTGACTTCACCTCACTGAAGTTAGCCCCCCGCGATTGCGTTAGTCCCAAACGAAGGCACCCGAAGTGCACCACAGGGCACCACCAAATTTGACTAGTGCACCAACTCGGAAAACGGTGAAAACACTACTTTTCTTTTGGGGGGCTAACTTCATGTCAGCCCCCCAATTTCTCCAATTTGAATTTCGAATGAGCCAAATTAGAGCACCCCCAGGGCACCACAAGGCACCACCCATAACATTTTGTGCGCCACCCTGGGAAACTCAGGGAAAATAATTTCCCTAAATGACAGGTGGGATGGTAGGGGGAGCCCTCACTTTCTCCAATTTCAATTTCGAATGAGCCAAATTAAGGCACCGGCAGGGCACCATAAGGCATTACCCATGACATTTTGTGCACCACCCCGGGGAACCCAGGAAAATTATTTCCCAAAATGGTTGAGGGGGGGTAGCCCCCCAATGTCTTCAATTTAAATTTCGAATGAGCCAAATTAAGGCACCCGCAGGGCACCACAAAGTACCGCCTATAGCATTTTATGCTCCACCCCGGGAATCCAAGGAAAATATTTCCTGAAATGTCTTATGAGGTAGTTGGGCAGCCCCCTCACATTCACCAATTTAAATTTCAAATGAGCTATCACCACCTAAAACATTTGGTGCACCACACCTGAAAACCCAGGAAAAATTATTTCCCGAAATGGTTTTTTAAGAGGGGTGAGCCACCCAATCTCTCCAATGCGAAATTTGAATGAGTCAAATTAAGGCATAACACAAGACACCACCCGTAACAGTTTTTGCGCCATCCTGGGAAACTCAGGAAAAATTAATTCCTTTGATGTGTGATGCTGTTTTGGTGTGGGGAGCCCTACATTCACGAATTTCGATTAAGGCCCTCCACACACGGGTCGTGTCGTTTTCGGCTTGAACTCGACGCGGAATCGAAGTGCTTGTCTTGCTTTTCGCATTTGTGTCCAGAAAAATTAACTTTTACAAAAAAATTATTTATGATATTAGAAGGAGTCGTCAAGTTTCATTTCTCTAGGTTGCAATTGCAATAATCCAAGGTTAAAGACAACTGATTCTGCATGTTATATGCCTCGTCCACAATTTATCTACGAATGATTTAACGGGGTCAAGTGCGAATCTGCGTTAAGAAGGCAGAGGAGTAGCGTTAAATCTAACGATTCTATTGAGAACAACTGTGTTAGGCCATATTATATTGTGCACAACCTCTCCTTAAGCGGCTCATACACGTACGATAAGTATTGCGCAAACGAGGGCTTGCACAATAAAATTGAACGTTTGTGGGTAGGATTGATAGATTGCACAATATATTGCGTAAACCATTTTTACTTAAGGGGCACATAAACGCACAATATTATTGCGCAAGCCCTAGTTTGTGCAATATTTATTGTACGTGTATTGTTCGTGCGAATTATGGGGATCAGCTGCAAGCACTCACATAATGAGAATCCAGGTGGCACAAAACGCATCATAACAGGAGCAGGCGGGTACATCCGCAACAATACCCAACACCAAGACTTTGAAATCGATTTCACTACTGGCATTCACCATCAAGTCTCGGTACAAAAAACTGCACCAAAAAATGTGATGCCCTGAAAATTTGTATCAAGATTTTTGGCAGGACTAACCATGTTTTCCAATCTTACGCAGTTTTCTGTGCTGAATCGAACGACCAGTAAGTAGGGACCGTTGGGTTCAATAGTTTTTGAGTTACGCCCAAATATCTCCGAAAGTATCCAGCATTTTGTACTTATATTTGAGGGCGTAACTTGAAAAGTATTGGCACAAGTGACCCCTGCAAAAGCTCATTCGATTCGGCACAGAAAACTAAAAAAGATCAGAGAACATGGTTAGTCCTGCCAAAAATCTTGATACAAATTTTCAGTGCACATTAAAGCACCGAAGAAATCCTATTTTATCGGGTGTTTTCGCTTATAACTCATATAATATTGACCTCAGAGAATCGTGCTGCTGTGCATTTGATTCAGCAACAAAAATTACTTCATAACCCACATCTGGAACGAATTCGTTGCGATGTGTGGAGAGGGGGTGAGGATTTTTCGAAACTATTTATTCCAAAATACAAGTTTTTTTCTGACAAATTATGCCAGAACTCGACAAGTAATCATCCCATGGACTTGGGGTTATTTTTTAATTTTTATCGATTCGGCGCACAAAACAATGTAGGATTGTACACCCCTTAATGAGATGAGGTGGCCAACGTCTAGCCTCTCTTAAGAAGATGATGGCCACCCCAAATCGTTGCGATGAGGACTCGTCCTCAAAGAATACATCAAAAGAAAATTTTTGAGCCACTTTTGAAGTTGGGCAGAATTTTTCCGCTATTCTGCCGTTTTCAATTTTTATTTCCCGTAGAAATAAAAGTTTACTTTCATGCTCGGTTGAAAACATAAGCACAGGTGATTTCTCGTACCAAACAAGCCGCACGGTTCGAGAAACGAGAAAGACGAAAGCTCTTCGAGTCCAAGACGAGAACAAAATGACCATAATTATGATAAGCTGATGAATATTCAAACCGTATTGATTTAACACTGCGGAGACGAAATCGCATCGAGATCGAGACGAGCAAAACGACCCGTGTGAAGACGGTTTTAATATTACAAACGAGAAAAATCATTTCAAGTTCGAGACGAGAACGGGACGACCCGTGTGTGGAGGGCCTAAGAATTAGCCAAATTAAGGCACCTCCAAGGCTCGACCCACTACATTTTGTGCACCACCCCGGGAAACTCAGAAAAATATGATTTCGATGGTAGATAGTAACACCGTAATAACATTCTGTCTACTACCTTGAGATTAATTGGAAATATCATGCTGGAAAATTCATAATTGCAATCATGTTTCTCTTTGGTTGGGTTAGCTGCTTTTGAAATTTTCAATTTTGACTGAGGCAATTTAATGAGTTTGACTTTGGCTGTGAAAGGAACGTTGTTGTATTTTTACGCTAAACAGACGATCGTTTCCATAGCGCCGCAAGGCAAAGGACCAAACTAAACTACTCATAATGATTTGGTTTTTCCTGGCGAATTAAGAGGGTTTACCGTGCATTCTGAACAGCCATGAGTTAAGTAAAAATCTCTATCTAATTTGAATAAGATTGTGGTTACCGAATTCAAATTCAGGGTGGTCGGTTTTGAGTAGCAAAAAAATAGGGTGATAGTACACTAAAAATGGGACTAAAAAATTACTGATACTGGCCTATCTATTTTTGTTTTTGAGTAATTATTTTTCGTGATATTTTTAGGTACATTCGTATTTTGCCCCGAAATACTGTAATTTTTCAGCTTGTACTGCACTCATTTTCAAAAGTGATAGCAGTTTCAAAATCTACGGAACATTTCCTACGAATTAGAAGCAATCGAATACACACCCCCTACGCACTCGGAACACAAATATTGTTCTTAACTCGACGAAAGTGAATTTTCCTGCTTGTCTTTATTAGCGGCCTCCACCTCGCCAGCCAAACCAAAGACTCGCAGGAAAAAACTCACTTCCTCGTCTACTTAAGTAAAATACTATTTTTTATGCTGATGTGAATAACGAGAATTTTCTAACAAAGAAAGTAATTAGGTACTGCTTTTCGATTTTAACGCTGTTTAGTTTGTCAACCATCACGAAAACTTTTCTTTTTTCTGAGCTTTCCAGCGGTATAATCACAACTTGAATTATCTCCCACATTAATTTTACTATTGTTAATGAATTTCTAGCTGGGGGCCCGTTCTATAACTTTTCACTGTCACCGTCGTTGTCTCTTTCCACCCGTCCTACCCATCAACATGTGATTTTTGTGGTGATATTCCTAGGAACAAAATCTTAGAGTACAGGGGCCTTATTCTCTAACGAAATAGAAACTTTGCTTTGGTAGAAACCTTGAAATCTCATTCAGGAAATTAAGAAAACTGAATAGAAACATATGATTTTTGAAAAAAGCAATGATGAAAACAGTTAGTGAATAAGGCCTCAGGCCCCCTGTACATAGTTATAATTTATTTTTAGGGTTTAGAAAACTAGGTTAAAAAACTAGAAAAAAAGGTTACTACATATTGTCCCACGAGGCTTTTGAGGAGAGCCCAAATATTCTCTAGAATTTACACCTCAACTGAATTCTATTGGTCGAAAGGCAGTCGCTAAGCAAGTGAGTCAGCTGGGTTTCCTAGGAAGTTATTTGTAAACAAGAAATTTATGATAATTTTATCTATCCATATTGCCGTGAGTTTGAATGAACGACAGCATAATACAAATGTATTTTTTTCCGGATAGGCTGTTTTGGGAACAACTTCTTTTATTTTTCAATCCCCCCGAAAATGTATTGAAAATTTTCCACATCGCTTTGAGAGGGTCACTCCCCCACGCATAGGTTGATTGATCCTTCAAATCAGCCAATAGAGCACAATGTGTGGTGCCCTGTGGGTGCCTTAATTTGGCTCATTCGGGATTGAAATTGGAGAAATTGGGGGGCTACACCCCCCGCAATTAACCATTTTGGGAAATCATTTTCCTGGGTTCCCCGGGGTGGTGCACAAAATGTTATGGGCGGTGCCCTGCGGGTGTCTTAATTTGGCCCATTCGAAATTGAAATTGGAGAAATTGGGGGGCTACACCCCCCCGCAATTAACCATTTTGGGAAATCATTTTCCTGGGTTCCCCGGGGTGGTGCACAAAATGTTATGGGTGGTGCTTGTGGTGCCCTGGGGGTGCCATAATTTGGCTCATTCGAAATTGACATTGGAGCAAGTGAGGGCTCCCTCTACCACCCCATATGTCATTCAAGGAAATTATTTTCCTGGGTTTCCCAGGGTGGTGCACAAAATGTTATGGGTGGTGTGTTGTGGAGCCCTACGGGTGCCTTAATTTGGCTTATTCGAAATTCAAATTGGAGAAATCGGGGGGCTGACATGAAGTTAGCCCCCCAAAAGAAAAGTAGTGTTTTCACCGTTTTCCGAGTTGGTGCACTAGTCAAATTTGGTGGTGCTCTGTGGTGCACTTCGGGTGCCTTCGTTTGGGACTATCGCAATCGCGGGGGGCTACTTCGGGGGGCTAACTTCAGTGAGGTGGTGAACCTCAGTCCCCACCCCTCGCGCTTGATTGTCAGGGGGAAATCTGCGGCTCCTATAGAGGAATTTAGTCAACTTGCAGCCAACGAACTAAGCTGTGATATACTTGTTCTTCCAAGTATTATACAGCCTTTATTTTCCCCCCTCTTTTACGAATATTGTATATTCCATCCAATATCTTTTTCACTCATCCTCACGACTCACACCAGTACGAAACACGTTTGGGCCATGCAATTTAAGCCCTTTGGCTGAAATTAAAAAAAAAAAACAAAAAAACAAAACAGAGGATTGTTAACGCAGGGGCGAAGAGAGTGGTTATAAAAGATCAGTGTACGCAGAGTGTAGCGGAGCGCCTCGCTAAGTTTCACAATAACATCCATTCTTATACATGCTAAAAACGTTCAAGAAGGGAAGGGTAATGTATTTTTTCTGTGCAAGCTCCCAAAAGAGCATGAATAGGAAAGCTGTTGGTGAAGAGGACTAGTTTAAACCTCCATTAAGCTCTGGGATTATATTCCGGGCCTCTACCTCTTAATCCGTCTACCCACTTCTTTTTCCCCTCTTCCCAACAGCTTTATTTGCCAGCATCCGCTTTTTTCTCTTTTTTTTTCTTTTCAAATAGGTACTTAGTTCATTCACTAATTTTATATTGATAATAATATCTTTATCAAATGCTCTTTTTTGTTCAGGTTCTTACAAAAGAAAGCTTTTCCGGCCTCGGGCGCCTTGATCGACTTGAGATAGACGGCCTTGATTTCTTGGAACAGGTCGAGCCCGATTCTCTGTGGGGCTGCAGGTGGCTTCGACAGCTTACCATCGAGTCGCACCCACAGTTGAGCGTACTACTATCCAGCTTGTCTTTTCTCACCCGTCTAACGATTCACGTCGTGCAACGACGGCTTTCGAGTCAACTCACTAAGATACCATCCAAACTGTCCTACCTAGAATTAAGGTTTGATTTTGACAGCATACTTTGTGGCTGTGTAAGAAGTCGGTGATTTTTTTTTTTTTTTTTTTTTTTTTTACAGAGGAGACGCTTTAAGAGAAATTGAACCGCAAGCTCTGCAAAACTTGAACAGGGAGTCGGTTCTCGTCATTAGAGGAACGTCCGTGGAAGAACTCCCCCTGGGGCTCCTCTCCTCCCTGAGGCACGTCGGCCATCTCACTCTCGACATCAGAGACAACAAAATTGCATCTCTTTCCCCAGACACTTTCTATTATAATTTGACGAGCTGGGAAAACATAGGCACGAAACTCATTTCAGGTACTTTTTTTCTTTTCCGCATAGGTTTAAAATATTTTATGGGCATTGTTGAAAACGTTAACGTAAAAAGAAAATACTTTATTTGATTCAAAGTTACTCCGTTTTACGAAACTCAAATATTAAGCTCTTTCCTCCATCTTAATTAAAAGTTAGGCTACATCATCGAGTACGCCTTCGAGAAGTAATTATCTCCCAGTTAGTTGTAAAACTCTTCCCAAATATCTTTGACCCGTTCGGCTTGGGGTATTGAATAAAAGAGTTGGTAAAAAAAAAAGGACAGCATTTAATTTTAACAATCAAAAAACCAAACTCATGTTGGTTGTACAAGCCTCTAATGAGAAGCACGTCTGGTCTCTTTTTATTTAAAAAAAAAATCATCCACCCCCTCCAGAAAATCTAAAACAGTCAATCTTGGCGTGTCTTTTTTTTTTACCAAGTAAAGTGTTATACAGCTTACATTGATCTAGGTTAGGGGTTAAAACGTTTAGAAAGCCGCATCTCGTTGAATTATCGATTTTATTTCAGTTTTTTTTTAATTAGTTACGTCAGTTAAAGACAGTGCAGCTTCGGCTTTTGTTTGTTCTTCTGAGACAGTAGGGAGTAGAAAAGGCGAGAATGAATTTATCGACTTTACTTAAACCGGAATATAAGCTCATTTACATTATACATTGGAACTTCACAGTCGTTTACGAAACTAGAGAACCTATAATCAGACAGGTAAAATCACGAACGCCGTGTTCGTTCTTATCAATTAAGTATTGTAACATTAGGTCCCTTCCACTTTTTCGCGAGTGCTACACCTTTGAAGAAAATCATCTGGTTTCAGTCAGGGAAGTTGACCATTACCGCACAGTGACATTCGAAAAATTTTCTACTACTAGTACTAGTTCGGAAAATATTTTCCGTCCTAGTACGGAAAGTAAATGAATTCGGGTTATAACCTCGTTTATGGTCTTCTTGAACGAACATACGAGAAGTCAGTGGTCAGTTTGTCACAATCCTTCACAACAAAAAACGTGGGATTCCGATTGAGGAATTACATACGTTTTTAAAGGAAACTTCAATCAATTTCTGTTCTTACCAAATGGAATGAAACACTGCTGGAATACACATAAATAATTAACACAGACCCATGAACACCGGCTCTCTCACCTCACTTGTTCCAATTAGTCGTGTGCGTGAAAGGAAGGGCCAGATGTTATCAATGTAACACTATTTCTACGGGAAGTGCACTTGTTCCACAGTTTTTCTTGTTTTTCCAACGCATAAAGTAAGTTTGAAGCTTTATATTTGCTTTGCACGGCAGTCAAGAAGTATTTTTGAGAGGGGGAAACGTACTGAATCTCATATTATCTAATACATTTTCTGGCCACGCCTGCTAGTGGTTATTTTTGGTTTACTCACATATTGACAGACGGGAGGGGAGTCTCCTCCAGAATATTCCTTAATAATTTCCATGTCCCGTATAGGGAAAGGAAGTATGGTGTTTTTATGGGTAGCCCGGTAAGAAGTCATAGTGACTTTTAATAGCTTACAGAGCCCATAATGTGTTCTTTAAATAGCAAATAAACTTGCTAAATATACTTTTTATGTTGCGTTTATGGTGGAATTGATTAAATTTCGGGGCACGATAGTAGTTGATGTCACTGAAGCACAAAAATAACGAGTTGATATGCCAATATGTCATTATAAGTTCGTTCAGTTTTTCCAAATTCATACCTTGGGCAAATATGTATATGTGAGCAAAATGAAATGCTGTTTGTGAATATGTACTGTGATTCAACAATTCAACGTTGAATTCCTTAGTGTTTTTTGAATTCAACAACCATAAGATCCTTACTCAACTGCAGCGTTCATTTTTATAAGCCATGTGCCGGCTCTAAATAATGTCGAATCCTTTTCTTCTTTCTCTTTGGCTCTTTAAAGAGAGAAACGCCTCTCTAACGGAAAGGTAACGAGAGAAGGGGGGGATACAAAAAAGAAAAGGCCGAATGGAACCTGAAATGAATCTAGGAAGGCGAAAGAATGGGAATCGTGCAAGAAAAAGTAATTTACCGCGAAAACACTGCCAATTTCTCTGATTGCTTTAAGTACCCCCGTAAGTCGTTCACTTTTATTCTTACCTCTGTGGAGCGTGGAGAGAAAGTAGCAGAAGTAGTTCTAATCTCATAACATCCGTTATGTGATTTACTGGGTGATTAAACGCCTAAAGTTTACCATAGCAAAAATGGTGGGAGTGATGTAGGCACCAACCTAGCCCTGTTAAGAAAAAGATTTATTATAAAAGTGAAATGATGCTTTCCTCTGACAACTTCATGATCAATAACAGTGTCTTGGGTGAAGGATTATGAAGTTATCTCCAAGGGATCCAAAATGCCGTGACCAGATTCTGTGATAAGATAAATTCTTCGGAAGTCCTGAGGGAGGTGGGCTTGTAAGTATGATTAATATAATTTCCTTGTTTTCTTCAAATCTTACCTCGCTTTTACGCTCACTTAAGCAATTCAATTACAGAAAACAATTCTTACCAACTCAATGAGTTCTGTTCGACTGCTCAAATTGAACTTATGTTATATTTTGATTGATTTACGATTTTTTTTTCTTCAATTTGAGGCTCGTGAATAGAGCGATTTCAAGTGAGGCTGAGATAAAGTTGTCGGCCCCAAATAATTTCCTAGGCAGCTAAAATTGAATGAACGCAAGAAATTGCTTACATCTTTTGGTTCCATTTTATACGAGTCCAACATATAAAATCCGAGTCCCACGTATGGTCGGAGGAGTTGAGTTGTTATACCGCGAATCATCAGCACCCGCCGATAGCCAATTGCGGGGCGAAAAAAAATCTGGTGACTTTGGGGGGGGGGGGTAAATTTTTCTTCGGTTACAAACGGTCTAAATTCGACTGCCGATGAACGAAATATTTTAAGTTGATCTCGAAAATTTGAGTTCTATAAAGTTTTCCATTTACACTAAATTCTGCTCTACAGCAATTCATTTTCACTCTTCCTCTAAGAATTAAAACATATGTTAATGGATAAGACGGGGGGAATTGAATTGCTCTGGTGCAGAATTTTATGTAAAAGGAAAATGCTGTTAAATTAAGCCCTGTTCACACGATGCAACTTTAGAAGCTTTTATTGCATGCTGGTTTTTAAAAACGACCGGTGACAACCAAGGAACACAATTATGTTTAATTGAGCTTAGATGACCCTATCTACGGACATTTAAGGGATTACTCCCCTACTCACCGCACCACCCTAGTCACAACTGTGAATTCGAGGGAGTGGGGAGGCTGAAAATGAAGAAATTAATCTTTTAATTAAGTAGGTACTTACTTTTCTTTACTTGTTTTGAGTTCCGAGAAAAAATTGCTCCCAAGGTGGGATTTGAACCCACTACCTCCAAGTTTCGCGCTAGGTGCTCTCCCAACTGAGCTATCCCGGGAGTCCACGCAAAGAGCGAATCCACCCAGGAGAAATCCCCACTCGGAACTCAAACTGCACCTATCGGGTCCGTACATTTCATACGTCCCTCGAATTCACAGTTGTGACTAGGGTGGTGCGGTGAGGAGGGGAGTAATCCCTTAAATGTCCGTAGATAGGGTCATCTAAGCTCAATTATTCCAATTAATTGTCGGACACATTAGGGAAAAATGAAATAATTATGCTTTTAAAAACCAGCTTGCAATATAGCCTCAAAAATTGCATCGTGTGAGCAGGGCTTCGTTTACTTTTATCGCAGGCGTAAGAGCCTAATGTCAAATGACTAAACGGGTGCGTGGCTAAAGACCTGAAAGTTAGTGAAATTTTTGCCCAACCCTTAACAACAGCGTACTAAACACCATAAACGAAAGCTCTTCCGCATATCTTGAAGCGGAAAAGTTCTCTCAATGAAATCAGCCCGCGCGCATTGCAGTTTTAAATTAACTTATATTATCAAAAGCATAAGGAACTTCAATAACTTATCGTTTTTCTTTGCTTTTAGTTTCTCTAGCACGTTCTAATTACATTCCCCCGCGATTCGAAGAGTTATTTCAGTTAGGCGGAATGATAAGAGACTAGAAGGCTCAAACAATTTTGCCCTCAGTAAGTAAACTCAGCTGCAATCACGATTTGAATTAATTTATAGGCAGAGGAAGTTAACACGCGCATTCTCTAATTACAATTGGACCTCACGTAGCCAAACTCTCAGGCTGACGAACATAAAAGCAGCGTCATTTTATACTCACGTGTCTCATTACCTGAACCAAATCTTGGGCAATGACGCGTTCTTGCAGTTTTCACTTTTTAATGCCATCGGTTTATTTTATGAGTTCCGAATTTTACGAGATACTCCAAAGTTAAGTTTACAACCACCGTTAGTAAAATAGTTATGTCCCTTGGTCACTGACCGGAGGTTTTTTTTAAAAAACGTGCACGCAATATTGCTTCTAAAATTGCATCCGGGCTGTACTCGTGAAAAGGGTGCTGACGCTTTCACAAGATCTATGTTTGTGTTGTGTGGTGTCTATTATGCAACCTATCAAAATGCTTTATTTTTCGAGGGAATAAATTTGTTTGGTTGCATAGACTCCACAGAACGTAAACGCGGCTTGTGAACGGGCCCCTTAAGAAAGTGTCCCGTGTATGCAATAGCCAGCAAGACCGAACGTTTATGAATGCGGATATCTATCCAGATTTGGGCGGAAGTGTTGAAAAATAATAAAAGTGAAGTCATAAAAGCCAGTAAACGGAAAATGTTTAAAAAACTTTAAATTTTGCGAATTTCTTTTTTTTCAACTTTCATTTTGGAATTTCGTTGATTTTCAACCTAAATATTACTTAAATTACATAAACAGCTTTTTACTTCATTTTGACACTTGAATTTTGGCTTTTGATTCCTACTTTTTCTCTCTTCATTTTGTCCTTTGACCTTTAAACCCTCATTTAGGCATTTTGTATCTTCATTTTGATTTTTGTCCTTTGATCTTTAGACCCCAACTTTCGCTATCATTTTTGATTTGCCAGAGAGGTTGTTCTCAGTTTTTTTTTTTTTTTTTTTTTTTTTTTTTTTTTTTTAATCGATTGTGCATGATTGTGCATTCCTCAAATCCAAGTAGGGATAACCAATGTAGCGGGTGTATTGCGAAATCCCTATCCCCATCCTCTGCTTCCTCGTCATAACGAAGGCACAGAGATACAGAGGAACCACTGTGACCGTTAATGTAGCTACCAAGTCAAGGGGTTTGGCCCCTTTAGCCGTCGAAGTCTCCTGCAGTATCCAGCAGGGCCAGTGCCTCAACACTTGGATGTTTGTGGAGCCTTTTTTCGTGCTCCGCTGCTCGATGGCAGAAGCCACCGTTTAAACTTGCAGGTCAAGCCCTCGTATATACTAGGGCGCATTTGTTATCAAGTTTGTATGACTTTGATTTGACATTGCTTTTCTTAGTGCAGCCCCATAAGCTGAAATCCGTACGCCCAGATCGGCTTCAGAACTTTCTGGAATAGGAGGAGCTTGTTGGCTATCGAGAGCTCATAATGTTTCCCGAGCAGCCAGTACATTTTTCTGAACTTGGTGTTGAGCTCCTCTTGTTTCTTTTTGATGTGAGTTTTCCATCGGATTTTAGCGTCCTGCTTCATGCCTAGGTACTTCGTCTTATTTGCAAATGGCATTATTTTCTCATTGAGTTGCACGGGGATAGGGCTGGTCTTGAGATTTGTAAAATTTACGTGAACAGATTTCTCCTCGTTCAGTTTTATTCTGCACTTTTTTGACCAGGTGTTAACTTCTGCTACCGCTGTTCGTACTTTACTAGTAGCCTCTTGAAAATCCTTTCCGGCTGCAAGAGCAGCTGTTTCGTCGGCAAACGTTGCAATGATTGAGTCCTCCCTCATGGGTAGGTCGTTTGTGCACAATAGATATAGCACTGGTCCAAGGACGCTTGCTTGAGGTACACCAGCCGATATTTTACGCAACCGCGAATATTAGCCCTCGTGTTTCGGAAGTGTCTACCACCTAAATAAGATTTAAGAATTTCAAAGAATTTTTCCGGAAGACGTTTATTCAATTTGAACTCAAGCCTCTTGAGCCAAACTTTATCAAATGCTTGAGCTATATCCAAAAAGGCAGCCGAACAGATTTTATTTTCTTCCAGAGTAGACTCCACAGCAGTCAATAGCCGGTCTATTTTGGAGTGGTGTACTCCGAATCCCAACTAATGGGATGGTAAGATTCGTATTTTTCGAGAATAGTCCTTAGCCTTTTCAGGAGGAGTTTCTCAAAAAGTTTCGAGACTGTAGGGAGAAGTGAATTGGGTCGATACAACTTCACTTCATTAGCTGGCTTTCCTTGAACATCTTCCAATTGGTCCATCTATTCGTGTGCCTTCCTGTATCTTCTTTTATTGTTAAAGATTCACCAACTAACTGTCATGACTACCACCGCGTGATCGGATAACAAGTTTTCGTCGTATTCAGTGAGTAAAGCTTTGGTTTCCTAGAAAAGCGGTGCCGTAAAATATTACGGTAGAAAATTTCCCTTTTAAATCAAGCCATAGTTGCCCAGATAGCGGTAAACAGAAAGCGGCACCGCTTCCATCGCGACGGTGGTGATGAACGTTTTTTCCTCGTAGTTCCAACTATTTGGTAGTATTTTCTTTTAACATCAGAATAGAGTGGTTTTCGGACAGTATTATTCGCGATTTCGTCACCGTCTAGCGTCTAGGTAGTTTTCACGCTCATTGTAAACAAAAAACGTTCATCGTCACCGTCAAAAACCGTTGAACAGTTCATCACCGTCACGGCCGTCTCATTCGAAGCGGTGCCGCTGTCATGTTGACCGATAACTACTGGCGTGATTTAAAAGGTTTTTTTTTCCACCGCTATATTACGGCACCGCTTTTCTAGGAAACCAAGGCTTTAAGCAAAACCTATTGATTCCGATTATCATTGTGCTCTTCTACAAGCGAGATAACGTTATTTCTTAAGGATATCGTTAATAAGATCGCTTAAACTACGAGGGTTAGTGGGTAATGCATATGCATAAGGTTGTATAGCTGTAGGAGACAAGTTGTAAGTCTTCCTTCGTTGAGGTGTGTCGAAAACGAACCGCTCAACTGAAACTCCAGTTGTACTTCCATACGTTGTAAATGGCGAACAGCCGAAACCGGTTCGTTTTCGACGCACCTCAACGAGGGAAGACTGACAACGTAGGCTCCTGCGGCCACAACTCTATGCATGCGTTATTTCTTAAGCCCAATTCATACCTATCATGCACGCATCCGGTCCGACACCAGTCAAACATTCGGAAGGGTGTGTGGAGAGTAGAAGGGGCTATGGGGGCCCGATGGGGTGTATGGAGAGTGTAGGATACATTCCAGCACGACAAAATTCTATTTATTTCCCTCTCCATGAACTTTTCCGAATGTTCGACTGGTGTCGGATCGGAATCGAGCATGATAAGTGTGAATCGGCCTTTGCTCAGAGTCTTTGGATCCCTCTTGTGGCATTTTCCCCTACCGGACCCTGGTCTTTGAATGAACGAAAACGTTACTGGACTTGTTGCGTCAAAACCTTAAAATCCTCCACCACCTCGTGACAGATGACGACTAAAAAGAAAGATACTCTCAGATTTTGCACACCGTTGTGCCGATACTGTGTGACAGGCTTTAAAAAGATGATACTGTGAACTGTGCTGTGATTCTTCTAACCGTGATACCCAATTATGATGTTCTGTAAAAGACCATGAACCATGATAAACTATTTTCCCCTTTAACTGTTACATTCCATTCCTAATCTTATTGTTAGTAACATTATCGGCTGTCCCTCTCTAATTAAAATCTGGCTGTGGGCTATCACAGGATAGTACCTCATAACATGCTTCATGTGAATTAGGCCTACTACAACCAAGTACAGCGCGCCAAACTGTATAGTCCATAGACAATAAAGTTCAAAATAAAAAAATAACAATAAAAAATAAAAATCTATAGGGGAACACGATACACATACAAACATAACTACTAAATACATACAAAATACATACTAAATAAATACACACGTACATAAAACATACGCACATAAAAGAAATCGCAGAAGGTGCTTGCGGAATTCCTGGCCGGAACCAGAGCCGTTTATATTTAAAATTCACCGACGTAACGAACACACATAAAATAGTAATTTCCTCGATTTCGAATTATTACCACGAATTTAAGAATTATTCACTTGGGTGATGCGTTACGCAAAGCAAGTAAATTTTTATAGGCGATTTTGGAGCAAAACCGATACCGTCAGTTTATCAACAAACAAAAATAGCGAGTGTCTCCAAATTCGGCTACACCTCTTATTTAGTTATTAGCTATATTTATAGAAGAGTTCCTGTAGAAGGTATTCAAATAAAAGGGGGTGCAAAAGTTGAGTGGCGATCACGGTTGCATGATATTATATTTTAAACAAAATAGCGAAAAATATTTTTCACCGCAAGACCGAATCATTAACGGGTTCCAATTTCCTCGTTCGCTCTGTCAAACATTTCAATAACTTTTGTTAGTACACTGGCCTTCAAGCTTCTTTCCTAAACGCCCTTTTACCCATATATTCAAGCACTAAAATATGATTGGATATTTTAATTTTGAACGCAGTATTCGTTTCGACCCAACAAGTTCAACAAAAACCCTGCCTTGGCCGGTAATATTGTCATTCTCCGATACATAATAATGCCCTCACTTAAGAGTGACAAATTAATCTCCGTGCTTACACTGTTTAAGTTAAAACAAAATGACATCCACCCCGTTTCCCAATACTCATACCCTGAGCGCACAGCTTCCATAATTACCTTGGTAGATTAAAGCCGCTCTATTTTATTCAACCTGTAACATCATGGAAATGCTTTAGGTACTACTTTTTTCTAAAAACTCTTTCTTCATTACATGTTACTCTTTCCAAAAAGTACAATCAACAGGTCGCAATAAGTAAAAACAAGAAATGGCTAACAACAAACGGAATGTTGTGTCGTACAAAGAAAGAATACAAATTATAAATAAAAAGGGAAAAATATTGGATAATGTGGATACGAATGAGTTCATTCAAGAGCAGATGTATGATGCAGTTTGGAACTGGCTAGCGATTTACAGATGAAGAAGACAGAAGACACCAGTGAAACATTTCGGAATTTGTTCAAGATTTTTTTGGCTGTTGTTTCGACTTGTAGACCATAAACTTTTTTTAACCATACAGCCATGGTGTTTTTTAATGATGCATTTCGGGCCCATTCCCGGTGCCCCTCATCAGCATTATCGCTTCACCTCTAAGGCCAAACACCACCTCACCACCATCGCTCGTGAAAAAGCTAGCTGCCAAGGGCCAGTTTGTGAATGGAAGAGGTCTTTGATTTAACGGCACAATCTGTCCTATCTAGATATACGTTTAAAAAGATTAGAAGGCTTACTCTCGAGGCTAAAAATAATAACCAGCAATAAGGTTTATACGTGCAGATTCGATAAATAGCATTTTAAGGGTGGAATCCCAGAACGATTTGATAAGGGGTAATTGAGTCAAGAAGGATCTAAAAGGGATTGATGAATTGATGGAGGTAATAGGCGGTGTGCTGTGGAAGAGAGGGCAGGGAGTTTGCGGTAAAGGACTCATTTAGGGATCGACGGGTGTGCATTACACGCCTCGGTTAGGTCCTACTATTACCTTGATTGGAGTACCTACATCAGTTTGACAGAAACTCATCTGCGCCAATCTCATCTCTTTAGACAGAGCGCATCACTTCATTCCCCTTTTCACCTCAATTTACCCCTATCATTCCCTTCTTTGCCTCTTTCAACAATTGCTTATTTTACTCAGGCCCCCTCGAGGGAAACCAATACCCGTTCTTTTCAAACCCTCCCACCTCACCCTAGTTTTTGTTTATCCGGAATCGAATCCACTTCAACCGAGCACGTGATCATTCAACCAAAGAAATTCAAGACTCGTTTACATATATTTTTCAGCTACGCACCCTAGTACACATATCTGAAAAATAAACCAAAGGTTAATCGTGGATGTTAAGCAAGGACTGACTGTGAGTTAATTAAAATATAGGGTGTTGCTTTAGTTAATGACTACGTGTCTGGCGGGCATAAAACGAGGACATCAAAAAAGTATTAGCTTGCTCCACTCCTATTTTGATGGATCAACATTTAGTTCGTTAAGGGACTCCTTTTTATTTTCTCTCTTTTTATATGAGTTGTAGGAATCGCTAAAAATTTCGCAACGCGACAGACCTTAACAAAACGTGGCAGAAAATATCAAAACATTTAATAAAGCTCTAGCTGAAAATTAAACATATAAATAAATTCTCGGCTGTCTCCTTCGAGCGTAATTAAAAGCCAAGCTAAAGGCGACAGATGGTACATAGGAACGGAGATTTCTGAGTCTCTGTGGTAATTCTGAAATACCCGCCGAGAAATTGCTAATCTAAGCGTTTTCTCCAAGCGAGGAAATTCCCTTCTTTTTCTCCGACTGCTTTGCACAATTCCTTAGCTTTTAAATGAATTCGGTAATGCGTGTCATTTTATCTCGGGGCAGGGTTTTCTATTGAATTCTTAAAAAATACTTTAACCGAAACCAAACTTGAATCCAATGTTCCTCCAACGGCTTAATCGTTCATCTTGGTTTTGTGATTATTTGTAAGTTAGCATCGTACAACAAAGACTTTATTACTATGAAAACGATCTTGCTTAATTTATTGTTGACGCGTTACAACAACACAACACCTCTTAACTTGGTTTATCTCACAATAAAGTTAAAAGTCGACGTTAAATTGAGTTTCAAAAGGCTTATTTTGTTATTCAAATGAAGATTGCGCAGGAAAAAAGGTAATGTCCTTCAAACATCTTGAGAGAAACAAAGAGGCTTGAAACACCACCCTCCTTTACTCGTTCCCCTTAATTCTTGATACCATATTTGCCTGACCATAAATCATTATATTAAAAAGATAGCTAATCTAAAGGAGGTAATATTTACAGAATGGTACGGGTGGATAGCTCAAGCGTTTGACTCCTTTCCGGTTAATCCCCACTCACCCCCATAACATAATCCATTTCCGACCTCCGTTATCTTTTCGCCTCAGAGAAGAGACCTATAATGAAACATCATGCTAAATCGGTTTCGATATCAATTAAACTAAATTTTCACGACCAAAAGATGTTCTGATCGTTGCTCTGTAGTAGCTAGGGCAAAGCGTCTGGAATATAGGAGATGGACTTTTTTTGCAATAGCGATGAAGGTTTATAAGGAGAGTGGTAGGAGTATATAAGAGCCATGTCTGGCAAGGGCGGCTATGAACCTTTCATAGAGGTAGATGTTGCGCTAGTTGTGGAACTGACAAGTTCTAGAGACCACTTTTTTCTTCTCTCTCACTCACTCTTTCAAGCTCTCTCACCATTTCTTCCCAAAGCCTCCCCTCTTCCTCGGTCCTTTTTCACTCTCGTTTCCTCTTAACCTGAACCCCTTTCCTCTGGGAATTCTACCTTGCGATGTAGCAAAGAGTAACTAAAAACTGGGAATAGGAAAGGATTTTAATAAACAAAATAAAATAACTATAAGATTTAAAGATTTTAATTGCAAATAACTCCTCTTACAACATCCTCGCTTCCAATCGTATAGGCAACCCATCCGACTCTGTTCACTGTGGTATGGTGTACACTTATCATTTTGTTCCCGCCGAGTTGGTGCCAAAAAAGGCCTGCAGTAAATTTTTATGATTTTGACTTTCTACCGCGGGCTAAATTTCATTCATAATTTATTGATATCATTCAAACTTATGAGGTTTGAGTCGACTGTCGCATGAATGAAATGTACTTTTCCCGACAGGCTGCTGTCGGAACAAAACTTTTTAGATTACGTTAATTTTCAGAAAAGTTACATTAGGTTAAACGGTATGTCGCAATATCACCAATAGTGCCTGGGTTCGAATCTAAAACAAACTTTTTTTTTTAATTTTTTTTTTTTTTTTTTTTTTTTTTCTCTCCCTTTTTGGCCCACCTTAGGATTTTTCACTGGAGACTTATTAGGATGTAGGCAAATTAAATGAAATAGACTGCTCAAAATACAATTTTGAAGGAATTTTTTGGTAATTGGATGGTCCAGTGAGGCATAGCATTAATTTAATAGCTACCCTCCGCCCAGAACCCACCCGCCAAATCAACGGATTTGGTTCGCATGGGTCTCAATCGAAAGCGCGTCCATTGCTCATTGCTCGAGTCAATTTGGGGAGCCATCGCAGCAACAGCCGTTAAATAGAGAATTTGTCAAGAATTCAACCCCCGCTTTCATGCCCTTCCCATGGACCGATTTGGCTGGATTACGAGCTCGTCCGAGATATTCACGCTATTGATTTTTTGGCCAAATTTGGTTGCCCTTAGTCAAAAATTGCGACCGTGATCGTGCTTACAAGAAATGGCTATATTCGAACCGACCTCGGATTCGTGTTCTACAGGTTCTGAAACGTGAAAAAAATGTATCATGACCCATATTTGCCACCATCAGGGCGAGACCAATAGTGCATTTTTTACTTCCATGTTCCCGTTGGGAAGAAAGTTTGGTAATGGCAAAAAAAAAAAATTAGCTGACACCAGATTCGTATTCCTGGACCCCGAAAAGGCCTAAATCTCGATTTTTTAAGGTAAATGCACTAAAAACATCTTCCTCTGGATACCCAGCTTTGTCGGCATCTCAGGGAACATCCACGTAGATTTGCCGGAAGACGCAAGGCCGGAAGCTCAATAAATTCTATGATTATCTCCTAGTGTGCGCGGGGCCTAACTGTTCTGTTGCGTACCCGCTTTCCTAATTATTATCTCGGAATTTCCATTGATTCCGCTTTTCCGGTTGTACATGAAGTTATGTATATAACTTTGGAGTAAATCCGTTTACTTTCCTCGAGACATGTATGATGGACGATAAACTTGTATGATGGACGATAAACTGGACATGGATGATAAACTTGTCTCTCAGAAAATAAACCACGTCTTTACTCCCTCGATATATAATATACTATTTTTTTCTCTTTTATCATTTAAGAATTATGAAATTCGTCTCATTTTGATTATTCTCTACCAATGTTTCAGGCGGCCTTCTACTAGCGGGCAACCCACTTTTTTGCGATTGCAGTCTGGTGTGGATAGGACACTGGCTCCGTCGTTGGGTCCGAGAATCACTGCTCATTCACACGGTTGACTCGGAAACTGGGCTTCGTCTGATTCGCGCTGTACGAGAAGCGACGTGTCGAGACCGAGCCGGACGCTCAGTGCCGCTACTTGACCTTCACCCTGAGCAACTGAGTTGTCACGCTTCAGCACTTTCGTCGGTGCCGTCGACTCTTCCCAATTTGTCTGTATTACTACTCTCTTTTCTACTTTTACGGTGATATCAACTGTGCGGCTCAACGTCGGGCGTACACCTAATTGGTGTCTACTTGTTGCTTATCCTGTCAATTCTCCTATTTACTATTGTACCTGACTTCCTAAAACCTAAAACCAACCCGACCGGTCGGTCAGCGAGCTTATTTTATCCACAAAATTAACAAAAAGAAATAGGTAATCAAGTTCATTTCAATTACGTGGCCACCTTCATTGCACCACGCAATCATTTTCCCGTTACTCGCAAGTGGTATTCATGCTAACGTCAAGTCGTAGATGTGTTTAATGTTGAACGACGTATTGAACCACGCCAGTACATGAGTGTTGAATTTCTATATCCACGCGATAATAATTCTTAGGCAGTAGCTCAATTTGAATCTGACGCTATTGCCTAAAATTTATTTTCGCGTGGATATTCTATAGGACAGGGTGACTGGTACTTGGTTGAGCAAAATAATAGGGGTGATTAAACATCCAAAATGCAACAAAAATTGTCTTGTGACCTAGGTCCAATTTCCCTCCCTAGTCGAGATAATTGATTTTTTCACGTTTTTCAGCACATCACGGGTTTTCGCAACAAAAACTTCTGTAACTTGGGAAGCATGCGTCCTAGGTTAAATCCAACGACACCAATGAAAAGAGCACACTTTTTTCTGTGTGAGTAAGGACATTTTGTCCAAAGTTAGCGAAAGATTCTTGGAGTAAACTGGGAAAATATCAGGATATTTTGAAAAATGTCAGTTTTTGACAACTGTTCAAAGCTAGACTACATTAGCCATGGTGCTCCCAGCGTGCGGCAAATTCCTCTAAAACTGTATGAAGTAACTTGGTTCAATACTTCATGCTTATTTTACTCCTGTCCTTCGCAATGTTTTGAGAAAAATCCATTGTTATACCAAAAAACGAGGCAATCAGGCCCATTTTGAGTGCCTAAAAGAAGATACGAAAGCTATTTAAAGACATTTTTTCCAGCTTATTCCACTTTTATTTGTCTGTCCTCATAGATTAGCATAGGAAAAGTGAATTAAGCTGCAAAAAAAAGTTTTGGGAATGGCTCTTGATCTTCTTGTAGGCACTCAAAATGGGCCTAATTGCCTCATTTTTTGGTATAACAGTGGATTTTTATCATGAAATTGCAAAGGACAGGAGTAAAATAAGCATGAAGTATTAAACTGAGTTACTTCATACAGTTTTAGAGGAACTTGCGAGGTGCTGGGAGCACCATGGTTAATGTAGTCTAGCTTTTAACAGTTGTCGAAAACTGACATTTTTAAAAACATCCTGATATTTTCCCAGTTTACTCAAAGAATCTTTCGCTATCATTAGACAAAATGTATTTACTCACACACACAAAAAAAGTGCTCTTTTCAGTGGTGTCGTTGGATTTAACCTAGGACGCATGCTTCCCAAGTTACAGCTGTTTTTGTTGCGAAAACCAGTGATGTGCTGAAAAACGTGAAAAAATCAATTATCTCGACTAGGGAGGGAAATTGGACCCTAGGTCACAAGACAATTTTTGTTGCATTTTGGATGTTTAATCACCCCTATTATTTTGCTCAACCAAGTACCAGTCACCCTGTCCTATAGAATATCCACGCGAAAATAAATTTTAGGCAATAGCGTCAGATTCAAATTGAGCTACTGCCTAAGAATTATTATCGCGTGGATATTCTGTAGGACCATTATGTTTGAGTGCTACGGATCTTGAAAAATTACCCTCAATGAAATCTCGCTTTTTGGCGATATTACATATTTCTTGATTGGCTGTATCTCCGAAAATAACAAACGTAGGACGCTCAGACTGGGCTTAAATTGTAGCGAATTTAGTTGGCTTCAACAATGTATACTGTGGTCATGCTCGAAAAACGCTTTCCTATTTTTTAAAGATAGAAGATTTTTGGAGTAATCCACTGGCAGATGAGTAGGTATGGGCTCTAATAAATGACCGAACAAAGTTTTCCAAGAAGACTGAGGTAGTAACCAAACTACTAAACATGGATCTACTGTTCGGTTTTCAAACCTCATCCCTATTTCCATCGCCTGTCTCTTCATTCATCGTTCAGTCTGAACTGCTTCAGAGCTTCACTTTCGTTAATTGTTCTTGTTGGAACAAATAGCTTCAAATCATATGTTGCAATCTAGACAAGCGGATGTAACAAAAAATAAATCAAAATTTCTCACTTGTCTCTTGGTCTTCGAGGAGAGCGGTGGCTTTTTGATTCATTTTTATTTTCTCTTGTGAGTCGTAAATTAACTGAGTTACACAGCCATTCGTCGCAATCAAACGTTTGGTTTCGACAAACGATTCGAGTTCGTCAACTGAAACATTCTTCCTCGTCTCATCTCACCATTTTCGCTGCTCCAGTTCAGCCGACACGACGTGTTTTTTCCTCTTGTTTTCACGTTGTCGTCCGATCGTGAATCTGCCATCGTCGTTTTCTCCTCGACCGTCTTAGTTCGGAATCAACATATTTGCGGCTCCAATTCAGACAACTCTGAAGTGAGTTTAGCTTGTAGCTAATTATTTGTGTACCATAATATATATAATTCCAATACTAATAATTTTCTTTCAAGATCAGCCCTTAGAAGCAGTCCATCATCCATCCATTTATTTCCAAGTTTCTTCAAATAAATTTATAAAATTCACAAATATTATCAGCTGTCACATTGCTGCGCTGTAGCTGAAAACCCATGGAGGTAAGAACAAGTGGAGGGAGTGAAACGCATTTTTCGTGAAGCCGGTCGCCATTACTACACACCATCTGTTATCAGGCATCATCCAACAAAAACATTGACAGTTTGATACTTGAACAGTGAAAAAGTGATAAATTCCCCTCCCGTCCTCTCTAGGTGAATGATAACAGAGGGTGTGTAATGGCGGAAAAACCGGCTTCACATGTTTCTACATTAAAAAAGCCTTTCTCTCTCTCCACTTGTTCCTACCTCCATGTGAAAACCCGAATGTAGTTGTTAAGAAGATAGTGGAACTTTCAGTATTGGGTGCATAGAACACAAAATCGATCTTTAAAAATTCATCTTCAAACGAGTGTACGTGCGGCCGTTTTTGGACGGCTTGTCCGTGCAGTAATTCTGCACTCAGTCCATGCAGTAATTTTCCAAGGTAACTGATCATCAGATGGACGTGTACAATCAACGTGTAAAATTACGTTACGCAAAAGCTCCGGGGATTCGGGGCAAATGACTTCGAGCTGGATTATCCCTCGATCGCACCTGTGGTAGTAGTGAGAGCGAACATTTTCATAACATGGGCAACTAACCATCGCAGTGACGAAGAGGCTTCTAATGATTTTTTCCAGAGGCTGGGAAGATAGATCATTGGAGGGTCATCGCCTACCTCGTCAACTCCTATAGCCTATGGCCTAGGAACAGATGTTTGACTCATTCCATCTCTTTCTGATGGCACAAATATGACCTCGTGTGAAAACAATATAGAAAAAAGACCGGTCAATGGAAAACCATACAGTCCTGTAATCATCATAGGGAATACAAAATGAAATTACCAAAAAATTAAATAGGCTACAAGTCAAAAACGAAAAATACGATTCCACATGCGAGCTGAGACAGTTAAAAATTTGAGCCGTAGGCAATCAAAAAGCAACACGTGCAGGAATTCATGATCTTTCATTGGATGCAGCTTGAAGTTTGAGCTGTCACATCTCGCATGTGGTGGGGGGAGTAACCGTTTACGTCAGTAGCATACGTTAAGCTAGGCAGCATGAAAGCATGAATACCTCTTACGTCGTGATGTTGAATAATGTTCCATTAATAACATTTTGGGATTGAACATGGCTCCAAAAATATCAATTCCAAGTGCCTCACTCATAATATGATATGGAATTCTTATTCAGTCCAACACCGGGAGTGTGCTGATGGTTCGAATGCGGAAAATGCTATAAAACTTTAAATTATCTCGACTCAAGGTCAGTCCTTACTTTTGGTGGCGATGGAATTATTTGAATTGTTTCTCTCTCCCTCCTTGTCACTTTACTACATTTAATTAACCGTGAATCGTGCCATACGGTGTGACAGGACAAGCGTAAACATCATACATATCAGTGACTCAGCTTGATTCGTTCTTATCATAATGTTAACCATTATGCATATAAAAATATCACTTGCATGTTCTACCTAAAGAGAAATTTTAGCTGAGACACTTTAATATTGTAAAAATATCAATTAAATATTTTTAAAAATAAATAGTTGAAATTTTGATAAATAATCGTTAATAAGGTTAGATCGAGGGCCTCATAGTTTCACTGCACTGCAACACTTCAAAGGCCTGGAGAAAAGATTGTTTACATAAAATAAAATAAACAATATTCGTGTTGTACATGTTTGTGTACATGTATACATTTCGAAAAGGGGCCAGCGTCAAAACCATGATAATATGGGATTTCAGGAGAATGATTTGTCACTTTGCACCGTATCAAACTATCGTCCTTTGCGCTAGGCTCCTCTAAACGCCTCATCTTAATACTGTGTAACTAGAATGAACTTGTCTATGGTTACTGATGTGTAACCAGAATGAACTCATTACCAGTAATTCGAACCTGTCTGCTCCAATGAATAAAAAAAAACAGCTCCTACAGAAGTTGTCTTTTATTATAAGTATGCAAAAACGGAAATATGTAGAAGACTTAAATCCCTCAATAAACGAAAACTATCGCCCATACTTAGTCATCTTGTTTCTCAGGAAATGACATTAAAGCCCTCATATTTTTTGTATAACCGTTGAATTACTTGCTCCAAAATACTACACTGTAATCAGGAAATAAGTTTCGAGGTAAATTATTCAAATTATGAAGCGTCCTCAGAAATTCAAATCGTGCTTGATTTTTTCCGCTTCCACTCGATACTTTTGACGTTTGTCCCACAGGAGGTGGCTGGGGGGATTAATAAATAAAAAATGTAACTGAAATGTTTGTTTTTACCCCTCCCGGAAGTCCTCTTGAAAGTCCCAGTTGCCATAAATTGACGTGTAAATAACTGTGTACATAAGTTAAATTTCCAAGTGACGAAAGATCAATAAAATATGGTCCAAAGAATCTGTGTATTTTTTGCCTGTATTTTGATTTTACCCAGGTTCGTATGATACATTTTCACATTTGCTACGTTGCGTGTGCAAATATTTATGTAATGAATTTGAAGTGCTTTGACGCGGAAAATAGCGCTCATTTCATTTTCAAGTTGCAAAAAGGAAACAAAAAGTCCAAGAAATATTCTCCCATCCTTCCAACCGGAGCGTTATAAGCAAACTACGGCTGTCAAAGAGGAGGCAATATACGGTTTCTCAGAAGACAAGACAAGAACCGAAATGAAAGAGGGAAGTAAGACTCTGACAGAAGGTTGTAGAAAGAAGGCAGGAGGGTGTAGAAGATTATGAGAGGAGGGGGTGAAGGAAGGGCATATATTTGTGATTCAAGCCGTATCTATGTTTGCTTCTCTTTTCTTACCCCTTATTGGATTCCTGGTTTTCATCCCTCCATTTCAATAACACGGCGGTCCTGACCTACAACATTCCCCTCACCACACCACCATACAATCTCTTTCCCTCTCTCTCATCATCACTATAATCCCCCGTGCATGTTATTCTATTCTATAGTCGTTTTTGACCCTTGACGTCCATCACAAACAGTTTTATAGGCGTCCACCACTGGCCTTTGAACCCATCGGCATTGTAGCTGAAACGGGCAAAGAGCCGACTGCAGACCTGAAAACAGCTCTACTTCCACTACATGCATCATTCATGCGTGCTTCGACTGAGAGGAATATATACACACGTATAGTAAACGAATCCACCAAAGTCCCGCTGTGAGACCGAGAAACGTAAAATAACCCTCTAAAAGAAGAGCGCAACTGAGTTTTTTCTTCTATGGCAATTTTTTAGCATGGAAAAAATTCATAGTTACCCCTTTACCTTTCCGAAAAATCGTTTCTTTATCACCCTTCTCCTTTGGACCTCGGTTATTTCTTTTTACTTCCTTGACTCGAAGAGGAAGTTTGCTTTTGTGCTAAAATATCTCAAATAATACTACTACCAGTTACGTCGCTGAACCGCCAGAAAAATAAGAAAGGAAAAACTCATCGCGTCAGCACATTTGTCCACTCCTTCAACTTTGACTTCGGGGTGACAGTTGACAAACACCGGCATGGGCATGAACCATCAGGATAATATGGAAATGAGACCCTGTCGGATAGGCCTTCTAATGCTCTGAGTACCGCTCGCTTCTGAAGGTGACCTAACTCTTCGAGAGGGATCTTATGAGTTACGACAGAGTAATTTGGGCATGCGCGTCATTCAAAAGCATTCTACACTGTCCAGCTAACAGAGAAATAACATGTTGTTATTGACGCCTTTCATTTGAATGCTTGAGCTTTTACTACTGGTCAGGAAGAGGCGTAAGAGAGGGCTCATGTCATCGCGTAAGGTAACAGAGTGAACAATGTCGTACACACAGTTTAAAGCACTTTCTGACATTATTACGTTTATAAAATGCTAAGCAGAATGATCAAGCGTTGTTGGAACTATAATAACGTGCGGTTCGTTTGACTGGTCTGTTCGAGATCGCGTTTCTAACGTGTGAAAATATTTTAATAGTTAGACATTAAGGAAGTCAGTAGGGTGTCGCGTTATACTCTAAAATTTCGTGATATACGTAATAAGAGAGGTTGAATAAAGCTATTTTGTCAGTTTTATTGCAGCTTCAACCGCAAAATGTCTGTACCATCATAAATTCCGCAATTATGCGCTGCAGGCAGTAAAAGTAACCCTTTTTCAAAGACAGAGGTCGTGGCAGAAAAATTCAACGGTGAGGCAAAGCAATAATTCAGGAATGTATTCATTCAAAGAACTCCACAATCTGCCCCGAGTAGAAACGAGGAAACGAGAGAGGGTTAAACCAATGCAATAACAATATCAAAAAAATAACGCATTGTCGAGGAAAAGTCTTGAGGTTTTCCTCCGATTCATTTTCGTCCCTTTTGCCCTGGACTAAGGGCGAGTTGGTGACAAGAAAATTATAGTTTTGATAAACGATCTTTTCACTGATGTCAACACATTTCTCGCAGACCGTTTCCACCCATCCCTTTTTCATTCCCCTTCCCATACTTATGCACACAACTCGGGTCATAAGGCTTATGATGTTCAATCGGTTAAGCATCGGGCTAATGGTTTAGCTATATAGACGTACATCAAACCAATCCTTTCCATAGGTATTGAGTGAAGAACCATGTCCTATACGCTGAATATTGATAGAAGGAAGCTAATTTCATTCAGATTAGTGAATGCCAATCATAATAAACCACCTGTCGCCCTTGTTGTAGGTAATCTACGTAGAAGCAAGTGTTGGGAGGATATGAAAAAGAACAGTGAATACAAAATTTTAATGCCTTATTTCTCCCAAACTTTTATTTCTGCCGACTACACCCTGTTCCTATCAAGAATTGCGGAGACTCGCCTTACGTGTCCTGACGCTTCAAATATGCGATTCAATAATTTTTTTTTTTCACTTCGCACTCGGTGCCCCCCCCCCTTCTTTCGCTCTTCCCTTAATATTAGAAAGATGGTTTCTAATTTATTCATTACAAATACGAAAAACAATTACTGGGAGAGATTAGGGAGAGGGTCCATCTTTAGTTCAAGAGCATTTCGTTTTGCATACACTATCGACCCTTTCGTTTTGTCCCATGTTTACAGATGTTTGTATGCGTTTCTACTCATAATGTGGTGCCATGGCAATTAAATGGCGATGAATGCGGAGGAAAAAGGTCCGTTGACATTCTAATACATATAATGCATCTATACCCGACACATTCGATGTCCACGATTCATCTCTCCGAAGCATGAGCTCAATTTTAAGCCCAATACTGCAAAGTCATCTTCATTCAGTTTCGAAGCGCCAACAAATCGCATTTTACACAGACATGAAAATTGATTGTAATTCCCCATTAACACACTTCCGTAGAATCAACGTCGATAGAGGTTGTTTTGGTTGAAGAGGATAGTTCATCGTAGAATCGACGTCGATTTCGACTAGATACAATGATGTTGCCATATCGACGGGCCATATCGGTGAGCTTCATTTCTTGCCGTCAACATTCATCCCTCTGTACTACCAAATTTTCAAGCTCTCTCCCCTCTACTCGTTTGAAAATGTCAAACAACCTTTTTTTCGGTCAAGCTGAAACCTTGGCAAGTCGAGTCCTCGACGTTGTCACTACTCGACACTCTTCGACATCGTTTTTGGCGAACACTTGCAAGCAAGTGTCATGGTAAACCCACGACTGGTGTGTTTAGTAGAGACAACGTCGAGGATCCGACTTGCCAAGGTTTCAGCTTGCCCGAAAAAAAGTGATGTTAAAATTTTCAACCGCGTAGTGGGAGGGGCCTCGAAAAGTTGGGAAAGACAAAGGGATGAATGTTGGCTGCAAGAAATGGAGCTCACCAAACGTATTTTTGGTCGGAAACTGGTGATTTTAAGACTTTCAACCATCACATGAAAAATAGTCCGAGAGGCTGTGAGGCCATATTGGTCGTTGAAAAATAATATACAAAAGATGGAGGAAATTTAATGTCCTACCTGTACTGTACGGGAGGTTTTCCTCTAAAGCCCATGGTTCCAGGGATATTTAGAAAAAACTTCAAAAATTGCGGAAAAATCGCGGTTTTTGTGCTGCCAAAAGTTGTACTGAGGGTTTCAGAATTTACATTTTTTTCTCAAACACTCCTTACCTATACATTTATGTATCGCATCCACTTGGCGAAATTGTCCACTTCATGAAATGGATGTCGGTTCGATCTTATTTTGTGAGCAGATCTTTTCGTGTTGGTTATAGAGGCCGTTTTTCAGCTGCGGTTAGCATAGGTTCAGGTGTGCCTCAGGGTTCTCGGTCTGGGCCAGTTTTGTTTTCTATTTTTAATTAATGACGCAATCGGGGTTGTTCAATCGTCAAGAGTTTCTCTGTTTGCGGATGATCTCAAAATTTTTACAAGAGTTTCCTTGTTTGGTGATGTCACGCTTTTGCAGAATGATGTACCCTAAATAGGCTCTCACTGAATATTGGCAAATGTCATTATATTTGTTCTACTAATAAAAGAGTCTCTCTTTCTGAGCATTATTCTTTTTCTTACCAAGAAGTAGATACTGAGAAGGGTTTGGGAGTCGTCTTTAGTAAAAGATGTACCTTCGAATTCCCTTATTCGTATATTTCCAATAAGGCCAACCGAAACCTCGGGTTCATAAAACGATTTTCTTCTGATTTTTCGAACGTATTTGCGATTAGAACCCTTTATCTGGCCCTAGTCGGAAGTATTCTTGATTATGGTTCCGCCGTGTGGTCTCCTCATTATAAGTCACATATTGAGGAGTAAGAAAAGGTTCAAAGAAGGGCTTGTAGGTACTTAATGTTTAAATCTGATTTGAAGTGCTTGGACTATGACGATGCCGATGCCTTGGACTCACTAGAAGCATGTCGTGCTGTCGCTTCATTGATTTTTGGGTGGAAGTTGTTGAACGGACTGTTGATGCTCCTGAGTTGCTGGCTCAGTTGGGATTGAGGGTGCCTGGTCGAAGTCGGAGAACAGGTGATCTTTTTGCTGTCCCATTTGGAAGGACGAATCTGTCTTGCTCGAGGTCCATTATGAATATACCTCGCATGCTTAACCTGACGTACATTGACCCTTTTCGCAATGGACTATTTGCCTTCAAGAAAAAGGTCTTGAAATTTTTTAGTAGGTAGTAAGTGAAATCCATGTCATACTGCCACATTATTTTTTCTCTGACCAATTGTTTTTATTATTTACTTTTACATGTCATCATTTATGTTTCTTGGCGTTTGACGGTCCTTTTAGGGGTTCCAATACCCTGTTTGAACTTTTGCTCATAAAAATGAAAATGAAAAATGAAAATGAGAATACCAAAAGTCCTAACAATCCTGCTGACAGACAGGTAATAAATGGAGAAACAATTATCCTTGCCCGTCTGTCAGCAGGATTGTTATTAATTTGGTGTTTGACACGAGATAAAGAGATTTGTTTCGGCCTGCAGGATCCTTGAGAATGGGATGTACTACCTCGAAACTACCCAATCAACACAGTTACGTTTCAAAAACGTCGCACTATGGTGACAATGAAGTTTCAGGAAGCACACGCAGGAACAGAACTTGCACATTTTTCAAAACTTGGATTTTCTTGAAGAGGGTTCTTCTACAAGACCATTGCTCGTATGAAGGATCTATTTTTAGACGTTGATTCGATGGAAGTGTGTTTATCCCCATAAACACTCCCCGATCTGAATAAACACACTCCGATCTCCCGATCGGAGTAGCCCGGGAATGACAAACGAACAGAGCTAAAATTTCGGTCGATGCACTCTCCATGATGTTTTTTTTAGCGAACTTTTAAAAATTTTGAGTGGGGGTTCGATTACATCAAAACTTATTAATTGAAATGGATGATGTGGTGAAGAGGAGGTTGCACGCGTTTACTGGAGGGAAATTGGAAATTTTTCATGTTATTTGTAAACAAACAATTTTAGAGTTCCCTCAAATGCTTCACAAGTAAGGATTTACGTCATTTCTCCTCGCACCATCCATCCCCTCCTAAAGAACTTTGAACCTTTTTTAAAAATCTTGAAACGCACCAATCGGGTTGCAACTTTCGTTGTTATCCTTCAGTTCACGGGTCAAATCACCGGTATGCTTTTCTTCCCAATCTGAGATCCATGCAAGTTCCCCATTCAGCTATTGCGAAGTGCCTGGGATCGATACCCGAATATTTATTTTGGTTTATTTTACTTTTTACATTTGTCGATGCATCGACATCGAATCATTTTCATCACATTAGCGGGACATTTTTGACGCGATGTCGATTCGAAGGAAGTGTGTTCATGGGGTTTGTTACTGGTCACGCAGCTTTTTTTACCAGAAAACAATCGCTTGGTCACTTCTAAACAACTCCCAAGGGGCTGAAGAAGCAGTGGAGAATGGAAAATTTTTCTTAATAAAACAAAATATTTTCTCGCGAATCTTTGGCTTCCAAGTTGAACTTTTTGGGATATTGGGCCTCAGTCACGTTTCTGACGATGCACTCAGCCTGCAGGTAAGGTCCAAACTGGCTCGGCTGAGGGTGAGTCGTTTTCGGCCCTTGATACTCCAGGTGAGTCAGGGAAAAACGATTCTTGGATCTCCCCATTTCCCAAAGCTATTTTACTCTACCTGCACTGGAAGGGAGCAGTCACATTACGCTTATCGCAAAGATGGAACTAACCCTCGACTCGACAGAATACCAAATGTAACTAGAGAGTTCTCTCTTTGTAGTATCCTGCTAATATTTAATAACCACGAAAAAGGTATTTGTGAAGCTGTAAACGAGGTCTCTCATGGAAGTGTAATAGGAGTAATTGTCCATAACAACTAACTTTTTGAGATAAAAGAGCCTGTGGAGCTCAACGGTCCTAATTAGAGGCTCTAATTGAACGTTGAATTTTTAAACAAAGCTTCTAAATTGCGCTCTGATTCTCCAGTTTTTTTCCGCTTGATCCCATCTTTTTTCCTGGCCACCACCGGTTTTACCAAGGAAAACCTCACATGAAGTATTTCCTTCCTTCCTCTGAACCTTCATGAATTATCCATTAAGAGAAGGCCAGGCGGAGCCGACTTCCTTTTCTAACGGGCTTTATTAACAAAATAATCTCTCTCTCAATCCAGCCCCTTCCACCACCCAGAGTGGCTCGCCGTCTTTTTAAAACTGCGCTACTGACTCTCTCAGTAATTCAATCTCCCCGACCGGCCTTTCTGTTTCCCTGTTCAAAAATTAATAATCTAGCGTTTTATATTCAACGAATTCCCCGTACTTATCCAGTAATAACTTCGTATGTAAAGTTTTATGTACTTTGGTAGAGTAAACATGAAGGCATTCATTTTCTTGCTTTAATTTTGTGGGTTCCCTAAAGCCTACGAATGAAGGGAGTGAGGGAAGCTTCTTGGGGTTGAATACTTCGACGTGAATGGAGGGCGTTTTAATCAAAGTTCCTCTAGAAGTAAATCAGTTTTGTGCATCGAGCCCGGGGTGGGAAGAGTTGCTGTACCCCCTCTATAATTAGACGAAATTAATAGCGCTGCTTCTAAGTTGCTACACTCGAGGCAGATTCTATTTTTTTTCTCTCTCTGTCTCTCATCTTTTTTCAACCTCTTGAGTGCTGTTAATTGATAAAGATAATTACGTTTCTGGCCGAGTATGGCGTGGCAAAAAGTTAGCATGTTGTGCCAAGTAAAGCGGTAATTGGCCGAACGGTGGAGCCGCCGACAGCGTGAGCACGCAACCCAGATAACAATAAAGAAGAAACGTCAGTCTACATAATGGTGGGAAGGGGGTTTGATGGAGATCCGTTCGGTACAAGCCGCTTCCTGTGACAACCCTTGAACTTAAGATTACGTTTCCCCCTTCACCCTTCTAATAATAATAAGAGAATTTCGGGAGTGTGCTGAAACATGTATGCAGTTTGTATTACATTATTTAGTTTTTTGCCCCTTAAAGTCCTGGGAATTAAGAATTTATTCTTTCCTTGACTTTTCGTTGTGGACCATGGGGTCTTAAGCTTCGTCTTCACTTGTGACTTTTCGCGTGCGTCAGAGGCATATGCGTCATAGCGCACGGTGTGTTGAACGTGAGGAATGCGCTATTGCATGCCTCAAAAAGCTGGAAGGATATCAGAAATTTCGTGCACGCATGCGTTGTTGAAAGTTGAAGCGAAAGTTGAACAGGCTTGTTGAATGGAAAAGGGAAGACGAAAGCGCACAAGTGGAGACATAGCTTTTGAGAGATATTTTTTCTCCTCTCGTCGTGAGTGGTGCCATCTTCCATCCATCAACCCATACAAGCCACGGAACATCGATAGAGAGTTTTAGTCATATGAAACAGAACCGCTTAAAATAAAATTATTGTTCCCCGCAGGAAGATGTGTGTTAAAATCAGGAGCAGTTCTCCAAGTCAACATTAATAAATGGACTATCGTCAACTGGAGAAACAAAACAATACGAGAGAGACCCAAACAACACGGCAAGCTTTACAACACACCACTTACAGCACTGTCACAACAAGCCATTCGCACACAAACTCAACTTTAATAACTCGCGACAATACTCCTCGGATAAAAATAATACGAACTGAAAATTCCTAGAATTCAGAAAGCAAACACCGTGAATTAAAAAAGAAATGTTGAAACCATTAAAAAATGTACCTACACCGTCATCTCTGTTTTATCCATACCATCAAATCTTGAAAATCAATTCATTAAATCGAACATGAAACGTCGTGATGTAGGAATAAGAAAAAAGAAAATCTCCAGGACGCAAGGGAATCTCATAGACCCCTTGACAAAACATTGTAAAAATAAAATTTTCCCATTTCGCAGGACAGGGACGGAAATACTAATAATAAAAATGGATTTAGTCAGATTTTTGCCATTTTCAATTAATATCTGTCACTCCCGAAAAAAATAGTGTAAAAAGAAAAATACACTCTGATGAAATAAACTTATAGCGCAGAGAAAACAGCGAGGGAAATGGGTTGGACTGGTATAAACGCACCTGGGAACGCAAACTAATTTTTTGTTCCACCAACTGCTTTCCGCTTCATGGGTTTTCTCTCTTGACGATTATGCATGAACTGATAGAGCAGATATTCTAACAAAGCTATAATACTGTCTCTTGTTTTGCACTACTTCGCTTTTGAATCTCGTTATTATTAATAATAATTCCGTTTCTACACTTTCATGCCGCCTTTGCTTTGCCAAACAATTAGAGCTATATCCATTTGAAACTCGTCGACTAATGGTGGGGTGGTGAAGAAGGGGGTGGAGGTGCACTCCGTAAACTGTTCCAGATTGAAATTCGCTACAATAAATAAATTGGCCTACTATTGAAAGTGTTTTGGAGTGTGAGGCTATTATTGGTGAATGAGAGGAAGGAGAGGGTTGAAGAGAGTGCGCGTGACTTGAAAGGCAATGTCATCCTGAAATTTCCTTTCACGGTAACCCATTAATTTTTACGAAAAGGCGTTCTCTCTCCTCGGTCTGCTGCCCGGAGTCCATAAGGCTACAATAAGTTAGGCGGGCGTAAAAAGCTAAATCGTTAAAACAATGTCGGTAAAAAAACAACAACAACAAAGGAGTCTATAGAGTTTCACGAATCTCTTTTTCTTCCAGAGAAATTAACTCAACTTAATTCTCGACTGGCATGGACTTATTACTTTTAAAAGAAACAAAACTGTACCTACCTTTCATAATTTATTTCAACTGCTTAACTAGAGTGTTTCAAAGACATTCTGGTAATTCCTTTAAAACTTCTCGTAAATGAACTTCCCCTAGTCATATAGTGTAATAAAATTCACGTCTTGTGACGCTTCTTCCTTTTCCATGTTTATTCGCGTAAAGAAGTCTCCCTTAACGAGGCTCTCAATACTTGGCCAGCCAAGCGTGTATTTTAAGGGTGCTTGTTAGTTTCGCCCTTTTTTCTTGTCTTCGTTTTTATTACTTGAGAAAAGGGGGCGTAAAAAATACTGGTTAAACAAACGCCGCAAAAGGTGCATATTTGGCAAAGTCCATGATAAATACGACAATGGCGTGAGTGACTCGTCTGACAAATGATCGTAGTTCTGAATATTTTATCAAGTTTCGACCTTACGCTAGAGAAGGACAAAAGTGACACGAGCAACGCAAGATTTACAAGACTTTCGAGGCGTTGTAAAAGGAGTAAGGCAACCTAATAAAACTAGTTTAGGAGGTTCAGATCAAAGTTGACGGTGTTCATTCATTTGATAACAAGCGAATCAGATTATGCAAACGAGAAGTCATTACCGTGGCAGAAAGTTCAATTTACATTCCCAGTTGTATCCTCGGAGAAACAGAGCGACAATCTTAGTTGCCCCGAGGGAATCTAACAAGATAGAGGGGATGAGGCAATGAAGGAGAGTGGCAATATTATACCGACTCAGTCGTGTCTGAAATGTGTAATGGCTGAGAATGTGTGCCCCTTATAGCAGCCCTACGTGAGGTCCACTTGTAGCCTCAAGAAGCAGCACCAACTCATACATTCATACATCTATGAAAGTATAAATCGCAAGCCATTTTGCTTTTGAAGCAAAAAAATGTCTTACTCTCCTCTATTATAAATGTAGCTGGAATGGGTTAAACAATTCATGACGTCACTTTTCAAGGAATTAACAGTAAACTTCTCTCTATAGCTTATGACCTTAAACGCATTCGCTCAATGTCTGACAATTGTGAAATCGAAATGGAAATGGAAAATAAAATAAAGCTTCGCAATCATCGAAATCGAGAGCGAGCAACTACGAGCCCGCTTTCTGCCAATGAATGATCGATAAAATATTCTCTTTTGCTTTTAGCAATTGGCTTCGCTTCTTGATATTGCTATACACTGTTTCTCAGGGGAAAAACAAACCATAAAAAAATACTTCTCTCGTAGACCACTATTTCGTAAGGGTTATTTACCCCGTGAAGAAAGCCTCTCACCGTTCCTATATGAGACGCATATAGTTCCTTTTCCAAGAGTTTTCGTCGTCTTTCAACCTGGCAACAAATAGAATGTTCTCGAGTCAAAAAAACAAAGGAATATAGCACTCGGCGAAGTGGCTGTTATACGAATTTTCTATTTCATGTCATTGCTTTATTGGTTCGAATCAAAGAATGGAAATTCAATAAAGTGTTTTCTCAGAGGAAAGGGGCACCATACAAAAAAGACAAACGTAATAAAGGGGAGAGAAGGAAAACCAATAAGACAGAGAGCTAGTGCGAGAAGGTGCTATTGAGAGAGGAAAGTGTCATTTGGGAAGCATGTATAGTGCGCATACTTGTATGACTGTGGCTGACCTGCCCATTTAGTGCCACTTTTATTTCATCTTTTCGACTGAAAGGACCAGGCGCAGATTCAAAGTTCAAGCTTAGGTTTATTTTTATTATCATCTTAACTTCGGATGAAAAATGTGATTTCCGAAGTTGCAGGATTGAAGAGATTCGAATTTAATCCATCAAGCTCGGGCGTCAATCGGATGCGGACTTGAATTTGTCTATTTCGTTTCTTTTTAAGGTATACTAACCAAGACGTCCTCTGCTTACTCAATATTTTTTTGCTTCCAGGGTGATATCATAAAACATTTAAAATAGGACTTTTTTTTTACACTTGAAACATTAGTAAAAATATAACAAATACATCAAGGCCAAGTAATATTTGCATTGATCGAATAAAAATAATGAAATAAAATAATGGAGCAATGAATCGGTGGTGATTCACGAGAACGCCTAGTAAGCAGTTCCCCTTCCTTTGCCACAATATCCTAAATACGGGAGAAGGGCACCGAGGAAAAAATAGGAAAAAAAAGAGACCAGAGAGCCCCTATTCAGCGTTCCCTGCTTCAACACGACCTCCAGCCTTCCCTGTTCCCCCATCAATAGAATGCAGTAAAAGTTTGAGAAAATAATTAAATTATTAACAAATAAAATCCCTAGTGGATCCGAAAATCTAACCCTTTATGGACCCTAACCCTAGCTGTATAAAGTATTCACGGGTTTTCCGCGCTGAAAAAGCAACTTGGCTGGTTTCTCTCACCAAAAAATCAATTTTGCGAGTTTCGCTCATCGAAAAGCCAATTTTACTCAGTAAAAAAAAATAATAATAATAATAATTTAGTGGAGTTTGCTCGTTAAAAATTCAATTTCGGATGGTTGGCTCACAATAACATAAATTTCGTGGATTTTGCTCGCTAGGAAGTAATTCGCGGGTTTTTGCACTTATGGCGTTTTCTATTTTGCCTAAAATTAAGCTCTGAAGCCGAGTATTCCCACCCGTCTTCTCTGAATTATATCATATGGTAACAGAGAAGACGGGTGGAAATACTCGGCTCCAGAGCTGAATTTTACGCAAATGGAAAATGCCATAAAACAGCCATTTCGCAGGTTTCTCTCACTAATAAAGCATGATGGGATTTGGTCACTAAAAAAGCAATTTCAGGGGTTTTGCTCGCAGTTTCGAGAAATGCAATTTGCTCATCTTCGTTATTTATATCACAACCCAAGATTTAAAACAGGCATGAAATAATGATTTGGATGACGATAGTGTGAAAAATGTAGGCCCGATTTCACCAACTTCTTAAACCAACATCAACAACTAATCACGATTACAATGTAAACACTTGTATCAAAATTCATATGGGTCGCTATTGGCAACTAATCACGATCAACTTTAAACGAGATCAATTTTGTTGGTGAAAATGGGCCATAATAATGGATTAGTTGAGTGCACTTTATCCATGACACCGACTTGGGTAGGGGCAGTATAAAAATAATAAATAAAAACAAAAACCAAACAACATGTTTTAAACTATGCTAACTTCTATGGAAGGTTCATTGAATATTTTTTAATGAAATGCACGCTCAGTAGTAGAGAATGTTGTATTTTGCAAAACATGAAACACTATAATGACGAACAACAATCTATTTATTTAACTCAGAACAACATTTTACAACCTGCACTCTCTAATCAACTCTTCTTAACTTTCTCATAACATAACCTTATGGTGCTATTAAACGTGAGAGTAAATCTCGAGAGTTGAACTCTCTGAGAGTGCCAGGTACGTGCAGGTGGCAGGGGGGGGGGAGAACTATCTGGCCCGTTTAGACTGGCGAGTCTCGAAAGCTAGAGCTAAAAGCTGAAGACAGCGGAACTTGAACGTTACACTATTATTATTTTTTTTTTTCCCCCCATTTATTACATGTTGCAACTGCTATATATACAAATAAGAATTAAATAACATCTAGCAACTTCACTTTCACATTACACACTAAACACTATAATGACGAACAACAATCTATTTATTGAGTGTGGCTTCACTACACTTATAATGTAGCTACCAAGTCAAGGGGTTTGGTCCTTTTTAGCCGTCGAAGGTCTCCTGCAGTATCCAGCAAGACGAGTGCCTCGACAATAGGGTGTTTGTGGAGCCTTTTTTCGTGCTCCGCTGCTCGTTTTTTGATAGCTTCTGCCACCGTTTCAATTTGCAGGTCACGATGCAGGTCAAGCCCTCGTACATACCAGGGCGCATTTGTTATCATTCTCAAAACTTTGTTTTGAAAAGTTTGTATGACTTTGACATTGCTTTTCTTGGTGCAGCCCCAAAGCTGACACCCGTAGGCCCAGATCGGCTTCAGAACTTGCTGGTATAGCAGGAACTTGTTGGCCATCGAGAGCTCAGAATGCTTCCCGAGCAGCCAGTACATTTTTCTGAGCTTGGTGTTGAGTTCCTCTTTTTTCTTTTTGACGTGAGGCTTCCACCAGAGTTTAGCATCCAGCGTCATGCCTAGGTACTTCGCCGTGTTTGCAAATGGTATTATTTTCTCATTGAGTTGCACAGGGATTGGGCTGGTCTTGCGATTTGTAAAGTTTACATGAACAGATTTCTCCTCGTTGAGTTTTATTCTCCACTTTTTTGGCCAGGTGTTTACTTCTTCTACCGCGGTTTTCATTTTGCTAGTAGCCTCTTCAACATCATTTCCGACTGCAAGAAGAGCTGTGTCGTCGGCGAGTCGCTGTCATATTGGTGGGCGGACAAATTGGTGGGTGCGGTAATGGAAAGAATTCCCGCACCCACCAATATGTCCGTTGTGTATCGGACAAATTGGTGGGCGGTCATATTGGTGGATGGGAAAAATTCCCTCACCCACCAATTTGTCCGAAACACTTCGGTCATATTGGTGGGAGGTCATATTGGTGGGTGTAGCCACCAATTTGTCCGTAGTGTATCGGACAAATTGGTGGGCCACCAGAATGTCCGGAGACTCCTTCGGACAAATTGGTGGGCCACCAATGTGACCGTAGTCGGTTCCGGACAAAGCGATGGGTCCGCCAGTATGACATGACCGAACCATCAGGAGTTCGATTTCATCTGAAAATGTCTTGAGTGTGCCTACTAAATGAGTCAAATAATTGATAAATAAAACAAAGAAGTAATTAATTCCGAAAAACCAAGCGAACTTAAAATCCTAGTGAACGTGAGTGAGGCACACATTTCGCAATTTATTTCCTTTCAAACCAGACGTGTATGTGCCTTGTGTAATGTTATCACGTTGAATAAAATTTAAGAGGCCTATAAGTACGGTGACCAGAGGTCCTTCTTTTGGACTTCTTTTCAGCTCATGGTCCTGTGTTCCTTGGCTGTTCTCGAAAGGACCCTAAAAGGTACTTCTTTCAAAACAGGGTACTTCCTGAAAGCCTGAAGGATCTCGTGAAGAAAAATAGACTGTACCGAAATAATAATTAATAATCCGGGAGCCCATCGTATCCAAAATCCGGGTCATTTGATCGTGTCTGGCACCTGTACAGGACGTTTTTTATGATCCAGGAGATGACACTTCTGAGTTCGCCAGACATTTTCTGCGGGACAGGGTCCCACACCAGAGCTAGCTGCAGGCGAACACCTCTTTGGGCCTCTCCTACACCGTTTTGGATCCTCCGGAAGCCAATTTCGTGTTTTGGCTCTTTCATAGGCCAATTTCGTGTTTTGGCTCCTTAAAAAGCCAATTTTGTGATTTGGCCCCTTCAAAAGTCAATTTCATGTTTTGGCTCTTTCGAAAGTCAATTTCATGTTTGGGTGTATCAAATGCTACTTACGTGTTTTGCCTCAGTTGAAAGCCAATTTTGTGTTTTAGCTCCTTCAAATTCATATTCTGTGTTTTTGATCCTTCAAAGGCCAATTTCGTGTTTTTAGATCCTCCTGAAGGCAATTTCGTGTTTTGGCTCTTTAAAATCCAATTTTTGGTTTTGGTTTCTCAAAATGCCAATTTCGTGTTTTGGCCCCTAGAAAAGCAAATTGCGTGTTTTGGCCCCCTCCAAAGTCAATTTAGTGTATTTGGCACCTTTGAAAGCCAATTTAATGTTTCGGCTCCATCAAATGCCAATTTTGCGTTTTGGCTCCTTCAAAAGCCAATTGCTTGTTTTGATGGAATCCTCCGGCAGCCAGTTTCGTGTTTCGGCTCTGTCGAAACCGAATTTTTTGTTTTGGCTCCTCCAAATGCCAATGTCGTGTTTTGGCTCCTTAAAAAGCCAATTTCGTGTTTTGCCTTTTTCAAAACCCAATTTTGTGTTTTGGCTCTTTCAAAAGCCAATTTTGTGTTTTGGCAATTTTGGTTATGTTCATGTTCTAATTAGAATTAGTGGAACTATGATCAGTGGCCGAGACAGTGGGTAGAATTAGTGGCCTCTCCGTCCTTTCTCCTCCATCAATCCAAACACCCCACCCCCCTCAAATATTTCTTCTTCTCTTTCATAACATTTGGGTCCTTCTTTCGTCTGGGAAAAATCTGTTCACCCTACCTATAAGGGCTTTATCAATTGCTGATGGTTAAGGTGTTGATCAAAAAATTTACCTGTTTTGTCATCAAAATAAATATTCTTTGGTAGTAGGCAGATGCAGATTATCTCAGAAATTATTCACTAAGCCCGTCTACACACGGAGCGACTGAAAAGAAACTGGTTGGAAACTTGAGTTACAAACCAGTCACCTTTGAGTCTCTTCCATGTATTTTGACAAGACTCCACACACGGTAGTGATTGAAGTTTCCTAACAGTTTGGTTTCTTTTTAGTAGCTTCGTGTGTCCGATCAAAAGAAGAAAAAAAAGGTCCGATCATGCATTTTGATGGGCGGGGAAAGGTAAAAATAACGTAATTGTTGGCCAAAAAATAAAAGAATTGTATTCTCTTCTTCACCCTCAGGTTAAGCAGTGTTATGAATATAGTTGCGTGCTGTCTCTGCATAGATGTGAAATATGAATTTTTGCTTTCGTTTTCGCTCCCTCCAAGTATTATTTATCTATGCTCGCTGGTATTCGTCAAATAACGAGCGCGGTAAAAGCACGCGCGCTAACAACGACGCAATATTTTTCACTTTAGGTGCTATAGGGATTTAGGTAACAAATGCAGGTGACAATTAACGGACTTTTTTATGATGTCGTTTTGCTTTAATGATGGCAAAGAAAATAAAGATCTTGCAGGAGTTTTCCTGTAGGTCATTCATCTCATCGGAACGAGTAAAAGGACATCTCTTCTTCCATGCCATCTTCGGATCGGACATCTCTTCTTCCAAATATACCATCGGAACTTCACTGCTAAGTACCTACGTTTAAATGATGAAGTTAAATGATACAATTCTTGCCATAACGTAGTATTATATTACGGTCAACCACTCACGGATAGCATACATCCATTGAACTTCAGCGCTAGGAGACTGAGAATCTGCTCTCACTCGCCCAAAGTTTCAAACAACATGAAGTTGAAAAGCAATGCCACAAAGAATGATCATCGTACAATGAAATACCATTAGGCCAGTCAATATAAACATCAAACATCACAAATATGCATGTAATTGTTTTTTCTTCTGCACATTGTTGAGGCCAATGAGAGTAGTTTATACCCAAGTTTGCAACCTTCAATACATTGTGCTCAACTCGTGGCACTCGAAAAACCACGAAATTCCATCAATTTTTTAGGTTGTTGAACAAAAATACCAGAAGAAAGCGTTTTTCGAGCATAACCAAAGTATACATTGTTGAAGCCAACTAAATTTACTACAATTTAAGCCCAGTCCGAGCGTCCTACGTTTGTTATTTTCGGAGATACAGCCAATCAAGAAATATGTAATATGGCCAAAAAGCGAGATTTTATTGATAGGATTATTTTTTAAGACCCGTAGCACTCAAACATAATATTCCTACAGAATATCCACGCGAGAATAATTCTTAGGCAGTAGCTCAATTTGAATCTGACGCTATTGCCTAAAATTTATTTTCGCGTGGATATTCTATAGGACAGGGTGACTGGTACTTGGTTGAGCAAAATAGTAAGGGTGATTAAACATCAAAAATGCAGCAAAAATTGTCTCATGACCTAGGGTCCGATTTCCTTTCCTAGTCGAGATAATAGATTCTTTCGCGTTTTTCAGCACATCACTGGTTTTCGCAAACAAAAACAGCTGTAACTTGGGAAGCATGCGTCCTATTACCAATGGAAAGAGCACACTTTTTTCTGTGTGAGTAAGGACATTTTGTCCAAAGTTAGCGAAAGATTCTTGGAGTAAACTGGGAAAATATCAGGATATTTTAAAAAATGTCAGTTTTTGACAACTGTTCAAAGCTAGACTACATTAGCCATGGTGCTCCCAGCGCCCGGCAAATTCCTCTAAAACTGTATGAAGTAACTTGGTTTAATACTTCATGCTTATTTTACTCTTGTCCTTCGCAATGTTTTGAGAAAAATCCATTGTTATACCAAAAAATAATGCAATTAGGCCCATTTTGAGTGCCTAAAAGAAGATACGAAAGCTATTTCAAGAAATTTTTTTCACCTTATTCCACTTTTATTTGTCTTTCCTCATAGATTAGCATAGGAAAAGTGAATTAAGCTGAAAAAAAAAGTTTTGGGAATGGCTCTTGATCTTCTAGTAGGCACTCAAAATGGGCCTAATTGCCTCATTTTTTGGTATAACAACGGATTTTTATCAAAAAATTGCAAAGGACAGGAGTAAAATAAGCATGAAGTTTTAAACTAAGTTTCTTCATACAGTTTTAGAGGAACTTGCCAGGTGCTGGGAGCACCATGGCTAATGTAGTCTAGCTTTGAACAGTTGTCAAAAACTGACATTTTTTTAACATCCTAATATTTTCCCAGTTTACTCAAAGAATCTTTCGCTATCATTAGACAAAATGTATTTACTCACACACAAAAAAAAGAGTGCTATTTTCAGTGGTGTCGTTGGATTTAACCTAGGACGCTTACTTCCCATGTTACAGAAGTTTTTGTTGCGAAAACCCGTGATGTGCTAAAAAACAACAAATTGATTATCTGAACTAGGAATGGAAATCTGACCTTAGGTCACTGGAATTTTTTTGTTGCATTTTGGGTGTACAATCATCCCTCTTATTTTGTTCAACCAAGTACCAATCACCGTGTATTTGAGTGCTACGGTTCTTGAAAAATTACCCTACCAATAAAATCTCGCTTTTTGGCGAAATTAGGTATTTTGTTGATTGCCTGTATTTCCTGAACTAACAGACCCAGGAAGCTCGGGCATGGCTTAAATTGTAGCAAATTTAGTTGGCTTTAACAATGTATACTGTGGTCATGCTCGAAAAACTCTTTCTTCTGGTATCTTTGTTTAAAAAACCAGAAAAAGTGATAAAATTTCTTAGTTTTTCGAGTGCCATGAGTTAAGCACAAGGTTTTGAGGGTTGCAAACTTGAGTAATAACTGCTCTCATTGGTCCTAATAACACGCAACAAAAAAATCAGTTACATGCATGTTTGCGATTTACCCCGATTTTTGTGCCTATATTGACTGGTCTACATGAGGATTTATGAAATACCACATGACTTGTAGACCAGTTGCAAAGTCCCCTTTCCGAATACTTCTACCACGCGTATCTCTATATCCTAATCCTTTAAAAAATTAGAGCACCAGGCGTCTTGAAAATTATCAAAACGTTTTCTGGGGAAGAAATATAGTACTCGTATATTGTGCACCTAGGCATGAAAGGCGAACTTTTCCGGGCCGAGAAAAAAAGTGGACAGCCGAGACGCATCTAGACAAACGACAACGCCTCAGTGAGTGGGAGCGACATCGGTCGGTGTTGAGGAGTGAGGAGAGGTGCGTTGCGTGGCAACGAGAAAAACCCATGCAGGAACAGGAAACAAAATGCAATAGGTAGCTATCCGAAGCGCAACTTGGTGACAAATTTTGGCAAAAATTTTCATGTCTAGGCATGAAAATCATATTTTCATGGCAGTTGCGAGTCATGAAAGCACGCGTTTTCACATCGAGGAGTAGGATAAAAAATTAATTTTAACACATAATAAGTATGAATTACCTACCTCCCTCTCTACAACCCGGATAGCTTAACCTACAATGTCAGAAAAATACCACTATTCAAGGCCTATACGAGTCTGCTTTGAAAGGAAATGAATTGCGAAGTGTAGGATTTAAAGTTCGCTAGGTTTTTCGGAAATACTTACTTCTTTGTTTTATTTATCAATTATTTGACTAATTTGGTAGGGACACGACTCAAGACATTTTCAGATGAAATCGAACTCCTGATGGTTCGGTCATACTGGCGGACCCACCGCTTTGTCCGGAACCGACTACGGTCACATTGGTGGCCCACCAATTTGTCCGAAGGAGTCTCCGGACATTCTGGTGGCCCACCAATTTGTCCGATACACTACGGACAAATTGGTGGCTACACCCACCAATATGACCGCCCACCAATACGACCGAAGTGTTTCGGACAAATTGGTGGGTGAGGGAATTTTTCCCATCCACCAATATGACCGCCCACCAATTTGTCCGATACACAACGGACAAATTGGTGGGTGCGGGAATTCTTTCCATTACCGCACCCACCAATTTGTCCGCCCACCAATATGTCCGGACCCCTCGTCGGCAAACGTTGCAATGATTGAGTCCTCTCTTACGGGTAGGTCACTCGTGACACTATTATTAATGGAAAAAACACATATAGACGCTTTATCTAGCAATAAGGCAATTTCAGGGATTTAATTTGTTCCGTAACGACAGAGAAGATTGCCATTCCGCAGTGGCCCTATCAGTCAGGGATAATATACCGTACCATGAATTCCCATCACCAATCTCAATGGAAAACGTCCATCATGTCAGCGTTACTATACCCCTGAATAATCTAGATAACAATTCAAGCACCCAGATAACAATTCAAAACCCCACCCAGGTCCATTGTTTCTCGAAACTCTAGGCGCAAATGGCAGCGGGTTCAAATCCCGCCGGGGAGCCATTTTTTCTCGAAACTCGAATCGTGTTGGGCTATGCCCTTCCATCTTCGTCCGGATAATATTAGTCTAATTAATTTATTAATTAAAATACCGGCGACAGATTTATTCATTATATCCATCTAACAACATCTAGATAAGATAAAATTCGGCGTGGTTTACCGATCAGGAGAAGCGCCTAGAGTTTCGAGAAACAATGGACCTGGGTGGGGTTCGGCTTAGCTTATCCCTCGGTGTACGACTCCCATAGGCGTCTCCGTGGCGCAAATGGCAGCGTGCTGGACTGGTAATCCAAAGGTTGCGGGTTCAAATCCCGCCGGTGTGCCATTTTTTCTCGAAACTCCAATCGCGTTGGGCTATGCCCTTCCATCGTCGTCCGGATAATATCAGTCTAATTAATTTATTAATTAAAATACCGGCGACAGATTTATTCAATATATCCATCTAGGAAGATTGTTTGAGTGAAAGGACAGTGGGGATTTCCTCCCCTTTAAACTCAGTCCGTAAGAATGAAGATTTTTCTTATGCATAACTTATAAGAGCATATTTCAAAGCCTCTGCAATCGCTGTAAGTTCAGCCGTAAATAAAACGGAACTATTATCCGGTAGTTCGGACTTAAAATTATCTGAGATCTTTCTGAGGTTTCAGTAATGGAAATACTACGAAGTCCTTCTGGTCATTTGGAAAGGAGCCCGAGCTTCACATTTCATTAAAGACACGAAGTAGAATTAACTTAGCTTCTAATGACAGGTTAAAAATGATGAGATGTCATTTGGTCCGTACCTGGAGCCGTATTGTTACTGTTGAGCATAACTTTTTGAAATTCTGTGGAATTAAAGGTTTGAAGTATGGAAAGTGTTCTGTTGTTAGTTGTGTCTCGGGAATGATTATAGTGCTTGGATCTGGGCGATGACTGATTGACCGGGTTAACATTTGTTGGAGATCAAAAAAACAACAGTATAAAAACGCTAGAGATTCTCCTCGTAATATCCGGCAAGGTTATCCACCGCTGGCCGCCTTGTACGGGAGTCCTGGTTTGGAAAGACTTCTTGAATACCACGGGATTTTTATTGCTGAAAAAAACAATCTCGTGGAGTTGCCTCATTCAAAAACCAATTTCGCGGATTATTCACAATAGGAAGCACATTTCCGCGCGCCCGACTCACTAAAAGACCACTTTAGTGGATTCCAGAAAATGAAATTCGAGGATTTTCGTGGCTGTAAATCCAGTTTTGTGGTGCCTGCCTCATTCAAAAACAAATTTCGCGGGATTTGTTCACCAAAACGCCAATTTTTCGGGTTTTGCTTGTTACAGAAAACCATTTTCTCACCTAAAACCCAATATTTCGTGGGTATTGGCTTGCGCAAACTGCAATTGCGCGGATTTGCCTCATTAAAATGATTTGATTCACAATTTGACTCACTAAAAACCTTCTTTTTCCCCCAATTTTTGGCTTCGTAGAAATCCCAATTTCGCGAGTCTTTGCTTTAAAAAAAGATAATTTGCCAGGTTTTGGCTAGCTAGAAATCCGGTTTTGGTGTACATAATCGTTAGGGTGAGGGTTGGTTAGACGTGTTTGCCACCTGCACCAGAGACTTATGGTGCAGGTGGCCCATGCCACGGACCAAAACTAGAAGTATATTTCCAAAAGTAACACTTTCTGAGGGGGGGAGGGGAATTATCTGTCAGTTTGTGGACTGAAAATTCGGAATAGAAGGATGCAAACGACAGGTTTCCAGCTGAGATCTAGTTTTTGACTGATAGTGACAGTTTCTGTGCAAATGCAGTTTCCGATGACAGATTTCTAGCTTCGGATCCCCGAATATACGTACAATAAGGCAATATGGTGCATCTGACATTTATGCCAGTGAAGCTGCTCACCCCTAGATCAAGGGATGGATGCGCCACAGCCCTGGATCTGGTAATCAACGAGGCCAGGGGGTCGGCCAGTATGTTCTGCAGGCCAAGAACTGACAATTCTATCTCACATCCCTGGGCAAAAATAAAATAAAGGATGGATGGACATAAGCATCAGTTTTTGACGGAACAGTATAAAAAGTGGCAAACGCTTTTGCATTCAGCAGGTGAAACCATCAGTTTTTGGTCAAATGAATTAACTTTTTCTACTCAATTAACATTTTTATGTTTCAACTGGTACGTACTTTCTTGGGGCTCAACTGAATGTTTTTGGCTGCGGCAGTGCAAACTTTGCACGGTAGTTCTTTTTGCTGCCACTCCCCCTCCTCGAGTAAATCTCTTGCCCACGTCTGGCCGGTTTCAATGAAAATATCCAGTCAAGTAAAAACATAAACGTGTATCCAGAAGGAAAAAAGTCAGACATTGATACCAAATCGATAAATTCATCCAAAAAAAACAACGGATAACTATGTGAAAGTGGAGATTTCTTGCTATTTTCCTTCGTTTGGCTCAGGAACGTTTCAGTTGAACGTAGCAAGGCTTCAACAGATTTGTGGAACAAGCGGGTTCTCGTTTTCCTGGTTGAAGACGCGTTTTGTGAAAGGATGACCTCCCGGTCCTAAAGCCAAAAATAGGAATCATACCGAGGATAACGATGCGTGGATTGTAGAATAAATAGGAAAATATTATCATGTTGGCTTACTCACTTCGGCAACTCAGCAGCAAGGAATTACACAAACAATAAAATCCATGGTACGTTTGAATATCGACGCATCCACCAAAGGACCGAACAAAAAGTGAAATATTTTAGTATTTGAGCACGAAAAATAAGGATTCCGGACAAAATTTAACAAATCAAAACATCTACCAGTCACAGTCAGAGAGATAAGTGAACCGCGATCCCCGAGTGATAAGAAGTTTCAAAAGTTTAGGAGGTAAACGGCTGTACAATGGAAGGGGTAAGGGGAAGCTCTCAGTGAGAATTTAGGTGGAGATTCGATGTTCTTCAATCTTTGGCTGGGCTATAGCGCGTTCAATACCCTCGGATTTCCACTCCACAGAAAAATCAAGTTTCCAACATGACTTTGTTCATGGGTTTTGAACGCTGAATCCCGTTTCGTGAGATGCTCTATGAAATGGGTTTTATATTGCCGTGTGGTTCTACCGACGTACGTGGCTTTTTCGCAGCCTCCACAGGTTAAATTATATACACCGCTACCTTCCAAGGAATTGACTTTATCCTTGGCTTTGGATAATTGCGAAGCCACCGTGTTTACCGTTCGATAAGCGACTCTATAGTTGTGGTTTTTTAGAACGCTAGAGATTCTCCTCGTAATATCCGGCAAGGTTATCCACCGCTGGCCGCCTTGTACGGGAGTCCTGGTTTGGAAAGACTTCTTGAATACCAGTTTGTCTTCTTTCTTCTTAAGCCAGAAGAGACCAAGTTTTTCGGAAAACCGTCAAAGATGGCTATTTGTACGAATTCTTGATATTCTTGGTGAAACTCTGGTGGTTCCAGCGGAAGGGAAACCAAGTGGTTAACGTACGCGATAAGAGCAGCCATTTTATGTTGGAGGTGGTGATTTGACCTGGTAAGGAACCTTTAAAGACGAGTAGACGCATACGGCGCCATGTTCGTTCTTATCAGTTTAATAAGAATGGATGGGGGTAGTTTGTTGACATCTAAAAAACATCATCAAAAGGTGGATTTTACAAGACTGATAATTGATAAGAGCGAACATGGCGTCTGTGATTTTACCTGTCTGATTATAGGTTCTCTAGACCTGGTATTGATAATCAAATCTGAGGAGGTTTTCTGAACACTCCGACTTTCAGAGCTTTTTCTTTCTTAACAACTGTTAGGGTGCGTTCATAGTGAATCACCTTCACTGCGATACCTCGATGAGCGATGCCCCGATGAAACATCGATGAAGAACAAACATCAATAATTGTATGGGACTGTTCATAGTGAAGCACCCTCACTGCGATGTGATCTTCGATACCTCGCTACTATCATCGATGATTTGAACCATATGGTTCCTCGACCCCCCTCCTGTCCGTTGCTTTTTTTTTCTTTTCAAAATCTTTTAAAGTCCACCTTCAGACAATTTACGTAAGTCACGAACACCTGTCCCCTTCAAGCTTTAACCCTTATTTTGAAAAAAAGAAGAAAAGCAACGGGCTGGAGGGGGGTCGAGGAACCATATGGTTCAAATCATCGATGATAGTAGCGAGGTATCGAAGATCACATCGCAGTGAGGGTGCTTCACTATGAACAGTCCCATACAATTATTGATGTTTGTTCTTCATCGATGTTTCATCGGGGCATCGCTCATCGAGGTATCGCAGTGAAGGTGATTCACTATGAACGCACCCTTAGGTCCAGGAAATGTATTTGCCCTTGGTGCTCTATTTATAGGGTAAATTGGAGAAAAGAATACTTGGAATTAAGAAGTTCCAAGAACTTCTTTAGCTGTTCTTTCGACCCACTCCGTACAACGAAGCAGTCGTCGACATATCTCCTCCAAAATTTAACGAGGTGTTTGAGAGGACTCCGGCTATCAAAAACAAAGGTTTCTTCGAAATTGTTTAGAACCACTTCCGCACACAAAGGAGAAATTGGAGAACCCATGCTTAGGTCGGGCTTTTGATTGTAAAATTTGTCGTTGAAGTGGCAATAGCTCTGGTCCAGACAGACCCCCAGCAGCTTTGCGAAGTCTTGTGTTAGTTGTGGGTTCTCTGATGCTTCTTCAAATTTCTCCTGAACCAGCTTGAACGCAATGTCTGGAGGGATAGATGGGAACAAGTTTGTTACGTCAAAAGAGCATAGTATGTCTGTGTCTTCCACTCCTAATTCTACGATGTCTTTTGCAACGTGTAGGCTGTTCTTCATGCCGGTGCCGTATGTCGGTTTAAAGTTGGTTGCATCATTGAAAACTTTGACACGCTTCTTGGCGATCTTCTCACACGGAGCACCTATAAAGGAGACCACCGGTCTTAACTTTGGGAAACCGTCTGTGAAGTCTTTATGTAATTTTTGTGGGGCAGTAAAGTCGTGGTGCTTTCGGATTGGGTTGAGTGTATTTGCCTCGGAGCTTCTCTTCATTCGTGAGTATGACTTGTGTCTCTTTTAAAACTCGTCTTATATGCTTGTCGAAATTCAGTGTCGGATCTTTCTTATACTCTTCAAAATCATCTTTCAAGAAAGCCTCAGTTTTTTCTTTGCATTGATCCTTGTAAACAACTACTGCTGCGTTTCCCTTATCTTCTTTTATTGTGATGAGAAGATTATTTTCATCAATTTTCCTGGATAGGGCGCTTGAAGTCGTCCAATCTTGAATGGTGTTCCTCCTTATGGTAGTGGTTGTTACGAGCGCTTTTCTCAAACCCGCTGCACGCTCTTCCTTGATCTTTTGTCCCACGTTGCGGCTTCTACCGAGGCGAGCAAGGATAAGCTATTCCTAAAAGACAAACTTTTTTGATTGGCGAATTTCAGCTCTTTATTGAGGAAGTTCAGTTCCAGACCCAATCGTCCTTTTTTTATCCACAAAAACGTACTGAAAGCGTGAAGTTGCAAAAATTATCGTAAGTAAAAACACATTTTGTTTTTTTGGTTCATATTCCTCTTTGGTTGAGACTTTGTACATTGTGAACATTGTCCAAGTTGATATGTACAGAGTACGAAAATGACATATAACTTCGAACTTTATCGTCTGTGGTGTGTGCAAAGTCCGTTCTTTCGCTAGTGAATCGTACTTTGTATGAAAACTCTGGGCAGAGTAAGCATTGCACAGCAATGCGCTGACATTGTACAATTTCGGACTTTGCTCGTAACACATACACAAAAACGGAATACTAGTTCTTTTAAGACGTGCACTGGGTCCAAAATAAACTTATCGCGGCTCTAATTTACATGGAACCATCTACAACAGATGTTGTAACAACAAATTTTCATCGAAAACAGTTTGCAGTTACTCGCGCAGTTCGTAATAATGTAATAGGCGTGAAAAACAAATGGGTTGTAACAAACTAATGAATCCCCTACGCCGTCTGTACACTGAAATAGCACGTATTCATAATTCAAACTGAGTATTGTTACTCCAATGGCTTTAAAATCGGTCGTTCTATGTTGTGTGTACGCTGTTTTGAATCGAAATAAGCAAATGTTCTACTTGAGTGACGACTTTGAAAAAGGGTCTCATTCCAACGGACATTATTTATTTATTTATTTAACAATTTTACGGACACTTAGTCCAATTGACATTAAGAAAGAATATAAATATAAATAACATAAAAGAGTAAGAAAAAAGAAAGTTTAAAGAAAGAACAAATGAAGAGAAGAAACAATAAAGCAACACCTTGCTAGAATGCACCACGCGTTTAAAACTAACTAAATCACCAAACTAGTCAATCATAAAGAATTCCGCCTACAATTTAGGACTGCGGACTTGTACACGTGTAAAGAACTCGCAAAAATGTCACACGATGGTTCTTGCAAGAATAGATTGGCATCACGAGGAAGGCGGAGTAGAGGGCGATTTCTCAGGTAATTAGTTGCCGCAAAAGGAACGTGAAACAATCCGTGCGAGCGGGCGAAGTATTTAGGGACGCTCAGTGAAATCCTCTCAAGGAGTGACGGGCAATCAATGACGCCATTTATGAGCTTGTGGAAAAAGCTTTGATCAGCAACTATACGTCGATCGACAAGCGGGGCAATTTGACACACACGCATAATTGACTCGTAATCCACATCCACCGCGCGGACACCCAACTTGAAGGCAACGTATCGCAGAAATATGTGCTGGACAACCTCGATTTGATGAATCTGAGTGGCATAGTGCGGCGACCAGACAATGGATGAGTACTCCAGGATGGGACGGACGAGCGAGCAATAAAGCAGCTTGATGGCTTCAACATTATTAAATTCACGGGTGTTACGTTTGAGGAACCCAAGTGCCCTACGCGCACGACCGACAACTGCGTCCAGATGAGGGCCAAAGTGAAGCTGTGAGTCAAGCAAAACCCCAAGGTCCCTGGTGATCAGCTGACGAAGTAAAGGCACACCTGACACAGAATAGTTAATTAAATTAATAATTGTGCCGTAATAAATTAATAATTATTTATTAAAATAAATAATAAATAATTAAAGGGTTTTGGTGACGATAGAACGAGGTAACAGAGCACTTTGATGTATTCAACTGAAGACCACTATCGTCACACCACCTCACGAAGTCCTGGAGACGAAGCTGCAGAATCTCACAATCAGCAACAGCTGTCACAGAGCGAAAAATCTTGAGGTCGTCCGCAAACATCAAGAAGGAGACATCAGGTTCTTAACCTTCGATAAATGTCGAGATACTGTAGTAAACTAAAGAAAGGAAGAGAGTGATGAAGTAAGGAGAGTCAGGTAAGCCAAAACGTTCAAGTTCGATCTGAAAAAAGAAACTGCTAAGCCCTTGTGGGTAAGAACTCGTGCGTTCGTAAATTTTCCCCAAAAAACCATAAAAGCCCTGGTGAATTAATTATGTATTTTCATAATCATTCTCCATTATAATGTATGTTTAATGTTTAAAAAAAAAGGTTGAATTTGACAGGTTGAAGTGTAAGCCCTGCGTATTTTTGAAAAATATACTAATGAAAAGTTTCCGTCCTTTCCTATTTGCCTCGTAGCACTCAATCCTTTGGGCAAACTTATATTCCTTTGCAATTTAATAGCGTCTGCGAGTCCGATCATAGTACAACGAGATTTATAACTTCGTTAACTCCTAGTAATGATTCAAAAAGAAAATGATAACATGTACTCCTTTGACACTTGCACGCACTACTACCCCTCTTCAGTCTACTTTATTAGTAATTTGCCTCAGTGCCTTTGACTTAAAAGAGAATTTTAAATTGAGGAACGCAGAACAAGAAGAATCCACCCTGCGTCAAAGTGTAACGAACTTGAAACTTTTTTTTGCGTGGTATTTTCAAGTCTTTACAAAAATGTATCAGCCTCTCGATTCTTTTTTCAATTATAACCATTGGCTTGTGAAAAGTTTCATCGTGTAACTCTAGATCAATATCCTGAATTATAAGAAAGTTTCAAAAAGGTAACCATTAAGCTTGATTCCACTATATCCATTATTATTGTTGTTGTTGAAAAGTTTGTTCGTTTCATGAGAGACGTAAATGAACAGGAAACGGTAGCATTTAAACTCGTGTTTAAAGAACACGGACTCTGTAAGTTGAATTAAATGTGGCTGACTGTGGAAGTTGCTATCACTGTATGAAGGTTTAAAGAGCAAAAGGAAAATCAAAGTTCATTGAAAGTTAAGGTTTATCCATTCACCGCCACTGGAGAAGAACTACCAAAGGCACTGGCTTTTGAGTATTTCATCATCAGCATCCCCAGGTTATCGTGCAATCAAGGAAGTATAAAAATGTGTACTAGGATTTATTCAAGAAAGTTGAGATCACAAGTGGGAGTAAGGGGAAGCTGAAAAATCGTATTCCAAGGGGAATGCGAGACCCATCAGAGTCTGGTTTGACTATAGGTTCATTTGCTCATCGAGATTGTTTCGAGTAGTGTTAGTTTTGTCTAGTTCGCGGTTGACAGTGTTGACAAATAACATTGGAATTGGGAAGTGGTCGTTGTGGTGGTTGTTGAGCACATTCGGCAAAGTTCTGGATATTTTTTTTTAAGATACGGACTCGGATCTACCGAGCCAGCTGGCGCATAAGCTCTTGCTGATCTTACACCATACCCTGTAACTCCATCAGCTGTGCACTTCACGCACCCGTACTACGGGGGCGTTTCGGTAGGTGCGCGGTTTGTCACACGTGCACCACCGTGAACGCCCACACGAGTTCAAAAAATGACGTGAACGACTCTTTCGTATTATGAATAAGAAAATTGTTTCGTACTTTGATTTCTTTGGCAACAAACCACAACTTATACAAATTACGCTACTACGAAGTCTAACGAAGGTTGACGAGAACGGCTTATTATTAACGTCAGAAGTTAGGTACCTCTTCCTTGATTTCTAGGCCGAAGTACCCTAGTCCTTTTATTTACAATTTCACTGTAGCTGAAAAGGGGAGAAACTAATTTTAAAGTAAGATGGCAAAAACGAATTTATTAAGAAATGGTAATTTAAAATGGAAAATGGGAGGAATATTTCATTCCAGTTTGTATTATAACATTAATGGATAATTCTACAGGTTTATGAATGATTTATGGAGCTTACAAAGAAATTGATTTCAGACGCAAAAATGACGTTTCCATGCAGAAAGGATTTTAGAAACCAACTAGGCTGTTTGGACTTTGTACTCCTGGTTTTTGGAGGGATAAATATTTAACACAAAAAACGCAGTTTATCTTGATCGCAAGCATGGTATACGCTTGGGTAACCAATCAATGACTTTATAATGGCGTATTTACTCGAAAATTCATGGGAGACATCAATTAAAAGCTAAGTCTGTGTTCGTTCACTGGCCCGTTATTCGTTTAGATTTATCTTTCACTTTTTACATTTTATTTTGCCTCGTAACTTTCCTCCCTTCATGCATGAATATGATTACCGATTACGTTGCCTAGTCGAATTAGAACTTGCTACGACTGTGAAAATTATGTTTATCGCGTATTTTGTCAGACACGTTTCTAGTTCTCGCTCAGCCTTTTGCCTTTCGAAAACGGATAAATAGATTATAATAAAGAGGGACGTTTAAATCGGCCAACCGCCAGATTAGGTAAAACTGTTGCTTCCTTCCTTAATTACTTTGCCGGCTTCATCATCATTAGCCTTTGGTTCAGCCCTCCCCCCCTTCCTTGATTATTGCCTCGTACTAACGCTATCTCTTTAATCGTGCTCGGTACCTGATACAAGATGTGTAAAATACTGGACACAGGCTCATTAATTTCAACTGGTAACTCTCTGAACGTGTTTCTATTCTCTTGTTTTCTAAATGATAACCATTATTTTTCAATAATCCGTGAACCTGTAACCATGCGTTGATAACGTTCCCCGAAGCGGATCTTTCGCCCGCAAAAACTATTAATCTATGGTTAGAAAAGTTGCGAGAAGTTTGATTCACTTTCCCCAGGAATTTCCCCAGAAATCAATTAAATTGAAACGTTCATCAAGTGGATTTATTTTTGTTTGGGAACGTCAGCTCCCGCGTTTTGTGATGAGATTGTTGTGGTTTATTACTTTGATCTCTGCGGGCTCGTTATTAAAGTTAGCAGAATATCCCATTTATATGAAAAACAATGAGGCGCCAGAAGCAGAAAGAAACTTTGTTTTCAATGATACTCCCCTTTCACCCTCTTTTTCATCAACAGCAACGAAGCTGTACACGTAAAGCGTAGGTAGTTTTTGAGGGAACCCCAATCTCGCCTTCGTGTATTCGAATTATAAAGGAAAATAATGTTCCCGTGCACGCTTTTAATCAGATTTTTCTTTTCTTTCCGTCACGGACGTCAATGAACGCATTCAGAATTAATCTAGGGCGAAAAAAGAAGGAAAAGAGTTTTTACACTCCAACACCTTGAACACAACGATAAACTTCCTCAGGATACCCCATCGGCGGGGTATCAGGCGGGTTTCCTCGACTCCTTCCCGACACCTCGCCTAAACTTCGCACATAAATTTCGGCTCCATTTCTGCACCAATATTCGATTTCAAAGTATAATTTTAATCTTCAGGAAGTTCTTCAGTGACGTTAAATCTTGAATTTCCAAATTCTATCCCTACAATAACTCCAAAGCACTTTAGAATTCGAATGTGTTTTAAGGTAATTTTCAGCGATGAAATTTGGAAAAGCAAGGCCTAACGTCACTGTAGAACTTCCTGAAGATTAAAATTAGACTTTAAAATCGAATATTGATGCAGAAATGGAGCCAAAATTTACGTGCGAAGTTTAGGCGAGGGGTGACTTCGTCGAGGAACTTAACACATATACGTGTCAGTTGTCAACCACCCCCACGTTTTGTAACTTTTAAAAACATCGTTATGCAGCATAGACAGAGGTTTCTGGATTTTGATGTTGTTTCCAACGTGATTACACAAAATGTTAGCTAAACGTATTAGGTCCGTTCCATTGTTTCGCGAGTGCTACACTTTTGAAGAAAATCATCTGGTTTCATTGAATTTTTCTGAATAAGTCAATGAAATCACGCGGTTTTCTACACAAGTGTAGCACTAGCAGAACAATGGAACGGACCTATTCTTGCATCTGTTTGCGGATTTTTTTTAATTCCATAAATTTCTAGGATAGAGATTTCAGAATAATCTAGTGTTTTTAATAACTTTATCCGAGATCTCTGATCAGAAAGTCTTAAACGTCTCTTTGATACCAAGCGATGTGGCAGTTAACCATTTAGGATTAGGCTGTCATCATAATGAATGGACGAGGCACATGCCGACTGATAATTTTGGTCAAATAAGCCCATTCTGGCTAAAAAGTATAATTCGCTTTCGATAACAATTATTAATTACGTGAACACTGTACCTGTAAGTATGGAGAGTAAGAGTACGTACGGATACCATGACATAAATCCCACGCTCCATCACATTGTCACTTTGAGATCCGTCGTCGAAAACCACCCGTTCGTTATGGCTTCTTTTTTAGCTTTGCTCTTTGTCCCTCTTAATGAACGCCATTAAACAGCCTTACAGCCATCCGTCTTTGAGAGTTTTGGGCATGATGCCAAGTATAATATTTTTGATCCGTGCGCGCGCCAGACCGTACTCTATCTATAGGACTCCAAATACCGCCACTCGATCAATAGCTCAGGATCAACATACCTGTTGGCTCCTTGGATGAAGATATCTACATCCATAACTCATCGGCTATCGATTCCGCGAGAAGAGGCCTGTGAAACTATCTCCCCTGGCCGTAAAAAGATTGGAAATTTCAATGCATTGCCTTTTCATAACTTCGTCGTTGGCGAACGTCAAACAATTTCAAAATAAACACGATAAAATAATTTCGATTACTTACTTTTATTGACCTGTGAAAAGAAAAACACAGGGTTTGGTCAATAAAAGTATTCACACAACGTCCTCTCCCCAGCCATCTAGACTTATCAAGCTAAATGTTCCAATATGTTTTAAATAACGGAAGGGCTATCTCGAAAGGAAGGGTTGTTCTCCAGAGAGTCTACGGGAAATGTGACTTGTATTACATTGCACCAGTGGCGGATCCAGCATTTTAGGGGTTCAAAGCAAAAATGTTCACCTTCCTCGCAGGAGGGGGGGGGGGATTGCACACCGCCAGTGAAAAAGATAGATATAGGAGCCACTTTTCCTGATTTTTCGGGTTTCTTTTTCCGGAAGAATGAAATCAAAACCTTCTGTGGGGGGGGGGGGTCCTTTATCCGAAAAAAGTTGATTGCTTAAAGACGATTCATTGAGAAACGGATGATGCGGTTTATTACTCAAGAAGACAACGATCAAAACTGCATGAAGACGGTACTTGGAAGGGTCCACTTTTTAATTTTTACTCTTATTACCTATTTGGTTCTCTCTCGAAGAGTCGATTATGGTTAATTTATTGTGTTCTTGAAGTGATATGGCGAGCAATACTTGATCCTTCTTGTAGTTCTTGTCGTCAAATCTGCCACGAAGAAGTTCCGGATCAAAAGTCGTGATTTGTTGCTTTGATGGAAACCGACCTTTAGAAGAACTGAAACTGGATAATTATGTGGTGGTTATCTAAAGGCCGCTAACGAGACGGGAAGAGTTAAGTTTTATCTACAGGAAAGAAGCCCTATTCAATAACAAGGCGAAGTTTATCTTTGTATTCACTTGGAGTGACGTGGTGGTAAGGTGAGAAGGAGATAACAGGAGGGGGGGGGAAGCTGACTTTCTTTTCAGATTTCTTTTTCTTTTTTGCTAAAGCTCCTGCGTTGCCTGACTTAAGATTATGGGACTAGTATTCTATTGTTTTCCTTATCGCAACGATTTTCGGGCCTCAATGGACGAGGAGAACAAAACGTGTGGTGTTTCGTTTCTTACATGAAGAGATACCACTTACATTTTCTCGTGAGCAACACGTGGATAAGAGCGCGTACAAATCAGAAATAATGTAATCTTCTGTGCCTTGTATTCTCACAAACCAGAACACGAGCTTATAATGGGGTGACTTTGCGCCCATGTCAGATCAATCCAGGGATTCACACCTGTTTAATCCATTATTCATTATTTAATCCATTGATCATCAGGATTACACACGTGGAGTATGGCATGGTTGCCATTTCCATTCATCATCAACTTATGAGGGATTTATTTGCACATTGAATTTACAAATTAGTTGAGGGTGACAACGCCTTACGAACTTTTCGTGCCACCATTAAGAAACTTCCAAATACATGGTGAGGCTTCATTTTTAGAACGATCGACGTAACAGTAGAGACTAACTAGAGCTTCAGGACCGATGAATGTCTCAACCCACATCCCCAATTCACCAGCAAGGCAAGCATCGGACAGGGTTTGTTTTAAAACGACATTCTCTTCGGGGCGCAGGGGTTTCATTTTCTTTAGAAGGCGTTGCCCAGGGTCCGCCGCTGTCACGTACATTTTGCAATATCTGTCGAAATTTTTTTGAAGGAAAACCGGTCCTCGGTTCATGGAATTGGCTGGACTGCCTGGAATAGGTGGCTCTGGTTTCACATAGAAGTTTTCGCCTTTACTGTTGACGGTAACAAGAGCGAAATTTTCACCATACTTCAGATCATCCCCTGCGTTTAATCAAAATTCAGGAAACTACTTTTGAAAATAACCGTAGCTTATACCATCTTTGAACTGAGAATCTGGCGGTGGAACAACGCGAAAAATATTTTTCACCGACGGAACACTGCACTTGGACAGAGTGATCTGCGTGCCTTCGGCGTAGTTGTCACATTTATCAATATCGTAAATTGAAAAGGAGCACCCGAGTGTTAGATTTGACTCGCACAATCGAATTTGAATTAACTGGCCGTACTTTATTGTCTGCCCGGCCAGAAGAAACGGAATCTGTTGCAGCGTATTTGAAACTAATGCGTGAATTTTTGTGTTTAGCAGGCCTCCAGCTCTGTGGATGCCGAGATAGACGTTTTGAAGCTCTTCTTCGGCACGAACGGCGTCGTGCCAATCTCCAATGCGTACCAGTTTTGAAGAGTAAACATTTGGCGTTGATTCTGCCATAGCAGTTAATTCCGCAAAATAAAGCAAAATCCAAATTGCAAACTTCTTCCACTGAAAATCTCAGGATAATAATACTCAAGCATATAGTAAACAAAACGCGTGGAGGAATATTAAGACTGTGTATGGAAATAGAAGAAAGGTGACTGTGCAAGGATTTCTTTTTAGGGTGGCACCACAGTTTAAGACGAAAATCGTACTTTATCAGGAAACAAATTTGAAGTCAGGAAGTTTCATCGGACAATTCGTGCATGACTTTATTTTTACGTATATGATTATTTATTCCAAACTAGAGGCTACCGTTTGTTCTATTTGACGTAAATTATGGCGTTCCCATTGTTAAAGCGGAATCAAGGAAAGAAAGCTCAAGATCTTCAGATCCAGCGGACAGCATATATGTATTGAATTATACAAACGTTCAAATATCTCTTGTACGCGCATTTTTTGACGACCGTGACCTGTCAAAAGTATTACTTACGCATCCCTCAAGGTAACTGAATCTGATCTTAACCAAAAGATATTGTTACAAACACCTGCCACCGCCACCACCCTCGCACCATGCAGTACCAATCGGGCCCCGAGGACAGTGGCCCCAGCCGCAACGCTCCCGCCAACGAAGAGGGAGACGGCTCCGCCTCTATCTCAACGGGGAGAACGATGGAACCAACAGGAAGGCTGCAGGATAGGGAATGAAAATGAAGAGAGAAATAGGGAAAAATAAAAAAGAGAGAAACTAATGAAAAAAACACTGCGAATTATCGAACAATGCCTTATTATTTCGACTGTTTATGGGTTTATTATTCATGGATGTAGTCAAATCCGGCTTGAAATTACATGAAAATCGACACCCTACACCCCTATGATCCCAAATCCTTTGAAAATCTCCATTTTGGACCCGCGTTTGGCCCTTAAAACCCCATAGGGAGTTATTTGATCAAACTGATCAGATGTTAGGGCCAACTAGACTCCAAATGGAGTCTATGTGCGAAAGAACGAGTTTTTTCGAGCAATCCTAGGGGAAGATATGACCCGGACGGCCGACGGACATTTTTTTTAGTGCATTTCATTCTGAAAAATGCACTGTTGGTCTCGTCGTGATGGTGGCAAACATGGGTCACGTTTCAGAACCTCTAGAACACGAATTCAGTGGTCTCCGGAATTCATATTATATATATTTCTATATATTTCTATATGTATTTATTTATATATATCTTTATGGCCGTTTCCTTGTTAGCACGATAACTCTCGAGGAAATCAATTTAGCGGAACGCGCTTTGGCACAAAAATCAGTAGTCATAAGACCCCGGTCGGTATTGCATTTGAGCCAAATCGGTCAAGGTGGAGGGGGGGGGAATAGGGGTTGAATGGTCAAAAAATCACTATAAATCACCAGTTGATTCTAGAAGCATCATATTCGGTACGTATACTCCATGTTAGAGTAGCCTTTGATTCCCATTTTAATTTTTCGAAAAAGTCAAGGTGGTGGGGGCGGTCCTTCCGGTGTGGAAGTGTAAAAATAGCGTTGAACTTCACTATACTCGGATCAGCGAAAGAATGAGCATGAGTGGTGGGAGGCCATAAGCCCGATTTTTCCCTCTCTTAACGTGGCTCTCCACTTTTATCAAACAACTGCAACCAATAACAGAGAGTTTTACCGATAAAATAGGAGAGGCTCCTCTCAAGTGATGGCGTGGTAGCGGTAAGTCATGTGGGTTTAAGGAAAAGAGAGAGGGTAATTTCATGCACATTCTTTCACCGATCCGACTATAGTTCATCTTAGCGCTCTAAAATTCGACTCAATAATTTAATGTAACGAAAGCCCTGGGTTCCATTGAGATTTATCGAAAACTTTGACGGGGGAGGGTGAAATGGCGGATGAAATTTCAAAAAAAAAACTTAAATTCACACGTTTAGGTATTATAAAATACATCACAAAAATTTAATATTACAAAGCCCTTGGAAAACTACCGAAACTTTTCGACATTTTGAAGAGAGGGTGGTGAAAATAGAGGAAGAAGTTCGGCTTAATGAAACAAATAATGGTATCAAAATTATTACTTCTGGGACGGCTTAGGGTATCCGTATACATAATGAAATGCACTCTTTCCGACCGCCAGCTGCCGGAGCGAATTTTTTTTTCAGATTTGGATTCTACGTACTTTGAATCGTAAAACTACAAATTTTGAGGGGGGGGGGTCAAAAAAAATTTAGCGATGCGATTACAAAGACTTTTTGGGGGTAGCAAGGAGGTGGAAACGCATTTACGCACAGAGTGCCGGACTCCTGCCAAATGGCAGACTTTAGGGCATCGACTACTGAGGTCATTAGCCCTCCTATTGTTTTTTTTTTTTTTTTCAAAAGGGTTGTAAAGATTGAAACTGAATACTAGTATGATTGGGTATTATGTAGTAATTGTTTGAAAGTAGTAGGAGATACGGAGATACAATTTTTATGTCATGTTACATTTGGTGATAAAGGTTAATTTTTTGAAGGAAGTTTAGAATGTTGCGCAAGAGTTTATCGGAGGCTAGGAGGTGTGGGAGTCGACTAAGATGAGGTATGGCTAGGAGTTGTGAGTAATGCAGAAGTCCAGGGCAAGAGAAATTCCGTAGAGTTCAGCCGAGTACATTGAGAAATTTGGGAGTAAGGGACATATAAAGCTAGTGTTTGGAGGTGAGTGGTAGGCACACCCAACTCCAGTGGTTGTTTTGGAGCCATCGGTATAGATTTGCGTATACCCTGAGTATTTCGATATGATTTCATTGAAGTAGTTTCTGTATATTTCTGGTGTTGTTTGTTTCTTTGAATATTTCGAAAGGGACAAATCAAAGGTGAATTGAGGGTATTGCCAGGGAAAGTTATCAATGGTTCGGGAAGGTAACGTAGGGAGAAGAGCGGTGTTCAACTGGTCTAAAGTTTCCTTCACCCGGATAGGGAGGGGTCTGGTTCGACTTGGTAGGTTGGAAAATTCGCCAAGACTGGTTTTGTTGAACAAGGGTGTGTGAAAGAAATGATCAGGTTTAGATTGAAGTGAGATCGCATAATTTAGACAGATTTGCTTAAAACGGAGATTTAGTGGTAGAGAGTTTGATAGGACATACAGGTTATCACAGGGGGTATAGTCCGGTATGCCCCGAGGGCAATACGGAGACCCTCCTGATACGTCCTTTCCAGGGGCAGTTGCCAACTTTTCCGTGCTGAGCTGTACGCTTGTATCCCGTATTCCATTTTCGATCGTACCAGACAATTTAGAATTTTGATGAGAGTGCAGGGGTCTGAGCCCTACTTATGATTTGAAAGCATCCTAACGATGTTGAGGGTTTTGCGACAGTGAATATTTATCTGATTAATATGTTCCTTCCATCGTAGTTGTTTATCAAGTGTAAGGCCAAGAAATTTGTGTGAGTCTTTATACAGAAGAGGAGAATTTTCAAGTGTGAGTGGTGGGGGATCATGTGGAGACCGTAGTCGGCAAAAGTGTACAGCGCAGGTTTTTTCCTGCGAGAAGTGCAGGCCTATTTTGTGGTATTCTAGTCACTCAAAAGATTAACCATAAACGCGGTAACTTCCAAAAATGTATTTTCTTTAAAAATCGTATGTTATTTTATAATTATTGTTTAAACTGTGGTCGATCTACATCATTTTCTTCCCCTTCAAGATTGATAGAAAAATCGATAGAAAGCATCGATAGAAAAATTGAGGGACGTTTTCGCAAGATTTGGTTTACCAAAGGTTTTGGTAAGTGACAATGGGTCACAATTCACTTCAGGGGAATTTGAAGAATTTTGTAAGGAAAATTCCATCGACCATCGAACCAGGCCACCGTATCACCCAGGACGTATGCGAGCAATGGAGCAGCTGAAAACAGCGTAAGATCGGCCAAGACAGCGCTCTACAAATTTTTGAACGAGAGTGAAAAACAAAATACTAGTTGGAATACGGTCCTGTCACGCTACCTTTTTCACTACAGAATATTTGAACACAGTGTAACTGGAAACATTTTTTGAATGAAATGCACTAAAACACCAGCATCGATGATGTTTGGGAGAGAACTTAGGTCCAGGTTGGATTCGATGCATGAAGTTTCAAAAAGGAGGTCACAGGAATTCAAGAGGAAAACAAAATGGGTTGAATTTCAAGAGGGAGAGAGTGTATATGTTCGGTTGGATAGTTGGACACACTTAGTTTTTTTTGTTTTGTTTACACTCGTTTTTTTGGTTTTTTAATTTAACGTGAACTTTATTGTGAATTTGTCACATTTAGTTTTGCTAACAGGGAGTTTCAATTAATTAACCTGGCACTTCTAAGTGAGATCGTTGCCCACTGCCAAGCCTCGCATTTCTTTACATACATTGTCTAATTTGAATTAATTAATTTTACTAAATAACAAATATTTCAGCGAACTAAATTAATATAAAAAAAATTTCGCTCCGGCAGCTGGCGGTCGGAAAGAGTGCATTTCATTATGTATACGGATACCCTAAGCCGTCCCAGAAGTAATAATTTTGATACCATTATTTGTTTCATTAAGCCGAACTTCTTCCTCTATTTTCACCACCCTCTCTTCAAAATGTCGAAAAGTTTCGGTAGTTTTCCAAGGGCTTTGTAATATTAAATTTTTGTGATGTATTTTATAATACCTAAACGTGTGAATTTAAGCTTTTTTTTTGAAATTTCATCCCCCATTTCACCCTCCCCAATCAAAGTTTTCGATAAATCTCAATGGAACCCAGGGCTTTCGTTACATTAAATTATTGAGTCGAATTTTAGAGCGCTAAGATGAACTAGTGAAGTTCAACGGTATTTTTACACTTCCACACCGGAGAGACCACCCCCACCACCTTGACTTTTTCGAAAAATTAAAATGGGAATCAAAGGCTACTCTAACATGGAGTATACGTACCGAATATGATGCTTCTAGAATCAACTGATGATTTATAGTGATTTTTTGATCATTTCAACCCCTAATTTCCCCCCCTCCACCACGACCGATTTGGCCCAAATGCAATACCGACCGGGGTCTTATGACTACTGATTTTTCTGCCAAAGCGCGTTCCGCTAAATTGATTTCCTCGAGAGTTATCGTGCTAACAAGAAAACGGCCATAATATTATAAATAAATCAATCAATTCATATACAGGGTGAATTTTTGGTAGTGTTGCAAAAAAAATAGGGTGAAACTGCATGAAAAATGGAATTAAACGCGACCTTCCCGGACGTTATATCTTGCACCGTTCAGGAGATATTATTTTTTGTATGATTTCCGTTGAAATTCTGATTTTTTGGCTGAAACTCGCGATTTCACAGCTGCCGCTCCATTAAAATTTTAAAATGGCCATGTATTTTGAAAGGTAGGAAAATTATCTATCAGAACGGACTTCACGCTACTTTGACTAAAAGTTCTAGAAACCCTCTTTTTCTTCACTTAAAGTTCAAGGTTTCTGGTGGTATTTTTTTTAACGGTATTTTCAAAAATGTCCCCCTCCTACCGAATTTGCTTTTCAAATCTGCAAATTATCAAAAAAACTTGCTAATCAATTAAGCTTTCTAATGACCGCCAAAATTCTTGAAATAGTCGTCTGTAACGCCCTAAAAAATAGCCCGGATCAACGAAAAACGTGATTTTTTAAAGGAAAATGTGCCCAGAAAGCAATCGTTTAAAGTGAGGATTTATGATAAAAGAAAACTGATAGGTGGCAAGATTGATTCTAGTATTCGATTGGCACGATTCAGAGAAGTAATGAACATCGACTCGAAAACTTCTTGCCGCCTGGTAGTTTTATCATTCAGTCTTACTTTAAACGTTGGCTTCCAGGGATGAACGCGTATGACGTTGGGGGTTAGAACCACCGGTGAATCATGAAAATTGCACCGAGGGTGCGGACCAGTCTGTATATCGACCGTTCAGACCTTCAGCTAGCAAATTTATTGGGTCATGGTCTCATCAGCTGTACGTTGCCGGACTTCTGGCCGGCCTGGTGCGACCAGGACCAAATAGCTCTTCCTGCCTGAGGGCCTGAAGACGAAACGGAGACTGGACCGTAACCTCAGTGCCATTTTCATATTTTCATTTCTGGGTACAATTTCTTTCTAAACATCACGATTTTCGGTGATCCGGGCTATGTTTTAGGGCGTTACAGATGACTATTTGAAGAAGTTTTGGGGTCACTAGAAAGCTTAATTGATAAGCAAGTTTTTTTGATAATTTTCAGATTCGAAAAGCAAATTCGGTAGGAGGGGGAAATTTTTGAAAAACCCGTTTAAAAAAGTGCCACCAGAAACCTTGAACTTTGAGCGAAGCAAAAGAGGATTTCTAGTACTTTTAGTCAAAGAAGCATGAAGTCCGTTCTGATAGATAATTTTCCTAGCTTTCAAAATACATGGTCATTTTACAATTTTAATGGAGTTACAGCTGTAAAATCGCGAGTTTCTGCCAAAAAATCAGAATTTTAATGGAAATCACACAAAAAGTCATATCTCCTGAACGGTGCAAGATATAACGTCAGGGAAGGTCGCGTTTAATTCAATTTTTCACGTAGTTTCACTCTAATGTTTTTGCAACACTACCAAAAATTCACCCTATATATATATATGAATCCTGGAGACCACTGAATTCGTGTTCTAGAGGTTCTGAAACGTGAAAAAAACATGACATGACCCATGTTTGCCACCATCACGACGAGACCAATAGTGCATTTTTCATAATGAAATGCACTAAAAGTAAGGAGCAACAGTGATGTGTCTAGACATGGGTATCACAGGCTATTTAATTCGAAAAATCGGTAGGACGTTCCCGTTTTTCATCATTCATTGACTGGACTGTGCTCCATCTGTTAGTTTTCTAACTGCATATCTGTACCGATCTCAAATATCTTTCGAACTCGACCAATAAATGAAATCTGTCAGATTTCGGTCGGCGACTGATCTCAATCTGCCAGATGTGCTTTCACTAACGAGCAGATTTGATCGGGTAACAGATATCGATCACAGATAAAGTTTTTTACTATAAGGGGCGGCGACATAAAGTGATCCGATAGATATTAGATACTCAGAAATAATTTGTAATCGACTTTTTTTCTCACATCATGTGTGATCTTCTTGTGTGGGAACTTCAAGACAGACCGACTCTGTCAGAGTTAACGAGGAGTTGTCTCTTCGAGTACATTCCTTGCCCTCGCCGTTTTGATCCAGAGGGCCCAAACTTCCCACTACGGATTGCCAGAATCAATCCGTTATATATGGATTCATCTTTGTCCATGTTTGTTTTCAATGAATTTTACCGAAAAAGCGTACGGAACTGAATGACAACAATGAATGGTGATCCAGTTGATTTTTGAATAAAAATGTAATATACCATACATGTATAAATTAATGTGAGTACTCGGACTCAAAATTTTCAAATACGTAGTTAAATAAATTATAACACACACCGAAGACTTCTCAATTTTGTTCGTTGTTCATGGGCAAGTAAAAAGCCTGAGTTCTCTTGAAGAAAGCGTTCAGCGTTTGAAAAATGTGGACTTCTCATTAAAAGTTTTGAAAAAAAAATAGCCCGGGCTATATGTATTCAATGCATGTGTACCTGTAATAAGGAACTTGAAAGTTTTACTCAAAGCCAAGCTTCATAGAGTAAACTCTTTCGAGTTCAGAAGCCCATGATTCAAACGGCGAACGCCTCCAACACATTTAATTCATTTTATCCACGAGTTAGAGCCAAGAGAGCAGAGAATTCCACTTCAGTTTTAACAAGTTGAAGCGCTTGATCTAAATAGCAGTATTTGTTACACCGTGCCAAATCCTGGTTGGATTGTTGCCGAAGTTATTTGTCAGTGAGGTTAGTATAGCCCATTCCCTTTGACGTTTAGGCGTGAGGTAGATGCGTGAAGTGGGTAGGAAAATCTCACCTCCTCCCACCGGAATGCAGTGGATGTTAAATAGCTAAGCGTTCGACTTGGCGACGCATAGAATACCCACATCGCATCACAACTACCACCAGGGCGAGCGAAGGGGGAGCGAGCTTGAAAATAAGTGTTGAAGCTCTCGAAAAAACCACTGAAATGAGACGGCCGACGGGCGTGATTGTCTTCGAAATCGACTCGTTTAAGGGCGTATCCACAATTGACGGGAACGGGAGTGAAGGATTCGAGGAAAATGGGTCAATTTTAATTTCTCTGAATGGCTCTTTTCCGCATTCCCGATCAGTTATGAATCCGTCGTAATTGTACCATTAAACGTCCCTTAATTTGAGATTATCGCGAACTGAGTCGCTTGACTCCCTCTCATCAGTGGGAGGGAAGCTGTTTCAAACTCGTAAATATTTTAAATATTCATACAGATGCAGCCCATTTATTTTAGCACAGTTCGTGGTCTTTCTGGAACAGGCGTGGTATAATATTCGAACGGGGGAACATACGCCCACTTGTCGAAAACAATGTTGTTGTTGTTTTTTTTAATATCACGATAGAAATACTAGACCTACTAGCTAAAAATAATAAACCACTGTTCGAGACTTCGCGGAGTTTTCATTACTTCACATCACAACAAGAAACTGACGTTATTAAATTCCCCTCACAGTTGAAACCGTTGAACGCGTCATACACTGGTGGCGACTTCCATTCTGAAAGCGTCTTATTGTTAATTCAAGAGTAAGCTGATTTCCCTGATTTTCGTCTCTAATTGCAAGTTCCCCTTGGTCGTAAAATGTTCTCTCTAGTTCTATTTGACGAAAAACTGGGCCTAAGTGCGTAAGTTGTTTGTCTTGCTCCGTAGATATTAGACAAACTATACAGAAGGTGCGTGTGATACTCCACAACGGGGTAGGCTCGGAAACTTTGGACTTGCGTTTACGTCCCCAGAGTGAAAAATGCTCGCGTGTTTATGCGTGAAAATTACGTGACGATGAAATGGTTTTTTTACACTGATTACGCAACATGGTGGTGTTCAAATATGGATTCTTGGATTGTTCACTGTTATTTTATAACGCACATTATTTCCCGAGCCCTATACTTATGTGCTGGAGCGAAAAATAAAAAATGAAATATATTGTCAATGTATATGTATGTTTTGTTGTTCAACATACCAACCCTTGAATTTTTTAAGTTATAATGATAATTTTGGGGAAGGAAACATAAAATTGATGAACTTCTGGCACCGTAGACCTTAAATGTCCCAGTAGTCCTCAATTCGAAAGAACTCGCAGGGCTCTTGAATTCTTGTGAGAGGCATTTTCTGCATGAAACAAAATTACAGGCAGAATCCACTGCGAGTTAAAGCTGAAGGTATACCATTCCTAGATACCGATCCTGTATCTGACTGTCCGCTCTCTCTACTCGGAAACTTCGTCTCTGAACAGTCAATAACGCACATATATGTAATCGTGTTTATGTTCTCCGAGTAAAAGCCTAATTTAAAACTTCGGAGAGTTGAATACCACCGACTTTCTTTTGTAAGAAGTAACGTATAAGTGAGTTAAAGTGGAAGCAAGCAAGAGTACGCTAATAGTCACTTCAAAGCTAACTTTTTCCGTACTTCTTTCCTCCCTGCCGTAACCCTTTACTTACTTCTTTTCTTAGAGTTGACTTGCAAGTCTTTCGAACGGTTTCACGGCATACCAATAAGTCTGGGGGTCTGCAAAAAAAATTGATTGAAGCGGAACCGTTTTCTCGAATTTTTTGGTGAGCCTTTTTAGTTGCGAATTTCAGTTCGTGAAAGCTATGGAGGCTCCAACAAAACCAGGAATTTCGTTGTCTTCGACAGAAAAAGAAATGAAAAAGTACTCTTGAACGAGCGATTCGATAAGATGAAAACCAAGGAGCGATGAATAGTTGGGAACTTGAAGTTTTTCCTGAGCTTACGTTGTTCGTGTTCATGTTCAATCTCTGAATCCCTTTAATGCTCGTTTGTTTCATGTGGGCTCGCCGGAATCATAATCACGGATATTTTGATATTGGACATTTTGCAATGAGAAAAAGACTGAATAATACAATCCCTCTCACTTCTTGATTTTTCGCTATTGTCCAAGGGAAACGCCGAAAATAAACCTTAATGGTTTGCTAGAAGAAAATGGCAAAAGAATAAAAAGAAAAGAGCGGCCTTAGTAAAAGTTTACAAAGACGGTCTAAAAGGACTCAGGAAAAAACGACTTGCGGTTGATTCCATTAATACTGTAAACAGAAGGTCGGAAGGAAGTGCTTTGTTACCAAAGTTAAACAAAACTGGTGACAAGTAACGAACTAAACTTGGGCGAAGGCACAATGAGGCTTAACTTACACAGACAGGGACAAATCTGAGAAATTACGGCAAGAAATCGCGCAAGGAGCTCCTAGTTTGCCACGGCGTCAATTTCACTTTTTCTCAACAGTTTTAGCCACAAAACTACCGTCTTTTCCTCGAGTCCTCCCTAAACTCTCAATGCCCCACACCAGCCCCACTTGTGCAAACATTTCGAAATACTTTAACTCGCGCCTTTTCTCAACACAAAAGGCGATTCATTGTCCCGCTCAACTCTCTTCCCTCTTTCTTTCTTTTATTTAACATAAAATGAGAGTATCTTTCCACAACTTTGTGATTATACCCTTAAAGAATAAAGAGAGCAACACTTGACTTAATAGATTAATTTCACGACTTTCCCTAATTACCTACTTATTTTTCATTGTTTATGACACGACATACCAGATGGCTTGGAAGAATGCTCTGCCTTGAATCAGGTTCTGAACTTCAAGCCCCCTTCCCCTATAAGGTTTGAATTTTTTAATTCCTTACATTTTTTGAGAGTATAAAGAGCAAAGGACCCTAATAAGCTTCCGTTACCATTTTGTGCCTCGTGTTTCACAAGATTACAAAATACATCTGTGAGAAACTATAAGTTTCATCCCCATTGAAAATTGTCTCCTAAGAATTTTCGCCTTCCCTGTTCCACCAAGTTTCGCTATTCGAAGAGGTTGCGGATTGAAAACAAACTGTCGATGTCTGGCTGGAAATTAGTCGGGGAAGTACCTTAGTAGGAAACATTCCTTGTGGTTTCATTTTCCGCGGTCAATATCTATCAGTATCAGGCAGGAAATGTACAACACAATGAGACTTTCACCTCCACCCACCACACTCTTTTCCACTATGGTTGCGGGGGGGGGGAGACTCAATCGAAGGCCATATTTTACCCATATATGAGTCTGTAAGTGGGCGAGGCCAATAGCGCATTTTTTTCAATGAATAAAACGGTGGGGGGAGGGGGTTCAAATTGAACTACCGTGTTCAACAGGAAAAAACATTAAAAATCAAAATACAAGCCCTGTTCTTATATGCCAATTACGAATTCTGTGATTTAATAATGAAATGGCTTTCAGACGCCAGGGGAAAACGGGAAAGTGAAATTCAGTGTGCCTCTTTTTATCAAGAGGATTGAATTGAATAACTTCTTCATGAGAGAGAAAATGACAACTCATTCAAATTTCAAACACAATTCCGAAGTTATTTCAAACTGCACCTTCGCAACCTCGGGCTAGATATTACATCAAAAATTGTGTTTACAGCAAACGATGTATATCTGAAATGTGGGAGTCACAATATTTGGTTGTTGGATCGTGACATTTTTGATTTGCAATTTGCAAAAAAAAAAAAAAAACATTTCAACCTTCACGTAATTACTAAAAACAATAACTACCCTTTTCACGTAATTGTCATTTCAAAAAAAAATAAAAAATCTAGAAAAGAATCTTGTTAATTACAGTATTAATTGGCTTTAAGGCCTCTCAAAGCGGCTAAATTAAAATGAGTATAGTGCGCCATTTTTCACAATGTGCTCCGTTTATGGGTCTGCCACACCATAATGCTGAATTGAGAAGTAGGCGTGGTTTTGGCCAAAACGCCCCTCAGGGTTCGCGGATCCCCTCCTCAAAGCGACCAAAAATGAGCGTTTCACATAGGTGTCATTGGCTTCGGCCAAATAGAGGCATTCCGTGCCGCTGTCTACGGAGAAATTCGTGGTCCCGGAAAATGGTGAGAAACCCGGAGATACGCGGTTTCGTCTATTTTTTGAATTTATGCCATTTTCGCCATAGTGCAAAGTGGGCGTATTTTTGGCCAATTTTGTCCAATAAGTGTTCCAATCTTATATCTGATCCAGAGGTAATTTATGAGTCCCGCAGACCAAAATTATCTTTCGAGTGTCGATTAGTTAGGGCCTGTCAAAGTGTATTGTGCAAAACATTTTTTATTTTAAAACATCAATTACATAAAAACATTTTACTTTAAAAATATAGTCAAAACCCAAATTGCACATTATTTTAAACGTGAAGGTAAACACTCCCTCTATTTCTTATCTGTGCTCGCTGGTTCCAATATTTGGAGAACTTGTCGTGGTAGGAGCCAGCTAATATCGAACATTGGAAGATATTATCTGTCCAGTAAATTAATTTCACAAATTGTCGCACTGCCAAATTAATTTCCTGCGTCCAGGAAAAGAAACCCGAAATATCAGGAAAAGTGGCTCCTATATCTTTCGTTTTCAATGGCGGTGCGCAATCCCCCCTCCCCCATCCAAGATAAAATGCTAGATGCACGACTGCAAAAGGTGGAGGGAACTTTAGCAAGAGAAAAGCGACGAAGACGAAAAGTTCGTTCAGAAATTGTCGAAGCAGGAACCTTTATCCGTATAGTGATAGTGAGTTCATTTAGGACCCGAGAATGTCAATGACAAACCAAACGAGGCAATTGCATCTTTGAATACCAGTAGACACCAGACAGCTAGTTACTTGAGTCCGAATCGAGATCGATTTTAAAATCGCCTAATTGTCAATACCAGTGGAGCAGAGTAAGGGCCTCCGCACACACGGAGCTACTTTCGAAGCGCTTCAAAAAAAGTGGTTCGAAGTGGCGAGTGCCGCTTAGCTTCGGGAGTAGCCCGTTTGGGCGGTGGTATTCCGTTCGTCAACAGCCCGTTTGGGCGGTGAAGAAAAGGCGTGTTGACATCAACAAGAGATGTTTGAACAAGTGGTTTGAAAGTTCAACTGATGTAAGAACTGACGTAAGATTGAACTTGCAATCAGTTGAAGTTTCGGCTATCTATCGTGATGGACATAAAGATTGACGGTGTGTTCGATTCTAGAAGAGGGAAACGGTGTGTAGTGGTAGAGAAGTACAAGTTATCACAAAGTGAAGAGTTGAAGAACGGAACATTGTATTTTAGGTGCACGAATCGTAAGTGTAAGGTAAGCGCAATAGTCGACGCATCATGTAAGCATGTTTTGGAACTAAAAAATTTGCCTCACAACCATATCAATTACACAGTACGAGAATTAGACCGGGAAGAACTGAAAGTAGCCGTAAAGAGGAAGGCGCTCGATGACATCCAGTGCAAACCTAACAAGCTGATACGTACAGCGTTGAAGGAAAAAGATGGTGAATTAGAACACGCAGATATTGGGATTGTTAGGAAAGCTGTATACGGTGCTCGAAGGAAAAAGTTTCCGGCCCTACCAAAAAGCTTCACAGAAACGCTTGAGAAGCTGGTAGAGAACCCCGTCGACTTTCGAGGGGAGAAATTTTGTTACATTTTCGGCGAAGTCGTTTTGTTTACTTGTACAGAAAATCTACAGCTGCTGAGTGAAAGTGAAAACGTATTTGGGGATGGAACGTTTCAGTACTGTCCGCAGTATTTTGCGCAAATTTATACTGTTCATGTACTGAGGAATAACTTTTACATTCCCGTTGTGATTGCCCTTCTGCAAAACAAAACCTCCGACACTTATCTGAGTATGTGGCAATCGATAAATGACCTGTGTTTAGTACAAGCCGGAAAACAGCTTGGCTTTACTCAATCCCATGCCGATTTTGAAAAAGCTGCTCACGTCGCAGTTCAAAAGTTGTCGCCTTCTTGCAATATTAGTGCCTGCATTTTTCACCTTCATCAAAGTTGGCTGAGAAAACTTAAAAAGGTAAGCGTGTTGTACAAGGAATATATTAGTGGACAAACAGAAATGGGCAAGTGCATTAGATGTTTATTTGGGTTGTGTTGGCTTCCTCCTGCCGATGTTGAGGATGCTTTTGTTGATCTCATGGAAATAGCACCCTCCGGATACGAAAAATTCGCCGACTACGTTGTGGACAATTACATCTCGCCAGATTCTCCTTTTCCACCCGATCTTTGGGCCGCCCCACCTTCACGTTCACCTAGAACTACCAATGGACCTGAATCATTTCACGCCGATTTTAACAGGCAGTTCTATTCCCCACACCCAATATATTTTCGCCCTGATAGGTGTTCTTCAATCTATTCAGTCAGAGACGAGCTTGAAAATAAAATCTGTGAAAAGAGAGGTCCTCAACACAACTCGAACTTCTCACGCCAAACTGATCGATAGAAGAATTATTCTATGGGAAGAATTTTGCAGCAAAAAGTTATCCGCTATTGAGTACTTGTCAAAGCTTTCTTACTGCAAGTGGATGCACAACGTCATTTTTTAGCGGGTTTTTGAGTGCTCAGTAAAAAAAAATTTTTTTTAAAAAAAAAGAGTGCATTTCATTTCATATAGGGTACCCTAAGCCGTCCCAGAAGTAATAATGTTTAGACCATAATTTGTTTCGTTAATGTTTGACCCTCCCTCGTACTGTTTGCTGCCGGGTTTGTTTAAGCTGAACTTAATGGGAATCAAAGACTATTTCAAAATGGAATCATCATACCGAATATAATGCTTCTGGAATCAACTGGTGATTTGTTGTGATTTTTTTACCATTTCAACCCCTATTTTCCCCCCTCCACCTTGACCGATTTGGCCCAAATGCAATACCGACCGGGGCCTTATGACTACTGATTTTTGTGCCAAAGCGGTTCCGCTAAATTAATTTCTACGAGAGTTATCGTGCTAACAAGGCCTCACACTTACTTCCACCCCGGGGACATCGCCCCCTCCCCCTCGACTTTTTCAAAAAATTAAAATTGGAATCAAAGGCTACTTTAACATGGAGTATACGTACTGAATCTAATGCTTCTAGAATCAACTGATGAATTAAAGTGATTTATTGACAATTTAACCCCTATTTCCCCCCCACCACCTTGACCGATTTGGCCCAAATGCAATACCGACCTTGGTCTTATGACTACTGTTTTTTTAGATAAAGCGTGTTCCGCTAAATTAATTTCTACGAGAGTTATCGTGCTAACAAGACCACACACTTACTTCCACCCTGGGGGCACAACCCCCTCCCCCTCGACTTTTTCAAAACATTAAAATGGGAATCAAAGGCTAGTCTAACATGGAGTATACGTTCCGAATATGATGCTTCTAGAATCAACTGGTGATTTTTAGTGATTTTTTTACCATTTCAACCCCTATTTTCCCCCCCTCCACCTTGACCGATTTGGCCCAAATGCAATACCGACCGGTGTCTTATGACTACTGATTTTTGTGCCAAAGCGCGTTCCGCTAAACTAATTTCTTCGAGAGTTATCGTGCTAACAAGAAAACGGCCATAATATTATACAGGGTGTTTGGTAAGTCGACGGCAATAACGCAGGGGGTTTTTCTAGGTCCAAATTGGACCAAAAAATTCCATACAAACATAGGTCCGATTTCCAACCGTTTTCGAGATAATCGATATTTTAGTATTTTTAGCCATAACGTTGGTTTTATTGGATTCAGCGCTTATAAGTCGAGAACAGCTCCACGTACATTAAATCTGAGGGCACTACCGAAAAGAGCAGACATTTTTCAGTGAGAATTGGTCCAGTTATCCCCGAAAGTAGTCGCACTTTTCCAGTGACCAGTCAGATTGTGGAGTTTTGTACCGATTTTAGGCAGTTTAGCCGTAACTTGAATGCATGATAGCGAATCTTGAAATGCAATCCAGGTCTGGCAAATTTGACAAAAACATGCCTGATTAGTGAGGATCAAAATGCCAAACCCAGAACATCGCACCCCTTCGTAAAATTTTGGAAAAATGAACCTATTTCGAGCTAAAAGTGCTTTTTTTGGTGTTCTTTGCAATATGCCTTTGTGAATAGATGAAAGTGAAAAATGGAATCAAGCACACTATTATTTCTCCTAAAATGATAATAAAGCTTCTCGTAGGTCTAATCGTGGTCAGCGACGCAAAATAAAAACATTTCATAGCGTTTATTGCATCAATTCATAACAATTAGTAAATAAAAGAACAAATAAATTACCTAAAACTTCTTTTTTTACAATACATTTTCCAAATGTCCTCCTCTGTTCCGAAGGCAGTCTCGTGCCCTTTTTCTCGTGGCACCCACTGGTCACGCGAGGAGAAATGTCGGCTCGAAGGGCCTCAATAGCTCCTGTAATTCTTTTTCGAAGCTCCTCCTGATGCAGTAAACACGGTCTTTCACCAAACCCCAGACGTGGAAATCCATGGGCGCCATATCCCGCGATCGAAGTGCTAGTGGAATTAAACCCCTAGTCATATCCACATATCATAACTTCTATCCAAATGCAATTCATATCCAAATTAGGGGGGGGGGGCTCGATCATGTTAAGAATAAGGCTTCGACGAACATCTTCCCCAGATTTGCATTGAATGAGGCAAATCGTTCTGAATAAAGTTCAAATACACTACGATAAGTTTTTATTTTGCATCTCTGACCTTGATTAAGGCCTAAAAGAAATTTTATTTTCATTTTAAATAGAAGCAGTGTGTTTAATTCAATTTTTTCACGTTCATTTCTTCGCAAAGGCCTATTGCAAAGAACACGCAAACAAGCACTTTCCGCTGGAAATGTGTTCATTTCTTCAAACTTTTACAAAGATGTGCGATAATCTGAGTTTGGTACTTTGATCCTCACTAATGAGGCAAGTTTTTGTGAAATTCGCCAAACCTGGATGACATTTCAAGATTCGCTATCATGCAATCAAGTTACGGCTGAACTGCCTAAAATCTGTACAAATCTCCACAATCTGACTGGTTACTGGAAAAGTGCGACTACTTTCGGGGATAACTGGACCAATTCACACTGAAAAATGTCTGCTCTTTTCGGTAGTGCCTTCAGATTTAATGTACGTGGAGCTATTCTCGACTTATAAGCGCTGAATCCAATAAAACCAACGTTATGGCTAAAAATACTAAAATATCAATTATCTCGAAAACGGTTGGAAATTGGACCTATGTTTATATGGACTTTTTTGGTCCATTTTGGACCTAGAAAAGCCCCCTGCATTATTGCCGTCGACTTACCAAACACCCTGTGTATATATAGAAATATATATATATGAATTCTGGAGACCACTGAATTCGTGTTCTAGAGGTTCTGAAACGTGAAAAAAACATGACATGACCCATGTTTGCCACCATCACGACGAGACCAATAGTGCATTTTTCAGAATGAAATGCACTAAAAAAAATGTTTAAGCAACTGAGATTCCTCACTCATCCATTTCACGAAGTGCAGTATTGAAGCTTAATTTCAGCAACTGGACAAACACGATTTCCTTTTCAAGAAATGGACAATTTTTTTGTCCAGATGTAGTAATTTTTTGAAGTATGACAAGTGGAGCCACTTCGTGAAATGACGATTACTCGACATGGATACGACATATTAAATTCTATAGTTGCTAATGGTAACTACTAGTTGTACACTCCGTCCAGAACTCATCAAATTTTTCCAAAATAAAAATAAATTAAAATTTACAGGGTCTAACGGGAAAACGGGGCATAATTGAAATGGGTGATTCTACATCACATGTGGGTCAAAAATGACTGTATGGACCATGGTCCGATAATTGACCGTTTCCGAGAAAATCGCAGTTATCCTGACTGTCAATGCATAAGGCGTTTTTTTCGAAAATCGGTCGGTATCTTAGGAACCATTAACCCTGGGGAAATTTATAGGCACCGTTGGAAAGAGCACAAAATTTCCTTTAAGATGGTCGTAAAGTTGGGGTAGTTCGTGAAATTTGGGCAACCTTAACGCTCGGCTGAAAAGCCGCTTCCTTGAATTTCTCTATTCTTACTAGTCATTCAGCCAGCTGTCATTTTACTGACAGCTCTCGGAGGAAGAGTAGGACTTCAGGAAAAACTTCTACAATTATTAAGCTTTCAAATGACCTGCTTGCTTCGGGCCTTTGTCTCTATTCCTTTTGAGATACTGTTCGAAATACTTTAAGCCCCTGTCTAAATCGTTTGGATACGTATGTTTGCGATTGCCATAGAACGGGAAAAATTCGTTTTAAAAAAAATGCTCTTCATGTCACTCAGGTTGGTGAGGGATTTTCTACTCGGTATTCGCTCTTTTAGTGCATTTCATTCTGAAAAATGCACTATTGGTCTCGTCGTGATGGTGGCAAACATGGGTCATGGCATGTTTTTTTCATGTTTCAGAACCTCTAGAACACGAATTTAGTGGTTTCCGGAATTCATATATATATATATATATATATTATATATATTGGTTTATATATTTATATATATCTTTATGGCCGTTTTCTTGTTAGCACGATAACTCTCGTAGAAGTTAATTTAGCGGAACGCGCTTTGGCACAAAAATCAGTAGTCATAAGACCCCGGTCGGTATTGCATTTGGGCCAAATCGGTCAAGGTGGAGGGGGGGAAAATCGGGCTTGAAGTCGTCAAAAAATCACTAAAAATCACCAGTTGATTCTAGAAGCATCATATTCGGTACGTACACTCCATGTTAGACTAGCCTTTGATTCCCATTTTAATTTTTTGAAAAAGTCAAGGGGGAGGGGGTGGTGCCCCCAGGGTGGAAGTAAGTGTGTGGTCTTGTTAGCACGATAACTCTCGTAGAAATTAATTTAGCAGAACGCGCTTTATATAAAAAATCAGTAGTCATAAGATCCCGGTCGGTATTGCATTTGGGCCAAATCGGTCAAGGTGGTGGGGGGGAAAATAGGGCTTGAAGACGTCAAAAAATCACTAAAAATCACCAGTTGATTCTAGAAGCATGATATTCGGTACGTATACTCCATGTTAGACTAGCCTTTGATTCCCATTTTAATTTTTTGAAAAAGTCGAGGGGGAGGGGGCGATGTCCCCGGGGTGGAAGTAAGTGTGAGGCCTTGTTAGCACGATAACTCTCGTAGAAATTAATTTAGCGGAACGCGCTTTGGCACAAAAATCAGTAGTCATAAGGCCCCGGTCGGTATTGCATTTGGGCCAAATCGGTCAAGGTGGAGGGGGGAAAATAGGGGTTAAAATGGTAAAAAAATCACTACAAATCACCAGTTGATTCCAGAAGCATTATATTCGGTATGATGATTCCATTTTGAAATAGCCTTTGATTCCCATTAAGTTCAGCTTAAACAAACCCGGCAGCAAACAGTACGAGGGAGGGTCAAACATAAACGAAACAAATCATGGTCTCAACATTACTACTTCTGGGACGGCTTAGGGTATCCGTATACAAAATGAAATGCACTCTTTCCGACCGCCAGCTGCCGGAGCGAATTTTTTTTTTTTTTTTTTTTTTTTTTAAGGGTCGATCGACTTAGCTGTTGGGGGTCATCTACTTGAGCCCCCGTTCTATGCAGTTGACTTTGAGTTTGACTTCCGCTGTCTGTTTTCACCGATCTCTGCGAAATATCTGTCAAAGGAGAGGGTGGGAACGGTAGTGACTGTTGGCAGAATGTAGTGACCTGCCGTTTCAAGCACTTAGTATTGCCTTTTTTGGAGTTGGTCCAGCGAGGCAACCGGACTCAGCACTTCAGCAGTCTTAACGGATCAAAAATTCACCGAAAAGGTTTGCAAAGAGCTTTCGGAAGCAAATTTTTTCCCGCTCGAGGGCAATTGTGAACGTACGTTTCCAGACATTTTAGACGAGTTTTCAAGTATTTCGAACTGTATCTCAGAAGGAATAAAGACAAAATCCCGAACCAAGCAGGTCATTTGAAAGCTTAATAAATGTAGAAGTTTCTCATGAAGTCCTACTCTTCCTCCGAGAGCTGTCAGTAAAATGACAGCTGGCTGAATAACAAGTAAGAATAAAGAATTTCAAGGAAGCGGCTATTCAGCTGAGAGTTAAGGTTGCCCAAATTTCACGACCTACCCCAACTTTACGAACATCTGAAAGGAAATTTTGTGCTCTTTCCAACGGTGTCCTTGAAAATTTCCTAGGATCAATGGTTGTTAAGATACCGACCGAGTTTTGAAGAAAACGCCTGATGCTTCGAAATTCAGGAAAACTGTGATTTCTCAGAAACTGTTGATAATCGGACCATGGTCCAGATAGTCATTTTTGACCAACATGTGATGTAGAATCACCCATTTCAATTATGCCCCATTTTCCCGTTACACCCTGTATAAAACAATCTATCGACTACATAATTATAACAAGTAGTTACCATTAGCAACTATAGAATATAATATGTCGTATATGCATGTCGAGTAAGCCCCCTTCACACGAGGTGATTAGTTGATTCAACTGAGTTGACCGGCAGTAGTGATGTCGGTATTTAGTCGACTTAATCGACTAGTCGACCATCGATCTTCATTAGTCGACTTTTTTGAAGTCGACCTAGCAACTGCTACTAGTCTACCTAGTCGACTTTTCTCATCGACTAGTCGACTTGTCGCAGAGCGCGGTTTTAGCGCGCTTTTTTTTTTCAAACTTTGAACTCTTAGGACCCATCGGCAACGCGCCATTGTTTTGCAGAGCACAACTTCCTTTGCTGAGGTGGGGGGAATAAGGCACCCGTGGTGTAGTGAAGTAAGAGCGAAGCGGGAACGAGATAGGGGATGGACGGATAAAATGAATGTTGCCCCTTCGCCCACCCCCGCCGCTCGCGCCGGACGGTGGCGGATTCAAAAATGCTCAAAGGTTTTCGCTGACTTGGACTTTTCTGGACTCACTAGGTTGCTCATTACTTGTTGTTGCCAACCATTATAATGATATTTGTGAAAAGTAGTACTAGTCGACTTTAATCGACTAATGGAATCGACTAATCGACTAGTCAAAGTCGAGCCATTTTGAACAACACTAACCGGCAGACGGTAAACTAGTTGACTGCCGTGTGAACGGCCAGGCGGATTTGCGGTCAACTAGTAGAGTATACTTTTTTCTCCATTGGTGGGGAAAAATATTGGCGGGGTATTATTTTATTCAGTTAAATTATGGAGCTCGAAGAAGTTGGAGTCCGCGAAATGGCTTTTAGAATGCGAAATCAGCGCACATGTTTCTTATAGTGAGTCAGACCTGCAAAAATGGGGTTTCAGTGCGTAAAACCCGTGAAATTACTATATCAGATACAAAATGTATTTTAGTGAGCGAAATTCGGTAAAAGAGGGGGCCCACTATTATCCCGGGTCCGGGGCCCCAACTTTAATAAAGACGGCCCTGGTTACTGATACCATGGCAACTGATGCTACGGTAACCGTTGCTATGTTAAGCATTCCTATGCCAACTGTTGCTATGGCCCACATTACCGCATGGAAACCGTCGCTATGGTAACAGTTGGCATGGTTAAGTTAAGGCTCTATAAACTACGAATAAAGACAGCCTCCATATTGGGACCCTGGAGATAAAATTGATACTGTATCATCTCTTGATAACTTCAAGTCCTCTGGTTTTGATTTTCTTTAAGAATGCATTTGTGTTCTAATTATTTAATCAAAAATTTGTTAAAGCCTGTATGTACGAACGTTTTATTTCTCCGTGTGTTGGGGTAGCTGGGAAGTGAACATACTATAAGAAAAATTGGAAATCGACTGAACTGCTGCAGTGGGTCAGGGAAAATGTGACTAATTTTGTTTTTAAGACTTCAGCCCGTAAACGTCGTAACGCCAAAGACCACCCTTTCCCTCTTTGAATAAAATTAATAGCAAATTCAATTTGCGAAAACGTTTTCTTTGCCAAACCGATTTATTTTCATTAGTCTTACTTAATACTTTCAGATGTAAAGCGATACGGCCTTTTTTTCTTGTCTTTTTTGCAGTGGTGATTGTTTTCATCGTCGGTCCCTACCCTTCTTTAATTATTCATAAATAATTTTCAAAATAGAAGTTGAATTAATTTCCTTTGATGATATGTTCTAACCACAACGTGAACGTGACAACTAAGTACTGTGTAGACGAAATGCACGTGAATGGGCAGCTGTGGTACGGTCGTGTTCATCGCACACGCTAAAAATTCGAGATTTTCATGAAAAGTACAAATCCTTTCACTTATACGAATTATATTTCACAATGTTAGGCGTTAAACGTTGAATAGACGATTTCCGTGAAAAAAGCGAAGGTTTAGACCTGCAGGTTATGGGTTTATTTCTAGTTGCCGAGAGCCTCTTTAACAGTATTATTTTTGTCAAATTGCTACCATTACTACGAGTATATTTCGGTTTCAAATACTACATGATTTTTGAGTTTTACGTTTATTTCGAGTCTACAATTACACTTCCTTCGCGTGCTTCTCATCTAACGTCAGAAAAATGCGATAATATTGCTGCTTCGGCGACTGTACGAGCTCTTCCGTTCCAGGTCGACCTGGTTTCGATCCAGCTACTAAATTTATCCCTTTCCCTCATCCATACCGGCACTTGACTGAAAACGTCCTAAATTGAGGAAAAAAAGAAGAGGAAGTACATGTGAAGGCGTGTGATAAATGCGCAACTATGATGGGACTTCATGTTAAGGTGCCGCCGGAACGACGAGTTTTCATCGGTACCTACATTTCGTGTGTCGGAGGCTGAAGAATATAATCAGAATTGAATAACTGCAAATGTGGTTTTAGTTTGACGGAAATGAGAGAAAAGTAAGTACACTTTACCCAACACAAGACAAGAGTAACCCATAACCTGGCCTAAGCGGGTTGCAAAACTGTTGAAGTAGGACTGAAGAGCGCATGAGTGGAAATCGTCTATTCCCAAATGGCAAGATACCATAATCACCTTATCATATTTATCACGTTGGGTCCCAAGATGAAGACCATAGATAAAGGAAGTATACTATAGATGGGAAACTGGCGGTGGTGGGGGTAAGACAGTCTTTTGCGCTCCCTGGCGTAAAGCCGCCCAACTATTTTCACCGAAATCGCCGGTAGATAGCGGTAGTTTTTCTCTTTCACGTACTTTATTAACAAGGCTACTAGAACTAACAAGGTTGGCCATTACAATGTAAACAAGACGAAAAAGTTGCCTCAGTGTTTTGATTGGTCGAGACCGATTGTGACGTAGAAATATGCTCCTCTTCCCGCCCCATTGTTTATAGTCTATAGTATTTATGTAGAATTCGTGTTTTTTGAAAGCCCAAACTGCCCAAACTATTGTTTTATTTAATTCAACCAGAATTTCGGGCTTCGTACCTTCACAATGGTATCTTCAGGTGGCAATATTCTTGTATAGAAAGATATTTCGGACCAAGAAAACTTCCCATTTCCTTCGCAGCCCTCCTAGCCCCGGCGTTTCTTCTCATTTTAATAATGAGGAAGTCTCACATTTATCGAAAATATTTTTTTTCGATGAGGTATACCAGCCCTTCTATGTAAATGAAAAAAATTAAACCCTTTGGAAATTTTTTTCTTATTTAAAGTTGGCATATTTTCAATCCCGCCAAATCGAACATTTTCCGCAACGTAACATACGCTGCATTCTCTGCCCTTTTCATACCTCTAAATGGCTAATTGATTTATCCTTTATTATTTTATTATTCAAGGGCTCAAGTAGAAACACAACAAACCGCTCCCCACTTTTTGAAAATACCTAAAACTTGGTTATTTTACAACTGATCCCAATTTATGTTCTATTTTAGCATAAATAATTACCTTAGAAAATAGAGTTATAAATAAGTTCTGACCCATGAATCTTCCTAACTTCGATGTTTTTCGCGTCATCCCCACGAAAACCAAGAAAAAAATCATATTTCTTGGGCCCGGTCTCGCTTATTGGACGCTTACAAGTATTTTCAACCAAAGATTCCCCAACGATTGTAGAAAATTCGTGTTTAAATGAAGAAGACACATTCAGCGGTTTGTGCTTTCAAAGAACTTGAATTGTTTTTCCGTTACATTATTTCCAAGCCATCTTAGCTGGAATTAAGTTACCTTCTCACTGCTTCTAAATAAACAATTAATAATACTTAGCATAAAAATTAAAAGTCAGTTAAATCTGTGATTGTCATATAGGGCGAACGAAATTCGGTTTAGTTCGCAATATCTTCACCCCACCACTCGATCAAATCACCCTCACCACATTCCAGGAGCTTATTTCTTTGAGAAGCTTATTGCTCTTATTGTAGCTCTTGCTTTGTGCGCGCTGTTGTGATTTCCTTTGAAAATCACTCTCAAAAATCGTGTTCTGTTCTACCCTCTTTATCCTCTTGAAATTTTGAACATGACAACGCGCCACGCCAAATGACACGATACGAGACCATGCACTAACGTTTTATCTCTTCAAATGACAACAATATTTGTGAAATACTCTCTATACACAAATTTGATTTGTATACAAAATGTTCTCTCCTCTCCTGTTCCATGCGCCACAATTCACCATGGGAAAGTGTTTTTTGAAGCAAAATTTTCCTACCCCATTTTATCTCTTTACGCTTTGGATGCACCACGATTTTTGAGAGGAAATAAGAACGCAAGTGTATGGCTGGCTAATGTTCTTGAAGGAAGGGTGAGTGTTTTGTTCAGCTTCAACATAATATTTTTTGTATAAATAAAATATGTAATAAACATTGGTATCTTTTTTCTAGCCTTAGGGGCCAAGCAATGTGCGTAACAGCAGTAAAAAACTCGATAATAAGATTTGATTCACCTGAATAACTCAGTTTCAAAGGAGTTGGAATACTACATGAATAAAGTGTGGTGGGAGGGAGCATATTGTGACGTGGGCCTCCACCCCCTCGCATATATATATAGAAAAACGTAAACAAACGGCGTAATGGCCAACCTTGTTAGTTCTAGTAGCCTTGCTTTATTAATAGGTCTGTTCCAGTGAGGTGTTGGGAAAATATTCGGAGTAGATCTGCTATACGGTAGATTAGTGATGAGTCAGCAGCTCGATCCCCCCTAGGGGTTGGTCCCTATGATATTGTTATCAGCTATCTACAATGGGGTTCGATCAGAAAAAATCATAGCTCTCGGGGGAAAAATAATTTAAAATATTTAGCGAAATATTTAACTATAACAACCTCTGGAAAAGATGCTCGGCGGAAGTGTTTCCATGAAAGGAAAGTGTTAAAAACAAGGTGTTGGGGGAGTAATATTAGAGAAAAGTGGTGAGACTCGGTGGCCTGGCCTTCATTCGGGAAGGCATCGTCGCTTAACGGAGCAAAACTGATGGTGAGGAGAGACTTATTAATTATAATTCAAAGTAAAGTTTCCATTTGGTATTAAAGGTTGATGTATTTCCTAAAGGGCATTGCCGTGGGGCTACAAAGGGCAGTAAAAATAAGGAAGAACGTGAAAGCCCTCGCCACGTCAAAGGTTGAGTTTAGCCCGTTATTTGAAGGGATTAATTCTCCCATGGTCACTTTTAGGGGTGTTCAGGTGAAGTTTTTGTCGTTTTACTCGGCACTCGAGCGACCCTTTCTCAATTGGAGCTCACTTGCGTTTTAGCTATCTTCCCGTGCGTTCAACGTTTTTACTGTCTCGCCTACTGAAATTTCTTCTTGACCGGCTTGGATTTGACCTCTCTCTGGATTATTGATTTGTACTTGATTGCTTGTGACGGAACTGAAGTGCTTCTGCAGTTCTTGGATAATTGTCTTCGGCCTCGGCTGTCATCTCTCCTTCATTTGCGCATCTTGCAGGTAAGATATTTATTGTTTAATCGACTACGAAAAAAGCGTGATTCACTTTATATGGGCAGTTTCGATGGCCTTTACGTTATAGATTCAGGGAATCGGCCTTCTTTAAAGTGGTTTCCGTCCCGCTAACGTCTATTTTTCGTTACAATGTAATTTATTTATCGATCAGAGGGGCCAAAATACCGAGATTCCTTCCGATTTTTGTCGAGAGATTTGTCGTACAACTCACAAACTACGCTTAGTATGAAAAATTGCTCTTATTAAACGTTAAAGTTCATCAATATCTTGAGTGGAGTCAGGGTGACACAAAGCCAAAATCCGCTGAGGCACTTTCGCGGGCCTGGTTCCTTTCAAAACCAAATTTGCGCAGAGCTGTTCCATTCAATAAGATATTCCGTGGACTCGTCTCGTTCAAAACCAATCTTTCCGGCCTATAACCCGCGATAAAACTCAATTTCGTATGGGTTTCACAATTTCAAAAACGATTGTCGGAGAATCCGGCACTTTTCAAGAACAAAATGTCAAAGACTTGAACCAGACAAAACCATTTTCGCGAAGTTCTTTTGTCCAAAAAAACCATTTCGCGAGTTACGCTTCAATAGAAACGCTGTTGACCAAGTGAAAAATTAATTTTGTGGAGTCGTCTGAACTCCGTGAAACAAAATAAAACAATAATTATGGGGCTGGCTGCTTGAAAAACAGAATTTTCCGCAGTTAGGTCAATGAAAACCAGTTCCACTGAATGGGTTCACCTCAAAAAAGTAATTTCGTTGGTTTTAATACTACATACATATAATTTCGCGACGTTGACAAAATAAATAAAAAATTTCCCGTCGTTGGCTCATTTTACGGTGCAATTTCAAGGGTCCAACTCCTTTCAAAAACAATATTTCGCCAAGTTGACCCATTTAGATTTTCAATTTACATACAAGCTTAGCAGGATTTGCTCACCCAAAAAAACCATTTAGTAGGTTCAGGAGTCTCAAAAAACCACTAAGCACAAACTTTTTCAGTCCCCTGTGTGAACACTAGTGTTTCTCTTAGATAGTTAATGATGCTTTCATTTCAGGATAATATGGTGTACTGTTTTGCGCCGGCTGCGACCATCTCAGTGACAGACATCGCTGTAAGTTTTTCCGCATCCCTGCAAATACTCAAGAACAAAAAAAGATGGTTAACTCTGCTCAGGTACGATGTGTACAGACAACTGTTAATTATTCTATGGTTATATATATATATATTATACAGGGTGGATCCGTATAAGTGTGACAAAAATATTTGGGTGAAACTACGTCGAAAGCGGGTTAAAATGGTACCTTCGGAAGTGTCCTACGTCGATCCCTTCCGGAGCTATGATTTTTGTCGTATTTAAAAAAGTAACCAGTGCTTGCCTTAAAAAATCCGCGATTTCTCGGCTTCTATCGCAGAAAAATCCAAAAAGTGATGCCACTTTCAGAAACTACGGAACATTTCCTTTAGGATACAGGCCATTTTATTGCTTGAAATAATCGTCAACACCCAGAAATCTGGCCTTTTCCCATACATTTACGTGGCCTCCATAATTTGTCCGTTTTACGAAAATTCGCTGTACCCAAACGGCTTCCTCTACAGACTTTCGATGTATCACAAAAACGTCTCCATCTTCGCCGTGTTCAAGGCAAGATGCGCAAATGAAGGAGAGATGACAGCCGAGGCCGAAGACAATTATCCAAGAACTGCAGAAGCACTTCAGTTCCGTCACAAGCAATCAAGTACAAATCAATAATCCAGAGAGAGGTCAAATCCAAGCCGGTCAAGAAGAAATTTCAGTAGGCGAGACAGTAAAAACGTTGAACGCACGGGAAGATAGCTAAAACGCAAGTGAGCTCCAATTGAGAAAGGGTCGCTCGAGTGCCGAGTAAAACGACAAAAACTTCACCTGAACACCCCTAAAAGTGACCATGGGAGAATTAATCCCTTCAAATAACGGGCTAAACTCAACCTTCGACGTGGCGAGGGCTTTCACGTTCTTCCTTATTTTTACTGCCCTTTGTAGCCCCACGGCAATGCCCTTTAGGAAATACATCAACCTTTAATACCAAATGGAAACTTTACTTTGAATTATAATTAATAAGTCTCTCCTCACCATCAGTTTTGCTCCGTTAAGCGACGATGCCTTCCCGAATGAAGGCCAGGCCACCGAGTCTCACCACTTTTCTCTAATATTACTCCCCCAACACCTTGTTTTTAACACTTTCCTTTCATGGAAACACTTCCGCCGAGCATCTTTTCCAGAGGTTGTTATAGTTAAATATTTCGCTAAATATTTTAAATTATTTTTCCCCCGAGAGCTATGATTTTTTCTGATCGAACCCTATTGTAGATAGCTGATAACAATATCATAGGGACCAACCCCTAGGGGGGATCGAGCTGCTGACTCATCACTAATCTACCGTATTGGCGATTCAGATTAACCAAATGCGCTCTGGTGGCGGCCCCACCGAAGTAGGAAGAGCGGTAGACTCTCCATGGGTTCTTATGAGGAAACGTGGTTTTTGTTCTTTTTTATGAGTTTTTAGGATTTTTAAAGTTCATTTCTTTGAAATATTAGTTGGTATTACTATTTTCTATTAACAATAAACTCATCATCGAGGAATAATTGAGATAAAATGAAAGAACTCGCGGTGAGATCATGATGGCGTTTTCCATTTACCGAGAATTTCGCACTGCCAGAGATTTTTTCTTCCATCCTTCATCAAGGATGGAAAAATCCCCCTTCCCTATGCAGAATATTGTGCAAATAAAAAACGCAATAAGTTTTCAAATGTCTTCGCGAATTTCCGGTTAAAAAGGGTTGTTTAGCCCCAAAAACAGACCATGGTGTCCATCACAGCTGGGGGTCTAATTCTCCTCCTGTAGGCCACAGGCCACAGGAGGGTAATTGAAGGAGTTATTGAAGGAGTTCTGTATAAAATTTTTACTAGAGTCACATTAGAGACTTTTTGAGACTCAAATGCCTTGTTTGAATTGAATAAGCTGGAACAAGCCGGATTATGGATAAGTGTTAGTTTTTTTAGCTAAGTGGTTGAGTTTTCGAGTAAAATTAGCGCATTAAAAGACTCAATTTCATGAGTTTACCCTATTCGGCAAAGAAAGCGAATTTCACCCCAGGAACTGACTGTGCTCACATAAGAAGGTGAAGAACTTCCACTTTTGCCGGTTAAACGATCGGTGTAGCCTTCCAATGGATAAAAACTGTCAATTCATGAATTAGCGATTTGTCTCCATTTTAGCCGCGAATTAGCGGTTTTCCTTGCAAAGAATTTGTGTTTTTCCTGATTTAAACCGCTAAAGAGCAATGTGATTTACCCGTGAATTGACGCTAAATCTTCCAATTTTAGCCACGAAGTTGTCTCGAGAAACCGCAACTTGCCATTTGCTCTGTGAATTAGCAAATGTTTTCCCGTTACACCCTGTATAAAACAATCTATCGACTACATAATTATAACAAGTAGTTACCATTAGCAACTATAGAATATAATAAGTCGTATATGCATGTCGAGTAAGCCCCCTTCACACGAGGTGATTAGTTGATTCAACTGAGTTGACCGGCAGTAGTGATGTCGGTATTTAGTCGACTTAATCGACTAGTCGACCATCGATCTTCATTAGTCGACTTTTTTGAAGTCGACCTAGCAACTGCTACTAGTCTACCTAGTCGACTTTTCTCATCGACTAGTCGACCATCGATCTTCATTAGTCGACTTTTTTGAAGTCGACCTAGCAACTGCTACTAGTCTACCTAGTCGACTTTTCTCATCGACTAGTCGACTTGTCGCAGAGCGCGGTTTTAGCGCGCTTTTTTTTTTTTAAAGGGTCGATCGACTTAGCTGTTGGGGGTCATCTACTTGAGCCCCCGTTCTATGCAGTTGACTTTGAGTTTGACTTCCGCTGTCTGTTTTCACCGATCTCTGCGAAATATCTGTCAAAGGAGAGGGTGGGAACGGTAGTGACTGTTGGCAGAATGTAGTGACCTGCCGTTTCAAGCACTTAGTATTGCCTTTTTTGGAGTTGGTCCAGCGAGGCAACCGGACTCAGCACTTCAGCAGTCTTAACGGATCAAAAATTCACCGAAAAGGTTTGCAAAGAGCTTTCGGAAGCAAATTTTTTCCCGCTCGAGGGCAATTGTGAACGTACGTTTCCAGACATTTTAGACGAGTTTTCAAGTATTTCGAACTGTATCTCAGAAGGAATAAAGACAAAATCCCGAACCAAGCAGGTCATTTGAAAGCTTAATAAATGTAGAAGTTTCTCATGAAGTCCTACTCTTCCTCCGAGAGCTGTCAGTAAAATGACAGCTGGCTGAATAACAAGTAAGAATAAAGAATTTCAAGGAAGCGGCTATTCAGCTGAGAGTTAAGGTTGCCCAAATTTCACGACCTACCCCAACTTTACGAACATCTGAAGGAAATTTTGTGCTCTTTCCAACGGTGTCCTTGAAAATTTCCTAGGATCAATGGTTGTTAAGATACCGACCGAGTTTTGAAGAAAACGCCTGATGCTTCGAAATTCAGGAAAACTGTGATTTCTCAGAAACTGTTGATAATCGGACCATGGTCCAGATAGTCATTTTGACCAACATGTGATGTAGAATCACCCATTTCAATTATGCCCCATTTTCCCGTTACACCCTGTATAAAACAATCTATCGACTACATAATTATAACAAGTAGTTACCATTAGCAACTATAGATATAATAAGTCGTATATGCATGTCGAGTAAGCCCCCTTCACACGAGGTGATTAGTTGATTCAACTGAGTTGACCGGCAGTAGTGATGTCGGTATTTAGTCGACTTATCGACTAGTCGACCATCGATCTTCATTAGTCGACTTGTCGCAGAGCGCGGTTTTAGCGCGCTTTTTTTTTTCAATAATTTCAGCCGTTAATCAGCCATTCATCTCAATTTCAGTCCCAAATTAGCGTTATTTTCCATTTTGTTCTGGATTAAGTGGTGATGAGGGAGGTGGGGAGGCGCGAATTGTAGGCGATTTCCATTTCCACAAAAATCCGAAGGGCGCCAAAATCCAACATTAAACTGTACCAACATTATCCACCACTGTATGCAACGGGCGGGCCATTGTGAAAGGCTCACCTGAGTCAGCGGGCCACTTTTTGGCCCGTGAGCCCTCGTTTGGGCACCCCTGCCCTTTCATCAACGGCGGCCTACGCCTTGGCGTCCTCTATTTGGCCGCATATACAACATATGTGAAGTAAGAGCGAAGCGGGAACGAGATAGGGGATGGACGGATAAAATGAATGTTGCCCCTTCGCCCACCCCCGCCGCTCGCGCCGGACGGTGGCGGATTCAAAAATGCTCAAAGGTTTTCGCTGACTTGGACTTTTCTGGACTCACTAGGTTGCTCATTACTTGTTGTTGCCAACCATTATAATGATATTTGTGAAAAGTTGTACTAGTCGACTTTAATCGACTAATGGAATCGACTAATCGACTAGTCAAAGTCGAGCCATTTTGAACAACACTAACCGGCAGACGGTAAACTAGTTGACTGCCGTGTGAACGGCCAGGCGGATTTGCGGTCAACTAGTAGAGTATACTTTTTTCTCCATTGGTGGGGAAAAATATTGGCGGGGTATTATTTTATTCAGTTAAATTATGGAGCTCGAAGAAGTTGGAGTCCGCGAAATGGCTTTTAGAATGCGAAATCAGCGCACATGTTTCTTATAGTGAGTCAGACCTGCAAAAATGGGGTTTCAGTGCATAAAACCCGTGAAATTACTATATCAGATACAAAATGTATTTTAGTGAGCGAAATTCGGTAAAAGAGGGGGCCCACTATTATCCCGGGTCCGGGGCCCCAACTTTAATAAAGACGGCCCTGGTTACTGATACCATGGCAACTGATGCTACGGTAACCGTTGCTATGTTAAGCATTCCTATGCCAACTGTTGCTATGGCCCACATTACCGCATGGAAACCGTCGCTATGGTAACAGTTGGCATGGTTAAGTTAAGGCTCTATAAACTACGAGTAAAGACAGCCTCCACATTGGGACCCTGGAGATAAAATTGATACTGTATCATCTCTTGATAACTTCAAACCCTCTGGTTTTGATTTTCTTTAAGAATGCATTTGTGTTCTAATTATTTAATCAAAAATTTGTTAAAGCCTGTATGTACGAACGTTTTATTTCTCCGTGTGTTGGGGTAGCTGGGAAGTGAACATACTATAAGAAAAATTGGAAATCGACTGAACTGCTGCAGTGGGTCAGGGAAAATGTGACTAATTTTGTTTTTATGACTTCAGCCCGTAAACGTCGTAACGCCAAAGACCACCCTTTCCCTCTTTGAATAAAATTAATAGCAAATTCAATTTACGAAAACGTTTTCTTTGCCAAACCGATTTATTTTCATTAGTCTTACTTAATACTTTCAGATGTAAAGCGGTACGGCCTTTTTTTCTTGTCTTTTTTGCAGTGGTGATTGTTTTCATCGTCGGTTCCTACCCTTCTTTAATTATTCATAAATAATTTTCAAAATAGAAGTTGAATTAATTTCCTCTGATGATATGTTCTAACCACAACGTGAACGTGACAACTAAGTACTGTGTAGACGAAATGCACGTGAATGGGCAGCTGTGGTACGGTCGTGTTCATCGCACACGCTAAAAATTCGAGATTTTCATGAAAAGTACAAATCCTTTCACTTATACGAATTATATTTCACAATGTTAGGCGTTAAACGTTGAATTCCCAAATGGCAAGATACCATAATCACCTTATCATATTTATCACGTTGGGTCCCAAGATGAAGACCATAGATAAAGGAAGTATACTATAGATGGGAAACTGGCGGTGGTGGGGGTAAGACAGTCTTTTGCGCTCCCTGGCGTAAAGCCGCCCAACTATTTTCACCGAAATCGCCGGTAGATAGCGGTAGTTTTTCTCTTTCACGTACTTTATTAATAGGTCTGTTCCAGTGAGGTGTTGGGAAAATATTCGGAGTAGATCTGCTATAGGACCAGCCAATATTTTATTGGCTGGCCCCATGGCAAATTTGCTCCAAACATGTTTCCAAACACCTTACTGGAACAGACTAATATTCCTATTGGTTCAAAAAGAAAAAACTGATCCAATATTTATGGTTGTTATTTTATTGACAAAATTTCACAAATAGGAGTATTCATGAACAATGCTAAACCTTGTATTTTTGTTATTATACTACAATCCGAACAGATGGGTGCAGTTCACAGATCCATTAGACTTTTATCCCCAATGCTCTCCAACCACTTCCGAGCCAAATCACGATTGGAGGGCAAGTAATGTTGGGGCACTGTTCTGTCCTCACAGCCGGGTACACAGCACTTGTGCTTCCCACCAGGCGTTGTTACTATGTGTGGATGTAGGAACAAGGCTTCAAAGGAAAATATATTCCTGAATAACTCAGAAATACCTTTAAGGTAGAGACAGAGGTTCGTTCTTAAACCTCTTGAAAAGTAAAAAAAGGAATGCGTTCTGGAAGAGAACAACAAAAAAAATCGAGGCGAAGGAGAAGTTCTGAAAATAACGGTTGAAATATAGACAGGAAAAAAGGCAGGAATGAAAGAGAAAAACGAAAAAACAAGGGTTTGAACAAAGGAACCAAAACAACTAACTGAATTTTGAAGCACTGGGATAAAATAGTGCAGTTTGTCGATTTTTTTTTCCTACTTCCACTTACTCATGGGACCCTCCACCTCTCGCGTGGAAGATCTTTTAAAAATTACATCCCTCATTTTTTCCCCTTGAATTTTTCATACATATCTATACAGGGTGAAAGGGGATAAGTGTGACAAAAAAATTTGGGTGAAAATAGTAGACCTCATTTGCGGCCGAAATCACCATAATATACACCCATGGTCCGAAAATCAAAACCCTTCGAGATATGATTTTTCTAACGATTTTTAAGGCTCACACCATTTTTTTAAAACTAACTGCAAGAAACTCGCATTCAATTTAAATTTTTGAAACTTTTGGTGATGAATTCGGAAAGAGCTCACTATTTTCTGTCAGGGATTAGCCATTTTCGATCGACGTTAACTATTTTATGTGCCCTTAAATGCGGCTCAAATTCGTGCAAATCGGGGATTTCATTTTTTTCAAAAAAAAAAAAGGCAGTCCCCGTTTGTCCACTCTAAATCTGAGTGTACGGACAACACGTGATTCAGAAAAAGATCTTCAAAGTGTCCAAAAAATGTCGCTCCGGCAGCTGGTGGTCGGAAAGAGTGCATTTCATTTCATATAGGGTACCCTAAGCCGTCCCAGAAGTAATAATGTTTAGACCATAATTTGTTTCGTTAATGTTTGACCCTCCCTCATACTGTTTGCTGCCGGGTGTGTTTAAGCCGAACTTTTTCCCATATTGTCACCCCCCCCCCCCCTCTCATCAACAATTTTCAAAAGTTCCGGTGGTTTTCGACGGGGGCTTTGTTATATTACATTTTTGCGCCAAATTTTAGGGTAAACTTGTGAATTTTGACAAATTTTTCAAATTTCTTCCTCTACTGTGGCCCTTCCCCTAATCAACTTTTTAGAGAAATTTAAATGGTAATCGAAGCCCGTGGATACATTAGATTTTTGAACTGAATTTTGAAGCACTGGGATAAAATAGTGCAGTTTGTCGATTTTTTTTTCCTACTTCCACTTACTCATGGAACCCTCCACCTCTCGCGTGGAAGATCTTTTAAAAATTACATCCCTCATTTTTTCCCCTTGAATTTTTCATACATATCTATACAGGGTGAAAGGGGATAAGTGTGACAAAAAAATTTGGGTGAAAATAGTAGACCTCATTTGCGGCCGAAATCACCATAATATACACCCATGGTCCGAAAATCAAAACCCTTCGAGATATGATTTTTCTAACGATTTTTAAGGCTCACACCATTTTTTTAAAACTAACTGCAAGAAACTCGCATTCAATTTAAATTTTTGAAACTTTTGGTGATGAATTCGGAAAGAGCTCACTATTTTCTGTCAGGGATTAGCCATTTTCGATCGACGTTAACTATTTTATGTGCCCTTAAATGCGGCTCAAATTCGTGCAAATCGGGGATTTCATTTTTTTCAAAAAAAAAAAGGCAGTCCCCGTTTGTCCACTCTAAATCTGAGTGTACGGACAACACGTGATTCAGAAAAAGATCTTCAAAGTGTCCAAAAAATGTCGCTCCGGCAGCTGGCTGTCGGGTTAAGTGCATCACACTAATACAAGTTTCGACGTTTTTAGCTATTTAGCTATTATTCGGCATTAATTAACATTTCACTTTGTTACTCTACATTTTTATAGCCATTCTTGCTGAATTATCGCTAAAAGTTAATTTATCGAAATTCGTATTTCGTGAAATGTTCTCTATCCGACATTTTTTGTTACTTTGGTAGGCGTGCATAATCAGTTCGATTCAACGTATAGCTTTGGATAATGTTTTAGTGCTTTTTATCACGCTAAAATCACATAATTTGTTCCAATTTTCCAGGTCAAAACAAGCGATTTTGAAGAGAAAAATAATTATTTTTTCTAATAAATCGTCATTTCTGACGAAAAATCACCGAAACGACTAAGAAAACGCTTGAGACTAATTTGTAAAGGACACTTCGAAGATATTTTTCTGAATCACGGATTGTCCCGTACAGTCAAATTTAGTGTGAACAAACGGGGGCTGACTTTTTTTGGAAAAAATAAAATCCCCGATTTGCACGACTTTGAGCCGTATTTAAGGGCACATAAAATAGTTAACGTCTATCAAAAATGGCTAATCCTGACAGAAAATAGTGTGCTCTTTCCGAATCCATCACCAAAAGTTGCAAAAATTTAAACTGAATGCGAGTTTCTCGCCATTAGTTTAAAAAAACATTATGTAAGCCTTAAAAATCGTTAGAAAAATCATATCTCGAAGGGTTTTGATTTTATGATTATGGTATATACAGGTTATTTCGGTCGCAAATGAGGTTTACTATCACCCAAAAATGTTTGTCACACTCATCCCCTTCCACAGTTATCACCATTAAATCTGGTTTTCCGGTTCAACCACTGAAACCGATTCTTTTGCTCAGAAACAGTTCGATTCAGCCCTAAGCACGTCCATCTATTTTATAAACTGGTACTTAACATCCCACCACTATTCACTAAATCTTTCAGAACTTAGCTAAAGGTAAAATCGATAATTTAGCAGTACTGGGATGCTTGATACGCCCAGAGTGAGTGTAAAAGAATAATGTGAAGAGAATTATAGTCAAGTCGTAAAGTCGATGACCTACCTTCAAACCTTTTGTCATCAGTCCCCGTGAAAAACAGAGGCTCCTTCCACCAGGTTTGAGTGCTTACCGAAGTCAGAAGTACAATCAGAAGGCAATGAGACAATAAGTTTGAAACTGTTGATTTCCTTTAAAAATATTTATAGTCACGAACTTCTCATTTTTTTCATATTTCTTTTTTTAATAACATGATTCGGTGTCTTTCTCTTGTTGGAATAAAACATTGCAGTTCTATCATTCCTTTTATCGGTTCTTTTAATCTTTTTCCGAACTAGAGTTTTCATTTCCCTTCTCGTGTTTTTGAATTCCTCCGAGTTTTCGTCGCTTGTTTTTCTTTTGATGAAGGCTATCCCTTCTAACGTAAGACCACAGAAAAAAGAATAATGTGAAGAGAATTATAGTCAAGTCGTAAAGTCGATGACCTACCTTCAAACCTTTTGTCATCAGTCCCCGTGAAAAACAGAGGCTCCTTCCACCAGGTTTGAGTCGTACAGGAGTCGGATTGACTCCAAAGAAAGGAACTTTTGAAATTATTCGTTTTCGAATGGCTAGATGATGGTCCGTCGTTTCGCTTGAAACTTTTCTTTCCTGGAGAAACAAATCATCATTAAATTCCATACTTGGCAGGTATACAGAATCATCATTTGAGTGGAAATAACGCTTGATTACATCAACACCAAACTCAAAGTAACACTAGTACTTGAAGTATTCAACATTTATCAAGTTATTGGAGAGGAAAGTGATACTATACTATTTTTCTTAGCCCTAACATTTAGTTGTCGGCTGAATTGGCCTCGTGAAAAACTTTTGGAACCCCCCCCCCCAACCTTGACTGTTGGTATTGACAATATTGATAGTCATTTTTATTCCATTTTTTATGGGGAAGGGGGGGGGATTCTGTGATGCATCAAACGTTCGAATTGGTCTAGCGAGCTTTAACCCTAAAGCCGCCTTTACATGCAAGCTTTGAAAAGCTGAGCTCAGACTGCTCCGCGCTGTGTCCTCGGAGCGCTATGATTGGGTGAAGCCCACAGCTCAGCTTTTTAAAGCTTGCACGTGAAGGCAACTTTTTAATTATCTAGGAGGAAAAATGAAGAAATCAGGGTGACGAGGCAATTGGGCACAAAATAAGACTGGCTAGGAAGGCCTAGCCGGGAGAGTACAAATTTCTCGAGTCCACCTCATGACTTAAGGTGCGTATACACCGAAGTGTCCAGCGCGACACGTCTCTCTCGACGTGAGTGAAAAATGGGTAGACATAAATTTCTTGACTGCATTAATTTTGATAGTTTTTTTTAGAAGTTTGGGTTTACACCAGGGTGATTTGTGTCTAACACTAAATTTCAAGCAATAAGTCACTAAACAATTCGGTGTGAATGCACCAAACCAACATTGGGTAAAACAGATAGAAAATTGAAGAGAGAATTTATGTAAAAACTAAAACCTTTGGAATCGAAGACGCTGAGAAGGCTGAACTCAGAATTTCCACCGGTGAGATTACTTTTCAACGAATCTGACACATATACGTTGTGATCGTTACCATGGCAACCGTTACTATTACTATCTTTTCGAACCATTCAATCAGCCGAAGTTAGAGAACCTATAATCAGACAGGTAAAATCACAGACGCCATGTTCGCTCTTATCAATTATCAGTCTTGTAAAATCCACCTTTTGTTGATGTTTTGTGGATGTCAACAAACCACCCCCAACCGTTCTTATTAAACTGATAAGAACGAACATGGCGCCGTATGCGTCTACTCGTCTTTAAAGGTTCCTTAGTTAAGTTGCCGTGGTACTGTTCCATTGTGATCGTTACCATGGCAACCGTTACTATTACTATCTTTTCGAACCATTCAATCAGCCGAAGTTAGAGAACCTATAATCAGACAGGTAAAATCACAGACGCCATGTTCGCTCTTATCAATTATCAGTCTTGTAAAATCCACCTTTTGTTGATGTTTTGTGGATGTCAACAAACCACCCCCAACCGTTCTTATTAAACTGATAAGAACGAACATGGCGCCGTATGCGTCTACTCGTCTTTAAAGGTTCCTTAGTTAAGTTGCCGTGGTACTGTTCCATTGTGATCGTTACCATGGCAACCGTTACTATTACTATCTTTTCGAACCATTCAATCAGCCGAAGTTAGAGAACCTATAATCAGACAGGTAAAATCACAGACGCCATGTTCGCTCTTATCAATTATCAGTCTTGTAAAATCCACCTTTTGTTGATGTTTTGTGGATGTCAACAAACCACCCCCAACCGTTCTTATTAAACTGATAAGAACGAACATGGCGCCGTATGCGTCTACTCGTCTTTAAAGGTTCCTTAGTTAAGTTGCCGTGGTACTGTTCCATTGTGATCGTTACCATGGCAACCGTTACTATTACTATCTTTTCGAACCATTCAATCAGCCGAAGTTAGAGAACCTATAATCAGACAGGTAAAATCACAGACGCCATGTTCGCTCTTATCAATTATCAGTCTTGTAAAATCCACCTTTTGTTGATGTTTTGTGGATGTCAACAAACCACCCCCAACCGTTCTTATTAAACTGATAAGAACGAACATGGCGCCGTATGCGTCTACTCGTCTTTAAAGGTTCCTTAGTTAAGTTGCCGTGGTACTGTTCCATTGTGATCGTTACCATGGCAACCGTTACTATTACTATCTTTTCGAACCATTCAATCAGCCGAAGTTAGAGAACCTATAATCAGACAGGTAAAATCACAGACGCCATGTTCGCTCTTATCAATTATCAGTCTTGTAAAATCCACCTTTTGTTGATGTTTTGTGGATGTCAACAAACCACCCCCAACCTTTCTTATTAAACTGATAAGAACGAACATGGCGCCGTATGCGTCTACTCGTCTTTAAAGGTTCCTTAGTTAAGTTGCCGTGGTACTGTTCCATTGTGATCGTTACCATGGCAACCGTTACTATTACTATCTTTTCGAACCATTCAATCAGCCGAAGTTAGAGAACCTTTAAAACACAGGTACCGCAACACGGATTTCAGCGCCATATTTGGTCCCTCAGTCGTCAGGGTAAACACAATATCATGAATGAAAAAATTGTCATCGCAACAGCAAACAAACGCGGAACGCGGTCGAAGTAAATAAAAATATCCTACTTGTGAATGAGATCAGGTGATAATTATAATCATATGAGGGACCAAGTATGGCACCGATTCGCGTGTTGCAGTAGTGTTTTGTAGTGCCTTACCGAAGTCAGAAGTACAATCAGAAGGCAATGAGACAATAAGTTTGAAACTGTTGATTTCCTTTAAAAATATTTATAGTCACGAACTTCTCATTTTTTTCATATTTCTTTTTTTAATAACATGATTCGGTGTCTTTCTCTTGTTGGAATAAAACATTGCAGTTCTATCATTCCTTTTATCGGTTCTTTTAATCTTTTTCCGAACTAGAGTTTTCATTTCCCTTCTCGTGTTTTTGAATTCCTCCGAGTTTTCGTCGCTTGTTTTTCTTTTGATGAAGGCTATCCCTTCTAACGTAAGACCACAGAAAAAAGAATAATGTGAAGAGAATTATAGTCAAGTCGTATAGTCGATGACCTACCTTCAAACCTTTTGTCATCAGTCCCCGTGAAAAACAGAGGCTCCTTCCACCAGGTTTGAGTCGTACCGGAGTCGGATTGACTCCAAAGAAAGGAACTTTTGAAATTATTCGTTTTCGAATGGCTAGATGATGGTCCGTCGTTTCGCTTGAAACTTTTCTTTCCTGGAGAAACAAATCATCATTAAATTCCATACTTGGCAGGTATACAGAATCATCATTTGAGTGGAAATAACGCTTGATTACATCAACACCAAACTCAAAGTAACACTAGTACTTGAAGTATTCAACATTTATCAAGTTATTGGAGAGGAAAGTGATACTATACTATTTTTCTTAGCCCTAACATTTAGTTGTCGGCTGAATTGGCCTCGTGAAAAACTTTTGGAACCCCCCCCCCCCCTCTCATCAACAATTTTCAAAAGTTCCGGTGGTTTTCGACGGGGGCTTTGTTATATTACATTTTTGCGCCAAATTTTAGGGTAAACTTGTGAATTTTGACAAATTTTTCAAATTTCTTCCTCTACTGTGGCCCTTCCCCGAATCAACTTTTTAGAGAAATTTAAATGGTAATCGAAGCCCGTGGATACATTAGATTTTTGAACTGAATTTTGAAGCACTGGGATAAAATAGTGCAGTTTGTCGATTTTTTTTTCCTACTTCCACTTACTCATGGAACCCTCCACCTCTCGCGTGGAAGATCTTTTAAAAATTACATCCCTCATTTTTTCCCCTTGAATTTTTCATACATATCTATACAGGGTGAAAGGGGATAAGTGTGACAAAAAAATTTGGGTGAAAATAGTAGACCTCATTTGCGGCCGAAATCACCATAATATACACCCATGGTCCGAAAATCAAAACCCTTCGAGATATGATTTTTCTAACGATTTTTAAGGCTCACACCATTTTTTTAAAACTAACTGCAAGAAACTCGCATTCAATTTAAATTTTTGAAACTTTTGGTGATGAATTCGGAAAGAGCTCACTATTTTCTGTCAGGGATTAGCCATTTTCGATCGACGTTAACTATTTTATGTGCCCTTAAATGCGGCTCAAATTCGTGCAAATCGGGGATTTCATTTTTTTCAAAAAAAAAAAGGCAGTCCCCGTTTGTCCACTCTAAATCTGAGTGTACGGACAACACGTGATTCAGAAAAAGATCTTCAAAGTGTCCAAAAAATGTCGCTCCGGCAGCTGGCTGTCGGGTTAAGTGCATCACACTAATACAAGTTTCGACGTTTTTAGCTATTTAGCTATTATTCGGCATTAATTAACATTTCACTTTGTTACTCTACATTTTTATAGCCATTCTTGCTGAATTATCGCTAAAAGTTAATTTATCGAAATTCGTATTTCGTGAAATGTTCTCTATCCGACATTTTTTGTTACTTTGGTAGGCGTGCATAATCAGTTCGATTCAACGTATAGCTTTGGATAATGTTTTAGTGCTTTTTATCACGCTAAAATCACATAATTTGTTCCAATTTTCCAGGTCAAAACAAGCGATTTTGAAGAGAAAAATAATTATTTTTTCTAATAAATCTACATTTCTGACGAAAAATCACCGAACGACTAAGAAAACGCTTGAGACTACTTTTGTAAAGACACTTCGAAGATATTTTTCTGAATCACGGATTGTCCGTACAGTCAAATTTAGTGTGAACAAACGGGGGCTGACTTTTTTTGGAAAAAATAAAATCCCCGATTTGCACGACTTTGAGCCGTATTTAAGGGCACATAAAATAGTTAACGTCTATCAAAAATGGCTAATCCTGACAGAAAATAGTGTGCTCTTTCCGAATCCATCACCAAAAGTTGCAAAAATTTAAACTGAATGCGAGTTTCTCGCCATTAGTTTAAAAAACATTATGTAAGCCTTAAAAATCGTTAGAAAAATCATATCTCGAAGGGTTTTGATTTTCTGATTATGGTATATACAGGTTATTTCGGTCGCAAATGAGGTTTACTATCACCCAAAAATGTTTGTCACACTCATCCCCTTCCACAGTTATCACCATTAAATCTGGTTTTCCGGTTCAACCACTGAAACCGATTCTTTTGCTCAGAAACAGTTCGATTCAGCCCTAAGCACGTCCATCTATTTTATAAACTGGTACTTAACATCCCACCACTATTCACGAAATCTTTCAGAACTTAGCTAAAGGTAAAATCGATAATTTAGCAGTACTGGGATGCTTGATACGCCCAGAGTGAGTGTAAAAGAATAATGTTAAATAACGGAAGGGCGCTTGCCCTCTCTTTATCATATCCGCCAGTGGATGAGTAGAGTAACTACCACCCAACCTACATAGTAATCTAGGCGGAAGTGGATTTTTATCACTGTTAATTTTCTACCACCATGGTGTGGAGTAATAGACCAGAAGTAACGGAAGTTACTTTCATCGTTACTTTCTTTATCGAAGAAACCGAACCTGAGAACGGAACCGTTAATCCATTGGCGAAAGTTGTAACTCTCTTAGTAATGGAGTGACGAGTAACTGCCTAGGTCGGTGTGTGTATTTGTTAGGGGGCCCCACATTAATACCCGCTTAGGGACACCGTGGGGGCTAGAAACGGCTCTGCGGAATACAGCCCGCACCAGCCCAGTGACTACCACAGCTAGTGCCTGAATTGGTAATTTCAGCGAGCGTCCACTTGCCATAGCCTTTGGCGATTTTCCCAACTCCAGATCAGCTCTTATAGACTGATATTACATTCTTCATGTGTGGTGAATTGGCCATATTACAATGCGTGTTTTAGATTATCATCGATTAGACCACCGCCCGGTCAGCACGAAAGATTCTTTTTGAATAAGGAGAGACGGGCCAAAAAGTTACGTATTCGCTCTATTTTGACAATTTATTATTATAATTTTTTTTTTTTTTGTTTCCGAGACAGCTCTTGATATTTTATAGCTCAGACATGTAGGTACGACAGTATGAGTGCTACCTACCTACAAGCGTTTTCCACTTCAATTTCCTAAAGGAAACCCTTAAGGGGGACGAGAACCACTTCCCACCGCTTTGGGTTTATTTTCAGTTTGCTGTCCGGCCATCACAAATGAAAAAGACATTTCAAAAGTAACTTCATTGTTTTATAACAATGATCTTACTTAGGTCGGCCCACACACAACCAACAAGCCTTGTGCAACGTTTTCCCTGAGAACGAACTGTTCAAGGTGGGAACACGTTATTTTCGTCGCTAGCCTTTATATTAACAAAAGGACAATAATCAAATTTTAATAGTAAATTTCTAACTATGTATTTACAAACAAGGCATTATTTACCACTAAATTCTCGTATACGTTGAAGTCACACAGCTGTTTTCACGGAGTTTTGGCCTCCAAATGCTCCTAGAGAAAAAACAGAGGGAATTGTACGGCAACACCTTTCGAACTCGTCTTCAATATACATTTTTATCCTGCTGAAGTTCTTTGTATTGCGTAGACAGTAGTTTTTGCTGTTCTAGCATGTAAAGATTCTGAGTTTTTCTCATTTGCTGCTGCTCAATGTCTCGAAGAACTCCCTGGTGCATTCGCTCACGGTCGGAGATTTGTTTAAAATGAACGTAACTAATGACTCCAACAGTTGCGACCACAGAAAGTGACAACGTTATTTTCGACGCAAGAGACATCAAAATTCAAATAGACTGAATAGCATAGCACTCGCAGTTGAAATCAAAACATTCAGAAGAGCCGGCCTTTTCGTGAAAGGAGTGGAGTGACTGATAACAGATATCAAATCGTACTCATTCGGAGATTAGCATTTGTGATAAGAGGGAAGGCAAAAGCAAGGAGGATAAAAAGATACAACTTGTTAACTTGTTTTGTTGTTGTTTCTTCTGCAAGCTTCGCGTTTCGGTAAGTCAAGTCTGCTTTCATTTTGAGTTTACATTATTTCTCAATTTATTGTTTGTACTTTTTACTGCTGAAATACCAGACCGTGAGTTTGCTAATAAACGTAAGTAAGCGGAGGATGAAGAACGTGGTACTAGGTCCCTACACTCTTGCTTGATTTGACCATTCTGAGGAAGGGCAACAAGTTTTTCTCTTTAGAGCAACTTGAGGGATCCATACTCGTACTACAATTAATAAGGTCCGTTCCATTGTTTCGCGAGTGCTACACTTTTGAAGGAAGTCATCTGAGGTTCGTTCCATCGTTTTGCTAGTGCTACACTAGTGTAGAAAACCATGTGATTTCATTGACTTATTCTGAAAAATTGAATGAAACCAGATGATTTTCTTTTATGAATTCCTTTTATGGACTTTACAAAACGCAATTCAATGACTTATAAATGTGAAAAAAATTTCAAGGCCGCAAAATTAATGATGAAAGTAAAAAAAAAAAACATGGAGATGGAGCTAAACTGATAAAGGTGCTATTTTACTGGATGATAACTCAAAAAATAATGCTTTCAGGCATTCTCAACTTTTTTTAAACAAATAGTAGACTGTTCTGAACAAACTTACAAGAAAAATAAATCAATTTCCCTGATCGTGGAAAAAATTTCATTAAACAAAATTTTGTGGTACGCATATGTTCCACTCGTCCTTAATGGGTTCAGATAAAACATACGAAATACGTTAAAAAACCACATAAAATTTGCTACAATTTGAGACCTACGTATTGCATTGAATTGAAATTTTAAGTTTTTGCCAACTTTCGACCCGAATTTGGCTGAAATACTCAAAACTACTAGAAAGGCCGAGTAGAGAGAAGTTGTAGCAAATTTAATCATGTTCCATGTAAGCACACAACGATGTCTGAAGACCAAATAGTTTCATCAAAATCCATAAAAAAACAAAAAGTGTGGAAACTACATTTAAAAAAAAAATGAATCTGTTGAGCTCCCACCATGGTTTGATGGCCATTAAGTTGCATCAATCTCGAAATTTAGTCAGTGGTACCCCTTCGTCAGTCCCACTAATCTATCCCACTTGGGCTAGAAATGCCAATTGCAAAAAAAGGTCAGTTGTCGTGGACAAAACGCGGGTGTGTTGGCCTCGCTAGAAATTGAAAAATGTGCTCAAAAAAAGAGTCCGTGCAACTTTGGGTGTGCACCGACGACAAGGAGAAGCGATAGTAAAAATGGAGCCAGGTATTTGTGACCGTGAGAGCGAGAAATTGGGCCCCAACTTGGAGCATAAATCTATTTGAAGACTCTCATGGCCCGTCCGCATAACAACGGGATCGGCAGATATTCCCTTCCATCAGTTCCATCTCCTTGGACTGGTCCATCATCGGCGGCTTAAAGGTTCTTCCGATGGAGGATTCTTATTCTCACTATCAGCGTCCGTGGGCTGAGAAAAGGAACAACTTGTGGTGAATTTCAACTTGATGTGTGGCAAAAATGAAGAAACTTTCGTCAATTGTAGAAAAGAGGGGAGACTTGGATCCGTCACCTAGCTCAAAATGCTGTTTCATTCATCGGGGCCCGTTTACCAGTTTCTCCCCTCACCACAAGGCGCCACAGTATATGGAATCTAACATGGAATGGAATGGCAGATTGACGTGAGGTTGGTGTACAAAATTGTTGGGAGAGGGATGACTAAGAGCGTAAAAGGCGAAATCGCGAACCATCAGTTTTGCTATTTTTAGCTCATAAATAGTAAAATTTAGCCATTTTGGGAGAAGAATAATCTGTTTGGCCGTTTTTGGGGGTTAAATGGTCAGTTTAGCTGTTTTTGGCGGATCGAATAGTCCGTGAAGTCAGCTGTGCGAATAGTCAGTATTGGACGTTGATTGGTGTGAGGCGCTCGGGGATGAGAAAATAAAATTAAAAAAGAATAACGCGGCAACCTCCTCCTTATAGGCGGAACGTCGAGAAACAATCCTGCTATCGTACCCAAGGAATTAATCCATCATCCACGATTTTGATGTTCAAAATGGTAAAGGGAACAAAAGAGATGACACGGGGAAAACCCGATACGAGAAAGCAAGAGCCGCCTCGCCTCGAGTCGGAATACTCACCCGTATAACGCATGACACGCTTCAAAAGTTCAACTATCCGGTCTTCTAGCTGCACGCAAATCGCGCATGGCGTCGCGCTCATTCATTTATAGCGGTTTGGTCTTCTAAATGGCGCGCTATAGTTTGTCGTATGGCAAGTGCCACGCCGCATGCTAATTCAGTGTGAATGACGCTTTATTTTAAAATAACCAAATGCACCAATGGGGCTGCAACTACCGTTGATATTGTTCTGTTCATGTGCCGATTCTCCGGTATGCTTTTCTCCCAAACCGGGCATGCAAGTTCCCCGTTTAGCCCTTTTCAAGGCGCGAATCGTCAGTTTTTCCATTTTGGGTCGTGTGTATAGTAAGTTTAGCCTTTTTTGTGTGTGTTTTAGCTATTTCTAGGCCGTGAATGTTTGTCAAGCCATTTTCGGAAGATTGAAACACACAATTTCTGAAATCCCTCCCTTCAGCCAATGCTAACTCCGCGGCTGAATGCGAGTGTCCATTTTTTCGCTCGAATATACGATTTCTGGGGCCTCATTTTAGTTTCTGATCAACTTTGTCTGTTTGTAGCGTAAAATTGACAGTTTCTGATGAGTAATTAGTCATTTTTATAACGAAAAGTATGCTTTCGGAGTGAAATTTCAAGATTTCTTAGCCGACAGTTTAAAGGGTCAAGTTTGGCAGAATATTCAAAAGTGTACGGTTTTCTACCGAATGACCGATTTCTGGGTTCAAAATTACCAGTTTTGGGCTGCGAAGCCTACTGTGTGTGAAAATGTACCAGCTTCCATGGCTACATTGCCGTTAATTAGATCCTAATGTGAAGTTTGAGGGAAGAATTCCCAGTTTTCGTGCTTTCACAAAGTGAGTTTTATAAGCTAAATTACTTATTACGAGCAGTAACAAGGAAACGGGGTGAAGATGTCGGCTTCCTGCTCATAAGTTCTGAGTTAGTTACTATTTTTGTTGCAGACCTTGTTGACAATTTATTTCTTTTTTTAAGGCGCGTTTACACGGTTCGATGTGAAAACGCGTGCTTTCATGACTCGCAACTGTCATGAAAATACGATTTTCATGCCTAGGCATGAACATTTTTGCCAAAATTTGTCACCAAGATGCGCTTCGGATAGCTATTGCATTTTGTTTCCTATTCCTGCTGGGGTTTTTCTCGTTGCCACGCAACGCACCTCTCCTAACTCCACACACCGACCGACGTCATTCCCACTCACTGAGGCGCTGTCGTTTGTCTAGATGCACTTTTATTTTGTATTTTGTCAAGTACAGATGAGCAAACGTTTTCTTTTTATTCCACCTTCCAGTTTTAAACTCAATACTAATTTATTAATTTTTTCCCCTTCTTGCGTAGGATGAAAAATCATGTGTACGCCTCGGCAGAAATACGTATTCTGGGCCTCGAAAAATGGTCAACCTCGACTGCGTCTCGGCCGGCCACTTTTTTTATTGGCCCGGAAAAGTACGCCTTTCATGCCTAGGTGTACAATATACTATAAAATTCGTCCAACATTGAAGTAAAAATTTTAGGGGAGTAACGTACGCAGGATGAAACTGTTGGGAGTGAAGTAGGATTCTGTATGACGTGTCAAATTAGGCCGGAAATACTTATTTTCGGTCCTAAAAAGCATGATTTTGCCACTATGTTTAATTGCACTACAATTGCAATGTGACCGTACAGACTTAAATAGCAAAAGTTTCGTAAACTGGCGTGGCATAGAATTCGCCCCCTACGACCAATTGGTTTATTATTCAATATTCATTCTGATTAATACCTACACCTATGTTTTTGGTCAGGACTTTTTTTTTACAACCCACCCTCAAACTTTGCCCTTGAACGTTTCAAGATGTCTAGACTCGATTTCTGGAATGTCCGTACGCCGGCGCTAGGCAATACCTTGCCCTAGGATGGCTCGGAAAAAGTCGTTCCTTCGCACAAAGACTTCATTTGAGATCTAGTTGGTCCTAACACAGTGACGGATCCTTGGAATCGCAGTCACTCGCGCAAAAACCCATCAAAACCATCTCGCAAATCTCATCGAGGGGTGGTCACCTTCTCAAATTTCAGGGTCATTTTCTCAAAAGTACTGGTCTTAAATGACACAGACGTGATTCATGAATCCCCCGAACCGTACTCAACAGTTCTCTATTTCTATACAATATTTCTATGCAAGCAGTTCCTGCCCGACACGCAACAGAGTAGTCACCAGGGCCTTAGGATGACCATTCGTCCTTCTTTTCTGGGACATGTCCTGCATTTTAGTGCGTCCGGGCTCATTTTTCAGGTGTCACGGGTGTGGTCAACATTTTCCTCTTTTTTTTCCACTCCTTTTCGTTCTAAACATATAACGTCCGATTGTCTAGTGGGTCCAGCCCAAAACATCGTACACGTTCACTTTTGAATCAAGTCACGGCGGATCTATGCATCTTATTTCCAGTAGGAGGTTTTTTTACAAATGGACAGACCCTCGAAATTGCTCTTTGAATTGAGCAAGCATTGTGGAAATTATTAAGCGTGTGATATCCGTGAAGTTGCTTTTTTTAGGGAGCCAATCCCGCGAGATTTCTGGCGAGCAAGATTCGCGAAATTTTATTTTTGAAAGAGACAAACCGAAAGATTTACTTTTTTGAGGGAGACGAAGACGTAATTTTGTTCTCGAACTATCCAAATCCGTGGAGTGGTAGCTAAACACGCGAAATTTTGACTCCAAAAGACGCAAACCCATTTTTTATGCAGGATTTTTGAAGAACCAAAACCCTTTTAGACCAAACGTCTTGACCAAAACGCCTTTGTGTATGAGTCAACCCCGTGAGATTGATTTTTGTGTCATTCAACCCCGCGAAATTGACTTTTTAGGGAGTCAATCCTTTGAATGAAGTTTTTTGAGTGGAAAAAATCCGTGAAATTGGATTCTCTTAGTTTCAATAATCCACGTAGTTTGGCTTTGAAATGATCCTACGAAGCAATTATGAGAGATGAAGTTGCAGTAAATTTAATCAGCTTCAATTTAATCTTAAATGTCGAGCTTCTTAAATTGAAATTCTTCTCTTTTTTTCGTTTTTTCAAGGTAACTGATGAACTATTTTTGAATTTGTATTATGCCCTTCCTCCCTCCCATAGGATGCTCACCGGTCCACACCACCCGAGAACGACTCTTTCCCAACATCTGTGGGGGGAAATTGATCAAGTACCCTTTTTCTCTGTGACACACGCGAGAAATCCCGCTCGGGGCGAGAACTAAGCCAAAAAATGCGGGACGGACCTTTTCATTTCCCGTTCCGTCCAGTCTCACGAGTTTTACCACTTTTTGTGTAGCCGGCTTTCAGCTTTCGCCATCAAAACGAACGTCATTAAATCGAGTTTCAAAAGCTTAGGGGAGACATACGCCAAGTAAGGCCTCAACTGAAGCTGAAAGAGTAAGTCAGAGAGAAAAATAGTCGATCCCGGTTCCAAACCAAAACACTTTCTGTGAGTGACTATCCACCACGACCGACCATTTTTCTAATAACAATAAAGACCTGTTCACACGATGCAATGTTTGAAGCTAAATTGCATGCTGGATTTTTAAAAACATCCGGTCACTACCAAGGAACATATGTTTTTAAAAACCAGCATGCAATATAACTTCAAACATTGCATCGTGTGAACAGGGCTTAAGACTCATTGATGACTGTCAAACTGACCTACCAGCTTGGAAAAATGAAACAATATCGCGAGGCTGACTCTGACGCATTGATCAACTTCGGCGATCATTGCCGGTCCCCCCCCCCCTCCTAGGACCTCTTATATGCCCGTATTTACGAACATTCCTTGAAATGAAGGGAACCCCGAGGCACGGCAGTAGCCTGCTAGCGTACCGACGCAGTTGAAAACAAACTATGGCTTTTTTAGGTTTTAAAGCACCTTTAATACACATTTGCAACTAAAATTTTTTAAAAAATACATCCAATTCGAGAAATCTGCAAGGCAACTTTACGGACTAAACAGCTAGAGAAAATACGCTAACCCCAAGTTTCTGTAGGCGGACAAAATGTAGAAGGCGTACCTTTTTCGTGCCAGTGTTATGCTTGGGTTGAGGCAAGTACGCGGCAAAAATTTGGGAAAAAGCGCCAATCAAAATAAGAAACATGGCAAATTAAGAACATGGAAGTAGTAAAACACGTCGACGTGTTCATTCCCGGGTATTCCAAATATTCCGATAATATGACTCGGGGTCCAAAGGACACTCACTGTCTTACGCAATTTATATGGACTTCCAATATTTCTTGATGAATTTTCATCAGAAGGGGTTCCGGTTCGAATATGTTCTGAAGAGCTTGCAGGGAGCTGAACCTGAAGGTTCTGTTACTATAAGAAATTTAGAAGATCGACAATTGGAAATTGTCTTGGAAAGCATAAATTTCTGCATTATACACAGGTGAATCTAGAGTTAGTGAAAAACTAGAGGAGGTAGCAGTCGGAGCGCAGATTGCACAACTTGTTATTATTTTATAGTTACATATAACATTTAAAATGAGTGAATATAATTTTACGTGTTTCATTTCAAGGATTCACAGGAACAAATCAAGATTAACCTAACTCATTTTCCGTTAGGTATTACCAATTCGTTGACATCACAGGTGGGAAAAATGAACGTGAAGTAATTATTCAATGGACAACGAAAAACAGCGAAGATGCGTTGAGATGAGAACGACGAGTAAATAGTAGGACTGAAGCAGTAGGCATGGCCATGAGGTGGTCTTGGGAGGGAACAATAACTCCTTCACCCTTCTTTCTCTACTGAGCGGGAATATCTACGTAAAAAACAAGAACTCCCTTATGCGCTGGCTCAGGAAATGTACAAAGCAACTTGCAAAAATAAGGATTTTTTTTTCTTTACGTATACGTATAACTTCCAGTACCCACAATGGCATTAACATTACACTAGGCACTTCTCACAATATCTAGAGCAGGGGTGTCAAACTTCGGGCCGCATGTGGCCCGCGAGCATCATTTATGTGGCCCGCGAGCATCATTTATGCGGCCCGCGAGCACCCCTGGGTATTTTTATTTCTTAATTTTTTGGTACCGGCTGTCGATAGTTGCTGGTAACTCTAAAATTAATTGGAAAAAATTGTGAAAAGGGGGGAAACCCGGTGGCGAGTCCTCACCTCTTCTCTTCTCTTGCTCATCCTTATAAGCTCTCCTACTCCAAAGTGTGTTCAAAAGCTCTATGTATGCGTCCTGTGGACTCTACTCAACCAAACAAATGTATTCCTTCGAAAAATGAAGCGTTTTGATGGCACAAAATCCACAGAGGCATAACACATGGTTTGTGAGGGAGGGTTAAAGCCCCATTCACATGAAACAATTTTCCATGCAATATCGCGAGCAATCTCTTCAAAATCATGTGATCCTAATGAAAATTAATCACTGAACAGGCGTTTTTAATGATAATTTACACGATTTTTCTTACAAAATCGCGCACAATTTCATTAAAAACACCTGTTCCGTGATTAATTTTCGTTTTTGAAGAGATTTCTCGTGTCATTGCCTGTAAAATTGTATCGTGATGACCCACTATCTCGATAACCGCTTCTTGAATACTGTACACTCCATAAGTCCAGACATAGGTGACCCGTACCCCCTAAAATTTAAAGAGGCTGAGAAAATTTTACTAAACAACTATGGGAGAGCTAGACAAGGCATAATAGGTCGCGCTGCAGGAAACAAAAAAAAATGTCCTGAAAGTTCATTATTTAATTAGTAAACTTCCTTATACTCGAGTACCTAATTCTAGTTTGGGTGCATAACGTTGGGGGGGAGGGGGTTAAAAGTCGAGCGGCCCGCCAGGGCCCAACAATTTCCAAGTAATGGCCCGCCGAGAATTTGAGTTTGACACCACTGATCTAGAGTGTTCCCGACGCAAGCATAATAAGTGGACCCCTCCTTTTCTGTTCTTTTTTCAGCTTTAATGTCCCCCACGGGGCTCCCAAAAACCGTGCTTGTCACATCAGGACAAAGCGAAGCGTCGAGCTCTGACTCAGTGTCGCCGAGTTCATCCTTACAGTCACATTCTGTGTCTCTTTTGACTCACTGTGCGACACGGTTGACATTTGACGACGTTGCCGATCGTAACAGATCCATCATGCTCAAAGAAGGGCATTTGAAAAGGCTGAAGGGTCTGAGGAAGGAGCTTGACTTCATTCAGGAAACCGCTTGGCAGTATCAACCCATTGAAACATACATTGGGCATTAAACGTTCTTAAAAGTGTTTGCACTTTTTCTTCCTTCCAAATACAAAGAGTTGATGTGTAAATAAGAAAAAATCAAACGATAATTCCAAACCATTGTGAATATTATATGTACATTAATTGCCTATTGATTAAATAAATAATTATTTATGTTTCGAGTATTAATTGTGCTCCTTAAATTACAAGCAAATTGTCAAAATTTGCGGAATCTTGGTTCAACGGTTCTTCAATTATCCCACAGCCTTTCATTTTCATACGCGTGCGAAGAACGTTTCCTCTCGTCGTAGTAGTTGTACATATCAGGGCTTGGCGAGAAAGAGTCTCTGTCTCTGATATGATTCCTTGATGAATCTTGGTTACGCCACTCATCTGCATTAAAGAAATGTTTTTCCTGTAATAACCTAAATTTTTAATGCAACTATCAAGTTTTTATTATAATTAATTCCTTGGAATGATCTGTGAGTTACTTTTAGTTCCAGAACACGTTTGTCCTTTTCAGATATGCACATGTATTTCGCCATAACGTACTTTCGGGAATTCTAAATAATATTCCAGAAACCAAATTCACATTCAAAAATATTTCAACAGCACAATGTCAGAAATACAAACTCAAACGGGCAATAGTTACAGAAAAGTTTGGATTTACCCGTTTGAGAAAAAAGTCTGTCGTGACGCACTATTATTTTTTCCGACGACTGGACTGATTTTTACTTAACTTTTTTGGATAAACAAGTTGATCGAATTTACATCGAAAATTCAATTTAAAAAAAATATCATTCATAGTTGGAAGAGAAAATCTACCATTTTTAGCCAAATAGTATGTACACATATAGTTTTACAAGGTGATGCTATAATGAATCAAAAACTTTTTTCGGTGGTCATCGGTATGTAGGGTGGACTCTGTTTTCCCGAAAATTATTACCTATCGTATTTGACTTTAATTTAACAACAAAACTGTTTTATACATAGGCAGCCCACAATTCCTTTGAAAATGTGGTTCATCAATTTTCTTCTGGTATTCGGTACTTTCCCGTCACTTAAATTTTGACTGTAGTCATTTTTGTTTGTCACCTGATGTGTTTTATATGCAACCCAGAGACAATTCTAAGGAAGTCATGGAGTTTCTAAATAGTCAAAGGTTGAAGAAATTGGTTGTTACAGATGGCGGTATAATTGTTTGTGAGCGTACCTCTTTCCATTGACTCTCTTTCATGTGATTGATCGCTTTCGTTCTCCTCGTCTCCCCAGATACGTTTTCGAGATCCTTCATTATGGCTCTGGTCATTCTCGTATGACCGCCTTGTTTCCTTTATTTCTTTGCTGTGGCGACTTATGGGCTGAAAGACGTAGGCTTCGCTTAGAATACAAGCCAACAAAAAGCATGCCAGCGAAAGCCATACCTAGAAGAATTAATGTTTCGTTTTGTGAATTATTTATATTCACGTCATTCGAGTAAGGGTATGAAGAGGGTGGAACCTGGGAGCATTGCCCCTCTTCTAGAGCGAAATAACTTTTTATTGCATATTGTTTCCTGACTTTTTTTTTTTTTTTTTATCTAGTGTCTCGAGCTTGTCAAACAAGAAAATATAATGCTTACTATAAAAAAGCAACAGTTCAGCAGTCAAGTTTTAAGTCATTTAAGGAATTTTTGTCAAGGTGAAGCGACCTTGATTCCACTGGATACTTCATTTTACGACTAATCATGTTACATTTAAAAAGAATTTGGACTTGGGGAATTCCCCGCTTAGACCACTGTGTTTATTCTTTTATGATTTTGCTAAGACTGGGTGCTATCATTATTCGTTATTAAGGCAATTAATTTTCTTCGGAAAGCCCTATGCGATTGTTGTAAAAATTTAAAATTATGGGTGCTGTAAACAACGAAAAATTAAAACAAGAACTTACCAATTTGGAGTTCATTTTATTGTAAAAATTTAAAAATGGATGAAGTTCCGAGCTAACTGATTTTCTACATCTCACGCTTCATGCTTTATATCTTCAACAATTTATGGTAGGGGGCGGGATGCGTGTGAATAACGCGGGGAGCTTAACTTGGGATCGCAAGTGAGATTAGTCACATTATGTACCGCTCTTCCCCCCTTTCATTCCGAAAGAATCCATTTCACCTTCACCTGTTGTTTAACTCTTGGTTTTTTTTATGTTTACGTCGAGTCGCCTCTGCCACGTTCAGCTTTTGTCGAAATGCTGATAGTCAGAAAAAGGGTAGTCCTGCCGAGGAATAGAGACACGATGTAAACAAACAAAAAATCTTGAATAATTTTTGTTGTAGAAACTCGAAGAAAGTATTTTTCGGGGTGAAAATCAAGTACGTAGAAGCATTTTTATTGATAAGTGAACAGAACAATAAGATAATAAAAAATTGAGTAATTGGGAATAGATTTTTAAACAATAATTACCCATTATAAATTTAGCAACGGTGAAACGGTAAGATTAAGCAAGTGGGGAGGAAGGAAAATAGTTTTTTTTTTTTCACAGTAGCCTGTCGGGAAAAGTGCATTTCATTCATGCGACAATTGAGTCGAACCTCATAAGTTAGAACGATATCAATCGATTATGAATGACATTTAGGCCGTGGTATAGAAAGTCAAAATCATAAAATCGTGTTTCTTTTTACCGCAGGCCCCTTTTTTGGCACCAACTGAGGGGGAACAAAATTATGAAAATGAAAAATGAAACAGAGTCGGTTTGGTTGCCTAAACGATATGGGAAGACGGACTCTTGTTAGAGGAGTTATTTGCAATTAAAATATTTATCCCGGCCTTTTCATTCATAATTGATTGATATCGTTCTAACTTATGAGGTTCGACTCGATTGTCGCATGAATGAAATGCACTTTTCCAGACAGGCTGCTGTCGGAACAAAACTTTTTTCAGATTACGATAATTTTCAGATCAGTTAAATTAGGTTAAATGGTATGTCACTATTTCACCATTGCGGGATGCGGAGTGCCTGGGTTCGAATCCGAAACATTTTTTTTTTTTTTAATTTTTTTTGTTCCTCCCTTTTTGGCCCACCTCAGGATTTTTTACTCAAGATTTATTAGGCTGTAGGCAAATCAAATAAAAGAGACGGCTCAAAATACAATGTCAATGAAATTTTTTGGTAATTGGGTGGTCCAGTAAGGCATAGCGTTAATTTAATAGCTCCCCTCCGCCGAGAACTCCCCTGCCATATTAACGGATTTGGTTCACTAGGGTCTCATACGAAAGCGCGTTCATTTCTCATTACTCGACTCAATTTTGGGGGCAATCGCAGCAACAGCCGTGCGGTAGCGAATTTTCAACTAATTCAAACCCCTCTTTCACACCGTTCCCGTGGACCGATTCATCTGGATCACGAACTCGTCCGAGATATTCACGCTATTGATTTTTAGACCAAATTTGGTCGCCCTAAGTCAAAAATTGCGACCGTGATCGTGCTAACAAGCGAGGGGCCATATATATCAAATCGAACCGACCTCGGATTCGTGTTCTAGGGGTTCTAAAACGTGAAAAAAAAGTATCACAACCCATATGTGCGACCATCAGGGCGAGACCAATAGTGCATTTTTTGAATGAAATGCACTAAAATTGAGTAATTGGGAATAGATTTTTAAACAATAATTATTATAAATTTAGCAACGGTGAAACGGTAAGATTAAGCAAGTGGGGAGGAAGGAAAATAGTTTCCTCGTTTCGTAATTCAAAAATGAATGGGATGAGTCTAGGTACAGTAGTTCCCTATGACCTGATAAATATACACACATTGTGTGCCTTTATTACTTTAATTGTTTTCTGGGAAATATGTCTCATTTTCGAAAGCAAAGAAGGACAAGTGTCACTCAAAACTGAGTCCTGCGTCCTTTGACAAATTAAAAATACGCTATTATATTCCTCCATTTTTTTCTTAAAATATCCTTGCTCGTTACAACGTGGAACGACTTTTGAAGACCGCTGTCTCAGTGTCCTCCTGGATTACTTATTTCTACAGGGTATTCAATTTAGTCACTATAACAATGCGAAACATCTGGTCGAATGATGTCGTCAAAGCGAGTCCTGTCTTGTCTTGACACCAATCGAATGACCCGACTGGTTGTTGAGATAGAACGCAGTTTTGAAGTAAATTGACTTGTCCAACAACTCCCATACGACTGCCGTCGGACTCTTGTCGACTTCTCTGGTCGGGATAATTGCTAAACGTTGACCAAAAAAAAAATCAATTAGGCATTTATGCCCTTCTGCATCAGAAAGCATCGCGTACTAATTCCATAGAGAGACGCTTCCTCCTCCGCCGCACGTCATAAATATTTCTCTGTTTTGAGGTAGATGGCTAACAACCCAAATGGTAGAGTTATGCGCCTGAACACAATTTTCATTCATCATTCATTGCTCATGTAATTTCATTTTTTTTTTTTTTTTTTTTTTTTTTTTTTTATCAAACCTTTTCCTTCAGACAAGCGAATCCTTTTTTCGGATGCTGAGTACGAAGGTCGTAGACGAAAAATTTACCTTCTAACGTCGTTGCAACGAGTTTATTCATTTCTATTTCTCTTCGATCAAATTGAACGTTGCAAACCTGTGCATAGCTTCTATTATTGTCAAAGTTGTGTTTTGCAGCGCCTTCCACGTTACCCCATTTTTCACGTTTGTCTCCCATCGGATAGCCATTTTTTTCAGATCAAACATTTTTATATCGCCGTTGTCGTAACCTGCGCATATAACACGCTCTGCGTTGTTGAAAGAATTACCTGAAAACAAAAATAATCTACCTCAATTCGAAACAGCTTAGCATAATATGATTGTCTATTCTGACAGTTTACCGATAGATACTGCCCAACAGTCTCGAGCTTGATTTGTATTGACTGGTTCTACGACTGCCACTGGTTTATCCCTTTGTCGAGGGTCCCAAAGTTTGACAGTACCTCATCGAAAAAAATCAAAAAATCATTTGCCTGGTCTCATTGAAGAGCCTGTAGGCATAAATTTGTGTCCAATGTGGGCGAGAAATGAGGCCGGTGTGTCAAGTGCGAGCAGGCAATTTACGGGGGGGGGGGATGTTGAGCGTCGCTAACTTGGTTTTGCGATTTTCGTAAAATTCGTGTAGGGGACCTGACATCCTTCTACTAGGGATCTACTAGGACGATGAAGTAACTTCCATTACTTTTTGGATCCGTCGTCCTAGAACCTAGGCCACAGTGGTGGAACACAAGTCCTTGAACAGTTTCACGTAAGGTACGAAGTAAGGTTCCAAAATCAATAATTTTTGTCAATCAAAACGAAAAATTGTGATTTTGCCGAGGGATTTGGAAAATATGAACGGTTACCAGAGCCAGAGGTCATTTTTTAAAGAGGACGGTACTACTTTATAGTTTGTGGTCCAATGTGGTTCAACTCGCCGTTCGATTAAAAAATAACCACGAAAGTGCTAGTATATGAGTCTAAATATCTGTAAAATGCAAGTTGGGAACTATAGCTGTGATTAATTTCAATTAAAAAAAAAATTGCAGTCAGAAAGCCGCAGCATTGAAACATTGAAGCAACGTACAGCCGCAAAATTGCGACATTCGGAGATTGATGTGTAGAAAATTGCAAGTTTCGGGCTTCGGGTCTAAATATCAGCGAAATAGCACGTTTCTGGTGTTTACTTTCGCGAAATAGCAAGTTCTAGGACCCTTTTTTATAGCTGGCCCCGAGTCTAGCCGGCCCCGATAGCGGCAAGAGCAGTGCCGCCAATATTGCGGATTTCCCGTCAGATCTGACGGTTTTCGAAAATCTCGATTTTTGCCACTAAGTAGCGTTTTTGTCGAGCTAGGCAGTAATAAATTTACGATGTTTACTTAATTTTAGCAGTGAATTATCGCTCTCTCAAATTCAGCCGGGTTTGCTCCAACATTTTGTTCAACATTATAGCTACAACTTTTTCTTTTTATTTTAGCCTTGAATTAGCATTTTTTACTTCGTTGTAGCAGCGAATTAACTCTTTATTATCTCAATCATGGGCGTGAATTAGCTGTTTTCTCCTAATAGTAGCAGCGAATAGCGCATAATATGTTCTCAATTTCAACCACCAATTAGCGTTTTTCTCAATTTTTGCTGAAAATGAGAGCTTTTCTTCAATTTTAGCCGGGAATTTGCGCTTTTTCCCGGTTCATTTTACCGGAACATTCTGTGTTTATTTAATTTTTGGTGCATATCGTCCGTGAAACCGAGAGTGTGCAATTATTTTCCACTTTTCGTCACGAAATTACCGTTTTTTCTCAATTTCAATCGCTGACTTGACCCATGAACAGCGTTAGCGGTTTTTTAAATTTTAGCCGTAATCAATAACTATAAACCGCGAATAAGCAGGTTTTTCTCAATTTTAGCCTCGGACGACCGTTTTCCCGGATTTTACGAACATAAAACTTAAAAATAACTATTTTTCTTTCTATCTATAAGCTTTTCAGTGGCCTCATCAAAAGAGGGACGAAGGGTATGTCTGCCCCACTCACCCCTGCTAATGCCACGCTACTGATGATCATGTATTTGACGGAATTTTGAGCTTGACTTGTCAGGAAAATCAAAATGTCAGTTGGCAACGCACGCTGGCCCAAAGGCTTGATGAATAGCCGCGAAATTACCGGGGATAACCAGCAGATAATAACATAGCTACGAAATTACATCAGAGCTAAAAATCTACGAAATTTAAAAGTTTTGAGTAAGAATATTCGCTTGCTAGTTTCTGGTCTTTATTTTCGCGAAATTAGAAGTTTCTGGCCTTTATTTTCACCAAATTGTAAGTTTCTGGTCTGTATGTTTCCGCGAAATATCAATTTTCTTGATAGTAATCGCATAAAGTTGTAGCCGTAGGAGCCTGCGTTGTCAGACTTCCCTCGGCTTCGGCTGCTCGCCATTTTCAGCGTATGGAAATATATGTATGTTACTGGAAATGACGTAAATCCAGGAAATGACGTCAATGCCTTGTCATTAACGACATTTCCTGCACTAGTCAGGAACTAACGTTATAGCCTATGAAATGACGTTAATTCCTGTGGGATTTAGGAAAAGTTGCTATTGACAACATTTCCCAGGCATTAACGTCAACGCCTACCCCGTTTCAGCCATTGTCGGCTGCCGCTTGCCGGCAGAACAGACAGCCATGCAATCAGTGATAAATTATCTGTCTGGTCATTGTAGGCCCTCTTGTTTTACTTTTTTGTTTCGGAATAATTTTTGACTTACGCGATTTAAATTGTACTTTTGTGATTTTTATCACAAATTCATTGATAAATTGTGATTTTGGATAATTAAAACAATGTATAAATTGCGCAAGTAATATTTGTAATGACATCTGCACGCAAGTGTTCATGCTTGCAGCATTTCCTAATCTAGAGCTGTAATTGACGTGAATGACTAGGCGATGTCGTTAACACCGCCGTGACAGTGTTAAAGTAAACAACATTGACTGACTGAGTTAGGTATTACCGACAATTCCTAGGAAATAACGTTATTGGCTGAGTGTTTCAGGGAATCACGTCATTTGCTAGGAACTCAAGTCACTGCCTCATTCCTACATCATTACCTGTAACATTTATACGCAGGCTCCTGCGGCTACATCATTATGCACGCATTTCCTAATAGCCCTCGTAGTTTAAGCGATCGTATACTAACAGTATCAATTTTCTGGAACTTTTTTTTTAGGGGACACGGACACTGGGTAAGCCGGTCCCGACTGTGCTCATATCCTGAGGAAGAGCCGGGTAATTGCAACATTTAGAGCTAATAAATTTTTGTATGAGTGTCTAAATTGTGCGGAGTTTTCTGACTGAATTTCCGCAAAATTCACAGTTTCTGGTCTTAACATCTCCGAAACGGCAAGTTTAGGGCCTTCATTTAAGCAAAGACGGGCCAAATCAACCAAAAACACAAGAAGCACAGGAAGAACCCATGATCGAAAATTTAGACCAGAAACTGTGAATTTTGAGGAAATTCAGCCAGAATTCTCCGCAAAAATTTAGACACTAATCAAATTTTCGATTAGGCGAGGAGTTGAAGAGGTTCTTCTTGTGCTTCTTGTCTTTTTGATCGATTTGGCCCGTCTTCAGGAGCCGCATGAATTTTTCTGCCAACGGTGAAGGCAATGCAATGTACAGGTTACTCAATCCAAAAATAGGGAATCACGCCACCCCCTACCCTATCCAGCTCTAAGTGTAGAATCATAAAGCTTGGAAACAAACAATGTACCTATATAAAACAAACAAAACAGTTTAATCATGAAAATGAAGGATTTCCTGCCTGGAGCGGAATTTTGCCGTGCAAGCTGATAGGTTTCCGGAAAAGAAACAAGCAACGGTATGCCTAACTTCTGCCACGTTACTAACAAAATAACGAGTAACCGATGTCCAGCTCCGGATATTTGACGCTATTTCTTCTCCTTGCTTAAGGCGTTAGCTATTTCTTAGGGCGTTTTCACACTTGAGATTACGGTATCCGATTTCCGAATCGTGGATATACTAAAAATACAATACGGCAAACGCGCTCCTTCACACTTAAGATTCCAGTATCGGATACTAAAAGTATCCGATTCCGGAATCCGAGTGTGAAGAAACGCCTTGACTGTAGTGTATTTTTAGTATCCTCGATACGGGAATCGGATACCGGAATCTCAAGTGTGAAAACGGTCTTAGCGAGCTTGTCTGGCTACATAGTAATTTATTGGTTGTTACAAGAACATAGAACGACGAAATGACGAATTTGGCGATAGTCGCTACTTTTAAATAAAATAATTATTATTTTAAAGTTGCTTACCATCGCGGCTCCCCGTAACAATTTCAGGTGGACCGCAACTTACACTCTGCCCTCCGAAGGCGTCTATTGCGTTTATAATTTTATCATGGGCGGTTACGTCGTATATAGGCTCGGTTAAGTACTCCAAATCCCTGAGTGAGGACGTTAGCGCGAATTAAGAATTTTGCTCACTAATTTACACGAAAAGGGAAGCTATTCCGAGTTACCAGATCTGCAGGTGACCTGAAAAATCTCCCGTTGCCAAGTGTCTGTCTCGAATCGAGGATGCACCGAAAGTTGAACATTTTATGGCTGAGTCCGTCTCCTGCTGTCAAATTTGTACCACCCAGTCAGCGGGAAACATGTCGATGTGTTTTCATCCATTCCCATACCTCTTTGATTATTTCTGACCCTTCACCCAACAATTCGTACAGCTGAATGACGCCATTTCCTCTTGGTTTAACGCCCACTATGACGAATTTGGCCGAGCGTGGAATCCATTTTCCGTCGTAAGCTGAAAATCCCAAGGATTTTTCTCCGTGTACGATAATTTGTGGCTTATCCATGCTGAACAGGTGAAATTATTATTCTGAATAACTTTGAAATAAATATGACCCGTCCAGTTTATCAGTTGCCATGGTAAATAAGTATTCATTAGCAAACGTGTTGCTATAACACCTGTCCGTTCTGTATTATTCTAAAATGCATTAAGAGCCGAATTCACAGTCTTCACTCAAGCTGAGTATTTGCTTAAGCGACTTCAAATCGGTCGTTTTAATTAGTGAATCATCTGTTATGAGTCGAAATAAGCGAATGCTCAGCCTGAGCGACGACTATGAATACAGGCCTAAAGCTTTTATGCCTACAGTCAATTTTCGAAATTAGCGTAACAAATCAGTAGACCTGTTTTGCAATTAAAAACGCTCTAGAAGACCTCGCTCGGAAATTCTCAAGTGACAGTGAGTCTAAATAGTTCATTAGCAAAGTTCATCATGGCCATGTTATATTGCAGAGTTGAGTCGGACAGCAGGTACCACCCAAACTATCCATATAAACAGTGACACAAGCTAGCTCGGAAAACTCGCATCAGCAGATTTCTCGTAAAACTTTGAATGTTTGAGAACAGGGCCTACATAAAAAAAAAAAAAAAAAAAAAAAAAAACCAAGAAAAGAGAAATCTTACAACCGTCATTAAGAAAATAATATATATTATCTTTTTTGACAACATTTTCCTCCAATTAAAGAGCTAACCTAAAAACAATAACCCAAATATTTCAAGTCATCTAACCGATGATGGATACACAGTAGTGAAAATAATTCACTTCCGTTTTAGATGTGTCCCTTCTCTTTCAGTTTGGCTAGCAGCGTGTCGACATCAGGTACAATTGTGCCCGCTTGCCTAGTTGGCGGATCTTCAACGGACACGATTTCAATTCTGGCCGCAGTGTCAACGCCGAGATCTTTCGGGGCTACTTTTTTAATAGGTTTCTTTTTCGCTTTCATAATATTTGGAAGGGTCGCGTAGCGAGGCTCGTTCAAGCGGAGATCCGCGCTAATGACGGCCGGCAATTGGACTTTAATATTTTCCAGACCACCGTCAATTTCTCGAGTGACTGTCAATTCGCCGTCTGTTTTTTCAACCTGTTGAAAAAGTAAATCGTACCTCAGACAGAATGGACCAGTTCAATTGATACAACCTTTGAAGCAAATGTGGCCTGGGGCCAATCAAGATACGCAGCCGTCATTTGGGCGGTTTGATTACTGTCATCATCAATGGCCTGATTGAATTAAATGTATGAATTGCGCTGTTCAATGAGAACTCATTTCAGAAGGAAATACTTGTTTGCCGACGATGACGAGGTCCACCTTCTCGTCTTGAGCTATTTTAGCTAACATTTTTGAAATATGAATAGGCTGAATGGTATTCCACTCAGGACCGGTAACTTCGACGTGAATACCACGGTCCACGCCCATGGCGAGCGCAGTTCTCAGTGTTTCCTTAAGTAAACAATAGTTTACATAAACTATGTTAACACAAAATGAGCTGAACAAGGTGACTACCTGAGCCTGAGGGGGCCCACACGAGACGGCGATGATTTCCGATGCCAACTTTTTCTCTTTCATTCGGACAGCCTCTTCGACGGCAATCTCGTCGAAGGGGTTCATGGAATGTTTAACTCCATCGGTGACTACGCCAGTTTTGTCCGGTTTAACACGAATCTGAGTTCGGAAAGTCAAAGAGTTGAGAGGTGATGAGCGGCGAATTCAGTAAAAACTAATTAAGTGCCCAGATTCCTACGTACCTTCACGGCGTAATCAATGACTCTTTTAACTCCAACGAGAACGCGGGCCATTTCTTTATGTCTTCTAGAAGCCCTTTAAAATTTAATTAAAATACAAAAATCCTCCTTTGAAAGTGACCTTTAAATGAATTGAGTAGGCCAGTTGGTACAAAAAAAAGTTGAATAATCGCCAGTGATATGCTGATAACTGTCCTTATCTCAGTTTTGTCCTTCGGCTTCCTACCTCTGCCTTCTCATTCATTCACTTTCATGTAGTGCGTTGGCGAGCCGGCGAGGGTAGTAAAGGAAAAACGTTGAGAAACAAACGAAACGCCTAAGGACCGCTTCCTCCCGAATCTGTACGCGTGCTGTACAGCTGTACCGATGCACGAATTTATGTGTGTGTGTGTGTGGGGGGGGGGATATAATTAAGTTTAGCAATTGTCTTAGCTCAGCTCAAAGCTTAGAAAGAACGACCTGTTGTCACGTCACGGCTAGCCATTGGCGTACCTGTATACTGTATACTCCGCTTCACTTCAGAGCGCAGCTTCAGGAGTTGATTTAGGATAAGTAGAGGGGGCGTAGCCCTGAGCCCGAAGTCCTACCCATTAGAGATAATATAAATGGTACTACCCCATCTGCCAGGTCTGAAACTGCAAAAGTCAGGGAATTTCGTGAATTAATGAAACAAAATGGGGCTACCCCTGTACTTTACGACGGTATAGGGGTGGTTGACGGGGACAGCTGTGCCCCACTATGGCTGCACTTTATTCGATGAGGGCAACCTGCTCACCCTTCTGCTACGCCAATGGCTCTGATCGAAGATCCGTTTCCATTTTCGGAATGCCTGTGTCGAAAGATCCCCCCCCCCCCGGCAGTTTCATATTCAATTTCAATATTATATTTTGCAAATTTTGGCAAAAATGAGATGGTGTTAGACCGGTAATTTTGAAGATTTGGGGTCATATCTCAAACTTTCAAAGAGTTTAGATTTGAGCCGGACGCAGTTTTACTAGTCATTCGGAAAAAGGGGAGCGCAGCCGCTTTCGGCCAAAGCGCACCTGTATGTAAACGTGTGGGCCAATTGTGCCTATTGACCTCAACACGCTCCTATAGATGGCGCTAGTGCCACAGGTGCTGTTATCATAACTAACGGATCACTTCTGACAGATTCAATGGGAAGTGAACACATTTTCTGTAACTTTGTAAATTTTTGTCATCCGGATCGAGATTTTCGACCCATCTAAAGGTGGAAGGCCACCTTTCAAGTAAATAGACAAGGGCGAGAACCCCTGCAGTAAGATGCACAACTGTTTCAAAGTAAGTTTCATTTGATAACATTTTAAGTCGGCCCCACATTTATGCGATGTTCGCTAGTGACGTGCCGTGCCAGGCAAGTGATTTGTCCGTCAAAAATGGAAATGTTATTCGCACAATTTCAAGCATCCAATTCATACTACAGACCGGCACGTGACAGTGGTTCAGTATGGGTTAGTGCTCCGACCGACGCCGCGCCGTATCCGGTATCCCACAGTGATTTTTAAATTAACAAGGCAATTTGACATGTGAGAATCAAAAATCACTTTGAGCTCATTTTCTGACAAATCACTGTCTCAGCAGATGACGCTGACTTTTTTAATCTGGGCAATTTTCGGGCTAGAATTGGAGAAAAAGCAATTAATTTCATTTATTTCTCTTATTCAGTTATTCCCGAATGATGCAATACGTTCCAGAAACAAAACAATTTAGAAATCCCCACCTTCTTTAATACCGCTCAACAAGTGATTTAAAACTAGTCTATACGAACAAAGTATTTATGTACGTAAATTGATAATAAATTGAAAATCAAGCCAAACCTTCACATGCGAGCCGTCCAAACAGACAATTTTTGTCAAAAGAAAATTGATTTGATTTTTACTTAGGAGAATTTTAACTTTAAAGTTGAAATTAATGCTATGAAAGTTAAATGAATGCATGAATACGGGGCTACAAGAACTGTCACGTCCCCGGCACACACGCTAGCTGGCTTAAACGATCCATCTTCATTTGCACACACCATCGGGAGAAAAATAATAAACTTTCTTGTCGGAAAATAATCTGTTTCCACGAAATGATTTCCACAAACCATCATTCGGGTGGTTATCGGTTTCCCGATTTTTATTTCATTTCATTTATTTTTCAGCTCAACAGTAAAAAACACCAAACGGAGCAGTCAAAACAGCGACAATAATAATAATTTAATTTGCCACATTTTTTTTCCCGACGAATCTTTTGGAAAAGGATGTAACGGAATTCCGCCACCTCCGTAAGTGTTACACTGCGGCACAGAGCAGTAATTTCTATTTTTATTAACTACTCTGCTCATGATACGCTTCGCTTTGGAGACTTAGAACAGAAATGAAGATGAAAAATATTGCTATAGGCGAGAACTAAGCAAAATGCTTGAAGGAAGGAATTTTTTTGTCGAAAAAATATCATTCATTCCTCTTCGTGACGATTTATTTCCCTCATATTTTATTTAGATTTTATGTTCCTTTCAAATTATGCGATTTTAATATGTCCTAAATTGTTTTAAGACTTACAGCTAGGGTGACCAGATTTTTCCCAGACGAAAGAAGGACCCAAATTTTATCATGAGGAAGAAGAAATATCATGAGGGGGAGGGGGTGTTGGGATTGATAGTTCCACTATTCTGCCACTGATTATAATTAGAACATGACCAAAATGGTCATTTGCCAAAATTGCAAAAACACAAAATTAGCTTTTTAAGGAGCTAAAACACGAAATTTGCATTTGGAGGAGCCGAAACAAAAAATTCGGTTTCGAAAGAGCCGAAACACGAAATTGGCTTCGGATGATCCAAAACGATGTAGGAGAGGCCCAAAGAGGTGTTCGCCTACAGGTAGCTCTGGTGTGGGCCCCTGTCCCGCAGAAGATGTCTGGCGATCTCCTGGATCATAAAAAACGTCCTGTGCAGAAGCCAGACACGAATCAAATAACCATTATTTTTCAAACGTAGGCCGGCTCCCGGACTATTACTATTTCGGGACATTCTCTCTTTCTTCACGAGGTCCTTCAGGCTCCTAGGAAGGACCCTGTTTTGAAAAGAAGTACCTTTTAGGGTCCTTTCGAGAAAAGCAAAGGACCACAGGACCATGAGCTGAAAAGAAGTACCGTCCTTCCTCTGGTCTGGTCTGGTGGTAAGTGTTAGTAGTTGCAAAAATGTATACCCGGAAAAGAGTTGATACCACGTTGTTTTTGTTGGATTACAAAATAAATAAATACATCAGGTCGGTATCTCAGACTATTTTCTAGTCATAAAAAATGATTTCAACAAGCAACAAGATTTTACGTTAAAAAAAGAAGACTTTTCATTAGTATTTGCCTACTTTTTAAGCCTAACTGGAAATTTTGATCCGTTAGTCGAAGCTTCGCTTAGAAATCCGCAAGAGGGCAGATCAATCGCGTGTTGTAGTCAATACGTGAAGTATATTGGCCAGATGGGCGCCAGAGCCTTCTCTACCCACTATCTAGAGAAGGCTCTCTGCCCTTGATGTGAGCGGCTGAGAATAACATACAAAAAAGCTCCAACCTCAAAGAGATCTAAAAAGCTCAAAAAGTGACTATTTGTCAATAAGATGACCAGTATTCAAAACTAAGCCGATTCAGTCAAGAAACTGCTGTAATTTTTGCGATTAAATAGCAGATTGAACCGAACAGAATTTGGCACTTCTGGGGCAGACAATTTTGCTAGTCCGGCCTGTAAAAGTTACTAGGCTGGTCGGCTGCATGAATAGCCGTCAAAAGTGCACTAATTAATTCTGGGCTGAGACGAAGAGCTGGACGCAAAAATATCGTTTTCATCTCACAAACTTGAGCGGGAAACAATCAATTTAGGAGTAGTAAATTGTCGGTCCCTTGCGGAGGCAGACTGCATCAAGCACAGTGTCTTATTTGAGACACGCGTTCCTGGGGTAGAGTATAGTCGCTGACTGTTGGCCGAAGATTCTCATATTGTCGAGCTGAATATACCCGTTTCGTAGCTGAGTGTGAGTGAAATTTATATTTATAGGATCACATAAACATTTTTTCGAGGTTACCAACCTTTTTTTCGCGAAGTGAATCGATTTGTGTGTATATAAACTTCATGTTTTGTGGTTCAATCCACGGGCCTGAGGGGGGGGGGGAGATACCGTCGGATGTACAAATCCTTCGGGGTTCGCCATATTTTTACGTTCACGCTTCCGAAAAAAATAATTTCTCGAATTTCGCTCACTAAAACAACAACTTCGAGGATTTTTGAGCCCTAACAACACATTTTCGCAGATCTGACTTAACTAAAAGACAAAGTTCTCATTTATACGCATTTTGCGAATTTTTAAACCGATTTCGCCCTCAAAAAACATGTTTGCTCGTTTGGCTCACACGAAACCAACTACTGAATTTTAGCTATCTAAAAAACATTAATTCGCTGTTTCGTGAAAGCCGCGAGTTCCGGTGCCTGGAAAATCAATTTTGTGGGGTTGCCTAATTCAACAACTAATTTTTGCAGATTTTACCCGGCCAAACAGACAATTAGGCAAACTAAATTTGGTAAAATTAGCAGTTTTGCGTGAAAGTCGCATTATCAGTACATACTACTAGAATCACCATTTTTGTTCTACAATCGCCATTTTTGTGCTAAAACCGCAATCTTGAGCTAAAAAAAAGTTTTAGTTTTGAGGTAAAACCACTCATGTTATTATCAGGGTGAAATCACCAGTTTGCATCAAAAACATCAGTTTTCTGTTAGCAGTTTTGGGATGAAAACTTCAATTTTGGGTTTCAAAAAAAAGTCGGTTTTTTTTTTAAAGTTGCCAGTTTTCGGCTAAAACCATTAGTTTCGGAGTAAACGTTTTATTTCGAGGGAAATTTGTCAAATTTAGTTTCAAGGGTAAAACCACAGTATTGTCTTGAAATCTTCATTTTGATATAAAATGTCAGCTTTGGCGTGAAATCCTTGGTTTTTGAGGATTTCAACTCGAAAATAGTAACGATTTTAGACCAATACTAAAGACTTCACGCCAAAGGTGACGTATTATCGAAACTGAAGATTTTACCCTTAAACTTTTGTCAGTTTTTCCTAACAAAAAAACAAAAATGAAAACGTTACCCTGAATGGTGGTATTACAAAACCAAAAATTCAAGTCTCTACGTTAAAAAAAAATTACCAGAAAACTGAATTTTCGCTACGGAACTTCCGATTTTACCCTAAAGGAAATTAGAGGTTTTACCTCAAAACTGAAAATGTCCTCAGTTTCAAAGACGAAGTCGTCAGTTTCAATTTGAAATCATGTTTTTGGGAATAACGTACGTAACGTTATAGTTTTGGATTCAATTGTCAGTTTTGGTGTAAAATATCCAGTTTTAAGGTAAAATAGTCACTTGTGGGGGGGGGGACCCCCAGTTATAGGGTAAAATCGTCAGTTTAGGTACTTATGTAATGTGTTCTTTTGGGATTAAATAATTTTTTTAGGCTAAAACCGTCATCTTTCGGATAAAATTGTCAGTTTTTGTAGTGAAATATTCGGGAACTTCAGGTTGGGAGTAAAATCATCAGTTTTAGAGTAAAATCTTTCTTTTTAGGTTCGAAAAAAGTTGTTTCATGGTAAAATCAATATTTTCGGGGGAAAATATTCAATTTTGAGTTAAAACCTTAAAAGTGTTGGGCAAAATCGCCAGTTTTGTTGTGACTTTTTTGGAGTTAACACATCAGCTTTGGCGCGAAATTGTCTGTTTTGGGGTAATCTCTATTTATTTGGGAGCAAATCGTCGGTATTGTGGTTTAATCGTCAGCATTGTGGTGAATTGTCATAGTTTTGTGTAAAAATCGTCAGATTTTTCAATGTAGAGTCGTAATAGTTTCGGCGTGAAATCATCTGTTTTGAAGAATAACTGACGTTTTCGGTGTGAAATACACTTCAGGGTTGGGGTAAAGTCGTCATTTTTAGAGTAAAATCTTCGATTTTCTGATTAAAAATAGACAGTGTATTAATGTAAAATAAACAGTTTCGGATTAAAATATTCATTTTGATGGTGAAACTGCCAAATGTTATGGCGTAAAATCTTCAGTTTTGTAGTGACCTCTACTTTTGGGCAAACACGTTAGCTTTGGCGTGGAATCGTCTGTTTTCGTGTAATATCGTCTTATATGGGAACAAATCGTCAGTACTGTGGTAAAATAATCAGTTTTTTAAAATTAAAATCGCCAGGGTTTTCAAGACATCCGGTTTTAGTGTAAAATCGTCAGTTTTAGTGTATAATGTGAGTTTTGGGGGTAAAATCCCCAGTTGTGTCGTGAAAACTTCAGTTTTGTGGTAACACTTCGGCTTTTGCCTGAAATTGTCTGTTTCGGTATAAAATATTCTGTTTCAGAGTAGAATCTTCAGTTTCGGGTTAAGATATGTCAGTTTTTAACGTCTTTCAGGAGAGAAGTTGAAAATTCGGTCACCCTATATTGGAGGGTTAAGCGCTTCCTATAAGTATCAATATTTCTGGGTTAAACATTGCCATTTTTTGACATAAAATCCTAAATAGAAGGCAACAACGGTATTTGACAATCGGAAATGTTAGTTTTTGACTGACTCTGACCCTTTTTGTAAAAATTCAGTTTCTGGGGGTCAATTTTACGATTTAAAGCGCCTATAGCTGATTAGACGAACTACTAGCTTTCTCAGGGGCTGGCTACGCCCCTGGTTCAATCATCGATTTCTCAGGGCCAGAAACATTCAATTTTCGTGCTGAGAGATCCTTCAACTTCAAGAGCAGACTTATTCTAGAATTTCGCTCTTCCAAAATGCAATTTTTGGGGTTCTGTTCGTGCAATAAGCAAATTACGCGAGTTTGGCTCTTTCAAATAGCAATACCGAGGGTCTGGATCAACCAGAAGGTAGTTTCGATATTTTTGACTCTTCAAAAGTCAATTTCGCGAGGTGTCCCACGTTTGAAAATTCAATTTCGCGTTTTTTTTCAAAAACCAAACTTGGATTTGACTGTTTAAAATTTCAGCTTGACATTTTTCTCTTCTTTAAACATCATCTTGCGGGTTCGGGTCACTTCAAGTTGGCTAGGTATTCCAAATGGAAATTTCGGTTATTATTTGGTTCAAGGACACTAATTTCGTATGTTTGGCTCTTTTAAGACCAAAATTTCGAGGATTTTAATAACTCGAAAATCCAATTTTGATGGGTTGAATTCAAAACCCAAAGTTACACAGATTTAGCTTTTTGGAAACCCTGATTTCGCGGATTTTCTCCGGTTTGGCTATTTCAGAATTCCAATTCCATGGTTTTAACGGTCATGATATTAATAAAAATGTCTCAAAATCGTACAAACTGAGTTAATGTAACTCCTGGACGATTATTTTGGGCACCCTACCAGGCGGTCGCCTTCCGTGCTGACCCCTAAAAAACTGCCCTATAACACGGGTGGAATCCAGGTTGCAACCATTTTAATTGTGATAGACTAATAACGCTGCGTTGAAAATAACAACCCTTCGTACTTGGTCACCGGCAGGTTACCCCATCAACATAACAAAACAAATCCTCTAGTGCTTGAGGTACATCCCCCGCCGCCACGAATCAATCGGAAACGAGGACCGCGCTCAAATGAGAAATACTGACGGTTTCAGCTCAAAAATAAATTGGACGGGGGATTCACAGTGAGAAACCCTGACCGCACGGTTCATGTAATCCGCTTCGATGTTCGGATTCCGTGAGTCGAGAGAAACCCCCACGATGCGCTGTTTCCTCACATTTTCAATTTTCGGCAAAATGGGGGCAACTTCAGCGGTTGTAAAGTTAAAACGTTGTAAAAGCTAAAATTTTCAATGAGAAGGGGGAGGGGGAAGGTGACAAGAAGAGTGAATGTGTGGAGCATTATTTCACATTTTGTCATGATGTGGGCTCCTGAAAAGCATTCTAAACGCCGGCATTACGGTCGTTCGTTTTCAAGAACATGGGAAGACCCTCTGATTTTGGTGAGGTTGATCCCAGTTTCACACCCAAATTGTAGAAGCATATGCGCATAAGTCGTGAGACAGTAAAACAATCTGAACAGATCGTGAATGGGGAAAAATGTAATTTATCATTCATTAAATACATGCCAAGGTGTTCCTTGTTCTTTTCTCATAATAAAGCGGTTACATAAAAAAAGTAAATTAAGGTTTCAATTGTTTTAATCGTTAGAGTGAATTTTTTGTTGGTATCACTAGTCACTGTAAAAAATAATAAATTATGAATATACAAAATTTCTACATTTTCTTTGACACAAGTAGTACAGCAAAATTAAAAAGTATAAACTGGTAAAGTCTTATTATTTAAAGCACAGCCCTTATTGATTTCTCCATTTCGAACGAATATGAATTGGCTACTTACGCCGAGTCATGGATAGAATTTAGTATTTGTTTAAAAAACCAATCAAGTAACTTACGCGCCCTGAACATGCCTTGTAATCGCCCACGTTTCCTGTTGCTGTTCCAACAGTCAAAGCATAAGCTCCATCAACAGGGACATTCCAAGACTCGCAGAAGAAAATAGTCTAACCGTAAAAATAAAAAATGAATACCAATTATTTACGCCAGATTAATGTAAGAAGTCACCGACTCTGTTATTTCTTTTTGTATCACAAGAAGCCCGCCTTAGCGATGAAATGATATAACAACACTTGAGTTCAGTTGTTATTTTGTCTTTTCAACAGTTATTTTATAAACACAACAATGCAATAGACAACATCCTAAAACAATGTCTTAATCTGTTCAAAACAACAAACACGGGGGGAATGAAGGGTGTCAAACTCCCACAAAACATTCACAAACTTGAGGATAGAGCTGTGAGCGAATCTCACTGGGACAATCGTTTCCAAACGGTGCGCAATATTGAATGAGCCAGCGCCTATTAGAATTAGTAGACAGGAAGAAAATTAAATAACAAAATTAGCAGTCGCTTGTGCGTAATAAAAATAATAATAAAATAATACAATTAGTAGGAAAAGGATCAGTTAAACTTCTTAATATAAATTTATAAGAGGATAACGTCGTCGCCGCCTTTTTTCTCTTTCATTGCTCGCCTTTTCTCTTCAATCAATTTTCTTCGAGCTTCGTCGCGAGCTTTGTTCGCTACCTTTAATTTCGAGTCGACGGATTTCTTAAGAAACGGCTTTTTTGGAGTTATTGTCGAGGCAATCGATCCATTTTGAATATCAGTCTTATTTGGTGCCTCCGCCTACAAACATAGCCATTCGTGATTCAACCAAGGCTTCAGATTTCACTGTGTTACGTACCTCCAGTGGGGTCCAATTATTTCTTTTCATTTCAGATATTCTCTCGAACTGTGAAACTACATCGTCAACTTGAATCATGACCATGTCCCAAAATCCGGCCAAATCCTCGTTAGTAGTGGGGAAGTCGTCCGTACTTAATTGGTTCTATGAATTGGAAAAATTAAAGGAGTTGAATCACCTATCCACACGCACACACTCAACACAACGCAAGAAAATTAATTATCTCACGATATTCTTTTGACACAGGCCCTTGAACTGATTCAATTTCTGAGCGACCAAAAGTCTCGCCTTTCCAGAAGCCGATCGTAAAATGCCACAAGCCTCTTCGTTGTCACACGTTTCCAGGTCTTTCTCAGTGGATGAAGCGAGCACTTCCAACAACTCCACTTTTTTCTGGTAGAGCTAAAAAAGGAAAAGAAAAGGAAAATCACAATAACTCAGGTTCATGCATTGTGTACAAATATTACCTTCATGAAGTAATGGCCATTCTTTTCTTCCGTCACCTTGGATATAGGTTTCATGTCTTGAACAGTAGCATCGACGGTGTCTGATATTTTTAAATTTGTAAGCCCTTTTACTGCTTCGGGAGAACTGGAAAAAAATTATATAAAAAAATCACACTCCATTTCATTACCCACGACATGGAAGGCATTTTTGTCAAAACTCCCAAGGAAAGAAAGTATCATAGGTTCTTTGTTTCCGACACACAGTAACGCAGAACAAAAACGATGCACAATTAAAACAATGAAAACCGTACCTCTCTACCTCCTCCTCCTTGGGAGAGGCTTTGGGTCTCCTATTGGCTACGGTCAATTGAGCACGAAATTCAGGGCTGAGCAATTTCAACACAGGCAACGAGTCATCGTTTTTCAAAGGTTCTATCGGTTTCGCTGGAGCGACCTACGACAGAAAGCAAATAAATAAAACTAAAATAATTTAACGGATTGGGGTGGGGGGGGGCATTTTAATTGATTCAAGTACTTTTACTTTTGCAGAGCCGTTATTTAAATTTCTAGGACTAGTGTAAAACCCTTGAGCCAAGGCACCTGGACCGTAAAGCCTTTCCACTCTCTGAACGATGAAGGATGAGGGCGAGATTTGTTCGGCCAATTTAGTCGGAGTAATTAGTTTCGATTCTAAAGTGTAGCAGTACGTGAGTTGCTAGTAGGACACTTCAATTAGTTTATGTAACATTTCCTACCAGTGGGGCTGAAAGATGAATTGTGCGTTGACGAGGAACTTGAGTATCGCGTATTTGATGAAGAATACGATGAAATACAGCTCCTAGACACTACCCTGCGAACAATATGAATGACAATAGTAATAATTAAGACTTCTGCCGAAATAATTAACGACTGTAACTTACGGAGAATCAAAGTTATTCCTACGATCCTGCGACAGAATCACATTTCCGACATGACTAGGTGAATGCGCACCACTGCAACCGTTAAGTACGTCCATTCCTGGGGTTGGTTGTAGAAAAGTCGAAACGTTTGAATTAAACAATAAGTACCTAACCTAATTAAATTATTGAAATATTGGGTCGTGGAACAATCGAAACCTTTTCCTTGAGTTTGCATAGTCGATGGAGTTGCGTGAGGAACCGGCGTCAGAAAATTGCCGCACTCGCTCGTAAAGTTTGTGTTTCGTGGCCCTAGAATTTCCATGGTCGTTATTTATAGGAACCTCGAAACAAAGATAAAACGCACTCACCATCTATTCGTATTGGACTGGAAGTTCTGGATCTCAGTTCTTGCCTTTTTTTCGAATCATAAGCGAGAGTAGAATAACCACTGATACAACAAGCCAACGCTACATAAGAAGGCTGCCTGCGTACTTCCACCGTTGACTTGAATGAAGCAACAAAGGAAAGCAAAAGGAAGAAACAAAAAGTCGTAATCAAAAGCAAAGTACTAGAAAATTAGAAATCGAGAAATTTACCTGTGTATCAGAAGATCCTGCATTGTTTCCGTTCGTTAATTGTAGTGGACTTGACTCTGCAAACATTGATTATGTTATTAAAAGCGGGGTAACAAAATCACTGACCTTTAAAAACAATAAGGATACAACTAGTATCAAGCAATAGCTAAAGAACAACAACAACGCCGAAGATGACGCCGATACTACTATAAAAGCAGTTCTTGCTTGATCTCTCAAGTGTTAAAAAAAAAAAATCACTTAGTCGGACCTGATATTAGATACTTCGAGGCAAAGCAATTATACAGCGAGCTAAATAACAGAATGGTGCACTGTACAAAAAGTGCTCATTAATTAACGAAATAGATCGTCCGAAACGTTTTTTGAAGGATTAGGGAAAATATTGGAAGGATGGGAGACACGCGAGTTAATAAATTATTTACACTGCACAATGGTTAAAATATGGAATGCTTGGGTGTTTAACTAGGCCGTTCGTATTGATTGAAAAGGGCATCTACGGCTTATTTATTTGAAATGAACCACAAGAATTCTTCGTTAAAAACAATAGGGCTAATTATGACGTTAAAAAAGTTTTCATTCACAACGAAGAGCAACGAACCGCCCCATCAATTTTTCCCCATTTTTACATAACGCAAGAAGAACAGAGGGGAGGTTTGTCAAGGGTCCCAGACACCCAGACAAACATATTTCCGGAAAATTCTGATGGGTCAAATTAAATTGTATAGTAAGATCAGAATGTCTAAGCACGGGTATCGAGCACGACATGCTTTCCATTCATTACGAAAAATAAAATATAAAAAAGAATGTGCTTCCTAATACCAACATGCCAATAAACCGACAACGATACACTCGTTGAGAAGACCATTGTAGTAATTAATGTAGGCACTCTTAAAACCAAGGGTGCTAAAATATTAATAATAATCTTATCAACTGAGTGTTGCGGTTGTCTAAAAGATGACATGTCACCTTTCGACGAAGATCTTTCCTTGGGCGTTTCCAAAAGGCTATCTGGTGCAACCATGTTGATTGAAATAGTTTCCTAAATGGATGACAATCATTTATTTAAGGTAGATTTACGTGCTGAAAACATGTGAAATTTTGCACTAGCACCTAGCTAAATGACTACTGGGGGGCAAAGGAGTAATTTTTATGTATACCGGGCAAAATTGCCAACAAATTTGTTTGACCTGTTGCAGACAACAAAACGGTGAAATACCGGGACTGTGGTGAGGAGGGCGGGTCATGAAAATTCCAAAGCAACACACAGAACATTTCAAAGAACACATCGTATGAATAAAAGGCCACCAATTTGGATGAATGTGCACAACTCATTTTGCGCATAATTTCATGGGCTTGACATAAAAAAGGGGGTGACCACAACTCCGGCGAAAATCGCAGTCGATAAAATGACTATACCTTTAAGTCTCACAGTACACAGTAACTTCTAGACTGCACTCTCCAGTTCACTGTAACGCATTCAAACTAACGGGGAATTCGGGTACAAAAAAAATCCCGCGAATTTCCGGTCAAATAAAGCACCACAGTGATTTCTCGCGACGCTCTTTCTGCTAATTTAGGAAGAAAAATGAAATTGAAGGAATGTTTTTAGCGAAAAAATAAAGATGTTACTGACCACTTGAACCTAACGTATACAATAAGACTCTTTTCTTGTAAATATGTACCTTCTCCAACAACTTCACACTAATCACCAAGACGTGAGAGTTTCCACCTCAACCCACTTGATCCTAAAGATTTTCTGGCGCCAGAAGGCAAACATTTTATGTTTAACGAACGTAGATTGATAGATAAAGGGGGAAAATGATTACGGGTAATATAATCAATTTGAGAAGCTAAGTTATGGTTATGGAAACGAATAGCAAGTGTTCATCTCGTGACGCTTTCAGGCCGTGATGAAAACTGTCTCAGGGCCGTTTTTAGGTGTAGGCTGGGTAGGCGAAAATACAAATCCCACAGCCATCTTCAGCCTCTTCAACGCTGAAGACCATTCGCTCCTTGACTAAGACTTGACCAGATATTCGTTGACGGATCGACCACAAAATTGATTAAGATTTGACCATGTGCGTCCCAAAAATAGCCAAGCTGTCGATTCCCAGGGACTTAAGAGCTCTAAAAACTTAATAGCTGACATTTTGGGCCTTAAAATGCCTGAACAGGTAATTCCTGCTCCAATAATGGCAAAATCTATCATTGCTGTTCTCGCCTTGGCCTTGGCTAGAGGAAGCTCAATAAATGGCAAAACTGACTCCATGTGCCTTGAAAAAAGGGAAAAAGTACCTAAACAGACAATTCCTGCCTTGAAAATGGCGTAATTAATGACAATTCGCACTAAACCATGGCCAAATTGGCAATTCCCGCTCAAAGTGACCAATCAGGCAATTTCCGCATTAAAAACTGACCGCTCGGACCCAAAAATGACAGTTAACTAACGATTCGTGCCTCTACTGATCACTGCCGTGTGCGCCCCGAACATAGGCCCCTTACCCACCATAGGACCTTACCAGCTAATCAACCCCCCCACACCCACTCACAACGATGGTTACACGCACCTTTGGGACTGGATAAACTGGAATACACTCACGCTAAAAAATCGCTAGACTGGCTAATCACACCCCAAAAACGCTGCTGTCAACAAGTTGACAGCTTGCAACCCGTTTTTCTGCTAAATAGCTAGTTTCGGGCCCCTAATGTTGGGGGGGGGGGGCTCTAGTACTAACATATTATTGAGCTACGAAATTAGCAGTTTCCTAATGAGCGTCGGCATGTGGCTCAACAGGTAGTTTGTAGCGTGATATTGATTACAAGTTTTGTTGATTCAACGATTTCTTTTCCAGTCAGAGTCGTATGACTTAAGAACGTAAGAAACGCGAGTTTTGGAGTGGTCTGGTTTTGACCGTTTTGGGGTGAAATAAGAGAGATTTTGCAATCAGGGCCTGTGTTCTATAAAATTAGCAACAGTTGATACCAACAGTCAATCACCTGATTTCATTCAATTTCGTCGATTTAATTAATGAAAGCATATGACTTACTGTCGTTAACTACTGTTGTTAAAGTTATAGAACAAGCCCTCAGGGCCGTATTCATAGACGTCACTCAAGCTGAGTATTTACTTAAGTTGCTTCAAATCGGTCGTTCTAATAAGTGAGTCATCTGTTTTGAATCGAAATAAGTAAATACTCCTCTCAAGTGACGACTATGAATACGGGCCTCAGTCCCGTAAACGCTAAAGTTGAGTTTTGTGTACGCGTTGCTAGGGTAGTAAACATTTCGTTGGTTGAAATGTGAATAGCGTTAACGTTTGCGTTAGCGGAGCTGTTTGCAAAATCTCTCTAATCTCTCTAATTTTAAATTCATTTTTTTTTTTTTTTTTTTTTGTATAACGTGAGTTTTGTGGGTAAAATCAGTCAGTTTTTGGGTCATATTTAGTTCAAGGAAAAACGGCCTTTGGGTATTGACGTGCTCAAAATCAAATTAGCCGAGTTGCCTCTTTAAAATCACCCGTTTCATAGACTCGGTTCACTAACAAACTATGTACAATTTTCTTTTTAAAAATAGTTTTCATTTTCATTTCAAAAATCAAATTTCGTTTGAATTTTTCACGTTTTGAACGTCGTTGAAGATTGATTTCACGGGTTTTTGCTGCTAGAAACACAACTTTGCTGCATATTGGAGTGCAGAGGAGGGGCCCGTTCATTTTTGAAAAGAAAGACTTACGATGAAAATGTCCGAGGCACGTTAACTTACAATTTTGTACCTTATATAAAACCACAGAAGCCGCAAATTTGGCTAAAGATTCGCCCCAAAAGACTGAATCGTTGCTGAACTTGGTAAGTGGTCACGTTCTGGTTTCTTGACCTCGTATCACACGGTCAAACTAATCATTTGACCCCAGGAGCTAAATATTTGGCCACAAAAAGCGATTATTTTGCTTCAAAGGTTCATATTTTCTGCAGACGAGTAGAAACACCGCTGAAAACTGTCAATTATGCCGCTGAAACTGCTATCTGGCTCCTATAAAACTGTTGAATTAAGCCATAAAAACGAAATATTCGTAACCTATTTATTATAATGTAACTCCTCAAAATGAATGAACTGGCCGTGAAACTTGAGCACCAAAAACTGAGTCCCGTACCAGAAAAGCAAAAGTGGTCGTGTAGGCGCACCCTTTTTGCGGTCGAATCGGTCTTCCACTAGTCCAATAACCGGTGTACCGTAACCATAAGGTTTAGAACCCCCAGTTCCGCTCACCAAGTCTGCCACCTAATTTAAAATAAAAGGGATGAGGATTGTAACAGGCTTGCTGATTCTAGCAAATCCAACGATTTGTACGAGTCCGAAACTTCTGCTCTCCTTCATTTGGGGAGTAGCGATTTTTCTCATTGAGAGGGAAGATGTTATTTGTGACATTATTACCGGAGCTCTCACTCCAGAGCGGCCAGACCTTATTCCTCCAGATTGCTACGCTCAACCTGTTACTGAATTACCCTGACTTGAGTTTACGGAAAAAGAAACTCCAGCAATTAGCGCCAACTGGAGCGTCAAACCAGGAAACCTCATAAAGTACACCTGAAAGTAGGAGCGAATGATGTTTTTAACAACTGTTTTATGCGCATTAGCTACCGATTGACACTTCGGCAATTGAATGGTGAAGCTTGAACTCATCATTGAATTGGTGGATACAGAAAGAGAGCATGTCGGCGAAAGGTGACAATTGTAAATATGCGCGTATTTCGCCAACAGACAAATTAAAAGTCACTAAAATTCCCCAAATTTGCATCTTTCGTCAGCCACTAAAATGCAAGAGCGAAAAATAAAACTTGCAAAATCACTCAAAATGAACCTCGCAGTGCAGCAACACTTCCGCCAATAGCGAAACCAGGGGAAGGGGGTGTTCTTCTCACATAAAGCTTCAAAATTCAAGCTCCATCAGGCCGAGCAAAAAAGTGATAATTTCTCATTGCCACACACTAAGTGGAACAGCCCAAGTGCTTAAAAAGTAAGTCGAGTGTGGGTGCCGCAATTTAACACCATCTCATTATTACCCACGTTAAAATAATGAAAGTCACTAAATTAAGGCCTTTCAGACAATCGGATCAGCACAACAAGTGGTAGGGAACACTCGGTGATGAATGCACATCCGTTGAAATAATTACCGCACTCCATGTTAATCCACTGACGAGAACTCGGAATTTCTAACTAAATTAAACTGACGAACAAATTAGCGATGCCTGTTTTGTGGGCGTATCTTAAATGAGAGCAATAATTTGAAGAATGTAGCGCACAGCAATAAACATGATGCAGAAATAATGTGCTCACCGATTAGAGAAAGTTATTGAAATGTTTTGTCGCCTGCTGAAGAGGACGAAAAAGCTACTGTCAAATGATTCCTTCGAAAGAGAATCCACTGATGCAGCGAATGATTGACATAGAAATCGCCGACCGTCAAAAACTAGGACGAATCTGGAACACGACACACGGACACACCACCACACTTTCAAAGTAGGCCATCTTAGCATTTCCAAAGTACATCGAACTCGAACTCGCGGGATGACTTAACAGTGCAGAATCGAGCCAGTTGTTGGAATCGCTCTAAATTAAAATAAAGCGACTCGAAGCAGAATTTAACGTTCAAATTCTGTTTGTCTCTCTGTTTCAGTAGCCCGTGAAGAAATCACGGCACGAGAATGACCCAAAGTGCTTTTTTTGAGAATTCTTACCATTATCACTTGGCTTATTATCGATCCAAACGTTATCTGTCCTCGATGTGAACCTCCCCAAAATTTTGAAGAAAAAATGAAAAATAAAATAAATTTTTCAATTTGGGGGTTCCACTAGAAACATTTCAGTATACATACAAATAATTTAATAACCGGATCCTCGTTTCAATGACCGTGACACTCAGCTTTTCGGGAAATAAATCTGTTGATTGCTGACTGAAATCTGCCCTTCTACTGCTTGGTGAGAAAAATGATTCATTTTTAACATTATTCGTAGGTAATAATTATATTTATTGCATGAATTACGTTGCCATTATGAAATGGAGTAGCATCAACTATGATTTGAAAAAGGATAAACTTCTGTCGTCTCGTCGACCTCAATTTCGCCGGCTTTGGAATAGTATTGTGAGCCCAGTGATCCGTTCTGTTCCATTTTGCCGGTGTGTGCATACTATTCCTGGTTCTGTATGCTTAGGCGTGATTTCTCTACGAAAATAAAAGTCGATATTAGAATCGGTACGAGCTTTTAAACGCATTTTGAAGTTGGACCGTTTATGTTCATTGGACGTTTCAGTTCGAACCGGCAAAAGAAGCTCTGACTTTGTTCTGAGTCCATTTTCATAGATTTGTCGCTCTCTGGGTCATCCCTGGGGACTCCCCAATCTGTTCACAGTATACAAAGTCTGCTGACAACCCCCTGTAAGTACTACGGATGGGGGAGGGAGGTGAAACTTCCCATGTGAAGAGGGTAACCAGGCGTCCCTGAAATCCTGGAGTCGTATGGGCAGTTGGTTTTGGCTTTCATTGGAACCTTTTTTCATGTGGTGTTGTGGTTTGCTGCAGGGGTGCCCACAAGGGGGGAGGGCAATGGCGCGGGGTGCGCCATGAAAATTTTTGGGGGATTCTTTTTTTTTTTAATAACCTGTGCCTAGTCCCTCGCTGGCCAAACGAGTTTTCCATGGTCTACTTCACCTTTGAGAGGGGTGAATTTGAGTCAAACACAAACACTAATGCTGCAGGTCTAGTAACTCACTATATTTTCAGAAGGTTTGAGGTTGTTGGGGGATAGCAGGGGACAAATGTTTGAAAATATCAAGAAATTCATGTTATCTCAATAATTGTATGTAACAAACGTCTGCATTCACTGCGAGAAATTTCTCAAAAAAAAATTAAGGGGAATGGGTATTGAGGGATTACAGTTGAAAAAAGGCCGAATTTCACTCGACTTGGGTAAACGATTTTGAGGAAAATATTAATGATTGGACAGAATGCTTGGCCCATTTTCACCATGAAAATTGATCACGCTTAAAATTGATCGTGATTAGGTGTCAATAGCGACCCTAATGAATTCTGATGAAATTGTTTACGTAGTAATCATGATTAGTCGTTGATCATGGTTAAGACTGAGCATGTAAATAACTAGAATGTACTGTACACGCATTTTCAAAAACACAAAATTCCTGTTAACAGAGGGAAAATACATGTACGTGCAAAAACCGTCAAAAAGTTATCGTCAAAGTTATGTAAAAATGCGCACGTGTTGGTATTTCACCAGAACTTTACGTTAAATTCTGGGAAAATACATACACGTGCAATAACCACAAAAATATTATCGTCAAATTAACGTTAAAATTCACAAGTGCGATATTTTACCAAACCATAACGTCAAATTCAGGGAAAATACATTTACGTGAAATAACCGCTAAAATATTATCGTCAAATTAACGTTAAAAAACGCACGTGCGTTATTTTACCACGATTTGGCGTTAAATTCACGTGAATTACGCACTCGTTTAATTTACGTTCATTAATTCACGTTAATATTTCGTGAAAATAACGAATAATACGTAATTTTCACGGCCAACACCAAAAATTAACGTAAATTTCACGTGTTTTTGCTACTTGTGATATGAGTGCAGTGACGGATAGGAGTTCCGTTCGAGATGGTCAGACGATACTAACGACATCGCGAAACGTTCATCGCTCCCCTAGGTGAGTTTTAGCCAGAACCGACTGCATTTCGCGATTGACAGCGGTCAAAAAGACTCATAAACCACGTCCATCTCAAATCAAAGCATTCAGAAAAGGCCAAGCCTTGTGAGCGTTTTTTAGTAATATATAAAAAAAAACAAAAAAAAAAACTATAATTTAAAATGGACGAAACAAGAATTCTCAAACAACAAGTTGGACGATACTGAGTTTGACGGCTCGAGGAATCGAAAATCAAATCTGATTATCGATCAGACGATCCAGCAACGGGTATTCCAGTGTTTCAAGCATTTGTGACCGCATTGACCCGGTTTCAGAGGCCGCTCAAAACTTTTTGCGGACGGTGGACATGCAATAATCGGAGCCCCTTAAGTCCTAAGATGAAAGAGGAGCCTCGATGCAGGTGGACCTCAATGGCCCGCTCTAGAGACAAGAATGTTGGATAATGTCATCGACATTGCGAAACGCTGATTCACCTCAACTATTTCAGGATCAACTATTTCACCTTGCGCCTCTAATTTTACCATGTACCAGGGCATGTTTTTTCTGAAATATTGGGACCATTTCGGAAGCATTTTAAATTTTGGCATAAATCGTCGCTAAATTATAGAAGATTTAAAAAAAAAAATCACTTTCGTCATTTGTGGAAAACCAAAAAAAGACTCAGGTACAATTACATCGATGTAGAAAACAGTTTTCTGGAGTGGAGTTTTGTGATAGTTTCAAAAACGTCAACCGTTTTGCTGCACTCCTAGCGGTTGGACCGTAAAATCGAGTTGTAGGAGAAATCGTAGCCAGTCGTTGAAAAAACACAATTGTGCTTGTATCTCAGAAGGAATGCGGTCTTATGTTCATATGGTGATTTCGGTCGCAAATACTTACTACTACAACATACCCACCTCAGTGTATGCATCTGCTCGTGAATGTATAGCGAATCAAACTTTCGTGTTCAACGGATTCTGAATGGTTTAAAAAGTGACCCATACACGTGACCCATACTCCATCAGGGCAAGACCAATAGTGTATTTTTGTGATAAATGAAATGCACTAAAAGAACAAAACAAGTTCACTGGCTTGACTCTTTCAAAAAGCCAAAGAAGGTTGTTTCTCCTAAAGGCCAAATTTTATGGGTTTGGGCCATTCCAAATCCAAAGACATTTTGAAGGATTTAAAGAAAAACAAAACCGCGGACTTTTAGCTCGTTCAAAAGGCCAAATTTCGGAGTTTGGCAATTCCTTAGCATTGAATTTAAAGATTTGGTCCGTTCAAACCCCAATTTGGAGGATTTCGCTTTCTTAGCGATCATTTCACTGGATAGCCCTTTCAGGAAACAAATTTAGCGGCTCTGGCTCTTAAAAACCCAATGTTGCGCGTTCCACTCGTTAAAAAAACCATGAGCTCTCGTGTTCCGCTTGTTAGAAGAAAAAAATTGCGAGATTGACTCATTTAAAAAGCTGAATTTTGAGGCTTGCTTCACCGCCCATGGTCAAGTTTCGGCAATCTGAAGGACTTAAAGAAAACAAATTCCCGTGTTTGGCTCACCCAAAAGGCCAAATTTTGGAGTTTGGGTTTATTGCATATCAACATCATCACACATGTTTATATTTTAACTTTAAATAAAAAATAGCTTTTGTTGTTCGTTGTTTACGTTCTGTGGAGTCTATGCAACCAAACAAATTTATTCCTTCGAAAAATGGAGCATTTTGATAGGTTACACGGACTCCATAGACGCATTGCACAGAACTTGTGAACGCGCCATTAAAGCCGGATACACACATACGGTACTTGCCAAGTAACGAGTAACACATTTTTGAAATTCTCAGCAGGTTGGTTTCCAGGCAATTTCTAGAAATTGAATATTGCAGTTGAATATTTTGCAAGTTACTTGGCAAGTACCGCATGTGTGTATCCGACTTGATATAAACGGAATTCAACAGATTATGAGACTTTTAAGTAATGGCTCACACGCTATAAATTGAAAAACGTTGACTTTATGAGTTACTCAAATCCATAAATTTTGTTTTTGAAAAAGGTTAATTTGCTTTCGAATTGGTCAACGCTGCGAAACCGATTTCCGAAAGATCTAAAGTCACGATATTTTGTTTTTGAAAGAGGAAAAATACGCGAAATTGTGGCTGAAAAGGCATAAATTGTGTTTTGAAGAAGCCAAATCCACGACATTTGGTTTAAAGAGCGAATTTCTGAGGGGGCATTGTCGTCTGAAAAGCACTATGTCACGATATTTGGTTTTTAAACGAGCATTATCAGTTTTTCGTATCCAAAATTATAGGAAGAGCTTATGGCGTGAAATTCGTTCTACCATAAATCGTGAATCGCCAAAATTGGGTTTTGAAGAAAGAGCCAACCAAAGAAATATTGTTTTGAGAGATCAAAAATCCCTAAAATTTGGATTTGAACGAGCTAAATGCGTAAAATTTGATTTTGAGAGGTCGAAACTTGGGTTCAAAATAGACTCAATAGCGATACATTTGGTTTTAGAAAGAGCCAAACGCGGAGGATTTGTTTTGGAGCAGATCATTATGAGATATTGAGCTAAAATGTCTGGTTTAAGGTGGAATGTTCTGGATTCTGGGACCGTTTTCCCAAATTTTTGTTTCAATCAAATCGCTGACACCAAATTCACCAGCAGATTATCAGGCACTGCCATACAAAAGCCATACAGTGATCTTTCAGGCAACTTTTTGTAAATGAGAAAATTAAGAAATTAGGCGAATAGGATAAGTGTGGGGGGACGGAAGGGTGAGAACACATTTTACTGCCACCCCCGCCACGGAGGTCTAACAACGCCATTGCACTATTGAAGCAGTTGACTCTCCAAAAATTGAGAAACGGAGGCAATATATTGCAGATCACTTGCATACATTTTTTGATGCAGTTGACCTGTTAGCAATCATGCTATTAGTACAATTTACTTTACGAAGCAATCGAATCGAGAGACTCGCTTCCTTCGCCTGAAGCGCTGAAGACAAAAATTTTAGAGGAAAATGATTATAGAAGCGAATGCTTCAAAGGAGATCTGGAAGCTTTTGTCATAACTCCATAAGGAATTCAAAGAGAAGAGAAGTATCAGAAAAATTTCCGACTGAAGCTAGAAAAATCCCCGTGAATGTGAAATGCTACCGATGTCAAAAGGAGGGGCATAAAGCTCATTCCTGTTCTCCACAGTAAATACGGTGGAAGAAGGTAGTTACGACTACGAGAACAGATTTTTGTCAAACAACTTGAGCTCAGTGCGAATGTGAATTGCTTGAATTCGAAAACTTGGATTCTCGACAGTGGAAGCCATCGCACTTTTGTAAAAATAGGAATTTATTCCTCTCGATCTACAAAATGAACCGGAAACTCAACCTAGCTAACGAAACATCTACGAACATTGAAGGGAAAGGCCCAGTAAAAGTCACGTTTGAACACGAAAATCACGGGAAGCTCTTAAATCTCGATGACACTCTTTACGTACCAGACCTGAGAATGAATTTACTTTCGGCCAGTAAAATCACTGAAAAAGGTTACGAAGTGAATTTTAAGAGGAACTCTGCGGTAATAGTCGACAAACTAGGCAACTCGTACCTACGAGCTGATTGCATTGGAGAGCTCTATTTACTGCGAGAAAGTCAACAAGAAAATCCGCAAACTGCATATTTAAAAGGAAACAACCCGACCACGACCGATTAAACAAATAATGCTCTGGCACCGCATCATGGATCACCGCATTTTCAAAATTTGATAAACATGAAAATCATCAAAGGAATCAGTCCGATTACCACTGAAAACATCCCGGTGTACCACTTATGTACAAGGAACTTCATGAAGTTCTTGTGGCCCATGCAAAATTCCAGAGAAGTAAAATGGATGACTGTTTCTACATGAAACACGACAACGGCCGCTGGACATACTAATATTAATTTGGACTGGACAAATAGTTTTTGTCGTTCGTTCTAGTATAAACGGAATGCAACAGGGTTCTTGTCTCAATTGTCAGTTGCTGGCGTTTCTTGTGGCCGAAATATCTGGTGCCTTGCACCCAATTTGAGTTTGTTTCCTGCAAAATCCTATCTCAGAGTAATTATGCCCACTTTTCGCGCCACTTTGTTATTTTCTGGAGCTCCGTTTGATGATAAGTTCCGATTTGTCCAAAAGCGATTATTTTTTTTTTCTTGTATTCCCCTTCTTGATTTCAGGAAGCCCGTGACCGGGGGTGGCGGATTCAGTGCCCTCTACCTCTCAACAGGTCTGCAGCCGGCTGCCGGAGTGAGGTTTTTCCGGCTGTTTCCCTTTGCTGTCGTTCAAAATCATTTCCTGTCGTTCGAATTCCGTTTTTTGTCGTTCGATTTTTTTTTTTTTTTTTTTTTTTTGTCGTTGGATGGATATTATGTCGTGTAAAGTATTTTTCTGTCGCAATATAGTTCACATTCCTGTCGAGCGTTTCCCCTTTTCTGGCCCTGGGTGCAATTAAATGCCACCCAATGCCAAGCGCCGCATGGGTCAAAATACCAAAAATCCTGAAAGAACAAGTACCCCCCCCCCCCTTTTATAAAAAAGGGCACCGCAAACTTACTATATCGCGAAAATAAAGACCACAAACGTGCTATTTCGCCGATATTTAGACCTGAAACTTGTAATTTCGCAGATATTCACCTCGGAATGTAGCAATTTCAAGGTGACTTTGCTCAAATGTTGCAATGCAGCGCCTTTTTGCCCATACAATCTGTTCATTGAATGACTTATCTGCAAAGTCATATGCAGACATCCGCCGACACCGCGACGTTCGAAAGCAGAATTGTTGCCTTTATATTCGTGATCCCGCTGCCCCCCCCCCCACCAATATGCTGTTTATAGTTGCAAACATGCAGCTTCCCGACTATTTAGTATCAATCTTGCATTTTACGCATGTGTATGCGTAGGAACTTGCGTTTGAAACTTGTAATTTCGTGGATGTTTATCCATCGAATCTGGATCCTGGCCACCGCTTGCAATTTGTACGGTTATTTATCACCGAAACTGTTAATTTCATCCCTACTTAGCTCTGAATCTGAAGTTTCGTGACTATATCACGCCGAGGCTAGTAATTTATCTGATCGTTAACCTCCGAGACTTGTAGTAAATTGGCGGTTTCAGAGTATAGCTTTCGGTTTTGAGGCGGGGCTTCGGCTTTCAGGGTTTGGGTCCTGGCTATGCGCTTGTATGTACTAGTGTAGAAAGCACTTCATTTATTAGGTTTTATGACTTTGGTTGGAAGCAAGCTCTAAAAGTACAGCAATTTTAGGAAAGTAGTACCTTTTTGAGGATCCCGTAGATCATAGAACCAATTTATAACTCATTAGCTCTAAAACATGTTCAATCTAACCAAAAATCTATGCATTTTATCGAAAAAATTTATTGATCGTCCTCAAACATTCCCCCGAAAATTTACTATTTGCCGCCCAGTTTGCGAGGGCCCCGTTTTCGAGTAACACGACCCTTATCAGTTGTGCCTCCGCCTTGACGTCTGTCATTTTCGTACTGAAGTACTCTAACATAGTTGGCCAGTTTGGCCAGAAAACTGGTAATTTTGCAACTAGATCTGGAGCCAGCTCCATGAAAATTGATGGAATTTTCGGCGAAAAAGTATGTGTCATCATAGGGATTTTCTCTATCCTCTGAAAATGTTGGATGAAATTAGCAGAGGAAGTCGATTCGATTAATGTATTTCTTTGTTTTCAGGGGTCGACAGCATGGAAAAACCAGATGACACGTCCCTCATAGAACGTGTCACATCGCTTCTTGAACAGAACATCCGAGGTGTCCAATTAGGCATTTACGGCGTTGCATTCGTCGGTCTTGGCGTTGCTCTGCGAAGCGTTCGCCCGTTCGCCAAATTCAAAAACCCTTCCGAAATACCCAAATCTTTTTTCGACAGTCGGCTCAAACTTTCCGGTAAAGTCACGGGCATCGAAATAAACCCCAGTCGACCGTTTCTCCTTGTCGACCACTTCCCTGTACTTTTCAGTCGGGTCCGACGATCGACTACTCTCCCGGTTGAAATTGAAGGCATTGACATAACTGGAAACGGCATCAGTTGGCTTCAGACCATCATTAGCGGTCAAAACATTGATTTTATCCTCCTTGAATCGAACCCACGTTCAGTCAGCTGTATCGTACATCACAAAAATGGTGACGTCGCGCGTCATCTCCTTTCTGTGGGCTTCGCCAGCGTTGCTCCATTCAACGAAAAATTGAGTGGCTGTCAACTGTATTCGAAATACTACGAAAATCTTTTGAAAGAAGAGGCGAGAGCTGAAAAGAGGAAAGTGGGCATGTGGTGGGATCAAAAGCCTCCGTCCTATCTCGACGTACTTAGTGCGAAAATTATTGTAAAAATTAGTAGTTCTCTGCCTAAATTTTTGAAGTTAACATGAAATTTAGGGTTGTATTGAAATTAGTTGACTGACATTGTTTTACGTACTGTAAATCCATTTTTCTAAAATTGTTATGAAATAAATTTTACTCTTTGTTGACTTTGATCTCAGTTCTAATGATTTTACAATTATTCCGTTTTTTCATTTGAAGAGAAGCTGAGAAATTTAACACAGCGTAGGCTACTAGCGAACAATCGACTTCCACCCGAAAATCACAATTTCTGATTGAAACCGTTTCAACTCTATTAATTCATTTTCAGCCTTGTTTTGCTGACGGTGGGCGTTTGAACTTCGACTTGATGCTAGTTCACGACTGACATTGAGTAAAATCGCCAATTAGCGGCCAATATTGAGAAAAAAAAGCGCTAATTCGGTGATAAAATGGAGAAAAACCGACGATAAACTCCTGAAACAGTGATAATTGTTAATTCGTCGATGAAAAAGTGATTACTTGCGGAAAGAGTGTAAAAAAATCGCTCATTCGCGGCTATAATTTATAAAATGCCAATTCTCGGCTTCTGCGACCAATGTCGTGGCGCAAAATCTGAAATTGAGAAAAGTCAATAATTCGAGGGATCACACGCTATTTTGCGGCTAAAATTGAGAAAAATCCTTAATTCATGGATAAAATCGGAGGAAAAAGCTAGTGCGAGGCTCGAATTGAGAAAAAACCATAATTTAACGCTACTATTGTGTATATGTATACATATTTCAAATTTCAGAGACCAAGGCCCCATCCTATGTTAGCGGGAATCGCGTGATTTCTGCGTTTGGTGTCTTGAGCGTTTTTAGCGGAGAACGCCCTTAGTGATCTATCGGTACATTTTCGATGAAAATAGCGTGATCTAAACGCTGGAATCATGCGGGTCCCGCATCACGTAGGACACACAGGGAAAGGAGGGGGGGGTCTCATGGAAATTTCCATGCCGGATTTTGGGGGCCGGATAACCCGGTTAGTCCGCCACTGCAGGGGCGTAGCCAGGCATATTGATCTAGGGGTAGGCGCAGCTTCACTGGAGAGCATAGGCAACACGAAAACATATAGGAACAGGGAACAGGTGAAACGGATTACTATTCAATTGGGGCAACGCCGCTTAAGTGAGCTTTCAGCAAGCCCACGGCACCCACGACATTGGGTTTTCGCTAGTGGTTTTTTTTTGTGAGCCAGAACTGTGAAAAATGTTTTTCAGAAAGGCATACCTGCGAAATTGCTTTACTCGAGAGAAAATATTCAAAAAACAATTTACTTAGGCGACAAAAATCTTCGAAATTGGTGATTTATAGAGCGAAATCAGATAATTGTGGTTTTGGGTGAGCCAGACCCGCGAAAATGTTTTTTTCGCTTGCAAATTCCGCGAAAATGGTTTTTGAATGAGGCCTGCCTGCGAAATTGGTTTAAGTGAGCGAAATTCGATAATTATGATATAGTGTTATGACCCATGAAAGTTGTTTTTTAGAGAGAAAAAATCGATAAATTTTGTTTTCAGGACAAATACCTGCGAAATTGTTTTTCGGAAACAAAAACCTGCGAAATTGGGTTTTTAGTGAACGGATACCTATAAAAATGGTTTTTGTTGCGTGTGGAATTGGTTTTTGAATGAGCCACCCCACGTAAATGATTTTTCTTGTGAGTCGCAGACCCGTGAAAATAGGTTTTTGGCGAGATAAAGCCTCGAAATTAGTTTTTTAGTCAGTGAAATCCGAGAAATTGATTTCTGGATGAGGTGACCTCTCGAAAACTGGGGTTTCACAGGAAACTTGTTTTTTTGTGGTGATCCCAACTTGGGAAATGGGTTTCGGCGAGTGGAACCGACGGAAATGGATTTTTAGTGAGGGAAATCTGAATCCATACATACGTCAGTGTATTTTCTTTTAATGAAAAAATTTGAAAACTATAAATGCGGGATAGATCAGTACCCACCAAATTCATACTTTGCTTTTAAACCAAAGGTTATGAGAAACTTAACTTAATAATAATAAATCTATAAACAATTATGCCACATTTTGCTTGTTAAAATTGACTTCTCAGAAGAAAGTATGGATGAGTACTTTCTCGCTGAAAGAAAGAAAAGAAAAATGGTAAACAATCAAATATGGCCACAAACTGCTCAATGACTAATGCAACCAGGGAGAAAGGGAAGCAAATATCAATTTATCTGCGTTCTTATTCATGAGAAAATCTAACAATACACCTACTAATTTAATCGAAAGAAGTAATGAAAACTACGGTCAACTATCGGGAATAGAAAAAAAGGCAATGGATTGTAGAAAAATGATCAATAAGCGTAAAAATGATTGTACAGGCAGAAAACCACGGTGTTTTTTTCGTTAAACAAAAGTGTGACGAAACAGGTACTCGTTCGTATCAAAAAATCAGTCTTCAATGATTGATTGGCGAAGTTCCGTTAGTAAGTAGTAGAGATTAATCCGATGCGCAATCGAGTCACTTATAAGTAGGAAAAAGCTACTTTGGCGGGAAGTGCGATTTGTACCATACGTTTACCGTTAGTGAATTAGATTGACTTGGCACGTTCGTTGATTAGAATTCATTAGTTGGGTGTTTAGTGCATGATAATTGTGGTTTCCTGCCACAACAATGAGTAACTACTTAACAACAACACAAAAAATGAATACAAATAAACTCTTAAAAGGTAAAAGGTGGATAAAGCAGCGTTTTGACCCAATCACGACATCATTTCGTCCATACTACTGGGCAGATTCCTTCCGTGATCATCGTCCATTATGCTTGGCTTAGCGTAGTCACTGTCAGAAAAATATTCATGGCACAGGGCTTCTGAAGCGCTTATTCGTTGCTCGGGATCGAATTTCAGCATTCTCTGCAAAAAAGGAAAAATATTGAATATTCTTGTGTCGGGAGATGTCGGTTAAAGAGTTGCCAATATACAGGGACATTTTGTTGACAAAATACGAATTACTCTCAGCTTGAGCCAGGAGTATTTATGCCCGTTTTGGTGTCGCTCCTAATCTAGGTTTTGAATTAAATTAGGCTTTAAATTCAAAAGGGCACAGCCCCTCACCACAGCTAAGGTCCAACTAGTGCAAAGCTCCAACCAAAGTTAAACCCTGAGCTCAGTAGAGGTTCAACCTTAAAAACTTAAGGTAAGTACAACTTTCCTTGTTTTCTCTTTTCTTGATTTCTGAAATCCGGGCCCGGGGATAACGGGCCCAGTGCCACCCTCGCTCTACGGGGCAGGGTGGGCCACGCAAAACTGTTGCCTTGCACTTCTTATCCAATACAACTCCGTCATGGCACCATGCTTGTAGCACATCCACTCGCTCATTTCCCGGGGTACCGGCGCATCCTAACGTAACTGGCTCTGCTAAACAAAAACTACCGCTCATTCTACTTAATAGATTTGTCCATTCATTTTCAACGACTAATGAGGGCAAATAATTATCAACTAGGTACACATTTTGCGACGTTTCGTCGGACCGTAAGCCGACCTCTTCAGGCAAACAAAGGGTTGTTACACGTCATAATTTACAAATTTGAAACATTTGCTCTCCTTCCGTTACCCGATGGCAAGTCATCAAACATCTTCTCGATAATGATGAGCACCGCTTTTGTCAATTTATTAATTATAATCACAAAAATTAAAGCCAAATAATATTGCAACGGAAAGAAAGACTTCAACTAATACTAACGGGTATTAATCGTCATTTCAGACCTCTACAAGTCGTTTGGTCATTTTGAACCCGCGAATGGTCGAGGACAGAAATAATCTGATTTAGGCCTTTTCAGAGCGAGAATCGTCAGTTTAACCACTTATAGGCCGCATAAACCCAGATTTACCAATTTTAGGGCTTGAATACCCAGCTCGGCCATTTTTACGGGCAAACTGTCAGTAAGGTTATTTCTAGGACGTGAATAGTCAGCTTGATATTTTCAGGGCACGGGGTGAGTTTTTGCCGTTTTTATATCGGAAATTGCCAGTTTAGCCATTTCCTTGACGTTAATAGTCAGGTTGGCCTTTTTTAGGCCAGGAATCGTCTGTTTAAGAATTTTCTAGGCGCGAACGGTCAGTTTAGTTATTTCGACTATTTTGAGGGTATGTATAATTATTATAGAGTCGTCAGTTTGCCAGATTTGATGACTTGAATATCCAGTTTGGCCATTTCTAGGGCGAGCAGTCAGTTTAGCCATTTTCAAGACGCGAATCAGCAGTTTTTAATTTTTTAAGGTGCAAATAGACCATCACTGTTGTAATAAAGAAACCTTGAGAAGTTAAGGTTTTAATCAACATAAAATTTTAGGGAAATACTGAGATGTAAACACACACATGTGACCCAATTTCATGACAACTGTAAAGCCACGAATCAGCAGTTCAGTTCAACCGCATTCTTGACGCACGAATGGTCACTTCAGCCATATTCAGGGCAGGGCTCACCTTTTTAGGTATTTTCAGGGCACGAATCGTCAGTTTATCCATTTTCAGAGCTTATAAAGTAATTTTGGCAATTTCAAGAGCAAGAATCGCAAAGAACCGAGCGAAACAAATGTTGAGTAGCAATCACCACAGTTTGGTTATTTTTAGTGCACAAATAATCAATTTATAGCCTTTAGCTATTTTCAGGGTCTTTTCAGGCAATTTGAGGGCAGCGCGAATCGTCAGTTTAGTCATTTTTAGGGTGCATGAAGTCAGTTTGGCTATTTTTAAAGCGGGAATCGTCAGTTTTGCCAATTTGGGACGCGAGTGTACTCTGCTCAGCTGATTTTATAATGGGAATAGCTAAAGTCTGTCCACTTAGTGATGGACTCTCGAACGTGTTGCTTCATTTCGATAGTTCGATTTATTCACTCCCACCAACAATAATTGAAGAAATCAACAAAAAAAGTTTTACTACGGGCACTATGGTTACGTATAGACGCTACGCAGTGATCATTTGTTCCAAAATTATTCCCGGTGCGTTATTTTTAGTAGAAAGGGCAAAGGGGAAGCTCATTCCACTAAATTCAAGGGCGGGCGAGAGTCCACCCCTAAGTGGACAGACTACAAGCTATTTTAAGGCAGCGAATGGCTGTCAAGCCATTTTTATTAGAGCGAAGCACAAAATTTCTCAAGCCCCTCCCTTGAGTAAAGCTCGGTGCACACGATGCATTTTTCGAAGCATGTTTACTTGCATGGTGAAAAAAAACATATGATCCCCATCAGTGACCGGATGTTTTTTAGAACAGGCAGGCCATCATGCTTCAAAAAAATGCATCGTGTGCGCCGAGCTTTAATCCTGAATCCACGTCTGCCCTCCTCTATTATGGGTTTCACAGAACTAATCGTGACAAGTGGAAACTTACCTGCAAGAGATCTTTTCCTTTATCGCATAGTTTAGGAATTATACGCTGAAAGTCAACCGGGCCTCTCGGTTTGAAAGCGTTTAATGAGACGGAAACGTCTTCTGGCCATTCATACTGGGTAGGCGTGCCAATTACACTGCAAGCAAACGTTTAGCGATAAATTCATTATTTATTTTTTTCAAAATGGTGACAGTTACCTGAATATTTTGTCTAATTGGCCACCTTCAGATGCACCGTTAAACAGTGGCTTCTGGCTCAACATTTCACCCATAATGCATCCTAAGGACCAGATATCCACGGGAGAAGCGTACGGGCAGTTGAGAAGTACTTCAGGGCTTCTGTACCACAGCGTTACTACCTGTTGAATATACAATAATAATAATAATAAAAATTCTTCGCCACCAAGTTCTCTTGAAAATCAAAGAAACGTTTGTTTCAATACTAACAACAGTAGTGAGTCTCATGTCTGGGTCATAAGTTTTTGCCAGGCCGAAGTCAGCCAGTTTAACAATTCCACTGTTCGTGATCAAGAGATTCTGAGGCTTCAGATCACGATGTAAAATTCTATGATTATGTATAAAGTCCACTCCACAGAGCATTTGATGCATGAAATTCTGGAAAAGGACGGTGGGAAAGAGAAAAAAAATGTTTAAACAATGAAAGATCAAATTGTGAGAGACAATGGATTACGGAAATGCTTTTACTTTAATCATTTTAGTGGGAATTCCAGTCGGAGCACACCGGTCCATGAATGTGGATAAATCTTGGTCAATGTGTTCAAACACCAAGAAGAGCAATTTAACGGTGGGCCGCATGTCGGGTCCATCGTACTCTTTCGAGTGGCAAATATCAATGAGCCTGTAAAATAGTCACCACGCTCACAGCTTTATAGCCAAAAGCAGTCAGATAGAGGGTGTAAAAACACGTTACCTAATTATATTTGGGTGCTCAAAGCTATGAATGTTTTTCAATATAGACACTTCGCGGAGGAATGAAAACGGAAGTCCCTCGTCTGATAGTTGAATCCGCAACTTTTTCACTGCTACAATTTTGTTGGTTTCAAGGCACTTGGCTTTGTAAACAGTGCCGAAAGCACCTAATAGGAAGTGAAAAAGACAGAACTGAAGTCAACAACTTAATTTGAAGTCACGGGTTCGGAAAGTGCAGCGTACCAGTTCCTATGACGGCAAGTTCGAGATAATGGTCTCCTGGGGTGATGAGTTCGACGCTGAATTCATTGTCGGGTACTCTCTTCATATTATTACGCCTAGTAAGAAAATATATTTCTAAAATATTATTTTGGACACGATTTGAAGGAAAACAATGTGAGAAGCGTTTGTCAAGCAACAAGTGGTTGATGATAAGGTGGGGGGGGGGATCCGGTCGCTTAATAGCTAAAGGGGCAGATGGTTTGTTATTCGTATGAGGGCCAGGTGCTACCCTCACCTCGTAAACAACCAGCATTTTCTCTCCCTGCTATTCGGATGGGCTGTTTCCATCTAGTAAAAAAGCTGCTAGTTTTGAACGGGAAAAGACTACAAAATAACAACGGCGACACAACAATTTTCGTGTTTATTTGTTTGTTAATTATAACAATCACTATTCACTATTATAATGAAAACAACTTCAAGTTTAAAGTCATTTTTAAACCGAGTTTTGATCATTTCCAGGGTCATACACCAGTAGGCCTCAAGTTTACGAAAAATAAGGTCACGTTTGTAAGAAAGTGCTCTGGATGGAGTCTCACCTTTATCAGTTGCTAACTGGAATAAACTCTTAAAAGTCCCTGGTCTGGGGCTTTCTTGAACCCCCCCCCCCCAACTGTAGTACACAACTAGTCCAATGCCATTCTAATAATTCACACAGCAGGACCGGAAATTCCTTGAATATATGATTTAAAGAAACCAGCCAGGTACTGTAATTACTTAGGCAAGGCGCAACCTTGTAAACTCCATGCCGTACGGAGACGACAACCATCAATGAATGTATTACATTTGTCACTAGAAATTCGTAGACAGGCACAGGAATTTTCATCTTAATGTTGAAAATGAATAATTAACAAATTAATTCCAAATATGAAAATACTTTCGCTTCAAAAGATGGAGTCAACACCACAGGGACGATAAAGCGAATAAACGTTTTTAAAAAATCCCAAACAATTTGGTACCCCGTCATTCCTGGGAAAGTACATGCAAATAAAGGGCAAGCACCCCATAAATGGGAAAACCCGAACAAAGAACTTGAAAGTCTCACCGGTGGCTGGCCACTTGTTGATTCCTGCAAGCGAGGGCCTCGGATGTTCGCGTCAGTTTTATAATTGGAGTGTGAAGCTATATTTTGAACAAATTATAAATTAAATAACACAAGGACAAAGGGCTCCAGAGCACGTTTTTTTTGTCTTTTTCTTTTCTTCACTTCACTCCGGATCCAGCGAAACCCCCACCACGGCCTTCACGTCTCTCAAAACTCAACTCAACACACACCAACCCTCACGCACGGTCTCCGCCAGCAGATGACTGAGAAAGTGAAAAAAAAAAAAAAGGTACACTGACCAACTGACACGGGACTGGATGGAACTTCCCGCTCTCCCGCGCCCGCCTACCCGCTTTGTTGCGCGTTACACGCTCTGTTGTTTTGTACCTCTCGAACCGAACTAACAGGTCACAGTTGACTATTTTTCTACCCTGAAAAGTGAGAACGAAATTTACTATTTTAGTTTGCCCAACGCACTGATCGTTGAGAGTCTAACATTGAATAACTGGGTTGCAGCAATAATTGCTAATTTATTTATTTTTTCACTTTAAACAAAGATCAACAAAAATTGTCACCAGCCGCAAAAGACTGATAATTTGGACGCTGAAACTCATCTTCTGTTCACAGCGACTCAGTTTTAAAAAGCCGTCGTTTGGAGAGAACATACGGCGGCAACTCTAATTTACGTAGTCCAATTTAGTAAAACTTTAGTCACAGCATCAAAACGTTCTCATAGCCCTTTGTAGTCTAGCGTTTGATCGCCTCTACTCTAGGCGAGACGGCACTTCTCGAATATACGGATTTTTCTTCACATTTTCTTAAACGACGATTTGTCTAAAACGACTGCCTCGAGATTGAAATACGAGAGGGATTAATCGGTGGAGGAAACAACAACAACAACAAATACACAACGTTAATTTTAATTTATTCAAACATCTATATTTACACATTTAAACAGACAAAATGGGCTCTTTGACATTCTTCCTTCCCGGTTGCAGAAAATGGGAAAATCTAAGTACTCACATGAATTCCCCCAGGCGCCAGGCTCGCCGGCCGTTATTAGGCCTGGAAGTCCACTTTCCCATCTCTGGGTCTGTACTCGACTGACCATCCTAAAGATTTCTGCACCTTTTTATATGCAGTGACTTCTTTTCACATATCTCTGAGGTCCGAAATGTTAAAATTATGATTCATAGAAAACTCCCTTTTTCTACACCCCTATCTATAATCCATAATACCCTTATCTTGCTATCTAAGCCCTTCTATTCTTTTCACAGTACATTCATTTCTTCAATATGTCCATTTCTTTTTCACGTCAGGAAAAAATCATATTCCATTCATTTTAAATGATTAGCGAGGCCCGTTCCATTGTTTCGCGAGTGCTACACTTTTGAAGAAAATCATCTAGTTTCATTCAATTTTTCAGAATAAGTCAATGAAATCACATGGTTTTCTACACTAGTGTATAGGTAGTGCAAAACAATGGAACGGCCCTTGGGTAATTCAGAAACATATCGTTAAATTACTTTGAAGTCATATTTACAATACAAAGTCCGTTCCATCGTTTTGCACTAGCTACACTAATAGTAAAAAATTATGTGATTTCACGGACTTATTCTGAAAAATTGAATGAAACCAGATGATTTTCTTCAAAAGTGTAGCACTCGCGAAACAATGGAACGGACCTACTATTTTTTAATTAATAATAATTTGCAAGGTCAATTTCCACTCTGTTACACTACATACCTATACAGGGTGTACAAAAAGCGACTGGACAGAGAAAAACCAGTGAAGGGGCAACTCATTTCTGATCGAAATGACTATTTGCACTTTTCCGAAATTCCGCTTTGTTTCCGAGATATCCGCCATTTTCTGATTTTTTCAGAAATAGCTAGTTACACATGCAATAATTGTTGTAATGGCAAAAATGATGAGCCCATTGGAAAGAGCACAAAATTTTCTTTTTTAAGAGCCTATTTTTATCCAGATCAGATGATATCTACTACGTTTTGAATAAGCTTAATAGCGAGGAAACTTAATTCCGGAAGAATTGGTGATATGGTGATGTAGTCAGAAATTTACGTTTTTTCGCCATTAAGCTGATTCAAAACGTATAGTAGATGCCGTCTGATCTGGATTAAAAAAGGCTCTTTAAATAGAGAATTTTGTGATCTTTCCAATGGGCTCATCATTTTTGCCATTGCGACAATTACTGCGTGTGCAACAAGCTGTTTCTGGAAAAATCAGAAAATGGTGGATATCTCGGAAACAAAGCGGAATTTCGGAAAAGTGCAAATAGCCATTTCGATCAGAAATGAGTTGCCCCTTCACTGGTTTTTCTCTGTCCAGTCGCTTTTTGTACACCCTGTATTGGTAAAAGCATTCCGACCATCGACGGATTTAAGGGCCCCCCCCCCCTAGTTGATCCTGTATTAGCCCCCCCCCCCCCAAGATAGTCGTTCTCAAGCCCCTTTTCGAAAATTCGAGGAACACTCACAGTTTCACACAGCACTGTAATCATGAAGCCCCGCTATGCGCTATACGCTATACGGATATGGGGGACAGATCCCCCTCCCGCAGAACTACAAGTTTTAATTTTCTTCATTTTTCCTGTCTCACTAAATTGTATCAGTGTGTGGGTGCGTTTATTTGTGAAGTGTTTCAAAAAAGTCAACACTCAAGTGCATTTCCTTTCCACTTTCCTACCGTCAGACTATAGGGAGGATCTAATTTGCGGAAAATCCGTAATGCTTGCGCAATCGACATGAAAAATGATCCGAGGAAGCTGAAATACGCACACATAGTAACCACTCACACTGTTCTAAAGAATATTTGCTGACAGCTATCTCGAGTTATCAAAAAGAACTACTACTTCTTCCCACAGGAGTCGTTTGCGGAAACGATAAAAGCTGACAGAAACGATATGTGATGTGAAGAAATTAGAGGACGCTCAAACCACACACAGTTACTGCTGACGCCGTTTGACAGAATATTTGCTGACGTAAATGTGGAAATGTTCAAAGAATTCCAACTCGTATTAGGCTTTAGAAGCAGCTCATATACAAAATACAAATGTCCAAAAATGAGCGTTTCGCGTTGCAGTTAGGCAGACTTTCTCAACTCCAAGCGGCCCGGCAAAGTCCGCGTGTACCGAGCCGCTTCCTTGGACTTCAGGCCTGGGATTGCGTGATCATCATGTGCGAGAAAATTGGTTGAGCTTCTGTAAGCGGGCGAAAGTAGCCTGTAACACTAACTGTATCAATATATGTCTTCAACGGCTAATTTTTATTATTTAGTGAATGTTGAAGTGAACTTTAGGTAATTAAATAATTTTTTGGAGTAAAAACATTCATTTTATTTCACTTTTGCCGACTAGCTTCTGGGTTTGTGCCCCATTATCAAAGCAATCAATAAAAACAAATCTCTCTGTCTCATACTTGTCAATACAAAATTCCCAAAAATCCTGAGGACAGACATGTGTACACTGAAACTTGTTTCTCAAAATCGAGAAGAATTGAGAAACAAGTTTCCATGTGCGACCGTCCTCAGGATTTTTGGGAATTTTGTGTTAACATATGACATAGAGATTTGCCTCTGCCAGGAATCCAGGATGCGTTAACAATGGGATACATACCTCGAAACTAGCCGGCAAAAGAGGAATAAAATGAATGTTTTTACTTTAAAAAATCAATTAATAATCTTCTTCGACTCTTCTGATTGAAAATACACTGAATTTTCAGTGAGCGCGGATTCGTCCATTTCTAAATTTTTGTCATTTCCTCCAAAGTCGCCCCTTATATGAGTGATTTTTAGGGTCATTTTCTCTGAGTATTTCGATGTGAGCCGATCACGTGAGTCCCGTGGAGAATTTTCATTTTACCAATGTATATAGCCGGTTTCCCTCAACGCTGAGTGACCACCAGCATCTTAAATTGGTTGAAAGTGAGCGTACTTTTGCATTAAATTATCGATTTTGTCGATCTGCATCCGAGTGGACTTCTTGAGACTGCAAGAACGGGCAAGCCTCTACTCGTTCCAAAAACGGGGGAGAATTCATCGAAACGAAAATTCTCGAACATCTGGATGAATTAGGGATTAATAGTAATTTTGTTCTCAGACAAGTCTACGATGGACGCGGACCAGCACAATGTCCCGTAGATTCGCGGGTGTACCCTGTGCTGGCTGGATCGAATGATGGCATCGCGGCTTACAGGGCATCAAGTCTGGGCGAGAAGGTACTATCCTGGAATGATGGCTAAAATGTGAAATGCCCCCCCCCCCGCCCCCCAGACGTGCCGAGATTTTAACCTGATCCGCCCCCAGGACAAATTCCTACCTACGCCCCTACCATGACAATACGTCCGTTCCCTGGCAGACGCTCATCCCTCCCAAGGCTGATGGGGCACCCCCTCCTAAAACCCACCTGAACTGAACGGAAAAGCACTTTGCCACAAATCATAACTTAAAATAATGTATAGGGCTGGCTTTAAGGGGGGAGGGCGAGCCGAGCGACCGCCCGGGGGCGCCTTGTCCTACGAGGCGCGTCTAGCAGCTTGAGGGGGAAAAGGCGAACGACAAAAAATAATCTAAGAAGAGCATTTTTTGATTTATGAGTATTTCAAACTTACAAAATTCGAAATAAATTATAGTTAAAAAGGAGCATTGGGATTGTGCTGAGATGCTTCTAGCACACACAGAAGCGCACATAAAACGAATACACAGCCAATAGTTGGGATAATATACCCCTGTAAGTCGAGTCGAAGTTGAAAAATTAATATCAAATATTAAAAGTAAAACCTCTTTCTATCCTTGCAATATTACCAATCTCACTCTGAAATTGGTGAGGCAGTCAATAAGTGGCGTTTTATCGATAATATATAATAAGTGCTTTGAATTAGGGCAATTTCCTGCAATGTTTAAAAAATCAGTGATAGTTCCAATTTTTAAAGAGGGGCGTAAAGACTGTTTACAGACAGAGGGTGTTTAAAGACAGAAATTTCCGATTCTGTGAATCAGAATTTGCTGATTCAAGAATCGAGATAATGGCAAGCCGCTGTTCCCGGAAGCAAACTTTGTGGCCATCGTAATTGCCAATTAGGAAAAAAGCTAATTTACTGAAAAAAAAATCAGCAGCGCGAAATTGGAGGTTATTGACGCTGAGAAACCCAAATTTTTCAAAAGCTAAATTGTTCCCACGTATCTAGCCAAATTGTTTAGAATCGGGTCAACTCTGCGAAATTGCATTTTGAAAGGGCCACCCTGCGATATTGAAGAGCGAGAGCCGTGAAATTTCTCTTTAAAATGAGCCAGTATGCTGGAAATTTCACCGTTGGAAAAAAAAGGTGTCGTGAATTCCAGTGAAATTGACACGTTTTGAGTGATGCAGCCCTGCGAAATTGGTTTCTAGAGCGCCAAATCCACGCGAAATTTGGCCTCATCAGAAACTGCCAAACCGGCGAATTCCTTTTTTTTTTTAAGGCGCCTGCTATCGTGAAATTTGATTATCGAATTAGCCAAAGCCGTATACTGGGGGTGGGGTCCGAGAGCGTCAAATCCGTGATACTTGTGAGCACCGAAAGTGTCTAACCAGTGAAATTGCAGTTTTTAGGGCTTTTTCGGGGGTCAATCCTGTGGTGATTAGCGGATTACGACTAAAATTTATAATATAAAACGCTAATGTGTTGTTCATGAGCCATGCATGTTCACGGTTAAAATTGAGAAAAATCGCTAATTAACGGACAGAAGTAAGTAAGCCTCGTTTAAAATTGATACAAATTTGCTAATTCGCCGGATAAAAACACTACTTCCCAGCTAAAATGTGGAGTAAAGGGGTCCGTATACCCCCATACCCCCATTTGACCAATATTTTGTTTCCAGATGTTAACGGATAAAATATGGGTTGTTCATTACATTGTGCAACCCATCAATACAACCCACGAATGTTCAATTTTATTGTGCAACCCATAGTTTGCGCAATATTTATTGTACGTGTATGGGCCTCTTATGAGCTAATCCGCGGATAAATTTGAGAAAAATCGCTAATTAGGAGGATAGGAAAAACACAAACACCTAAAATTCAGATAAATAGCTCTTGCTGCTAAAATGGGAGAAAAAATATAATAATGGATGAAAGTGAGAAAAAGCGCAGATTCGCGAATAAAATGTAGAAAAAGTGCTGATTCACTAATGTCGTTCGGTGATTTCCCGACAACACTCTACACACGCTAATGCGTAGCTATAAAGCGGCAAAAATCATGAACTCGGTGATTAAAATTGAGAAAAACACTAATTCCAGGACATGATTGATAATATTAGCGCAAATTCGTGACTTTAAATTTGATTAAACGATAGAGTTTGAGGGCGAAATTTAAGAAAAACGCTAATTCACAGCTAAAATTGTGATGAAATGCCCATTCCCATGTCTGAGAACTGAAATAAAATTATAATTCGTGACTGAAATTGAGAAAACCCGCTAATTCCCAGCTAAAACTGTGATAAAACGCTCAATTTACAGAAAATGGAGAACGGAGTTGAAAAGGCCATAATTCACGGCTAAAATGTAGAAAACGTTAATTCATGGCAGAATCTGAGGAAAACGCAAATTCGCAGGTAAAATTGGGAGGAAACGCTGATTCAAGGCTTCATGCATATGATTTGAAGGCAACTTCAGGACTAAAATTGAGAAAAACGCTAAATTCATGACTACGAGTGAATAAAGTCGCTAATTTGTTCAAACAACTAAGCCCTGTTCACACGATGCAATGTTTTAAGTTATATTGCATGCAGGTTTTTTAAAAACATATGTTCCTTGGTAGTGACCGGATGTTTTTAAAAATCCAGCATGCAATTTAGCTTCAAACATTGCATCGTGTGAACAGGGCTTTAGTGTGTATAAAGCATGCACAAAGCTGTAGCCGTTAGAGCGCACATTGTCTGTCTTTTCTCGTTGAGGTTCGTCAAAAACGGACCGGTTTCGGCTGCTTGCCACCTTCAGCATTTGGTTTCCCTACTGAAACTTAAACAAGCAGCCGAAACAGGTTCCGTTTTTGACGGGTCTCAACGATAGGGAAGACAGACAATATAGGCACCTACGGCTACATCTTCATGCATGCTTTATTCGCTATAATTTTGTTTAAAATTAAGAAAAAGCGGTAATTCGCGGGTCAAGGTGACAATAATATATATCGGGAAAATTAGAGCGTTTTCCATTCATTGCAACACACTTGTAAGGTGTAATTTTTTCCACCGCCCTCTCTAAATTGAAACATATGTTTATGAAGAGAACGGTGCACTACACTTGTGTGGTGTGTTGAATGGAAAACGCGGTTAGAAAAACGCTAATTCACAGCTAAAATTGTGATGAAATGCCCATTCCCATGTCTGAGAACTGAAATAAAATTATAATTCGTGACTGAAATTGAGAAAACCCGCTAATTCCCAGCTAAAACTGTGATAAAACGCTCAATTTACAGAAAATGGAGAACGGAGTTGAAAAGGCCATAATTCACGGCTAAAATGTAGAAATCGTTAATTCATGGCAGAATCTGAGGAAAACGCAAATTAGCAGGTAAAATTGGGAAGAAACGCTGATTCAAGGCTTCATGCATATGATTTGAAGGCAACTTCAGGACTAAAATTGAGAAAAACGCTAATTCACAGCTAAAATTGTGATGAAATGCCCATTCCCATGTCTGAGAACTGAAATAAAATTATAATTCGTGACTGAAATTGAGAAAACCCGCTAATTCCCAGCTAAAACTGTGATAAAACGCTCAATTTACAGAAAATGGAGAACGGAGTTGAAAAGGCCATAATTCACGGCTAAAATGTAGAAATCGTTAATTCATGGCAGAATCTGAGGAAAACGCAAATTAGCAGGTAAAATTGGGAAGAAACGCTGATTCAAGGCTTCATGCATATGATTTGAAGGCAACTTCAGGACTAAAATTGAGAAAAACGCTAAATTCATGACTACGAGTTTGATCAAATTGATCGTAGAATGTTCAAACAACTAAGCCCTGTTCACACGATGCAATGTTTTAAGTTATATTGCATGCAGGTTTTTTAAAAACATATGTTCCTTGGTAGTGACCGGATGTTTTTAAAAATCCAGCATGCAATTTAGCTTCAAACATTGCATCGTGTGAACAAGGCTTTAGTGTGTATAAAGCATGCACAAAGCTGTAGCCGTTAGAGCGCACATTGTCTGTCTTTTCTCGTTGAGGTGCGTCAAAAACGGACCGGTTTCGGTTGCTCGCCGTCATCAGCATATAGACGAAAACTGTCAGGCTCTGCGAATGCACATAAATAATGTTTCACGATTATAACTCAAATAAGAGCACGATAAAATGGCTATGATGGCCGGGGTGGCTGGTGCCGCAACATTTTGGCGAATTCACTTTGGTTTGAGGAACGCTCTGTGGCCACAAAAAAAATTGTTGTAAAAATCAACCAGAACTACCAGAAGGGTTTCGGGCTGATTCAATTTCTATTGAAATACAGTCATCACTAGGTACGGTTTGGGGACAAAATCTCTTTTATTCGATATCTTGGAATTCATCAAATATTTGGGCTGGGTACCCCAGAAATTAGAATTTTCGAGAGGTACATGAACGTGAACGAGTGGCGTGGTTATGAGGGGCGGGGGGAATATTACGGCTCTGGTACACGATCAATAATACTGACAATATCAAATGGCAAACACGGAAATGTAAAATACATCGAAAAGTGTCCAACTGTGTAAACTTCAGCTGTAGTATATTATTGATCGTGCACAATGGCCTTTCATATGGGTTTCAGTAAACCCAGCCGTTTGGAGATCATCAGAAATCGGTGCCAAAAGTGATTCTGAAATAAAGGCGTACCACTTTAACTAGAACTAGAACTACGACTGAGATGTCGGTTTGGACACAATTTTTCCTGCAAATACCGATGTAATTTTGTTTTTAACATTTCCCCAGAAACTTATAGGTTTTCCATTTACATAAAGTTCTGCGCCTCCCATTTCCACCCAACTTCTCCAGTAACATATGTTTTAATTCAGGGAGGACGAGTAGAAGTGAACTGCTGCAGAGCAGAATTTTATGAAAAATGGAAAATACTTAAAAAACATTAAATGCGCCAAACACTATGAACTTACCCATCACAGTTTTGTGAACACGTGTGTTTTCAAACGATCTTTTCTCTTCTTTACGGGGTCAGTTAAAAAACGCGCCTGCTTTTCGGGCCTTGACGTCGGACATCATATTAAGTGAACCGCTACTTTTGGGGTACTGGCCATAATTTTTCCTGACCTCTTCTTCTGAAAAAAGTTGTACATTATTGAAACGGTAGTAATTCCATTGAATAATGCGTGGAAATTAAAAAAAGTGATAAGTACCTACTCACTTGTTATTTTGCGTTATCGTTGTCCTCGACAGCAAGGGAGGGTTCCAAGGCCTCGAACCAGACCCTCGGCTCCAGAGGCTAAGCTCCATGGTCATCATGGTCCATGGTTTTCATCGACGAAAACATTCGAACAAAAACTACATAAGTAAAGCTTTCAACACCGAAAATTATGAGCTTCTCTTCACCTTTTTTAGGAGCTGTGTATTGGGCCCTTGGGCCCAACTCATCTATTCTTTCGCAGGGCATTGTCTATGCCACATGAAAAAAGGGAGAACAACACCAAAAGGCACAAATGAGGCCACAGCTACAAGGCGAGCTGTGTAATGCAGCAGAGTAATACGAGAAAAATTGATTTGACATACTTACTCTTGAGCAAAAAGAAAAAGAACGTCGCCCACGTCGTTACAACAACTTATAAGAGCTGAAAAATACCTCAATAAATGCTGATAGCCAAAGACAGTGAGATGCCACGAGCTCGTTCGGCAGTTCGACACTAAGTTCAAAATATGATGAGCGTGATTTCCTACCACGAGTTCCATCAGTTCAGCAGTCTGCGCGTTAGTAAAGTAGAAAATTGTCTTTCACGTAACGACACTAAGAGTGGGTAGAAATTGACGAGTGAGACAGTGATCTTGTTCACACACGAACTACAATATACAATTCTATAAAGCGTGAATAGAAAAGAGTCGGAATTTGAAATCCAACCACACATTGCACGTTGCACGTGGATTCGAATACGATAACAACGGAAAACAACCACCTTATCAGTTATCAAGAAAGCTCCAACGGACGTAAAACGTCATGAGTTCTTCGAATACGTTTCTTTTCTTCCAAAGTTAAATTAAATTTATTGTTGTGTAAAATGAATTATATTTCATTTATTAAGCTGGATTTCTTCCCCCCTCACATCATGAAAGCAGGCCAGATCATTTTAAAAATCGGCGATGGTCGGGAGGGCATGTGGTGTGGCGAATAAAAGCAATATTTAACGCTATTTCAGACCTATGCAAAGTCCTCGTTATTCCACTTCGTTCGGAGCGTTCAGCTTTCTAAAGTTCCATTGTGACGAAAAGAGAATTATTCAAGTTAAATCAGAAATTAACGTATGGAACATCGGATTCTGTTCGTCCGGCAAACGTTCCATGCGATCTGGGAAAGCCCAGGGGAAGGGAACAAGAGGGAAACGGAGCAGATGTAGAAGAATCAAACGGTAGAAGGGAAAGCACGTGTCCAGCGTACGTGGAGTGCCACCAGTCACCACTACCCATTTGCCCTTCTCACAAATTAATGCCACTTGATTATCCTTGTGCTTCAAAATTCTGCTAGAGAATTCAAAATAAAGACCTTCAAGTACTTATATTTTCAGAAAGGTTTAAGGTTGGTGGGGGATAGCAGGGGACAAATGTTTGAAAAGATCGAGAAATTCATGTTATATCTGCTGGCGCTTCAGATTTCGGTTCAATAATTGTATGTAACACACGTCTGCATTCACCGCGAGAAATTTCTCAAAAAAAAATTAAGGGGAATGGGTATTGAGGGATTACATTTGAAAAACGTTGAATTTCACTCGACTTGGGTAAACGATTTTGAGGAAAATATAAATGATTGGATAGAATGTTTGGCCCATTTTCACCATGAAAATTGATCACGCTTAAAATTGGTCGTGATTAGGTGTCAATAGCGACCCATATGAATTCTGATGAAATTGTTTGCGTAGTAATCATGATTAGTCGTTGATCGTAGTTAAGACTGAGCATGTAAATAATTAGAATGTACTGTACACGCATTTTCAAAAACACAAAATTCCTGTTAACAGAGGGAAAATACATGTACGTGCAAAAACCGTCAAAAAGTTATCGTCAAAGTTATGTAAAAATGCGCACGTGTTGGTATTTCACCAGAACTTTACGTTAAATTCTGGGAAAATACATACACGTGCAATAACCACAAAAATATTATCGTCAAATTAACGTTAAAATTCACAAGTGCGATATTTTACCAAACCATAACGTCAAATTCAGGGAAAATACATTTACGTGAAATAACCGCTAAAATATTATCGTCAAATTAACGTTAAAAAACGCACGTGCGTTATTTTACCACGATTTGGCGTTAAATTCACGTGAATTACGCACTCGTTTAATTTACGTTCATTAATTCACGTTAATATTTCGTGAAAATAACGAATAATACGTAATTTTCACGGCCAACACCAAAAATTAACGTAAATTTCACGTGTTTTTGCTACTTGTGATATGAGTGCAGTGACGGATAGGAGTTCCGTTCGAGATGGTCAGACGATACTAACGACATCGCGAAACGTTCATCGCTCCCCTAGGTGAGTTTTAGCCAGAACCGACTGCATTTCGCGATTGACAGCGGTCAAAAAGACTCATAAACCACGTCCATCTCAAATCAAAGCATTCAGAAAAGGCCAAGCCTTGTGAGCGTTTTTTAGTAATATATAAAAAAAAACAAAAAAAAAACTATAATTTAAAATGGACGAAACAAGAATTCTCAAACAACAAGTTGGACGATACTGAGTTTGACGGCTCGAGGAATCGAAAATCAAATCTGATTATCGATCAGACGATCCAGCAACGGGTATTCCAGTGTTTCAAGCATTTGTGACCGCATTGACCCGGTTTCAGAGGCCGCTCAAAACTTTTTGCGGACGGTGGACATGCAATAATCGGAGCCCCTTAAGTCCTAAGATGAAAGAGGAGCCTCGATGCAGGTGGACCTCAATGGCCCGCTCTAGAGACAAGAATGTTGGATAATGTCATCGACATTGCGAAACGCTGATTCACCTCAACTATTTCAGGATCAACTATTTCACCTTGCGCCTCTAATTTTACCATGTACCAGGGCATGTTTTTTCTGAAATATTGGGACCATTTCGGAAGCATTTTAAATTTTGGCATAAATCGTCGCTAAATTATAGAAGATTTAAAAAAAAAAAATCACTTTCGTCATTTGTGGAAAACCAAAAAAAGACTCAGGTACAATTACATCGATGTAGAAAACAGTTTTCTGGAGTGGATAGGCACCTACGGCTACATCTTCATGCATGCTTTATTCGCTATAATTTTGTTTAAAATTAAGAAAAAGCGGTAATTCGCGGGTCAAGGTGACAATAATATATAACGGGAAAATTAGAGCGTTTTCCATTCATTGCAACAGACTTGTAGGGTGTAAGTTTTTCCACCGCCCTCTCTAAATTGAAACATATGTTTATGAACGGTGCACTACACTTGTGTGGTGTGTTGAATGGAAAACGCGGTTAGAAAAACGCTAATTCACAGCTAAAACTGAGAAAGCGCCCAAAAATGGAACAAAATTCCTGCGCGTTTTGTTCTTTAGATTCATTGAAGTTGTAGCAGCATTTGAAAAACGTAATTTTGGGCCACTTCTGGTTGGGCTCAAAATGTTTAAAGGATGGCCCAAAAATGCTAAAAAATAGCTCTAAATTATTTTGGATCTGTTAAAAAAAGTGCTACTGCAGCTTTTACCGGTCGTTTGCACCAGGCCATCATCGGCCGTTGGAAGTTCCTTACTTCGCGCGACTTCAGCTCTGCCTACCGGAAAGGTGTCGTACTGTTGTACGACAACACGTTGCCTATCGTTATCAATTTTTTGGATTCCGGCTGCTGTAGTGCTGTGCAAATTTGCCAAACTCAGTGGTATGTCGTGGTCGTGGTATGGAAAATTCCTGTTCCGTTTTTAAGATTAAAATAGTTACTTGTTAATATAACGAGCATGGATGACAAAGGTAACGTGGAAATCTTCATTTTATGTCCCCCCCCCCCCCATCTCAAAGAAAGTCATTGTCACCCTAGGTGTAGAGAATTTCTTCTGCGATATGTTGCAAAACGACAAGCAAATCTCGGCCGGAATCGCTGCCATATGCACGCTTCTCAAATTTTTAGAGCACGACGATTGTAAGAAAGCCTGCAAAGTCTTGATTGTCTAGTCCCCTTCCTTTGACGCACCCCCTCATTTTCCAGCCGAAACTATTCAGGAGCTGGTGTCAAAACTGAAAAGGGCCGTCAAAGTCATGGAAAGCACCGACTGTCCCATTACGTCTGTCGTTTCCGGTTCTGAACTGTTCCTTAGATTTATTACGCTCGCTACCCTCGATTTTTCCGTAAATCGCCTGTTTTTTCGCTTGGTTTGGGCCATTATTTCATACAACTTCTCGTCTGATTCGTTTTAGAGCTTTGCCGAGTGCAAGAAAATCATGTTACAGCGAGGCGAACTGTTTTTAAACACGCTGAAAGAGGCTCGAGGCAAAGTGGCTAAATTGGCGTCTTCGTTCATCGTCGACGGCTCGGTTGTTTTGACTCATTCCAAATCTAGAGTCGTTTTGGAGACGTTTAAGGAGGCCGCGAAAGCTAAGAAACGGTTCGAAGTGTTCGTAACGATGTCGTCACCCGACAACAGTGGGTTAGGAGTTCTGCTTCGTACCATCTCGTACATTTTGGACTTTAATGAGTTTGCTCTTTTGTTCAGGAACGAGATGGCTAAAGATCTAAGGAGCTGTAACATACCCTGCACAGTCATTTTAGATTCCTCTGTTGGTTACATAATGGAGCAGGTCGACTTTGTCATGATGGGCGCTGAAGGAGTAGTCGAAAGTGGAGGCATCGTGAATAAGGTAGGTTGAATTCATTTTCTCTTATTCTAAGTACTATCAGTCATGTCGATTGGTTAGGAAGCGATTGAAATCCTGGGGTATCTGACATCCAGAACATGTGCAAATATCTAACAAAATAGTTGCAGGGGGGCGGGGCCGTGCCCATGAGATTAGCTGGCCTATTGGATGAACGAAATTGTGCCCCAGTCAATTTACTACGAAACGTATCGGTGGCAGGTTTAAGGTTTATTACGGTTCATTACCTAGGACGCTGGCTGCTTCCTTCCCTGGCTGATCCCTTTTTGGACTTAGCGGGCTTTTACACCAAACGAGACCCACTAGTCGAAAATTGCAAATTTTTATTGGGCTGCACGAGGTCAAATAATGGTGGAAACGACCTGGCGTGCGGGAGAAACGAGGAAAGAAAAATCTATCGTCTTGACTACAGAGAGTGAAAATTGTGGTTCGCTAAGTTCTTCCTGCTGCTGGTTGCTGGGTCATGACTCAACTACAACCAGTAATATCCCACGTTTTGGAACCGAAAAAGAGAGGTTATTTTCAAGCAGTGGGCTCTGAGATTTGAACTCTGAGGGCTTGTTCTATAACTTTAACAACAGTAGTTAACGACAGTAAGTCATATGCTTTCATTAATTAAATCGACGAAATTGAATGAAATCAGGTGATTGACTGTTGGTATCAACTGTTGCTAATTTTATAGAACAGGGGCCCTGGTTGCACTGTCTCCTTGTCTGGGTTGGTAAAGTCCTAGCCGCTAATTGTTAAAGAAACTAAAATCAATGGACGCTAAGAGCCATGATTCCTTTTTCCAGCCTAAAACCTTCCTTGAACCTGCTATGGAATGTTCTAGTTCGACGTGTTCTGGTCATCCTCCTTTCTTTTGCCATGAAGTATTTCCTCTCAAGTTCTTTGCACCCCGGAATCCTCACTCTGATGGGACAGCTGTAGTTTTGAGCCTCTTTCGTGGCTCCCGGACTGGATGGCATAGCATAATTCCCAAGCTCCTGCAGGAAGGGGGGGGATAGATATTGTCAGTCGTCTATGTGGCATCTTCAGATTGGGCAGTGGGTAGGATCCCCGGGGTGTGGCAGCAAGCACGGATTGCTAAGGCGGATAAATACGTTAATGGAAGGGAGCCTCATTAGCACCTCCAGTCAGCAGGAGTGGAGAGAATAGCCCCAGCAGCCATCATATTCGGCCGGACACCAGACCACTGATCAATATGTTAGAGGGGTCTAATAATCGCCGTGTACGACAAGGCCATACGCGGCCTCAGTCCCCAAGTTTTGCCACAGGCGTTCTTCGCCCTTATAAATATCATTTCACCCCTGTCGGCAACCCTGCCTTGAGAGTCAAGTTGGAGTAGCTGGGATTCTGTATAAGTGTATAAGGGTTTCCCCTCCAGCGGAATGACGTCACTCTTCACCTTCTTAGTAGGAGCAACGAGCAGAGTAACGTCACCCCACTAGCGGCATCATCAGATTCCCGACTACTCTAACTAGGCCCCAGGTGTTTTTCCCTGGTGAATTTAGAGTACTTTAGTCCCAAAAAAGTCCTTGAGTGAGGAGTCCATAGTAACCCCCAGATATTGCACACCCCTTCGGAGAGGTAGCCCAGCCTGGAATGAAAATCGGGGGGTTCATTAAAGCCCACTCGAATCCTCTTTCTAGTGAAGGCCACTATAGGTTGGTTTTGTCCAAGGTAAATAGACTAAAGAGGTGTGCTCTTAATTTTCAACCAATTATTATTGTTTGTGCCATGACGTCATGGGATGACAAATTTTTAAAAAATTAACAGGTGGGACTTTTTTCAATAAAACAAAATGGTCAACATTTCTGGGGCTACTTTTTAAATCGGGAGAACTACACATTATTGCCTGCAGGACAATGTTCCTGTGAAAGAAGTGATTGCAGGGCCCCTAAGTGTAATGGTTGGAGCAAAGAAAACTGCTGCAGGTGCAGGGTATCATCTCAGTTGTGAAACTTTTAGAAATTCTTTTAAGATAAAGCTAAGTTCAGCAATATTCATAGCGATCATGTCTATAGGCATTTTCACACGAGTTTGTACTAAAGGCTCCAGACGAGGCAAACAAATTCCTCGATATCGACAGTGATTGAATACGGCTAGGTTCGAGGCCGGGATTCTGGTCGAAGGACACCATTAATACTGAAATACTAAATTACTTCTATTTTTAAACAAGACAGGGAACACTTTTAAACTTCAGCTTTATTGTCCAACCTATCTAAGAAATGCTCGTGAGCGTGATTGTCGCGGGCAGCAGGGAAGCCCTTCCTTGCTCCCTCATGAAGCTTACTGATCGTTTCTCACTGATACACATAGTAAACTCGCCCGTCACTGCGCCGAGTGCTGTCTGTACTGAATACACGGGGCTTTACGTGTTACGTTACAAATTAGTCAAAGAACAGAGGGAAACCCCTGCCTTGTGTAGGCCATTTACGCGCGTAGGCAAGGAGAAGCTTTCATCTTGTATCCAGGGGCTCGACTGGATCAGTCTATTCATAGACGAGGATCTCGAATTTCATTGTTGGAGAGCCTAATTAAACTTCTGTTTCCAATTAAAGAATCTCGTGGAAATCGTAAGGGGAACAGCAAAGCAAACGCCTGGTATTCTGATGATTTAAAAAACTTGAAAACACAGTTAGATCTGCTGTACTGCACCTATAAAAGCATGCCATCCGAAGCCAATCGTGAAATGTTCAAGAGTAAAAAAAATGACTACTTAGCTGAACTGGCTCGTGCAAAGCAGGCACACTATTCGAATAAAATTGCACACTCTGAGAATAAATGCCGAGCTTCCTGGGACGTAGTGAAGCAGGAAACCGGAACAACTAAAAGGTCACGTAGTTCTTGGAAATTTTCCGCTGAACAGTTCAACCAGAATTTCAATGGGTCTAAATCTTTGAAACCGACTTCTCCTTGTCCTAGTGAGCAGGCAGCAAATATACTGAATCCTCAATCACTCAGTCTGTATGACTTTAAGCCAGTCTCAAGGGAAGACATTCTGAAGTATGTTAATAAACTTAAGTCCTCAGACGCCCGAGACTTTTACTGATGTCTACCAATCTCTTCAAGGAAATTGCCCCATTCTTAATAGAACCTCTGCCCATGTTGGTGAACGCGTGCCTCTTGTCCGGCCACTTTCCGGGCGCTCTCAAATTGGCAAAAGTGGTGCCAGTCTATAAAAAAGGAAATTCGGACGACCTGAATAACTACAGACCAATTTCGGTTTTGCCAATAGTGTTTAAAGTTGTAGAATATTTCGTAAACAACGGTTTCTAGGGAACGGTCCTCGACCTCATTAAATCCTAACTAGACAATAAGCAGCAATACGTCTCATTAGACTCGTGTAGGGAAGCGTTCGCCGATCTCGAAATCCCTACTCTATACGCCTGCTACGTATACGAATGCATGAAGATCTTAAACAAAAACATCGCCGATGGTAGCGAACTGCTGAAGAGAAGGCACGAATACGAGACCAGATGTGCAAGCCATCCGATGCCACCATTAATCCGCACGAACAAGGCCCTGATAAATCCAGAAGTCATGGGACTAAAGCTGTATCAACGCATTCCTGAAAAGTTCAAAGCGGAAAATGGACTCATTACATTACCTACTTTCGAAGCGTATTTAACGTGCAAGGTGCTATATTCGCTTAACCATGGGAGGGGAAGCTTCATATGTGAAGTTTGGTCCCTCATTATTTTTTTTACTCCCGTGACGTCAATTTTGACAAAAATTTCCTTAGTTACGAGCATACCTCTGTAAGTCTATTTACCTTGGGTTTTGTCCACCCTGGCATGTCGCCCTCTACAGTCACGACGGCAATTTCAACCGCGTATTGGCGATTTTAGCTATCACTAGCTGCGCTAGTGTCGTGGGATAATGAAACCGGTACTCCCCACATATCGGTCGTGGTCAGGGGTGTCAGGTTGATTGGTAGGCAAACAAAGTTCAATAGTTCAATTGGTTCAATCACTACTGCTCAGTTGTTGTCGTCATGGTGACATGGTGAAGGGGGGTCGTTTGCCCTCCAACTAGTGTAACCTCCTTAGCAACCTGACCGCGACCGATGTTATTTCTAGTGAATGGTTCAAGTTTTGTGTTTTTGTAAAGTGTTTTTTCGTGGTCAACATCCTTAACATACCAGGTAAAAAGAAGTCAGGCCTAAAGTGACGAGAAAAGAAGCACATTATTTCTGATGCATTCATACTCAAACGTCAAGCAAGCTCCCAAGCCTTTCGGCGGTCGACTTTCTCCCAACAATGGGCTAACTGGTAACTGACACCGTTGAACCCTCAATTTTTTGGGGAACAATGAAATGACAATGTTGTGTCTCGGTTACGATGGAAAAGATTAACCGAAGACACAGCAATTTTCTCTGGATTCACCCTTGAGAGACATCCCACGAGCGCCTTTCATTTCTTTATTGGTACTCGCCAGCTCACCGTTTCGTTTTAGTGCTCAGAGAACGGCACGGGTTCAGCAAAATGGTCGGAAACGTTTTTGAATCGGTGTTTTCGAGTTTTCTTGCCCCTACAAATAGCCGACAGTGAAAGTTTCTGTACGGGTGTAGGTACCGGGTACCCGCATAACCGTCTTGTTTTCTTGATTCGGTGATGCCAAAGATACAAGGTCTATTCGTTTGTCGTCCCGGACTACTCCGAGCAGCACGAAATTTTGTAACCTCGCGGGTTATCATGTGAAATAACGCGAAAAAATAATGGAAGGTTAGTACTTTCAGTGCTAATAGTGCAGCTCCGGACGACAAACGAATAGACCTACAATATCGAGACCTCCTCGTCATCGTCAGATTGTTTAGCCGTAGTTCACATTAAAAAAGTGTCACTGACCAATATTTTTGATACATGAACTTCCTCATTGCAGAAAACCTTTGTTGTCAAACGACAACAACAAATCACATGGAGTACCGGACTCAATGTTTCTCTGAAATGCCGCCAGATATCGTATCCCTTAGCTACAATCGCCAATCCCTGTATATAAAAACCACTGTCAGCTAAGCGAACCAACAAAGAGTTTCCCACCATGCCCCACATACTTAGGCCCACCGCAAATTGAACCCACGGGTGGGTCACCAATGCTCAAAAAACAGTTGAAATTGGATAGTCTTTTAACTGTTTTTTGAGCTTGGATGACCCACGCGTGGGCTCAATTTGCGGCAGACCTAAATTTCCGTAACGTTCCTTAACATTCATTAGAACATGGGGGGGGGGGGGGTGTAATAGAAAAGTGAAACACGTGTGAGACGAGATGGGAACGAATTTCACAGCCATAGGTCCGTTCCATTGTTTCGCGAGTGCTACACTTTTGAAGAAAATCATCTGGTTTCATTCAATTTCTCAGATTAAGTCAATGAAATCACATGGTTTTCTACACTAGAGTAGCACTAGCAAAACAATGGAACGGACCCCATTGTTCATAAATTTTATGACGTTTTCCATTTACATAAAAATCCGCTCTGGAGCCGAGCATTTCCACCCAATATGATATAATTCAGAGAAGACGGGTGGAAATGCTCGCCTTCAGAGCGGAATTATATGCAAATGGAAAACGCCATAAAATTCTATTAGCTGTCAAAGTCAAGCTCATCTCGTCTCACATGTGTTTCACTTATCTATTACAACCCCCTGATGTTTTTATTTTGATCAAAACTGTTCTCAACGGTTCCTTAACTCAAGGAACGTTCATAAATACGGGCCTTATGGCCATATTCAGAGATCTTCCTTATCGGAGCCTTAACTTGAGTTTTGCAAAGATCATACGGTTTATTAAAATGCATCACCTGTTTTTGAAGCACTTTAAGGCGGCCTTAATAGTTCGAGAGCTGGCGACAGTCCCATTCAACCGGAAGAACATAGTCACGAAAGGTATGCAAAATGATGGCATTTGACCCTCTATTTACGAGTCCAGAAGTCTGCCATGCTGTATCTGGGGCATAAGGATTTTATAGCTAATTAAAGTCTAGTTAAAGACTATGTTCTTCCAGTTATTTAAAATTTTAGCATATTTCGTGAGTTTGGCGAGCCACAGAGGGCAAATGCCCGAGGCAGACGGTGGCGGACGACCATAGTTGTAATTAGCTCCATAAAACCTTTCGAATGAGACTAGTATCACGACTTTTTTCTTCCGGTTAATCATTTTCTCTCTGTGCAGTTTGATGGGTCACTGAGGGCAAGTGCCCCAGGTAGACACCGGCAGACGATCATTTTCGTATTCAGCCACATGAAACCTGTCGCATAAGACAATATTCCGGATTTAGTTTTTCTGTCTAATTAATATCCCTGATTTAGGGAGTTTGACTGGCCACCGAGTGCAAATGCCCCAGTAAGGCACCGGCTGACGATTATATTTGTAATAATCTCCATAGATCCTTTCGAATAAGACCAGTTTCAGGACTATGTTCTTCGGGTTAACTAACGTTTACTGAATTTCGTGAGTTTGGTGAGCCACTGAGGGCAATTGCCTCAGGCAGACGGCGGCAGACGATCATATTCGTAATCAACTCCATAAAACCTTTCGGATGAGAGTAGTTTCAGGACTATGTTCTTCTGGTTAAATTCATGTCCCAAATTAAGGACTTTAATTAGCTATAAAATCCTTATGCCCCAGATACAGCATGGCAGACTTCTGGACTCGTAAATAGAGGATCAAATGCCATCATTTTGCATACCTTTCGTGACTATGTTCTTCCGGTTGAATGGGACTGTCGCCAGCCCTCGGTCTATAAGTAAAGGAAGGTCTCAAAATACGGCCATTAGTGTACTATGCAACGCGAATCACGCGAGTACGGGAATACGCCATCTTTGATCCCTCTAATCATAATAAGTGTATTCTTATGGTCAGTTTCATGTGAAAGAGTCGTTGGTGACTGTTGGCGTTTAGGGGTTTCTCATGCCGTGATGCTTGACACACTATGCGCTAATTAGAGTAGGGTGGAAAGAAACTGGGAGGAGGCTCTCAAGCTAGTCAAATTAGGCTCGAAAACTGGGGATCTTCGGTCAAACACGCCTAATTTTACCTTTAATTTTAGCTGCGTGTCGGTGATTTTTCGAATTAGCGTTTCCTTTATTTTAACCGTAGATGATAACCCTGGGGATTTCTCAATTCTAGCTGTCAATGAGCCAATTTTTCTAAATTTTAGCAGTGAAGTGACCATTTCTCATTTGGGAATTCTGGTTTTCGGGAGAAATTTCGAAATAATTTTGTTTTTATAATGGCAAAATGTTCAGTTTTAATACTAATCCGCCAGTTTGAAGGAGCGCATTGACGGTTTCCAATTGTAGCTGGTTATAACAAAGACGACTTGAAAAAGGGTGGGCGCTGCTGCTCATAGACCTTGTTTACCCATCAACATAGGTACAACTATGAATAGGTACGTCATCAAAAGCGTGCTATAACTCTGTAAGCGAATATAGCACTTTTCACGTTAAATACGCTTTAAAAGTAGGTAATGTAATAAGTCCATTTCCCGCTTTGAAGTTTTCAGGAATGCGTTGATTCAGCTTAAGTCCCATGACTTCTGGGTTTATCAGGGCCTTGTTCGTGCGGATTAATGGTGGCATCGGCTGGCTTGCACATCTGGTCTCTTATTCGTGCCTTCTCTTCAGCAGTTCGTTACCATCGGCGATGTTTTTGTTTACGATTTTAATGCATTCGCATAGGTAACAGGCGTGTAGAGTAGGTATGTCGAGATCGGCGAACGCTTCCCTGCACGAGTCTCGGGCTCTGAGCCGCGCGACAATCCTAATCGCCTTTTTTTGAAGTTCGATTATGGACTGAGTCCTTGGAGCTCCTCCCCAGCCAGAGATGCTGGGGCTTCGGCTCCCACGTCTAATGGGTGTGTGTGCCTGATAACGGGCTCTCCACCGCACACGGTGCGCCTTATTCCGACCCAACCCACCATCGAACCGATCAGACCACCGTATCCATATAGTCGTAGTAATTTGGCTAATTCTCACTTTCGTCTTAGCCTATTGTTTCAAGAAAGCACTCAAAGTAATCTTGCGCAGCACATCCCTCGAAACGATAGAAGCTAGTTTGCGCATCATGAACAGAACTCTGGTTAGCCGTAAAGTCAAATTCTCGAAATGTTTTTTGAACGCCAACTTCGAGTCCAAATGCACGCCCAGAAATTTCACAGGACAGGGGTTGTCGGAGCGTAAAAAAGACACAGTCTTCTGTTCGATCATTTGTAAGCTATGGGTTTCATGGGCCGGTGCCCTGGGGATCCTTCAAAACCACAGTGTTTGGTACGGACCAAACACCTTGTCTCATGGGGGAGGGGGAAGGAATAGCTGGAGTAGGTAGGAGACGCCACTCCCTTCTGTCCCGGACTCAGGACAGCCCCTGACCAGTTGTTTCCTCCTGGCTACGCCCTTGGAGGGCCCCGAGAGGGCACGAAATGGCCCCTGTGACACATAATATAGGATATTTGCGAAAATGTTGAAGGCCGAGAGCAGTTCCGTATAGTCTCACTATTCAATGGCAGGGGCGTGGCACACGCTTCAGGTACGGAATCCTAAGTAGATTATTGTGCCGCTCCTGGATCGGATAATCTAGTCTAGAGTCCTTCTCACCGTATTAGATTGAGGTCCTCAGCTAGAGTCTCACAGGCTGGAACATTATCAGGCGTGTGAACCCCAAAAATGCTGATCCTGCAAAGAAAGCTCTCTCTTCTCAAATAAGGTTAGAGGTTGTCGCTTCCTAGACCCTCGAGCACGTGAGTGCCAAGGATGACGAGCGTTGCACTCGAAGAGATAAGTCTCTGCACTGGGGTGTGTTCTTTATGACTGCCCGACGGTGGTATGTTTTTTATATCTCCTCTCGGCGGGTACGTTCCTTGGAACTACCCTCCACAGGTACGTCCTTGGTCCCATCAATGTCGTGTTTGACCTCAGTGGTGTCTATGGACGGAGCAGCCAGTGACTGCGGCGTTCACGGAAGGTCATTTGAGCTCCCACCAAGTTCTTCATATACACTTCTTGGTGATCCCTTCAAGGTCCAGCCAGAAGCCAGGGTAATATATTATGTCCACAGCCGGCGGAGCGCTGCATTCCGTAAGCGCCGAGGCGCGCGGTAAGCCTACTACACCAGGGGATCGGCCGGACCAAACACCTTGTCTTGTGGGGGGGGGGGATGGAATAGCTGGAGGAGGTAGGAGACGCACGTCTGTCTTGGTCTCAGGACAGCCCCTCCGTTGTTTGTCCACGGGGTCGTATTCGGCTCCCACGTCTAATGGGTGTGTGTGCCTGATAACGGGCTCTCCACTGCACACGGTGCGCCTTATTCCGACCCAACCCACCATCGAACCGATCAGACCACCGTATCCTTATAGTCGTAGTAATTTGGCTAATTCTCACTTTCGTCTTAGCCTATTTACACTATAAGCAAACGCATAAATTGATCGTGTATTAATCGAGTTACTGGAGTGACGTTGACAATGTTTGGGCCGAAAACCCGGTTTAAGGGCCAACTTGTCAGTATAATTAGGCACCAGTCTGTGAGTTCCTGGAGAAAAACAGGTCTCTGCTGCACAAGGGTTAAATTAATAGATACCAGCTGTGGGCGGTAATTTCAAGTTCCGCGCTTATGCTTATACTTTATGTTATCATTAAATATCGTTTTCTGGGGGCCGAAATGTCAGTTTTAGGACAGAAAATCCAGACTTGTAGGCTCCAACAGTAGTTTTTAAGCCGAGGTGCCAGTTTTTGACTGCAAAAGGGTGCTCGCAAGGGCAGTATGGGAACAGGAGCCTTTCTCAAATTCTTACTTGTTTTCTGATTGGTTCAGTTCTTAGTGGGGATTAAATGGAGCCATTTCTTCACGTTCTCTTCAATTGAGAATCCGCCTTATTTATCACAGAACGTGGCTTTTTGGGAAGAACATTGGCACTTATTGATACCGAGAGTGACACACACGGTTGCATTTGCATGAAATGCTTGCTTTCGAATCGTCGCGCCTGCAGGCATTTCCCCGCTGAAAGCACCACAGACCACTATTGCCATAAATTCGATTTTTATCTTTATACGTGCGATTTCCCCAGGTTGGAAGTTACACGATGGCCCTTTGCGCTCATCTCATCAAAAAGCCATTCTACGTACTCGCTGAAAGCTTCAAGTTTTCCCGGCTCTACCCTTTGAATCAAAGGGACCTTCCAATTGAGTTCAAGGTATGTAGCCCTTTTTTCACAAGCTTCCCTATATTCATAGCTTAATCGTTTATTTTAATCTCAGTATAAATCAAGTATGCGTACTCAAGATTTGAGTAAATTGCATCCATTGGTCGACTATACGCCGCCATCTTTCATTACTTTACTTTTTACTGACTTGGGGATATTAACTCCTTCTGCTATCAGTGACGAGTTGATTAAACTCTATTTGTAAAAAATATAATATTCTGTATAATTTGTCTCATAAATAATTTAAAGTTTACAAAAAAGTTATAATTTAATAATACCGAGTTTTTTTTTTTCCGAACAAATATCATTGGAGATTCTTTTTTTAACATCTTGTTTTAAACAAGAAAATGACTTCGAACAATGGGGAATGTACATGATTTTTTGTTCGATTTCTTGGAAGAATTCTCTAAAAAAAACAGCCTGGAGAGCATTAGTTTTGTTTATTCGCGACAGCTCGAGTCACAACAGTTAAGGATCGTACATAGGGTGGACGATCTTTGGCGACACGATAGACTGTTAAACCCATAAACGTGATCGTGACGGTACCCTCGAAAACTGACGTTTATATTTAATATTGCCCGATATTTACGTCAAACGGTAACTGTAGAACTGCGACTGAATAAAGCACGGAATTTTTCAGCAATTACGAAGTTAAAATCCGATATTCGCCTATTTCATAATTCGGGCAGCGCTGTCGTTCATGTGGGCAGTCTTCTACTAGTTTCTAATGGAGACTACCCGCAACAACTGTTTCCCTAAATGGCCAACTACAGCGCTGCCTGAATTATGATCAAGAGGAATGACGCAAATATCATGCCTCGACCATTTTTTCACGTAACTCGCCCTCAACTGATTCTATTTGGTCAACGGCACTCTTTTTGTGTGAATGTGCTTGTGAAAAAAAAAATATGCCAATTGAAAATCATGCACATTCCCTATTTAGGAATGAGGACTTAAGCCCCGTCTACACGCCGCGATCCGTATTCAATTAGTTGTCAAACCCGGTAGGAATCATGCTCTCTCCAAATTCTTGCTTGTTTAGCTTACTTTGTGTGGACAAACCAGTTTGAGCAAGTAAGCTTTAAGCGTAAGCGTGCGGACAGGGCTTTAAATACGTTTTTTTTTGTTTACCAAACTAAAACCTATTAGTCCGGGAGCCCACAGTATCAAAAATCCGGGTCATTTGATCGTGTCTGGCACCTGCACAGGACGTTTTTTATGGTCTAGGAGATGACACTTCTGAGATCGCCAGACATTTTCCGTGGGACAGGGGCTCACAGCAGAGCTAGCTGTTGACAAGCACACCTTTGGGTGCTTTGAAAACGACTGGCGAGACTAAAAAGTCGTTTCCCATGACCAATACGTTACGAAATCAACAATGCCATCCAATTTGATTGTAGATAGCGCCGTCAGAGAGCTTTAGAAAAATGTGAAATTTCGATGCTTACTAGCTAGGATTTCATTCGAAATTGGATGGCGGTGACGGTGGTTTTCTAGGAAGAACCTTTTTTTACACTTGCCAACCGTTTCCAAGCAGCCCAAAGGCGTGTTTGCCAGCAGCTAAGTCTGCTGTGAGCCCCTGTCCCACGGAAAATGTCTGGCGATTTCAGAATTGTCAAATCCTACACCAAAGAAAACGTTCTGCGCAGGTGCCAGACTCGATCAAATGACTGGGATTTTTCACACGGTGAGCTCCCGGACTATATGTATTGCATTTTGCCTACGGTTACCGAAAGTTATTAATAATATTTTCGACTGTGCGAAAGATTTCGTCAAAATGGGGCCGATTCTCTGGCTGGTACTCCCAGCACCGCAACATGAGTCTGTACATTTCTTCGGGTGTTCCATCCGGAGCTGGCATTCGGTATCCTATTGTGACAGGAATGGGTTAAGTGGAAAGGGTCATTCAATATTAAGGGCGAAAGCAAGACGGAGACTCGCGATACTTACCCGCGTCAATTTTCTCTCTGGCTTTAGAATTGCTCATGAGGGGGTACGGAGTGCCTCCTTTAGCGAAAATTTCCCAACTGAGAACACCATAGCTCCAGACATCACAAAGCGAAGTGTATTTTCCTGTAGTGAATAGATTGAAGACGCTGGTAAAATAAAGGAACGCGTTAGATATTACCGAAATTCAGTGCTTCGGGTGCCGTCCACTTGATAGGTATTTGCTTCATTCCGTCTGAAACAATGTACTCTTCCTCTTCCCGAGACATACCGAAGTCTGATATTTTGACGATATTGTTGTCTCCTGATACAAACAAATGCGTCGTTGGAAGAAAATCAGACGTTCGTGTTCGTGTTGTACCTCGTACTCACCAACTAAACAATTTCTAGCTGCAAGGTCTCGGTGAATACAATTTTTACTTTCTAGATATCGCATTCCGGCAGCTGCATCTTTACACATCATTAGAAGCTGTTTCGCAGTGACGACTGACGAGTTATTTCTTAAATAAGTTAAAAGAGATCCACCTGCGACAAGGCCCAAATTAATTTGTGATGGGACAAAGTCAAACTAACGTTTTTACCTTTGACCAGTTCCATGACTATCATTATTGGTTGTTTCTGTACACAGATACCTATAAGTTTGACTATATTCGGGTGGTCGTATTGTTTGAGTATTCGGCCCTCCTGTAGGAACTTTCTTTTATGCTCTTCAGCTACAGTCACACGGCACGTTTTCACGGCAACTTCTTCATCAGTAGCTTTCAGTCTTCCTTTATGAACATCACCGAAATTTCCCTGTAGAAATATAGCGAATATGAGAAAATCATTTTTAGCTGTTGAAAAAAACAACAGAGGTGCCTACTCGGCCAATTTTGTCCAAGAGAATGACGTCATCGTTGTTGAGTTCCCACCGTTCGCGAGGAATGGGATTTCTAAGAATGGCACCAGATCTACCAGTTACAGGTAATTGACTTTGAATTTGATACGAAATCAATTCTTGTATCGTATTGAACGCTGGCCCTTCAAACCTAAACTGCCCCTAAAAACACGAAAGTCCCCGTTTTAGTCTCGTAAGGCCTCAGATGGGAGAATTATGATCTGTCACCTCAGCAGTAGTTTGAACGATAAAATGTTTGTGGCCACCCCAACAGACAGAAAGAACTGTCTGGTTTTCGTCGTTTCGGGTCGTTTCTCTCACCAGGAAGTCTCCCTCCCTTGTCAGAAGCCGAACAACTTCCTCTCTGGGAAGAACACCGTGAAACCATTCTTCATCGACCAGAGATCTCGCTGAACTTAGCTAGAATAGGATTAGAAACCGAATGACATACACAACAGTGGATCAACCAACGTAGAGATCTTTCACAAGATTCTACTGCAATGAAATGTAATACGAGTGGGTTAGACGTTTACAGTGTCCGGTTGTTTACTGCAGACTCTGTTATGCTAGCAAATTAGTGTATTTTCAGCTTATTACTCCCTCATGCTTTTAATGCATGGACGCACATAAAAGGTCGACGTAGGAAACATGAGAACGTGTGCAAATTCATGCTTAAGTGCGATTTGTGTCTCAATTTCAGCTCACTTTCACACGAGCTCCAATACGCAATTTTATGGATTGAATTGTGTCCCTGGCTGAGTACCACCACCAATTGAAACCGCGTTGACTAGCATTGTAGTCTGGTTGTACTTCGGTGCCCTAGTGATTTCAATTTTTTTTTAAAGGAAAATAACGCCCAGCACCGCCCGAAATGAAGCGTTAATCACCACCTCAAAATTTGCATTTTAATTGGAAAAAAATAACTCACATTATTGCGGCTTCCTAGGGGTGAACTCGGCACGGATTTTCTTCGAAATGGCTTCCTAAGGATATCAACGAGACTTGTCGCAGACTGAAGCGGTGGTGTCGGTGGCGGGGGACACGGCAGCGACTGCTTTCGCCCGACGATGATGTTGTTCTCTTGAACTGAGTTGTCAGGGCTGACGTCGATTGACGTGTCCATTGGAATATCACAGCCTGGAGGCACTTCTTCGCAGCCGAGATCGGTCAACGCTTTTTTTATAACGTCCAACTGACGTGCAAGTTTTTTTTCTTCGCACCGAAGTTCAGCTAGTCCCACCTCACTGAAAAACGAAAATATGATTTTTTTATACATATAAAAAAAAAACTGTCACTAAATTTTGCCACATTTACGTTATGTCATCAAGGTGGGGGTTTTTGTTGCTTAGCTTCTCTTGGCAGTCTTTCAGACGCGGCTCAACCTCGGACAGTTTATTTCGAACCCATTCGACAGTTAGGTTGTCAACGGTCAACGTGTTTGCTTGAAGCTTCCCGCTGGAATCTTCAACAAGGCTGTTGTCGAAGGTGAAGTCTGCTAGTTCCGGGGCGTTACCTCTAGGCATCAGAACATAACCATTGGGGGTAGGGAGTATTAACGATTATTTTCGCACTTACATTTGTTTCTGAAGGAAGTCTGTGTATTCGTTAGCTGGCACAATGGTATCAACATGGGCATCTGACCGATTCCAAATGTCAACAAACTGTTTTGAGGAACAATTCCATTGAAGAGAGATCTCTTTCAGGATACTTCTCCTGAAACGGTGAAATTACAAAATGTCCATCATACATGCGTATTTGACAATGAGAGCAGTATACAGAATCGTGCATGGACCTTAATCGAATCTGAAAGATGAAGAGCACCCGCACCCGAGACCACTTTTAAGTGCCACTAATTGTAAGTGGCCAACTTTGTTGGGGAGTTATACAAAGAGATCCTACCCTCGGAGCCATTGGTAGAAGCGCTTCTACCAAAGTGGTCAGCTCGGTAGAGGCGCTTCGCTACGCATGGCGAGCAATGGCTTTTGAATTTCCTACGTACAATTAAGGAAAGGCGAACGTGTCCCCTCCCCTTCAGGGAAGCCTACGTGGCATATTGTGTTACCCCTGGAAACGTAGAATTGGCTTTGCCAAGGGCTTCGCACCCTAAATCGTGGTCCCTTACGCCTTGTAGACCGAACCCCGAAGTATTGGTGGTGTGGTGATGGCTTGCAGAGCTGTCCGTAAGGTACAATATTGCAGTCGTGGGCGCAGTAAGCACGTATGCCAGATCTACAGTTTTTTAGGTTGGCCCATTTTTTTCGAGAACTTCTACAGTTTTTGGGTTGTTCCACAGTTTTTCGTAAACTTCAACCGTTTTTTCTTTTCCCGAAAATGCCCAATAAATCGGTATTTGACGTCCCCAAGTAGAAAATTTGGAGAATATTGTAATAGCAGGTAGTAATGTAGGTGAAATCGGTGGCGGATCTACTCCTAACAGACCCCTTAGTCACTGAAGCTTACATAGCCTATGTTAAGGGTAAAATCGCAATTTATGGACAGTGCGCGGCGCGTAGTAGACCTAAGAAATACAATGATGAGCTGCAACCTTCAGTCATTGCAGCGGGTGGGCTTGCCCCAAGAACAGTTCATTAACGTTTTCAGTGCATTTCATTCTGAAAATGCACTATTGGTCTCGTCGTGATGGTGGCAAACATGGGTCATGTCATGTTTTTTTCATGTTTCAGAACCTCTAGAACACGAATTCAGTGGTCTCCGGAATTATATATATATATCCGTTTTCTTGTTAGCACGATAACTCTCGTAGAAGTCAATTTAGAGGAACGCGCTTTGGCACAAAAATCAGTAGTCATAAGACCCCGGTCGGTATTGCATTTGGGCCAAATCTGTCAAGGTAGAGGGGGGGGGGGAAATAGGGCTTGAAATGGTCAAAAAATCACTACAAATCACCAGTTGATTTTTAGAAGCATCATATTCGGTACGTGTACTCCACATTAGACTAGCCTTTGATTCCCAATTTAATTTTTTTAAAAAGTCAAGGTGGAGGGGGTGGTGCCCCCGGGGTGGAAGTAAGTGTGTAGTCTTGTTAGCACGATAACTCTCGAAGAAATTAATTTATCGGAACGAGATTTGGCCCGGAAATCAGTAGTCATACAACCTCGGTTGGTATTGCATTTGGGCCAAATCGGTCGACTTGGAGGCGGGGGTAATATGGCTTGAACTGGTAAAAAAGTCACCAGTTGGTTCCAGAAGCATTACATTCGGTACGATGATTTCATTTTGAATGTAGCCTTTGATTCCCATTAAGCTCAGCTTAAACAAACCCGGCATCAAACTGTACGAGGAAGGGTCAAACATTAACGAAACAAATCATGGTCTCAACATTATTACTTCTGGGACGTCTTAGGGTATCCGCATACGAAATGAAATGCACTCTTTCCGACCGCCAGCTGCTGGAGCGAAATTTCATTTTTTTCTCCACTGAAGCCAGGATGTTTAAATATTGTTTTCAAATTTAGACGCGAACGAGCGTTTTTTCTCAATTTTAGTCACGAATTAGCGCTATGGCTTAATATTATTAACACTAGGAATTGGCACTTTTTCTCACTTTTTTGTGACTCAGTGTTTTCTCCAATTTTATCAGAGAAACAAGAGAAAAGAGAGATCTAGCAAAGAATTATCACTTTCTCTCAATTTTTGCCGTGAATAAGCGTTTTTCTCAATTTCAGCCGCAAACTCTCAATTTCGCGCGCTACCTTCTTTTTCCGGAGACTTTACTCCGACTTATGAAATCTGAACATGGTCTGGTTCTATGGCCTAAATCTAAATCGAAGGCCTTGGAAGTCTCATAGAGCCTCATGCTTCGCACCCGTATTGACGCGAGGTGCACACTCCATGACAATTTCGTATGAATTCGTTCCCTAAAAAGCCAATTTCGCGTGGTTGACGCATTGAAGAATTCATTTTCACTGGTATGACTCGATCCAAAAAGCTATTTCGCGGGTTTAGGGTCCTACATAACAACAATTGTGCGAGATTTAGCTCTTTCTAACCAAAAACGCGAATCTGGATCTTTTAGGAACCAATTTTGCGTCGTTGCCTCCATTCAACTACTCAACTTACTCAACTTCGCAGGGTTTGCTCCCTGCAACTGCATAGTAGACCCGTTCAGAAGCGTACCTCTGGTAGTACCGGGCTTAAGTTGACAAAATCAGGATTTTCAGGTTTTATGTTCATGGATGAAGGTACGTGAAAAGGAGTCTTGGTATCCGGTTGGAATGCGGATATATTTGGATCCTTTCCACGTCCATCCGACCGGGAGGATAGAGCGTTAAAAGGAGCTCGGCTCGGCAAATTTTTTGCTGTATATTCGGTTCAGCGCAGGAATTCGCGCCTTCCTGAGGCAACTTCATGACTAAAATAGAGTAATACGCTGATCCCTCCTTTGTGTAAGTCCTCAGGCAGCTGGAATTGAGAAGGCGCACTAGCGTGCTGTTATTTTTGAGGCAAGAAGGTTGAAACAGCGCTAATATTTTTGGCTCGCTCATTCACTGTTTTTCGATGCAACTTCCGGACCAAAATCGAGATAAAATAGATGAATCTCGAAGTATATAGAGGCCATTTTACGGCTACAATTTAGAATTAAACAACATAGTGTGCAGTTATTGGACCATGCCCGCGACTAGAATTGAGTTAAATCGTTAATTCACGAATAGCAGTGAGAAAACGCACCTTGGTGAACCACTCATTCGCGTTTCACGTCAGACATCTTCCCAAGTGAAGCTGCCCACCCCTGGATCAAGGGCTGGATACGCCCCTGGGCCTCAGGGTGAGAAAATTCCTGTTTAAGGAGTCAAGTGTAGCTTACAATTTGAAAGAAATGCCCTATTTGATGCGCTTCTTGGGACTACATTTTTTAAAATGCCTACTAAATATCCGTATGCGTATGACCGTTTGCTCGTCGCAGCGTTGAATAAGAAAGCAAAGCATGCTCACTACGGGTGTACCTCAGCCTTCATGCATGACATTATGTGCGTTTTTCAGAAAATAGTTTCTGAAAGATTCAGAAGGTAATTTTGCTTCAAAAATTGCGCATGATTAGGGTTCGAAATGCATTCACCCATTTTTTCAAACCTTCTGATACAGCTTGGCAGATTATCGTACGGCGGAAATATCATATACTGGATAGGAGCTCCTCACGATAATCACAAAACCATTAACAATTACCATGCACGTATCAGCGTGTCAATTTACGAAGACGGGCGAACAAAGGGTTACGAAGAACTTTTATGATCCCTTTTCTTTACTCTTTATTTAATAAGTGTGCAGGATGGTGGGGTATAATCTTTCTACCGAGAAGTTAAAACATTCTATTTAGTTTTACGGCATTTCGAAAGAATGAGAAACCTTGATCCTTTGCTCGGTCGACATTATGTCCTTTGGAGGAAGAGAGAGAGAGAGAGAGAAAAAAAGCCTCGTGCCAATCTCTTTATAAACAACTTAACAACTAAAGGAAAACCGCAGTGATGTCAACAGTCAACTTTTGTCCCGCTTCATAAACTGGTCTTTAAGCCCCATGAATTCATTTTATAACGGTATGGCTTAAATATCAAGTCATAAGCCAAGCCTGTACGCAAGTTTCCATGACGCAGGGGAGTCTTTAAAAGGGCAAAAAGCAGATAAGAGCGATATTTTTGTTTGTTTGCTTTTGTTTTTTTAATTCAGTTACGGTGAGAATGTGACATGTACTAAAACAGGGTGGTGTCACTTTAACGCACTTAGCTCGGACTCCGCTGATCAAAAAGAGTCCCGTAAACATGAAAGCCCGTTTAGGATTTATCAACAACAAACAATAGGGGATGTTAGGGGAATTTTCTCGACCAGAATTTCGTGAATACCTAAACTTTATTTACCTAAATGTCGTATGTGTACCAGGAATAGACGTTTCTGCAGCAGAGGAGTAAAAAACTAGGATTTTCTTTTCTTTTGTAAACTACTAAATGAACCAATGATTACTGTAGACTTACATATTTTCATCGGCGTGAGATTTGTCTTCAGGCCTTAAGCTTATAGCACTTTAAAAAAAGCTTTACCCGTTGAATGATTATTTGTTTTCTTCGAACTCATTAATTAACGCTTGTTAAGTTACTATTGATGGCCAAATAATATATTATGACGAGTGCATTGTAAGGCACAGTATTATCTGATTCACAAAATCACGGCAAAACAAAAAAGACATGGAGTTACCCAATCGCCATTCAAATATGTCTTCGACACTTAGGTAAACATAAAATTCCTATTTATTCTGTTTCTGTATTCAATTTCTACACTATATCTAGTCACAGGTAGCTTCAAACAACGCATCGTCGTCATCTTCCGGAGGTGCTGATAAAGGCTTAAGAATTGAGAATAAGTGCCTCAAAACTGAACCGTCAGGAGAGAGATGTTTCCTAAATGTAGGACTCTGTAATCCCAAAAGAAGAAAAACGAGTGGTCATAAAAATGCGAATACAACGGCTCATCTTAGCTCGTTTTCGAGGTCTGGCTCCGGTGCAGTTAAGTGGGACAACATAAAGATGAACGGAATTACTGTATTTATAAGTAATATGATGCATGTACATGTTTTAGGTGTAAATGGTTCAGTTGTTTTAATGTGTTCAAAGGGTTAGGTTTTCCTAGTTCAAGAGCAACGCAAAACACTGACATTGCGACAGGGGTGAAGTTTTTAACAAATATTAACCTTCTAAGCGCAAAAGAATAAGTAATGGACCCATTCAGACAGAGAAGAGCATGTGAGCCGCTATAGGGCCGGCTACTGAGCCGGACGAAAATACACAAGCTCGCGAACCTGTCGCAGTGAGTGATCACAACCCCCGCTACATTCCAAGCTCTACAACAGTGTTTCAGTCAACAGTTTCAGTGTTTGTTTGTTGATCATGGATGATAAGGTGTTTATTGCACTTCCGTTTTTTCTCATTTCAAGCACCAAGGAAAGGATTTTTGGGAAAAAGATAACATTGATGCCATCCTTCAACGAGTATAAAGTTGGAGTTTGTTGCATCCGCCTGCAATCAAGTACATAGTACTTGAGGTGGGACGACCCACGCAATTTGTTAAAATGTAGTGTGAGCATTTCTTTTAACTGCGGTCTGTCCATAAGCATAATCAAACCATACAGTGAATGTCTCGATTCAAATTGAAAGTCTTCAGGCCGAGAAGACGACAGTTGTCGAAGAAAATAATCATCCTGCTGCTCGTAGTGCACTTAAAGTTTCTGAACCAATGAAAATGGCCCGTCAGTTTGAACTCAAAATTTCCCTCCAAGTGCCTTGGAGCCATATAGAATTCGCATCCTGAGTGATTAAGCATTTATGAAGATAATTCGTATAATATTCTTGATACGGATGACAATTTAGGAGTTGAATAATTCAAGTAAAGTAGGCAAGAATGCCAAGCCTTCAATTAATTGATCACTGGCCTCTTTCGTTTCAATAAATCGCTGCTAAATAATTTGTATGTATCAAGTGGTATTTCAACCTTCTTCTTACTCACTTAAAGTGAAAAACCACGGAATACTCTTAAGCAAGAATGCCGAGCATTGTTTAATTCTCTCTTGCGCGACTCTTCAATTATTAGCAATTGAGGGACAAAATCGCACCGGAGGTCATTTTTTATTTTCTTCCTCCACTAACTATAATAATACTTTTTCTCTTGGGGGCTTTAACTGCAACTATAGAGCATCGCGTTTTGCGATCAAGTACATTACCTACGTAAAAAAAAAAAAAGTATAATACAGAAGGACTCAAATAACCAATTATGTATACATATAACATAACATAAAGCGCACGCAAAACTCACCAATTGTGGACGAAAGACTGTAGAACACCGTGATGGTGGTGGAAAAGAGTGGGCAGAAGGCACGTTTTCACGTCTCGTTGAATCTGTTCAGCTTCCGAGAGAAGGAGAACGTATTCGTTGTGTACTTGATGCAATCTCCGACAGGCTCGTTGATATTTATCGCGAACATCGTCCAATTTTCGTCCCCCACGCCCAGCTATATGAAAACCCACATATATTGATACTTTCACTAAAAATTCCCTCCGGACAAGGCACAAATCACTTACATTTAACGTAGTACTCCTCAAATCTAGCTCTCATCAACCGGTAGAACTCAAGGTGTTTATGGTAGTCCGCTTTTTTCCTGGCGACTTCTTCGCAAATCTGAAATAGGTCAAAAAGAAGATTGTTCAATGGATTCATGTTTTCATTGAAGCCGGAAAGTGCATTCAGATAAAAAAAAAATAAACACGCATTTCCAACCAGGCGTATTCCGGCTGAGTTATTTTGGAGTTAGAACAGAGAAAGGAAATTTGGCACGTCGCCTTCATGTGAGGTGGGAGAGTCTTTATTTCGCATTTTGCCGACGAACTCCCAGTGCTTGGGGAAGGTAATCTTAATTAAACCCAATTTAAAGAGTTTTTCACGCGGAGAATAGTAACTTTTTTTTCTTCGAGGGTATTCTTTAGTAAACAATCCTTTTTAAAATTTTTTTTACATCTTTCTTGAAGAAAAAAACGGTATTTCATTGGAAATGAAACAAGATCAATCATATAACAAAAATGACATTTGATTCAAACGCATAACACCACCGTTAGCGTTGTTCGAATATGAAGAACGAGTATGAGTCACCACTATCCTGTATTTTTTTCGTTCTTTTTTTTCTAGTTTTTCTTCTACACATTTTTGTTCTTACAACAAATCGGTTCGGTGACTCAAGTTCCTCGCATTCTTCACCAATGGCCGATCTTATTGTTCTCATACGTTGGATACCTTTACTTTTTTTCCTCTCTCGTATACGTTCGCCATACCAACGCTTCTTTTGGCCTTTTTTTCACTCTTTCTTGTCACTTCATCATACTAAAGAATAGAGTCAACTACGTACAGAGAGAGCGAGAGGTTGAGGGAATAGATGAAATGATGAAAAGGGAGGGAAGTGAGCGGCTAATTCAGCTGTGCACCTCGCTCGATGACAACGGCATATTGTTGTTATAATGCACTTCATGTACCAATAACCATCCTGAAATTCGCGGTGTACTACATCATCGAAAAATGCTAATTCTAAGGTTGAAAATAGAAATCTTTGTGAGGAATTAGTTGTTGTGTGTTATAAATCTCACAACTCTTGTGGTCATCCCTTCTACCGACTCTTATTTTCATTTGATTTCAGGCTTATCCTGTCCATAACACACCCCCAAAATGAGACACACAAATTACGAGTACGTATACTATTAACGTACGATTAGTACGGCGCACACTAGGAGAAAAAAGACGCCGACGCGCGAGTCGGCGTCTTTTTTCTCGGGGAAGAGACGACTCTCGCGTATGCGTCCAATGTGAAAGGCCCCATAGAGTTCTATGTGTTTTTACTGCACGAGTCGGACGCTGACGCGCGCGTCGGCGACTTTTTTCTCCCAGTGTGCGCCGGGCCTTAGAGTTGTCGGGAAAAACTCACGTGAGGTGGTTGCTATGGCGAGATTGTACTATTCCTGATGAAGCGTCCTTGGATACCGCGTGCGGGATTTTTTCCCGACAACCAAAGTTGTATAGAACTCAAGTTCTTCCACTCACGGTAACGGTGGTCATTTATAAAATTTGAAATTTTGATCCCGTCAGAGCGCACTTACAACATTTGGTCTCAACTTTTTCTTTAATACAGTGTCTGCTTCACAAACTACATGTGAAGCAAATAAAATTACAGCTGGATTTTGGACATTTTTCATTTTCACTGATAAAAGATTATTTTATTATTTTGATTGTTTTCGATCCATTTTCTTTATAAAATAATTTAGTTTCAACTTCAAATTCCGTCGTGTTTCGTGCCCCCGTGTAAAACCCAGCTCAGCCAGAGAAACTGTAGATATATGTCCGCCGTTTGTAAGTCGAAGGTAGAGCGCAAATTTTCAAGGTAAAAGTTCAAGGTGGGTTTGAAGTTGTTTTGGGGACAAAATTTGGAAAATGTATACAAAGCATTTTATGTACAATTTTCTGTAGATTGGAATGAGTACTTGAAATCCGTGCAGCACAAATAAACCGTGAAAAATTATGCCATGTACTTGACGAAGGCTGTTTGAAGGGGGCGAGGGCGAGGTATACTATCTGCGTGAAACTCGCCCTCAACGTTCGGTCTGCAGAGGGGATAGAAGAAACACCATGCTCACCTGATTCTAGAGAATGCCCAGGATCTCGCTGCACGTGACAAGACATCGTAAAACAACAACATTTCAATAGATATACAATTAACTTTTTTTAGCTCAACGGAAATCTTCTTCAGTATTAGTCTGCTAGAACCATTCATCCACTCACTATTCATTACTATTATGTCGTGATAGACCCGATATTCATAGTTTTCATTTGGTTTAATGAACTATTATTTTTTTATTTGTTCATAAGCGTTTTCCGAACCGCCAAATGTCATGTGGCACTCTGGCGGGAGCAATTTTCCCTCTAGCTTTAGTGACCACGGGTTATCAGAAGAGAAATGACTTGGTATCTATACGACTTTGCCGACAACTCTAACTAGGGCCCCAGGAGTTGAGACGGCTCTCTCGGCAGCCTAAGCACTCTTTCTTGTCTTTAGCGCGCTTCAGTGCTTCAGAAACGCAAGTTGGTTGGTACATGTATGCATCGCCTACCGCGATCATTTGAGCGTGAAATCTCATTGCTCCAATTTCAACGTGCTGCAATAAACGACCACTAATTCCGTTTAAAGGTCGATGCACACACATCAGTGCCGTGAACGGGACGTGCCCCGTCCGGCAAATAAAATATTATTCTCAATGGAAATTAAAAGGTCACGTGACCCGGGCGGGGCACGTCCCGTTCACGGCACTGATGTGTGTGAATAGACCTTAAATCCCATTTTTCCCCCAATCTGAATTTGGCTGTGCGACAACGAGAAATGCTCTCTCAAACGTGTGTGGAAACTCAAGGTTTTTCCTAATTTTTCAGTGTTTTTTCACCATCTCGTATTCAAACTTTACCTAGTGGCGAGTCTTCCTTCCACTCCCTTGTCTTGGACACTCCTCAACGAGGCATGACTGACATCGTAGGTAACTACGGCTACGTATCTAATTTGTATTATTGCGCGCCTTGTATACTCTACATATAACAATGTTACAATCCTAATAGCCTAACTGGTTATTCACTCCTTGAAAATAGCGAACTATAGCAGTTCACGCTCAAAAAAGGGCAAAAAAGGCTATTCGAGCCTTGAAAATGGATAAAATGACAAGATCCATCGTAAAAATGGCAAACTAGCCCTTTAGACCCTAGAAACCTATTACATATTAACGCACTAATAGTAGCAATCCAATCTTTAAAAATTGTCAAACTGATCGTTCACCCTCACACATGTCGCAACTTACGATTCACCTATTGAAAATTGCTAAACTGAGCCCCAAGAAATAGCCTAACTGGATAATCATACCCATAACATGATGAATATAGACTTTTCACGCCCTATACATATAAACGATAAACTAACCGTTTTCATTCCCACACCGAACAGGGCCGTTGTTTTTTTCTGAACCATTATACATTCGAGTACATCTGAAAGTGCTCAAGGTCGAATGCAATGCACCCAAGTATAAAGGACTCTCTCATTCGGCTCGCGACCTGCTCGACCGAGTAATCGGCCAAGCTTCAAGTACTACGGCATTTGAGCCGAACCTAGAACCTTGTGGCTTAAAACACAATCGATATTAGGTACTTAGCACTAGAAATCGATTTTAAGGGCCGGGTCGACATTATCCTTTCATGTGTTGCTAAGGGTTTAAACGATTTTCTGTACACAAAATACTACAGTTTGATTGGCTTTTAAGCACTTTAAGCTCAGCTTAGAGGCTAAACGGAACTTAACACCCATGTACCTAAAAATACTTTTTAATCTAACATTATAAATCAGGGCGAGGTTTGAGCACAGTTAGCTGATTTCTCTAAGAGGAAGAGACGCTACTATACTACAGTTAGGTGAAATACATAATTTATAACGAAGGCTACATTATAAGGTTAGTAGCTAAGTTAAATGTTGTTAGAAAAAATTACCTAGGACTGGACTAGTATAGAAGACGAGTTCCTTGTACGGCAAAGAGGAAGGGAGAAGACACCACCATCGTCGCGTATAGATTCAACGTTAACCAATAGTTCAAGTGATTACCCTCAAATGGACCAACCGGATATGTATGTACTCATTAGTATTTTTAAGAAAATCTTGCTCTGGTCCATTTCATTCCCTGAAAAACTTTGTGCTAGGAATGAAACCCGTGCCAGTGCGGGTAATGCGTTATCTAACGTAAGAATTTCATTTGCCTCTTGAATCGGAAGTGGCATAACTTGCAGGAATGACGAGATTTAGGACGCACACAATATTTCTTAGTAGAAAGTAATAAAATCGCTACTCGATCCCGATCCCGTGTTTTGTTTTTTTCCCTCTTTTTTTTTTTTTTTTTTTTCAAGAGGGAAGGCCAAGTGGGAGCAACAACTCAAAGGAGCACAAAAGAGGTGTAAAAAATGTGGAGGAGGTATATAAAAAGGAGCAAGTCTACAGCCAAGGACACTTTCTCCTACACGATTGCCCACAAGCTGAGCTCACTGTGACAAGTTAAAAACCTCCAGCCAATTATCCTAGAAATGGCCCTCCGAAATTATGCCTCCGACTGTTCCTTGTTTTTATTTGTTTGTTTGTTGTTTGTTTATCATTATAAAAATGATACTTGTGTGCTAAAACTATACTCGCTGCTCAAAGACAAGTGAATCAAAAGGTTTCGGCGGATCGTGGCCGAGACAAGCGCGGATCTAGAGGGGGGGGGGTCATGACCCCCCCCCCAAATCATTAGAATATGAATATTCTTGTGCGTAAAATTAGTGAATATTCTCAATATGGATATGGTTTTATAATAATCCTATAATAAACCTACCAAAAACCCTACCTAAAAGCCTACGTACCTACGTAAAAGTTTTACGTATACTTTTTAGCTTAGGCTTTTAGTGAAGGCATATTAACCCCTCCCCACCACAAAAAATGACAAAAAAATAAATAAATACCTAGATATAATTTGTATGACCTCCTTCACATTGATGGTCATAATTGAAATAACTTTCTGCACCGACTTCTACACCTCTTGGGGAGATTAGTAGCACAAATTTCAAGATTTTTCCGTAATTTAAACCTTCAATGATCACCCTCCTCCCAAGACCCCTATGACTCTTTCAGAAGATTGGTATCACGACAGAACGCACTATTAGGTCTGTTAAACAACGTGTTTGGAACATGTTTGGAGAAGAGTTGTTCCCATTTTATGGGACCAACCAATAAAATCCAAAATGATTACATTTTATTGGATGATCCCATGTCAACTCTACTCCGAACATGTTCCAAACTCGTTGCTGAAAGGCCTATTGCAACGCCCCCCCCCCCCAACAGTTAACACTAAGATATACAAGTGAAATTTGGCGATGTTTTCAAATTGCATGCCCTATTATCACCCTCCCCCCCTATCGCCGTCAAAGACCTCCCCCAAAATTTCACTCCAGATCCGCCTTTGGGCCGAGAGGTAGTAAAAACTACTACACGACGGAAGTCGCCTACAAAAGACCAGAAGATCAATTTCTCGAGTTTTTTAATGACACTTTGAGAACAGGACAGTTATCAAGAAGTCAAATGAAATTGAGTGGGGATGAGTTGAAGTCCATGTACCGCGACTTGTATTTCGAAATTATTGATACAATTGTTTCCCAATTTAAGTCAAGATTTTCCGACCTCCACAAACACACCTTTTTAAAATTGGAAGACGGTGCACAATTTAAAAATTTCGAAGAAGAATTCCCTTCCTTGGAATTTGAAAATTTAAAAATTACGTTTCCCGAGTTGTTTGACTTTCCTAAATTACTGAATGAATTAACTTAAATTCGTTTTCGCAGATTCCCAGCTTTCCCGATCTCCTAACATTGAAAACCTATTGCTCACAATCAAAAACAATAATTTGTCGGACGTTCTACCCCAAGCTTTTAAATTATTTTCTCAGATTTTGACTGTTCCTTATACTAGCGTTTCAGTAGAACGCAGTTTTTCTTGTCTCAAGAGAGTGAAAACCTACTTGAGAAGCCGCATGGCACAGGAAATGTTAAATTCAATCAGTTTACTCTCCATAGAAAAGGAATTGTTACTCAAGTTGAAGTCTTCACCTAATTTTTATGCAGCCGTGATTGACAAATTCGCATCATTAAAAAATAGAAAAATTGATCTCATTTATAAAAATTAGGCAACGTGCTAAATTATGTGCTATTTGTGTTCACGATTCTAGTCGCAGGTTCTAGTCACTGGATCTAGTCAAATTCCCAGGCACAACAATGAGAGCATTTTGGACCTGGACTTCTTTATTCATTTTTCATGCTGTCTGCCATGGTTGGGGTGGACAGGGGCGGGGCTTAATAACAGCCACCTTCACGTGGTAGGTCCTGGGTTCTGGTTCACTGACGACCGCCTCTTCTTAACCTGACAGCCTTACGTTTATTGGCAATCTTTCCAGTAATAATTATTTCAAATCCCATCCTCAGGGACCCAGGTACTCGTAAGTGAACTTGCTAAGAGCTGTTGAAATAATTATACACGTAGCCATCACTCTCACCGTCCTTACTTTGTCTTTGCAAGGGAAACGGGAGCCTAAAAATCTGAAAACATCAATCAATGAAGGAACGTGAAGGCTGTAAGAGACAATTGACGCCATAAGCTTGAATGGTAATCAAATAATTTTGTTCTATGCCGCGCTCCATCTTGTGCGGATCTGTGCTCAGCTCTGATGGTGGGGTGGATAGGGTCGGAGGGTAGGGGTAGGTGTGGGTATCGCCTCACCTGTTTTTTGCTCCTAGAACCGCCACTTTTATGGAGAGGACGCGGCACTACACTTGTTTAGTGTGTTGAATGGAAATCGCTTATAAATTTCAGTCACTCGACCTCACTCAAAATGTAGGAGAATTGAGAATGTCAAGGTGTCGTCTACTAATTTCCACAATGTCGTCTAATGCGGTCCAGTGTTTTTCGATCTCAAACCTTCAGACCACAGGGTTGCTTGGCTCGAGGGCGCAGACAGAGAGGATATGAGAGCATAGGACTGGGAGGTTTCTCTCTCTCTCTCTCTGAAATTTGCATCAAAGGTGTTGTCCAGTCTCCTTCTGACTTCAGTCCTGGCCTCATCAGCCCTGCTATATTGAGACGACGGATCGTCCCCCGGCTCTCAACCTACATTATAGTAGGTATAGCTAAAAACCGAGCCAGGGCCAGGGAGGATCTGGCTGACCAAGACACCAGAACTGGCAAGACCCGTTTTAGGTCAAAATGGGGATTGGAGACTTTCTAGGTCTATCATGCATGTAAGTCGGGAAAAATCTGCAATTGCAGTTGATATGGAAGAAGAATACATTACTGCGACAAATAGGCATGCGTGGAAAATAATCGTAAACCATAGATTCTGTCATAACCCTTCCCACAGTTTATTATAGGGTACGCAGTTGAGTTTGAAACAAAACTTTTTCATAAGAGAGCAGGTCCCAAGAAACCACAACTACCGTCTCTGCCCCTAGGAAATTTGGGACGCTTAAAACTCTCTGAATTTCCAAGCTCTCTCTGGAAGACCACGCCTCACAAGGGAATTCTCCAATTCGTCGGGTCTCCGAGGGTGAAACCTCCCGTACTTTCCATGATTATAAAACACAACATTAAACCCTATCTTAGAGGAACGCAGACAGCAAGGAGACAATAAGAAGGAAGGAATGAGAAATCAAGTTTTTTTTCTCCTATAAAAGCCCAGCGTAGGCTTTTGTATGTTAACGTTCACATTGCTCGGACACGCATCATCCCACGTGTTCCCACGTCACGTCAGAGCAATGTGAACACAAACAAACAAAAGCCTTTTCTGGAATTTTGTATCACACGTGGGACAGCGTGTTCCTACGTCACGTCGAGATAGTCTGAATCGACTTTAGTCTATTGTCCATACCGTCTGTTAAGTAGTTACAGAAGTAGAGTCACAGCTTCCCCAGAATCAACGAGCGCACTAAAAAAGCACGGATTCAATTTCATAGGCGTACAGAGAGAGAGTCACATGACCCGGGGTCAGGCCTGTATTTTCTCGAGATTACTGCATTTGATTTTAGAATTGAACAGTGTAAAATAACACGAGTACGAAGACGAGAATGTATACTTAGTTTTTTATACACCTGTTGGTCTCGCTTATGAAAACTGACAGCATTTGATGCTAACCTTGATTGCAGATGCACATGCTTTAGTTTAGAAAGGGCGGCTGAAGAATTCTTGGATTTTTCCACGCAAATTGCTGTTAACAAAGTTAAATACCTGGAAGAGAATCACTTGCGAAAGAGCGGGAGAACAATGTGATCCTTTTTCTCCTATTTATATTCGAAACACTTTAAAAATCGTGAAAAGAATGACGATAGATTGAAACCTTGAAATACATGTTAATGCACCTCCTTTTAAAACTTCTCTTTATGGCCAGCTTTCATTTCACGTACCTCTATGCCAATGCGTCATCAAATGATCGCAATCGTATGGAAAACGTGTTAATGGCGATCCTTTTTGACGAAATTTTTCAACAATCTATTCAATTTTGTTAAAAGTTAAAACATAAGAGATGCCCAACCATCCAGTTACCTATATCTTAGGTTTAACAGTGGTGTGTTAGGAGAACTTGGCACCTAGCGGTGTTTACGTCTGAAGTAGAGTTGAGGCGTGTTACTTGTACAGGGGTTTCAGCCGTTACATCTGAATGTTCGAGACCTTATTAAAATGAACCTTGGCTCATGTTTTGACCCTCGATCACATACGGTACGTATACTTTCGTTTGCACAGGGACTTCTTCACGGCTGAAGGTTGGCCAATGTTTGCCTGCACCGACCGTTATCGGAAAATGGGATCGTTCAAAAAATATCCCCATTAGCTTGAAAACGCCACACATCAACAAGCTTTCCTTACTAGATCCCTAGGGTGCATAATTATTTCGGGATGTTAAATTGGGAGGCATCAGAACCTGGAAATTGGAGAACCAACAAGTTTAAATCATTCCGACAATTGTTGAACCACCAGAGAATTTGCCAAAGATAAATACCTATCGTATTTTTACAATCCTGATCAGTGCCTGGTAAAAACCGTGTGTGGACGAAAATCAGTCACTACTATCACTTTGAAACAGAACAAAACAGTCAAAAGATGGCTCTAGACTCTAGGCCCAATAGATTATTTTACATTCCATAAGATACTAATACTTGAAATAATTATTTCGTAATTTAACGTATGCGCTTCGACTTAAATACCCACTTCTAGTTAGTAATTGTTTAATGCAAGAAAAAAAAAATCGCTACTCGTCACAACATCAATGCATTTATATTATTGCTTTTTTCGAGAGCGGCCATTTTTCAGGTAAGGTTTGCTATACCCACGTGCCCTCATTTTCCTGCATTTTTATGCCTTTTTTTCGAGGTGCCACTGCCCCATTAACTACCGAGTTCCATCTTTAATTTGTAAAAATATTTAAACAAAAGAGTTCACTTCAAGGATTTCGGCGAAAAATAAATACATTGGTAAAACAGCAAATGAGTTTCAATTACAAAATAATACAAATCAAATTACAGTCTTGGACTTCTTAACTTTCTGTTTTCAAGTTCTATTGAAAAAACTCAAGGTTGCTTTCTTGGAAAATGATATTCAAGGGACGCTCTTGTGCACTGAATACAGGATTTTGCAATCCCTGGACGAGCATTCTTGAGATTTGTCAACAAGAATCAAACTTTTGAATAGTTGAAAGGGTGCTTAAAATAGGTATACTATTTACATTTTTAAAATTAAATTCGAATGCATTTAATTAGCATTTCCTCTGAGGCGAACCACTCTTTCGTTAAACCATTAACTTCATTCTGCCTTTAAGCGCAGTAATAAAGACTTTATTTAAAAATAGACATCCTTAGGGACTTTCAGGCCACGGCCATCTGGCCGACTTTTACCAAAGTCGAATAATTTTGTCTAAAATTGTGCCCGAAATTATAACGTATCGAAAAACACAAGGATGGTCTAATGAGGGAAATATCATCATATTCCATATCGCTGATATGGAAATATCTGTGTCATTTACTATTCGTAAAAAAAAACATCTTGAATGACCACTATTTATAGCGTGCAGCGAACAATTAAAATATAACTACGGACTATGCGGATCTATAATGAACTAATACAAGTTATATATCGAGAGATTAAGAAGTTTGAAGTACCCCTCCACCCAATCCAATGTTTATTTGATGAAGAAGATGTGGAAGACCCGTTAGGCCTCGGGTAGGTGTAAACATTCCGAGTTTGACCTACTTATTGTTGGCCAAAGTGATTCGTGAAACAGACAATGAAACGAGAAGTAAAATGAAAGAGTGAGCGAAGAAAACGACAGAAGACGAAATTTGAAAACACTTGCTAGCGTCAACACAGCAGGCGGCGACAAGAACGGTCATCGTTCGACTTTAACTTGGCCTTTTTTCTCGGAGGGACAGAAGACCCAAGGGTAGGGGGGGGGGGTTTACACGAACTTTTTGGAGTGCCTCACCGGCTCAAAGAACGGATTACATATTACTCAAAGCAGGTATTCCCTCAGGTGCAATTCATTTGTGAAAGGAAAAAAGACACGACGAACAGAAAAACAACTTACAAGTTCATGGACGCACACTCAGTGCCTGAAACAAAGGATCCAAAAATCAAAGGCTAAATTTGTTTACTCGATTCACGTAATAACGTCGTCATTCATTTATGAAGGGCAAAGGGTGACAATGAAGAAAAAGGGAAGTATATCCCACACAGGGTTTTTGGAAGGGACCCGAAATATCAGCTAAAAATCCCCTACGTTCTTTCCCGCAAACCATATTTTCTTGGAAATCGACTTTTATCACAACGATAAGATTACAAAGGGAATAAAATGCAGCAGGTAAACGTTCAGCGCAGCGGTATGGTATTCCTGGAAAACGTGTCGAAGGATCTCAAAACTAGGGATGCTTCGAAGCATCTCCTATATTATACATTATTATAATGCAGCCAATGCAGGTATTCCTTTTGCACACCATTCTCTGGCTCATTTATGTGATAAGAGAAAGAAAGTAAAAACTTAATGCATATTACGATGAACTGCTATAGAGTATTAAAAAAATAAGAAAATAATAGAGTATTAAAAATAATACTTTTATAGAGTATTAAAAGAAAAAGGAACCAAGTCATATTTTTCCACCAAATAATCCCTTTCGTCTGCTGATAGAAAAGAGAGCGGCTAATTTCACAAATAAATAACAAATCTCACGCAAATATTACTGAATCTTCTCTTCCTTCATCCCGGAACCTGAGCCGGATGCGGAACTTGGAGATAGATTAAAAAAAAAAAAAAAAAAAAAAAAAAAAAAAAAAAAAAAAACTCCGGTAACAAAACTGGGACTCTTAAGCAACATTTTTCTGATTGTATAACACACGTATATAAAACTTGAAATTTCTTTGACGTTGTGTAAATTGTGTGTGAAAAAAAAAAGTAACTAAAGATGAATAAATAAAAATGCCTTAAAATTAGTAATATTAGTAATAGTAGTAAAATTAGTACGAAGAAAGAAGACAAACTTGACGGAATGAGATTGAGAATCATCGGGAGTGTACAACTTCGTTTGGTCGTCATCATGGTAGCATCCGTTTCAAAAGGGAACGTTTAAAACAACAAGAGGATTTTCACGCTTTAGCGGCAATGTAGAATTAATGATCGTACGGGATTCCATCTCAAGTGATCATTTTTTAAATTGTTTGCAGCTTTGCTTTTTACCCGTTTTTCCTTCATTTCTGTATGTACATGTATAACATTTTTTGTCGCCTTACTTTATTTTATTGACCACTTTCCCTAATTTGGTGAACCAAACATTTTTAAGCTCCGTGTTTTCTACCTGGAAGTGATTTGGCTTACATCCTTAATAAGTTAATAATTCTGATAATAAGTATATAAGACGCGATTTAGAGGAGTGTTTGTACGCATGAAAGTATTAGAAACAAAAATGCTATTAATTATTTTTGAATAAGAGTTTTAAAACTATTTTTTCTGACGAATTTTATGGCTTTTTCTATGGCACCTTTTACACGAGTAAGGTCTATGACATATACTGGGCGGTTTGCCGCGAGCGGGAAACCGGCGGTTTTTTCCCGCGCCGCTCAGTATGTCACCTAGATGAGGTTCCCGCGAAGTAGTTAGGAGAGAGAGGAATGACCTAGGGAGAAAATTATTTCTCCACGATTCCTCGTAACACTATAATCACTAAAACAATCAAAATGAAGGGTTTCTCATTTCACGCGTACGACAAATAATGTGGAAAATATAGGGTGGGTATTCTTATCTGTTTCGAAATTCGCCGATCAAACCTTATGTCTTCATTAATAATTAAAGCAAAAATAAATAAATAAATGTTTAATAAAAATCACAACTTTTCCTCGAACAATTAACAGAAAAAAGAACCCAGACACTAAAACCGCGTGCGGGAAACCGCGCCAGTATGTCATTGCTCATAGACGGGCCCTTATGCTCTCTAAAAAAAAGCACCGCTCGACCGCGGCGGGAGAAAAAATACCGCGGCGCGGCAAAAAACCGCAGCTAGGCGCGGTTTCTTCAGTATGTCATCACTCATCGAAACTCCACTGTTTGCGGGAAACCGCCCAGAATGGCATAGACCTAAGTTTTTTGTTCAAAAATAATATGTTCAACCTGATTACAAACAGACGATTTGAGGCAGGAAACATCTGTCAATTTTTTTTTTCAAAATGGCTACTTTGATCAAAACACTTACTCGAGCAAAAGGGGCCTATTTGCATAAAATTCAACTCTGGAGCCGAACATTTCCACCCGTCTTCTCTTAATTATATCATAATTATGGTAATGGAGAAGACGAGTGGAAATGCTTGGCCCCAGAGCTGAACTATATGCAAATGGAAAATGCCATTAGATTGACGCCTATTTTTGTTTTGTTTTTGTTAATAGCCCTTAGATGGTGGCGGGGGATCGGGAGTATTTTCGTATTTTCAAGCTTTAAACTCGAGCACTAACTTGTTGAACTAACTAACGTACAATAATTTTACTTCCATGGACCCCTAAGGAGAAAGTATTTTTTGAATTTACATTTACCATTTGATCGGCGAAGGGTGCAAGCCAACAGAATTGTCTGTCAAAGGAGTGGGTGGGACGTCATCCTCCTAAAAATCAACTGGACTAATTAATTCTTCATTTAAGCCACGAATCAGCGTTTTTAGTGCATTTCATTCTGAAAATGCCCTATTGGTCTCGTCGTGATGGTGGCAAACATGGGTCATGTCATGTTTTTTTCATGTTTCAGAACCTCTAGAACACGAATTCAGTGGTCTCCGGAATTCATATATATATAACTTTATATACATATATTGGTTTATATATGTATATCTTTATCTTTATGGCCGTTTTCTTGTTAGCACGATAACTCTCGTAGAAGTTAATTTAGCGGAACACGCTTTGGCACAAAAATCAGTAGTCATAAGACCCCGGTCGGTATTGCATTTGGGCCAAATCGGTCAAGGTGGAGGGGGAAAAATAGGGCTTGAAATGGTCAAAAAATCACTACAAATCACCAGTTGATTCTAGAAGCATCATATTTGGTACGTATACTCCATGCTGGACTAGCCTTTGATTCCCATTTTATTTTTTTTAAAAAGTCAAGGTGGAGGGGGTGGTACCCCCGGAGTGGAAGTAAGTGTGTGGTCTTGTTAGCACGATAACTCTCGAAGAAATTAATTTATCGGAACGAGATTTGGCCCGGAAATCAGTAGTCATACGACCTCGGTTGGTATTGCATTCGGGTCAAATCGGTCGACTTGGAGGCGGGGGGGTAATATGGCTTGAACTGGTAAAAGAAATCACTACAAGTCACCAGTTGGTTCCAGAAGCATTATATTCGGTACGATGATTTCATTTTGAAGTAGCCTTTGATTCCCATTAGGCTCAGCTTAAACAAACCCGGCATCAAACTGTACGAGGAAGGGTCAAACATTAACGAAACAAATCATGGTCTCTACATTATTACTTCTGGGACGGCTTAGGGTATCCGCATACGAAATGAAATGCACTCTTTCCGACCGCCAGCTGCCGGAGCGATTTTTTTTTTTTTTTTTACACCTTATCCGGAAACTAGCGCTCCAACGCAATTTAAATGGGCGTGTTTCATCATTTTAGCCACCAGTTAACCCGTACTCGGCTCAATTGCCGGGTTGATGGGACTAGGACCGAGTAGCTCAAGGCCTGAGGTCGAAACCGAGATCGGACCGTGCCTTCCGTTTAATTTTTTCAATAACAATTCGGTTGGGGAAAGTTCAAAATTAACTTGTTAACAACATGTTTGTTTTTCCGCATGTTTTGCTATCAACATTAACGTGTAATTAACATTTTGACAGACGTAACCATTGTGAAAGAATAACCTTCACAAAACCAACCCGTAGAATAATTCATTATGGCCCTGCAAAGCTTAATTAAAACGTGCAATTATGGCAATTAACTGATGAAATACTGCGCGATAGACTGGAGATCGGTATTTTGGACTCTAACCTGTCAGAATCCCATCTGTCTGGGGGGTCCCAGAAAATGACCCAGAACTTATGCTCGAAAAAGATATTATTCGAACCCGTCGGGCTGAAGACGTAGACAATCTCAACAGCGCGTGGTTAGAGACTCATCAGGAACTGTTGATCAAACAATCAATATGGGAATTGCTAAAATTCAGCGGTAGGTACTCCTAAAATAAAAACGAAAAACGATTCAAAGATACAAATCCCTGAAACCGTGTTGGTTTTGTGGCCAACCCTGGCATAGGCGTGATGAGTGTAAAGCCCTCATGGCTACGTGCAACTTTTGTGGCACCAAAGGGCATTTCTCTTCTGGTTGTCAGAAGAAGAAGAAAGTTAGACAAATTACGTCGGAAAATTCTTCTATTCCAGGGCCCTGCTCAGGTGAACGAAACAGTGCATCACCTTTCCTAAATTCATTGAACGCTAACAATAAGTATATCCAAACTTTGACCTACAAATTACTTAGAACAGTAAGCCGGTCACATTCCGAGTCGATACAGCAGCGAATGTAACGTGCATCTCAACTACGATGTTCAATGCATTGAACTTAGGCCTTGTTCTTAAACCTTTCACTGGGAGTATTCAACATGTTGGAAACCAGAAACTTTGCTGTGTTGGCAGTTTCAAAGCGCAGCTAAAACTCGGAAGTTTGACATCAAAACAAAAAATATTCGTAATACAAGATCACAGGAGCCCTCATCTTGGTATCCCGGCAATCCATGCTCTTCAGGTTCTCCCCAGTATCAGCAAACAAATTTACGCTATCATCGATTCGCCCCCTAAAACACAAATTGAGGACAAATTTAAGTCATTATTTTCAGATACCCCGTGAGTTATGAAAGGCGGTCCTTATTCGATTAAGTTAAGAGAAGGCGCAGTGTCATATGCTGCTGTTTCAAAAAGTTCAGGAAGAAATTCAAAACATGCTTCGGGATGGTATCATTTCTAAAACCACAGAAGCGACGGCCTTGTTGTTCCGAAAAAAACAAAAAAAAAACAACAAAGTAAGGATTTGTGTCGACTACACAAAACTCAATAAATATATAATTCGGGCAAGGCTCATTCTGCCAACGACAGAAGAGACTCTAGCCAAGATAGGAGAGACACGCGTGTTTTCTAAGCTAGACGCACGAGCTGGCTTCTGGCAAATACCCTTATCTGGAGAAACCAAACACTTCACGGCTTTCATTACACCATTCGGCAGATTCCTTTTTAATCGCTTACCTTTCGGAGTGAGCTCAGCACCAGAGCATCACCAGCGCCAGATCATCGATGTCCTAGAAGGTGCCAAACAATGCGCCATCCTCATGGACGACATACTAATTTGGGGGGACGACGAAAAAGAACACGACGAAGCTCTAAGTGAAGTTTTGACCCGCTTCAGTAAAGCCAATATCACTCTAAACTTCGAAAAATGCGTTTTCCGGGCGAAAGAAATACTTTTCTTGGGACACATACTAAATGAAAATGGTATTTCTCCAGACACAAGCTATAGGAGAAGTCAGCCCTTACAAAAAATGCGAATGAGCTAAAGCGGTTCCATGGAATGTATCACTATCTTACGAGGTTCTTAAAAAATGGCTCCGACCTATCCAGACATCCTGAAAAAGAAAAATGTATTCTACTGGGACCTTCCGTACGAGGCAACTGATGAAACGCGCTGCGATGAGCCCGCTTTCACGTGAACTTCGTCAAAGAAGATTTGTCTGTTTCAGACTTGCTTTTAAGAGAAATCAAAACCGAAACAGCCAACGACCCCTACCTTCAGAAAGTCACCTACCTCTTGAACAACGGCTGTCAAACGCATGAAAAAATTTACGACTTCTACAAGTATCGAGACGAACTATTCCACGACAATAGCTTCCTACTTTTTGGAATCAGGATTTTAATACAGAAAAAAATGCGCTCCATCATTCTCGACAAACTTCATGATGGTCATTCGGGTGTCAACAAATGTTCTTGATTAGCTAAGGCCCGGTGCAAACGAGCGATAAGTGTCGCAGTGACCGGCGATAATTACCGGCGCGACAGTTTCATATGTTTCTACGTAGCAATACGGCGCGTACACCCAATACCCAGCCACTTTTTCGTTAGCCATCGTTCGCAATGGATTCCCGTTCCGAACAACGCAAAAAGAATGTTATATTTTCAATTTTAGCTTACGTACAAGTACCTCAATAGGGAATTTGAATCAAAAAGAAAGTACTGGGTTCATCCGTACAACCTTGAAAGACCCTTCAAGGGGGCTTTCAATTCATGCTAAATGGACCTCAGACAAGACAATGACGAATTTTTCAATTATTTTCGGATATAATATGTACCTATTGATAGTAATATTTATTGGTAAGTAATACATATACAAATAACATCCACCAGTGAAACCCAAATTTATCTTGTATTCGAAAGCTATAATTTTCTCTGTAGTGAATTTGGCAATTCGGTAAATTTTCGGCTGAATAGCCCAATTTAGTGGGTCGCGACTCGCGAGCCGCAAAAGGATGAAAACCACTGCTCTAGTGTGTAGGTACAGGCTGTCATCTTGTTGATTCATCAAAAAAAACAAAATTACCGACGAAACCAGTCGGAACATTTTTTGTTTGTTTCGTGTTATAAGCGCACGATAGTGTGGAGCCGCCTTTATGCAAAGAATGACTCCTTCGCAGGACACAGCAAAAGCTAATCCGCGAGGGCCACAAATGACGATAATTGTGTTACACGTGCACGTGCTATATGTATATGTTGAACGTGAAGAAACAATAAATAAATAAAATAATACACTCCTCCTGATGGTTACTTTAGTCATGGAATCTAACGACGCTCAAGCCATTATTAGAGTCTCGTCACTCATACGGGTCCTCAAATCGCGGCAGAGATACCCAAGAGTGGAAAAAGCTCTCTCAGACGTACTCGACAGCCGTCAGAGGGACAGTCGATAGATACTCATAGACCGACGTGAGGTATTTCCCTATCACATCAGCCATTAAGACATGCCAACATTGTGGAATTATTAGGAATTGAAGCGCTTTTATTTGCTGTCCGGTAAGATTTTTTAGGGATTTTTTTCAACTAGGGTGGCCGATAGTGCGCCAGATATGGCAGTACTGTTGTTACGTACGGAGGGTCCATCACCCAGCATAATAGAGCGCTTCGCCTCATAACCATGGTTCGCAAAAACACCGTTCTCCACAACGACCTGGGCATTCCCACAGTTGAAGAAGTCAGCAAAACCACCACGAAAAACCTGCACGGCTCTTGGATAACGAACTCGAAGTGTACAGGAAAAATCAAGAAAAAATTGAGTCAACCTAGGTCGCATCTAATCGAAACAAACACAGAGGAGGCATCATACGGAGAAACCGAGCATGGTGACTATCACGATGATACTGTGGTAAGCCGTACATATGATAAAATAGTTTCTTCACCACGTGATGACACGTTACGTGATATAATACTACGTTTCAAACTCAACTTTCGAGGCATCTCAAAAAAATTAAAGCTGCTAAGAATGATGGGTGCAAACTTTCCTCAATAATTAGTATACCGGACCTTGATGAGTCATTCATCCCTGATGGTTCGTAAAAACAAAAACACTACACTTTTTTCGAAAAATGTAGAGAACCTAGATAATGGGCGAGTTCTTCATTTCCCCTTCTCTTTCGTGCCCACATGTAGACCTCACCGGACGATATTTATAGTTCGTTAAACTATGGCCACACTTAAAGAGGTCCCTCTCGCTCCCATCGCGAGAGGGGTTGCCTCCGCTATGTGCGGTGCTTTCATAGTTGAACCTAGTTTTTAACGCTCTCATTTTAATTGTTCATTTTCTTTACTACAACACAAGGAATAATTTAATCGAAGACACCTAATAGAAAGGGACCACGAACAGTGTCGTTCCCCAAAATCTCAGTTAAAATATCAAAGAGGGTGAAGATGGCCTAGACTAGAAGACACAGTGGTCTTTCCGACAGAATTCAAGGAAACACAGTTATAAATTGAAAGGTTGAATCTAGAAAGAGTGAGAGAGTATTTACAAGTAGAAGCACTAGGGGGATTGACACGCTTGCAATTTGTTGACCGCATTTGACCTTGAATTGATCAACTGCCTGCAAGAACAAAAACTGTGAAATGAAACACAATCCATGCTCATTTTATTTTTAGTGTATGGAAGCCTATGTGCAAGAGCTGAATGCCTGCAATACCTAAGTCAATCATTTTTTTTTTCATGGAAATAAGACAATCCTCAATAATTCAAAGAAAAATGAAATTAAATGAGCAGGGGGAATAAGCGACCATTCAGTACCTCATCCATTACAAACGCGGGAATTGTTTCATCACATTTTTCCCAAGTTTCGTATCTGTATGCATTATCTCTTTACATTAACGAGTCCAATTATTTATTTAAATTAGGAGAAAACATTCTACGTTCTGTTTACACCTTTATAACTAATAGTCAAGTCAACAGCCATTTAACCCCCCCCCCTCCCTCTAATATTTTAATTCAAGGCATCGCGGTCTTCAGGGTTTTTACGTATTTTTTGAACAGTAATAACAATTTCTTCAAATGATTAAAGGCTCGTTTACACGGTTCAATATCATTGCTCAATATGATGGAAGACATTTCATTGAATAGCTCAGGCATCACGTTTATTATAGAAATTTGATGGAGCAATATCGTGGAAAATATGTTTACACGTCTCAATTTCATTGAATCAATGAGAAATTGAGCCATGAGATTGAACCGTGTAAACGCGCCTTAATATCATTACTCAGAAATTAGTGCCATAAACGCGTTCAGCCACTAAGAAGACGACCAGTTTATGCCAACAAATTCATCTCATTTGACAAATCGTGAATCGAATTTTGGGGAACAATTAAAAATCGTTACCTATTGTTGGTAGGAACCGCATTCACAAGGGAAAGTGAAAAAAGGCGAGAGGAATTGAAGGATATTGAAATTACCAACATTTGGAGCTTTACTTTGTTGAATGTCCGTTTGCTTAGCCAACCAGCTTTGCTCTTTATGGTGCTCAAAGCTCAACTCGCCTAACTGCCGCTCCTTAACCCCACCCCCTCACTCACTAGGTACTACAAAAGTACAAATGCAAATATCTGTACGTTGTTGTGAAAAAAGACGGAACCCGCGGTAATAATTTCAACGTAAGGAATTTGTCGCGATAAGGATGAGAAAACATGTAAATCACACAATTTGCTTACAATTTGGGAACGAAGTGGCTCGTACTTACGTTGGTAAGCTGTTGAGAAATTCTCGTGTACTCTTCCAAATATATTTTCCTCGCCTTTCTCTTTTCTTGGCACAACGTATTCAGCCTTTCGAGCGTGTCCTTTTCGATAGACTCAGCGTTAGCGCGGACCAATTTGGACATTTGCTCCAGCTCTTCCATCATTCCTCGCCAAGCTTGCCCTACAAGAGAGCTGCCCAATTCGTCCGCCGACGACGAGGTTTTTAACCCTTGGGTGGCGACAGCGGCCAAACCAGTTGCATATTCTTTGTCCGTTTTCACCTTAGTTGTAACCGCTCGACGAATTGTTTCCAAAAGACGAAGTTCAGCGTCTTGGCGCGACAGAAGAGCTTCGTGTGCCGCTTTACTTTGAAGATGAGTTGAAAATCCCATGATTACAATTTTTTTTTTTGTAATTTTTACGCGCTTTCGCGTCCCACCGGAAACCGCTAAAGACGCATAAACGCAGTTTTAAGGCCGCTCCTCTCTTCACCTATTCGGGTTATTGCTACCCAGACGAACGCCTCTACACTTAGCAGCACCTCCTCCCACACCGACCACGCTCCCCGAATCCCGGAGGAGTGTAACTAAACTTTTTAAAACTTTCGTCCCGTCTTCAACCCGCTCCACTACGGAACTCAAGTCAAGTGTCCCCTGCCAACGGCTGTCTGACGATTCAAACACTCCCACTCCTTAGAAAAATCAAATGACCACTTCACCCTGGCCGTGACGTCTTTCCCCTTCTTGAAGACGGAAGCCGGGTGAGATGCGAGTTCCTGGCCGGCACTGAATTGAGTCTACTAATTATGTCGGATTGGAAGTTAATTACTACTGGAATCTGACTTATTCTAGAGCTTTCATCATTTTCAGGAGGCCTGCCTGCAATCACGATCTGTACTTTCTATCAGAATTGTTGGCTCTGGTCCAGGGCCTGAATCAGGGCGGAGCAAAGGGGTGTACGTGCACTCGGCGGCAGACATTCAAGGGCGGCATTTTCCAGGGAAGACCCCCCCCCCCACCTACCTCCACCACATCAACTTTTAAGAAAAATGGACCACGAGTGGGAACATGGGTGCCCATGTTGGCGTACAGCGTGCGCCAATTTAGAAAAAGGAATTGAGAAAAAATCGCTGATTCGTTGTGTTCAGAGGCCATTATACGGGTAAAATGTAGGGAAAAAACACTAATTCTTGGGCCAAGTCCGCGACTAAAATTGAGAAAAAGCGCTAATGGGGAACTTGCACATTTTTCAAGCATTGGTATTTCTTGAAGAGGGCTCTTCTTAAGGCTATTGCTCACATTAAACATTGAAAGCAATCAAGGTTTTTTTTTTAAAGCGAATTTTTAAAAATTTTGAGTGGGGGCTTGGTTACGTCAAAGGCTATTCATTGAAATGGATGGTTTGGGAAGAGGGGGGTAAGACGAATTTTCAGGGGGACAATTTTTGTTGTTCTTTGTAAACAAAAAATGTTAGAGTTCCCTCACATCCATCCCCTCTTGAAGAACTTTGAAATTTATTTTAAAATCACCAAATGCACCAATCTGGCTGCAACTACCGTTGATATATTTCTGTCCATTATATGTGCCAATTCACCAGTATACTTTTCTCCCAAATCGGCCATTCCTACGCAAGTTTGTTTACCATTCAGGGGGGGGGGGGCATGAGCTAGCGTTAAAAAAGTAACGAAAGCGGTAACTAAGGACGCTTTATCACAAATATAATGTTATAACGCCATAGATACCGCAATTGATGGGATTTTTACGCTAGCTCATGGTTGACCCCCAGAGCTGTAAAATTGAAAAAAGCAAATAAAAACCGCTAAATTAGGACCTAATTTAGCGGGTTTTCCCCGGGCGGATCCATGGGGGGGAGGTAATGGGGGTAACTAGCCCCTCCTCCAGGATTTCAGAAAAGTTGATTTTTTAAGAAATATAGAGAGAATGCCACAACGATTCCCTGAGGACAAGCGGTGGTTGGCAAGCTTATTTGTCGATTCTCTGATATACAAAGGCTACCTCCTCCCCAGGAATTCCAATTTCTTAGCCTCACCTCACCTTTTCATAAAGTGAGTCTTTATGTATGAGATCGTGCAGAATTTTTACATGTTGAGAAATGTATCATCAGCTGGTCCATAACATAGAGGGTTGTTTGAATTCTAAAGGAAATTTAGCGCTTCAACGTTTTGAGCCGGATTTTCCTATCAGCGCAAAATACTCCGCGCAGCGTTATTTAAATTGTTCCCCGTCAAAAAGTGAACATGTAGTTTACTAGGAATAAATAACACGCTGCGCTCGCTAAGCGTTTTGCGCCGCTATAGGAAAACCCAGTTTTACGGGCCGTAGAACTCGTACTTTTCGAGTTAGGGGGGAAAACTCAGGTTTTCGGTCCTTCTGAAGTTTCTATGAGGAAATACGGAGCACGATGAAACCCTTCTGGCCTTTTTTTCTAAAATGTTGAAAGTCTTAAAATTACCTGTTTCCGACCAATCTATGCTCGGTGAACTTCATTTCAGGCCATCGACCTTCTTTCCATTAGCGTACCCAACTTTTTCAAGCCCCTCAAGGTTGAAAATTTCGATGCCCTCTATTCTAGATTTTCTATCAAAAAACTGGCAATTTTGCCTCCAGAAAACGATTATTTATGCGTTAAACTTGATGTTCTGGTGTCCTGGGACTCCCTAGCGTCGGTAACTGGTAATTTGTAGGGTAAAAGCCTAATTTGACTGGACTAACATGTACTGCATGGTGTACTGTACATCATTATTTGTCTTGAAGTCTTGAAACATCACCCAAAAATTGAATTAATTTTGGAATCGTTGGAATGATGTAACATGTGGGTGTTGGTGTGAATGGCGGGGGGGGGGAGTCATCTGCGTCCCCCCCCCCCTAGGATTCAGACCAGGAACCGTCCCTGTACCCACTAAATATCAACTTTATCTACCCCAAAATGCCGGATGGGCTCACTCGGTTGTATAGTTACCTTGGAAGTACTTGCCAAGTATAGCGAGCAACGATATATAAAAGAACTGGATTGCTCATCACTGCTGATAAAAAATAGTCATCAGTTAAGTTCCCAAGTGAAACCTAGAAAAGGGCAAAAATGTATAGCTCTTGATCTAATCCAGGTAATAATGCTATAATTATTTATTTTAAAAAATCAGATAAAAATCCAAACCTTATCTCTGAGAAACACCTCACGTCCTATTGAAGAACAATTATTAACTACAACTTAAGTTTCAATTTAGCGTGTTTTGCAATTGCAATGCCTTTTTAGCGTGGTTTGCTTCTGTAGGTTCAGCCATTTTAAATTTATTTCCTGCAGCAAAATGCGCCATTTTCCATAGCCCAGGTGCAAAGTACGCTTATTTGCGTTTGAAATGATTGAAAAGCCCTTGAATAGAGTGTTTTATTAAAACCTGATAACATTTTATGAAAATTAAATGAGAAACGAATGCTGGCATTAAAGGTTTTCTTAAAAAATTATTATGAATAAAGGGGGGTAGAATGTGAATAAAATGGTACACTTAGGTAAAATCAGAGAGAGAAAGCTCAAGAAATTCGAGATACCCAAAGGGAAAAATAAATACCTAAATGTAATCTAAAATCTGGCCAGCTCGATGAACCAACTCCCTGGGTTTTTATGGGTCAAATGTGGTACGGAGAGCTACCCATAGATGTTCAGGGATAGTGATGACAAATGCACCAGACAACCCCCCCCCCCCCTTCGAGGTTTCTGGGTTCGGGGCCTGTCACCTAGAGAACTACGAAGATGTCAATTGCACATCTCTTACAAAACACATATTCCTGGGATTTCAGGGGAGTCTCGGGTGATATAGCCAATTTCTCGTGGCGGAAGGCGTTGAGAAGTGCAGGCAGTAACTGACAACAGTAGGACGCCTAATATAAAGTTAACAGTGACTAATCGTTGACCAGTTTTATGTTAAAATTGTTGTTTACTCGGCTAGGGTGTCGTCCTCGTTTATGATAGCAATGTAACGGATATTTAGCTACAAATTTTATATTAGTATCTTGACGTTGCCTCGTAACTTTAGTTTCTGCGTTTGCTTTGATATGAATTTGGAAAATTAATGAAATTGGCTAACTTGAGGATTATGTAGAACTTTTCACTGCAAAAATTTAAGGGGGGGGGAGGGAATTGCTCAAGACAGAATTGTGAAAAATTACTAATTTGCGGCTAAAATTGAGGGAAAACGCATTGGCAAAATTATCATTTTTAAAATTGTTTTAGCAGCGGATTAGCACTTTTTTAAAATTATGTATCGAGAATTATTAGCGGTTTTTGCCGATTTAATCCGTGAATTATTGTTTGTCTCAATTTTAGCCATGAATTAGCTTTTTTCTCTGATTGACTTGAGAATTAGTAATTTCTTGCCGTTTATTAGCGTTTTTCTACGCTCCGCGAATTAGTGCATTTTCAATTTTTGCCATGGATAATCGCCTTTTCTTAATTTTAGCCAAGAATTTGCCTTCAGAAGCTTCAAATTGGTGTTTTCTACATTTTAGCCGCTAATTACTTGTTTTTTTAGAGCATGCCTCACCCCGTCCCCACCCATATCACAGAAAATTTAGCCCATCGGGCTGCCAAACGAATGATTTTCTCCCCCAAGACATTCCCATGCTCAGAATCTGTCAATCTGACACCGGGGTCTCATTATTCCGACTAAACCTTGCTTCTTGACGGACTTTCCGCAGTTAAAATATAGCATGGTCCTCTCCAGCTATCTCCAATGTTTGACGCCCCCCCCCCACCATTATAAAATGTTTACCATTGGGTAAGTATTGGATGATTTCTGTTTTATATGAATAACTCAATACTCGCGTTCTAAAGGTCGATACAGACTATTCGGACGTGACGTGGGAACACGCTGTCCTTTATGTGATACAAAATTCCAGAAAAGGCTTTTGTTTGTTTGTGTCCACATTGCTCTGTCGTGACGTGGGAACACGTGGGATGATGCGTATCCGAGCAATGTGAACGTTAACATACAAAAGCCTCTGTTGGACTTTTATACCACACATGGGACAGCGTGTTCCCACGTCACGTCTGAATTCACCTTAAGTTGATTCAAATAGCCCAAAAAATCGTGGTTTATAGCGCTTTTTTTTCTTTATTTCGTTCGTTTATCTGAAATTGTTCTCAAAATGGGGCTTAAAACCAAATCTGGACCGTACAGGCCATCAAACTCTCAGGTTACGTGCCTGGAAAGGAGGAGTCATCATGAATCCAGTCCGAAGGACAGAAATGGAAACGAGGAGTCAAATGACTCCATCACACCAACCTTAACGGAAACGTTTGTCATTTTGACTCAATGGCCATTGTAAAGAAGACGGTGGTTCATCGAAAAGGCGGACAGCTGACTTAAAGACTGAGCTGACACTATGGAGAGATCATACCTGGCAGATTGAGAGGCTCATCCTCCTTTTATAACAGTTACATCAGTCAAAATGTCGTACGTTTCCATTTCAAGGTAGATGAACGTGGAAGGTGGGAGGACGTCCCTGGACCCACTAAGAAGTAGGAAATGTCCGGGGAAAGTAGGACGCCTAGTCACCCTAATTTTGAGGCCTTCAAAAACTAAGATTTCCAGAACTCACAAATTCGGAGATTTCAAAATCCGACGTGGCGGTATCAAAAAGCGGCCAAGTTGGTAAGAGACGACGGGTCACGGCGGACGGGGCGATTGGTCTGATAGATGGACAATTTGATAATCTTCCGCAGAAAGACATCATTTTCTGATCCCATACTGGTTGAGCGGTGCTTCGAAATTAATGAAAACAGAAAAAATTGTCAAAAATATAAAACGATGTGTATTATCCTTCCTTACAGTTATGAAACAAAGAGTTGAGAAAACTTGCGAGCGATCAAAGTCGACAATATCAACAAATTAAATGTCTGTCAACAGCTAAATGCATTGACAGTGACTTAAAATCAGAGACCACGTTGGATGACGCATCAAACTGGGTTTGTGGCCCACGATAACGTTCAAAACCTTGGCTCGACTCAGAGCCACATTCACCCTTTGTTCGTCAGTGATGAAAGGTGGCAAGCCTTTTTTCTCGGGCGTGCAACTTCGAACGAGCGAGAGGATGATGACGTTTCTCTCCTGACCCTGAAATTCTTCCACGCTCCCAACCTTGGGAACAATACCGTTGAGCTGTTCCAAAGCCACGGCGATTCGTCGCGCCTGTAGATGATACGGAGTTATGATGCCGATGTCGTCGGGAGAAATAGCCGATTGCTTCATGAGTTCACTGACAACGCGAAGTACTTGGAAGACTTCCGCTTTGTTAAACCACGATGAGGATTCCTCTTGCTGTTCTTCAACACCATCGGTGTGAACGAAAATGTTAGCCGACGCGGTTGCACTAAGACCAAGTAGGGTGATTTGATTGGACAAATCATTTTCCTTGACTATAGGAATGAGTTCGTCGTCGTAAAACAACTGACTGTAGAGGCTGACTATACTCGGTAACGCTCTGTAGTTGCGTACCAGTTTGGTAATCAATTTCGGGTTATAACCCAGGGTTTCGGGGAATCTGTGGACGTTTTTTCTGTAAGGTAACGTGCAGTCGATTAACCTTTGAAGGAGAGATCTGTTGAAGAAATACTCGGATGCCAACTTGGATTGTAGGACAGGGCCCAGTTGTTTGGGGTCCCCAGCGAACACCAACTGAGTGCTTTCTTTCTGGGCGAGGGCGACTGCGATTAATGTTTCAGGTTCACTCGTTTGAGCCGCTTCGTCGACGATTATGTGTGTGAAAAATCCATCGGGAAGTTTCCAATTGTTGAGAATTCCAATTGTTGTCAAAGTTCCGAGGACGATCTTGAAGCGATAAAGATCGTCTCTGCTGCACTGAGGCGAGCTTTCCTTGCATAAATCGGAGGGTGTCTCGTGACACGAAGGTATAGCGGCAATACCCATGAGGTCTGAAGCTACTCCTCCCTGACAGAAAACGTTATAACTTGTTAGGCGAATGCAGTCGGATCTGTGAACGACGCCAAATTGAAGCATCTGAAGAGCCAAGGTATCAACGGCACTGTTCGTAGGAGCGGCAACAAGAATTTTACTGTTTTGTTCGGCGGTGTAAATTTGTAAAATTAACTCGACCAGCGTCAGAGTCTTTCCAGTGCCAGGCGGCCCGTAAATAATATACGGTAAAGGCAAGCTATTTTTCATTAAGATGTGTTTGATAGCGATTTTCTGCTCGGGATTAAGTACTTTGTTGTACCACATTGGTTCAACAATAAGGTTGTTTTTACGGGCTCCATTTATCATGTTTTCGCTAGGAAAAAACAATTTGGCTCCGATTTTTTCGAGGACAACGTCGATTGCCTGGTGACGCCGTCTCATAGGCATTCGACTAATTTGGAACGTGAGCCTGTATTGAGCACCTACCCTGAATGAGTTGGTAAAATTAGGATGAAACTTGACGTACATGTTGGTTTTTGTCGTCTCCCACACTCGTGCTTCGTAGCGGACGTTTTCCTCCCATGGTTTACTGGCAAACAATAGGTCACCGGCGCAAATTTTCGAATATGCGCTGTCGGCAGGAAAAGCGAACGAGTGGTAGTCTTTGAGAAGAGTCAGGGCTGAAAAAGTTTGAAGTCCATCAACGACTTCTTGCACGGCTATCTCTTCTAAAAACTGCAGCGTATGCATGAAGTTGCCGTAATTTTCTTCCGATAGCGGCGCCGCAAGGCATGGTACCACATTCTGAAGAGCGATCATCTTATCCAGAAACGCTTCCGTCCTAATGCTGCAAACCTCTCTGAGATTTTCCGGAACATTGTAAGGTTTAAGGTCATATTTAAGGAATTTTGGGCCTCGAACTTGACGTTTACCCGGCAATGTTACGGTTCCCACCTTGTCATTATTGGTTCTCTTCTCATTCACAGTCTGAAATCGAAGGTTTCGTTTGATAATTAAATTTCTATTGAAGACCCAGGTTATCTTCAAATCAGTTCTCCCTGGCTGGGCGCTCGTACACAAAAATGAAAAATTGGCTGAAGCATTTGGCAAGATAACTTGAACGCTTCCAGAGTCCACCAAGGTCACATGCGACACTTCTGGTACAATTGTTATACGAACCACTCTGAATGGTTTAGGAGTATTGTTTGTTACGAGAAAATCCACAGTTTTTTCTTCTCCCCTGGCGAGGTAAAATTTATCCACCGTTGAAAAGTCCAGCGCAGAGGAAGATTTTACGGACGAGCTCCTCCGGATGACCGAAGTGGCTCGCCATAAAAAATCCTTCTGCCGGCTGGCAACGCAAAAACAAGTAACAGCGTCTCGAACTTTAGGGACAAAGTTAGCGTCCCTCAAATAAAAAATTACATTTCCGTCAGCAATGCCGTACTGTTCGTCCTCATTAATTGCAGTCACAAATCCCGTCTGCACTTTAGTACTTTCATGCGTCACTTCTAACACCACAGCACTGTTATAATCGCCTTCTTCGGCAAACTCGCACTTCAATTTCAGTCTATCACCAACGCAATGGTCGACGTTCGTTTGAAAAACGCTTAGGTCGTATTTCAGGAGGCCGAAATCCACGGTGACGACCCCGTTGCTATCGATTTCGGTGATGCGCCCAGTAACGGTTTTTACGATAGCAACATTGTCAGTGACGAGAGTAACGCCTTTGACGTCGACTCCTGATTGAGTTTTGTGAACTGAGTAAGATACTTTGTCGCCCACTGAGAAACTGGCGTCCGGTTCGAGTTGAGCCAGGTACATTCCATCTAATTCCACTGCTCTAGCACTCACCTGCAAAACAGAAATCAAGAAACACCTGTCACAGTCAACAAATAATTTACGAATGCTTACTAGTTGAAAAATCATGAAATTGCAAGTCTAAAGCCCCGTCCACACGTTCAAATTGTTCTTCAAACTTACTACTGCAAACGGGTTTGCCCCAGCAAATAATAAAGCACAAACCTGCTGATTCAAACAAATTTGCACAAGTAAGTTTGAAGAAAATTTCAACGTGTGAACGGGGCTTAGGAGCCGGGTCGATCACTGAGCATATAAACGCCAATCAGAAATTTCACTTTTGTTCACAAAATCGTTTAAACTCTTAGCAACGCTAAAACGGCACTTTCGAGTGGTGTGCATCCGGAGTTGCTCAGTTTGTGTGTTTTGTTGTTCTTGTTGTCGTCGTTGTTGTTGTTATTATTATTATTTGTTTGTTTGTTAGTTAGAGTGTTAAAGGGTTCTTCCAACGGATTTCTAGTAAAGAGGAGACAATAAACTCAAGGCATATGCTTAGGGTGAGACCCCCTATAAAATCCGAGGAATTTGGCCAGGAACTACCAACTTTTCCTCAGAAACTAACAATTGAACAGATTATGTCTATTTAGCCACACTCGAGTCAATGGTGGCCCAATGCCGTCCAATATTGGACATTGGCCGGCAGTGAGGACGCTCCTGCAATGAAAAAGTTCTTCAAGTATTGGAACTTGGAAGGTTTAACAAGTACCTTCCAACATTCGCCATTATGACTAGTCATTCTTAAAATAACGTGAGCTCGCCCCAGGTTGCCAGGACAATAACATGTTTGGTAAATAAGAGCCAACATTAGAGGCAAATATTTGCCAAATGACATTTGACCAATACGGACACATTGTGTGACCACGCCTTCAAGGCTTTTTGGAAGTCCAAAACCGATCATTTTTACCAGCTGTACCCGACTATTCGGCCACTTATGAACTTTTCTTGCACTTTTCTTATAATTCATTGAAACATTTTTCAGCTTGGTAACTTGATGTACCTGAGGACGTTTTCACCTACTTCGAGGACTCGCATACGCGAAACCGGGAGTTGTACCCTCTCGATTTTAGTACCAACGGTCTCGACTGACGGGTAAGCATTGTGGAAGCACCAATACATTTGTTTGGTCACATGATAGTACAACATATTAAGCGTCTCTGCTCTTTCAAAGAGTAAGTAAAACAGTAGAGAGAAAAAACTCCTATTCACCTTACAACTAGTCTGAGAACCTCCATAAATCACGCCCTACAAACTATTCTAATGGGCTATTAGGAGTTTTCCATTGCAGGAAAAGTGTAGCACGAACAGCATTTCATTGGAATTTCTGAAAATAATAAATGAAAACAACTGTCAATGCTGCACTTTTCCTTCACTAAAGACCGACAGACCGACGGCCGAAAACCGATGCCGAAAACCAATTTTTCAACTTTTCTGAGGTTGTACATCAATAATGATAAGTCAGCTCGGACTCGATTTTTTTCACGATCACCATACTTCCATTCCTGTAGGAAACATGGAAGTACAAAACAATGGAACACACCTATATTCTTACTCTTGCAAATTTGGAAGCGTTTGCGAAGAGCAGAGCGTACAAATTATTTCCTTACTTTTTAGGCAACAAGAAGACAAGAACTGCATCTGTTCTGGAGAAGTTGAAAAGGAAAGATATCGTAAACGATCTACTGGAAGCTCAAAGATGTGGAGTTATTTTTTATTTCATTCTTCATTACATTTTTGGGAATCCTTCGCCGCTAAAACAAGCATTCTCGTGTTACGCGAGAGCAAGTGAGGCTCGTTCAAATGTGTATTCGAATATTTATTATAATTTATAATTTTTTTTAATATTTTAATATTTATTCAAATTTTTATTATTTTCTTTCTCGAAAAAAAGCAATAAAATTGAATAATAAAGCAATATTCACTGTGTTAATGTCATTTGTCGAATATGGTTCGAACTAAGTGACGTCATCACACTCGGATATGAAATCAACATGGCGCGGGGTGTTTTTAGCTGGCCCATAAAATTCCCAACTTTGAAAATCCATATCAATTTAAATTTTCGTTGATATTGGAAAAAAAATGCGCCAACCCTTTTCTATTTTTATTACCTTTAAGGAAAAAGTGTTTCCAAAAAATGTGCAAGTGGCTCATTTTAGCCGTGAAGCGGCTTTGCGACAAATGGCTATTCATCCTGTTTCCCTGGAGAAATCTGTTTTTTGGGAAAATTGTCAAGATAATTTTGTTCTTTTAGGGCAAAATGTTCAAATTCAATCCTAATCACTCAGTTTGAAGCTTAGAGTAGTACTCTAAGGTTTGAAGGGGCTTATTTACGGTTTCCGATTTTATCTGACTGACTGAGAACAAAGACAACTTGCCACCTCCTGGCTACGCCCTTGGCGGGGCCCATCGATATTTCTCGCCTAGGGTCCCCGAAAGGGCTGGAAACAGCCCTGCTAGTGGTAATTGGTGGTTACTTCGCAGTCGATTAGAGCTATGATGTGGTTGGAACTTTGCAATTTTTGGTAAGAGGAAGAACCAAACCACTTCTACTCCTACTTCATTTCCTTTTACAACCACACTCGGCACTTCAATCGTACGGCCCAGTGCTGTTAAGTTAAAGATTTTCTCTATATCCAAGTAAAGAAAGGTTTTATTGGGTAGTATGAAGGGCCCAATATTTTTTTAAAATTGAGGAGAAATCTGATAAAATTTACTCAGTTTTCATCCAAAGATTGGGTGAATTCCCAGTTTCAAATCCTAGCATAACGTTTTTCGGCACGAATCGGACTGTTTCAGCGCAAAATGAACGGTTTCGGTAGCTAAACCGTCTGTTCGGAACCGAAAAAACATATTTAACAGTTCCTAAAGGCCCATTCACAAGCTCTGTGCAATGCGTCCGTGGAGTCCATCCATATCGAAATGTTTTATTTTTCGAGGAAATAAATTTGCTCAGTTACATAGACTCCATACAACGTATACATAGAGCTTGTGAACGGGCCTTAAAGCCGGCTCGGTATTTATGAACGTTCCTTCAACAGTTCCTCGACTTGAAGTCAAGGCGTCCTCGAGAAAGTTCCCTTTGCTGAAAAGGACGCCTTGACCATTTTTCGTATTTAGAAACGTTCCTTCACTTGGCTCAAGGCTTCCTTTACCAAGGTCGCCTTCAAGGCACCCACTAAAAAGGAACGATTTACTACCGATTTTTCCCTAGACGCCGATTCAACCTATAAAAAGCGCCGTTTCATTTAGTGCGCCAGTACAGTAGTGAAATAAATCATCTGGTTTGAATATGAACATCGTTTAAACTCATTTCATGACTGAAATAATTTGAGGCAGATCACAAGCTACCTTGTTTCAAGGAACGATTTTTACCAAGGTTTCCTTGAAGTCAAGGTAGCCTTCAACTCGAGAAAGTTTCACAAATACGAAAACTTGTCAAGGAAGGCTTCTCAAGGACGCCTTGACTCAAGGAAGCTTCAAGGAACCCTTGAAATTCATTGAAACAGATGTTTTTATAGTGATCAAAACTGTTCTCAACTGTTCCTTGACTCGAAGAAGCTTCAAGGAACGTTCATAAATACGGCCCTTATGCCCGTATTTATGAACGTTCCTTGACATTAAGGAACCCTTGAAATTCATTAAAACAGATGTTTTTATTGTGATCAAAACTGTTCTCAACGGTTCCTTGAGTCAAGGAACCATGACGATCAGTTTTTATCACAATAAAATCATCTGTTCTGAATAATTTCAAGGGTTCCTTAACGTCAAGGAACGTTCATAAATACGGACCTTAGTCTTCGAGGCTTCAAGATTTCCTTTGCGACAATTTAAAAAACATTTTCTCGGCTGAATATGCAGTAGTTCACGCTGAAAAATTACTCGTTTTCTGTGTGCCATGAAACCTTTGAGACCGTTTCCGGTCAAAACAACAGTGACTTTAAGCGGGGGAATAGTCCCAAGCTTCACGTTAAATTTACCAATTTTTGGGGAGGAAATTGACGCGAAACTTGTTTTTTCTTCTTCTTCTTCTTTCTTCTTAATTCAACGGTTTTAGGGCCAAATAGCCAGTTTCGTGGCAAAAAGACAGCTTTCAACTAAGTAACGGGATTTTGAGGCAGTGCATAATCGGTGAGTGTTAGGCCCGCCGCAAATTGAGCCCACGCGTGGGTCACCCAAGATCAAAAAACAGTTACAAGACTATCCATTTTCAACTGTTTTTTGAGCTTCGGTGACCCACGCGTTGGCTCAATTTGCGGCGGTCCTTACTGTGTAAAAAATGTCAACCTTTGAATAGAAATAATCAGTTTAAGTGGCCAAATAATTAGCTTTCGAGGCAAAATAATCAATTTATGGGGCCAATTAATCAATTCCGGGGGTGAAATAACTAGTTTTCCCGTGTGCTATAAGGTCAAGAAATCAGATTTTGACAGCGTACCGTATCACGGCCCCCTTACCCATAAACATCACAAACGTATTTACCTGGGTTACTTTGCCAACCAGATTCTGGAAGTTCGTTTTCTTTGCAGCAAGAGCGTAGTACGCTTGCAAGATTTCTTCCTCGTCTTCATTCCCCCACCAACTTGTGAACCAGGACTTGAAGATTTGCATCATTTTGAGGAATCTGCCGAAACGAAGTCCAGTGAGATGAACTGAATCAAATTTGAACAGTCTACCACTCTTTACCGTTCAGGGTTCCGAAATGAAGTTTCCTTCTATCCGTCCGCTCGGATAGAATCGTTTTGAGAGAAACACTGGACAGGAATGACAAACATAAATTGTTACAAAAATACTGCAAAAAATACAAAATACATAGTAAAAATACAAAAAACACAAAAGGATCACACTTGACTCACCGTCACCGGCTACGAAAATTGCATGAGTGCAAGCTCAAGGCACAATGCCGTGATAACACTCAACCAAGATAAATCTCTTGACTGTTTCGCTTCACAAAAGGCGGTCACTAAACGAGTTGGGACTCTTGCTCCCGCCAGAACGCTCGCCTAACAGCACGGCCTACACTCAAATCCGAGGTCTTATCCAAAAAGCAAAAACACAGGAATATCACCTTAATTAGAGTGTTATTTCATGGTTATTTCGGTAATTCGGTTTCCTCAGGTTTAATGTGAAGTAAGAACAAATTTAAGGCCCGGTGCACACGAGCGGTAAGTGTCGCGCGGTCGCCGCGACCGCAGAGAAACATATAATTCAATGGAGCAATGCACACGTGCCGCGGCGACCAATTATCGCTGGCGACACTCGAAATGCTGTCGCAAGTTCCTGTGGGTCGCGCGACTTTATTTTCACCACTCAATACTTGAAAACCTAGCTTTTATACCAGGTGAACGCAACACCATTCTGGGGGTACAAATAGGCCCTACCTACTAGGGGATATTATCTGTATTCTCCAAAGGCTTGTTGCATCTCTACTACTCTACTAGGGTCCGTGGGATCTCGCAATATTTTTCAGTTCCGAATGCTGGGGGGTGAAAATATACGTATACCTTTCTACTTTTTAGTGCATTTCATTTATGTCAAAATGCACTATTGGTCTCGTCGTGATGGTGGCAAACATGGGTCATAGCAAGTTTTTTTTCATGTTTCAGAACCTCTAGAACACGAATTTAGTGGTTTCCGGAATTCATATACACACATATAGGTTTTAGTGCATTTCATTCAAAAAATGCACTATTGGTCTCGCCCTGATGGTCGCACATATGGGTTGTGATACTTTTTTTTCACGTTTCAGAACCCCTAGAATACGAATCCGAGGTCGGTTCGATTTGCTATATATATTTATTTGTTATATACAGGGTGTTCAAAAAATGGATGTCGATATTTTGCCCTGTGAATATACGTCCAAAATGCGTCAAAATTATCCGTATTAACCATAGTCCGATTCCTAATAGTTTCCGAGATATCAAGGAAATAAGCACTTTTGTAATGGGCCTCGTTTTTACGGATAAAATCGTTCGTAGCTTGGCAACCAGAGCTCTCACGTCAAATTAAGTGGCTCCATTGGAAAGGACAGACTTTTTTCCATTAGACTTCGTGTTGTTCAATTAAATTTTGTTCGTACGCGCTGAGGAAATCAGCTGCGAACTCAAAATTATGTTCAAGTTCATCATCGTTGCACATAATTTAAAGTCAGATTTCTGCTCAACAGGTGCTTTCCGAGATGACATTTTTTGAGAAAAGTTGGCGCACGGTACCATCGTTAAAGTGACATGTTCATCCCCACCCTTTACCCACAATTTTTCCAGAGTTTCTCTATTCATACTATAAAAAACGCTACATGCATCCTCATGTAGTCATTACATTAATGACCAGAGTAGCTCCTAATAATTGTAACTCTCATGTTTTATTACTCTTCATCATTGTGATAGGCGGATAATTTTTCTAGATTCTCATTTCTAGAAAAATTTGGAAGTTCTGAAAAAATGAATTTTTTAAATTTCCACTTTTCGGTGATTCGGTAGGGTTTTCCGAAAGTAAACCCCTAGAAAACACGAATAAATTCATTACAAATTCTAAAATTAAGTTATCCATAGAAGTTTTCGTACATAAAAGGGATTAAGTAATTTTTAATTTAAAGAAAAAATCCGAATTGCCTCCCTTGTTAGCGGATACAAAGTTGTGCGCGTCTTCCAACGACCGGTGGACCTTATCGAGCAATTCATCACGGATACTGTTTCACGTGTTGATTATTTTTTGTCTTATGTCTCGATGTCTGGAATAGGATCCTAGCCTAGGAAACAAAAAGAGATAGGCCACTATCCGAATAGGACTTTTTTATCCCATTTTCGGTCTACTACTACCCAATTTTTTTTTTTTGCTACTCAAAACCGACCACCCTGTATATATGGCCCCTCGTTTGTTAGCACGATCACGGTCGCAATTTTTGACTTAGGGCAACCAAATTTGGTCTAAAAATCAATAGCGTGAATATCTCGGACGAGTTCGTGATCCAGATGAATCGGTCCACGGGAACGGTGTGAAAGAGGGGTTTGAATTAGTTGAAAATTCGCTACAGCACGGCTGTTGCTGCAATTGCCCCCAAAATTGACACGAGTAATGAGAAATGAACGCGCTTTCGTAAAGTGCATTTCATTCATGCGACAATCGAGTCAAACCTCATAAGTTGGACCGATATCAATCAATTATGAATGAAATTAGGCCGGGATAAAGATTTTAATTGCAAATAACTCCTCTAACAAGAGTCCACCTTCCCTTATCGTATAGGCAACCAAACCGACTCTGTTTCATTTTCATCATTTTGTTCCCCCTCAGTTGGTGCCAAAAAAGGGGCCTGCGGTAAAAAGAAACACGATTTTATGATTTTGACTTTCTATACCACGGCCTAAATGTGATTCATAGTTGATTGATATCGGTCTAAATTATGAGGTTTGACTCGATTGTCGCATGAATGAAATGCACTTTTCCCGACAGGCTGCTGTCGGAACAAAACTTCATCTTTATGGCCGTTTTCTTGTTAGCACGATAACTCTCGAAGAAATTAATTTAGCGGAACGCGCTATGGCACAAAAATCAGTAGTTATAAGACCCCGGTCGGTATTGCATTTGGGCCAAATCGGTCAAGGTGGAGGGGGGGGAAAATAGGGGTTGAAATGGTCAAAAAATCACTATAGATCACCAGTTGATTCTAGAAGCATCATATTCGGTACGTATACTCCATGTTAGAGTAGCCTTTGATTCTTATTTTAATTTTTCGAAAAAGTCAAGGTGGTGGGGGTGGTCCTTCCGGTGTGGAAGTGTAACAATAGCGTTGAACTTCACTAGTTCATCTTAGCGCTCTAAAATTCGACTCAATAATTTAATGTAACGAAAGCCCTGGGTTCCATTGAGATTTATCGAAAACTTTGATAAAAAAATCGCATAAATTCACATAACAAAGCCCTTGGAAAACTACCGATACTTTTCGACATTTTTGCAGAGATGGTGGTGAAAATAGAGGAAGAAGCTCGGCTTTGAAACAAATTATGGTATCAAAATTATTACTTCTGGGACGGCTTAGGGTATCCGTATACGGAATGAAATGCACTCTTTCCGACCGCCAGCTGCCGGAGCGAAATTTTTTATTTATTCATTTTTTTAATACTTGCAATATTACAATCATTACAATACTATGTGATGGGCTTACTAGGGATTGGGGGTCTTAATTTTGTGCAGGGGTACTACAATGGAACTTGAGGGAGGGTTTCTGTTTCTGTCCAATAAACACTTCCAAGTTGTTAAGTTAATATTAGGTAACAATTCATAATCAGGTATAACAATGATTAAATCAGACAATAAGATCACCGTTCAGTTGAGCAGGTCCGGCTCCCTCTGGTGTCCAGGTGTTATGGTTGTTTTGCTGACTTATTCAACTGTAGGAATGTCAAGGTAGTTGTGGAGAACAGTGTTTTTGGCGAACCTTGGCGCACCCGTTATGAGGCGAAGCGCTCTATTCTGCTAGGCCTGGTCCCTCTTTATTTGCGTTTTGCTATAGCTGAGCCCAATGCATAACAACAGTACTGGCACATCGGGCGCACTATCGGTCCCCCCAAGATGAAAAAAAAAGTTTTGTTCCGACAGCAGCCTGTCGGGAAAAGTGCATTTCATTCATGCGACAATCGAGTCAAACCTCATAAGTTAGAACGAGATCAATCAATTATGAATGACATTTAGGCCGTGGTATAGAAAGTCAAAATAATAAAATCGTGTTAAAATGTTTTTTAAAAGTTTCATAACCAAATGAAAAAACGGCCAACAAAATATTAAAAAAAACGTTTTTCAAATGTTTGAGCAAACTTTTATAAAAGTTTTAGTAAAATGTTTTTTAAACGTTTCATTGCTACTTGGGATGAGACAAGTGGGTACAGTCCGTGAGTTATAGTGCTTGCTTGCACTTTTATATTTTATTTTACATATTTATTTATTTTTTTTTTTCAGGGCATCGAATCTAATAGCGTTCCCCATTTGCACAAAATTCTGCATTTGGGCAGTTCATTTCCACCCGTCTTCACTGAATTAAATCATACGTTAGTGGAGAAGACGGGTGGAAATGAATAGCCCCGTTGCAGAATTTTGTGCAAATGGGGAACGCTATAAGGTCATTAGCCACAATTATTATTAACGTCATTATTTTCAAGGGCTTATTTCATCTCACTAACGTTGAAAAATTGTTTCTTTTCAATGCTTATTTTTTCGACCTATTTGTTTCGTACATCATCGAGCACACCAAGCTAAGAATTTACAAGGTAAATAATGAAACAAATGAATACCAAGAAAAATGGGTAAGAGTATTGAAAATGACGTTTTCCCGAAAAAAGTTCAAGTTACATCGAAAATAAATACAACACCCACCACTTCTAAAAATCTGAAAAAAAAATGGGTGTGACACTGGTACCTGTACGCAACTTCGGTGAAAATTTGTTGTGGTCACGTCAATAGGGTCCGGCGTTATGAGCGATTTTCGTTCGATTTTTAGAGGTTTTTTAGCCTCTTCCTTGAAATAAACCGGCATATCTTGGTTGGTTACCGCCGGATTCGGTTTAAAAAATTACCAGTTTTACTCGAGAGTATGAATAAGATTTCCTAAGAGTTTCAGATCGATAGCACTAATACACCGGCAGAGAAAAAATGATGAGTACGAAAAGAGCCTTTTTCGACAGTTTCTGGATTTGCCAGGCTTAGAAGGATTTCAAGAACTAAAACTGGGGCGATCGACTATTCTATAGGTAGGTAACATTACCCTGAAGTTTGAGCCCAAAACTCGTCTGGAGCACTTTTGCCCCCCCCTTATCCGGCTGGAGCCTTTAAAGTTTATGTATTTCTGCAAGTTTCGAGGCTGAATAGTCGTGAAAATTCAAGATTTAGTACGAGGATCGCAAAATTCAGGGAATTTTCGATTAAATTAACCCAATTTCGATTAAATTAACGCCCAAAGACCCGAAACTATCAATTTCGCGGACATTCAGCCAGGAAGCTCGTCAAGTTGATCAAATTAGCACCCGAATCAGCAAACTCACCAATATTTTATCTTTAAATGAAGCAATTACGCAGTTATTCATAAAATTTATTAGCACGTTCCAACAATTGTTGTATTGCTTCGTCACAGGATTATTAAATCAAGACGTATAGTCTGCATAGTCGAACTCAGACGTGATGAAGTCGATGGCAAATAATTCATCGACGGAATAAAACGCGTTGACCATTAAAAAGTTCTTCAGCCACTTCTGGAACGCTCGCACTCCCAGAAGCGTCGCTCTTTTCGGCAGTTTGTTGTTCAATTTTATGGGTAGCAGTATGAAATTTCGGTGCACTTTTGTTTTAGTGAACAACGGGAGCTTCAGGTTCAAGTTAAGCCGCGTTGAATGGTCGTGTGTGCTCGCTACCGAAATGTATAACTCCTTATTGTTCTTGTGGGCAAGCATCAAAGACTCTAGGATATAGAGTGACGGAGCCGTTAAGGCCTTGAGTTCAACAAAGTAGGGTCTGCAGCTGACTCGGTGATTTAACCTAAAGATCATTCTCAAGGCTCTCTTCTGCGCAAGAAGTACTCATCTGGACGCACTACTCGAGTTATACCCTAAAGTACGATGCCGTAGCTTGCCACGGATTGATGAAGCGCTAAATACGCCTTCCTCACTGTATCCCTCGAAACGATATGCGACAGCCTCCCCAGCACGTAGCTGACCCGGCTTATCCTCCGACAGACACTGTCAACGTGAGTAGCCCATCGTCCAGAATGACACCAAGAACTTTGAGTGCCCCCTGACTTAATAGAAAAAGATAGTTTCTGCTCCTTTTCCTCATTGGCAATTAGCAAGTTATGATCCACCTTCCACCACATACTTAAGGGTATATTTGCGAAGGGTATAAGGCGAATTGTGCCTAGAAACATCCAATTTTGCAGATACCTACCTCCAAAATGTTGTAATTTTGTTGGAAGTACGGCGTACGGGCTTCGTCAGAGCCTACGGCTCGGTTCGTACTCGTGGCCACTATAGTCGGATCGGTGAAAGAATGTGCATGAAATCACCCTCTCTCTTTTCCCTAAAACCATATGACTTACCGCTACAAAACTCTCGGTTATTGGTTGCAGTTGTTTGATAAAAAGAGGAGAAATAGAGAACCACGTTAAGAGAGGGAAAACGCGGGCTTATGGCCTCCCACCACTCATGCACATTCTTTCGCCGATCCGACTGTAGTCCGCGGGGTTCGTGCTCTCAAAAAACAATTGCCAATTTGCAATTTCTCGGAGATTCAGCACCGAGACTTGCTATTTCCTCGAATTCAAAACCCGGAACTTGCAATTTTCCTGAAATGAGGACCCGTAACTTGCAATTTCGTGGGTAATCTTCAGGCTATAATCTGAATCGGGGCTTGTGCTAGCCTGGGTTCCACCGCTACAAAAATGGTCTTGAAACTGAAATTTTGCTTTAATTAAGACGCTAAAATTGCAATTTCACCGAAATTAAGACATGAAGACCCGAAACTTTCAATTTTGAGGAAACTTGTAATTTCGCAAAAATTATAGTACTCCAACTTACAAACTTATTTCATTTCAATTGGAAATAAATTCAACGTTATGGGAGCTTGCCCGGGGTTCGCGCCCAATAAAAACAAAAGGTCCTGAAACTTGCAGTTTTACTGAAATTAGTACGTGAAACTTGCATTATTCCAAGTTACAACTTTGCGGCTACTGGTCGGACTTTGAGTGCCGTTGTTGCCATGCTAGCTCGGGTTCCGGAACCTCTTTAATAATACTAAAAAAAAACAAAAAAACGAAACGTATAATTTCGCAAAATTGAGACGTAAAACTCGCAATATCGCCAGGAAAATTTCAATTTCGTGGAAATTTGCTTTCAAAATGTCGCAAATTTGAAGTCTGAGCACTGTCGTGACCGGCCGGGCTCCGCGGTCCCCTTAAGAAATTTCCAAAATAACCCCGCGAAGTTGGTTTTTCTGACTATCGTGTTGTTGGCCTGCTGGGAACACGCAAATAACCGGCGGTGAGATTATTGCAAATGAATGGGTTGAAATGTTCCAAAATCGAGTACGGGTCGGGGAATAATTATGATTACAAGTCTGACTGAACTTACGACTGCCGACTAAGTGAATCCGAAGGTGAGGGGGGGGGGAGATCGTGGATTTGACCAACAATACGCTGACAATGTAAACATCGGCTCAAAAACGAAATGCCAAAAATATTTATTAACATTTATTATTGCACGTTTTCTGTATCAAATCGTAGAGGCTCCAACGGAAAAAAAAATCCTCGGGATTACCGAGGGCGATCAAACAAAACAGTAACCTTGAGTAAACACATCAAATAAACGTGACGTCTGTCACATTATTTGTCAAGCACCAACAATTAGACAAATCTTTGGCAATAACGGTACCAATAATGTTTGAAATAAGATCAAATTTCCATTGTTTATAAAGGACTTAAACGCTAGTTTTAATTGTAAAGCAAAAACTTAATAGAAACGACAAAGCTTATAGACAATTTTTTTTTTTTTTCATCCTTTCAGTGGAACATTATCAACGAAACAAACAAGTAAAACATAACACGACTAGAGTGGAATCAAGTGGCGTTTAAACTGTTGTCATTCACACTGACGTAGTCTAGATTACCAACAATTAGTAGTACGAAGAAGGACTAGCAATGAATATAACAATACTTGACGGCTTTTTGCACTAAAACACATCTACAATGTTTGACAATCGCTAGTGACTGGCAATCAGTTAAAAATGCTCAATAGCCCTGTACATAAGAGGACGTGTGCGTCACGGCGTCGATTGAAACATAGAAAATAAAGACATACGAGGAATCTGGTGCACAAAAGCCGCGCAATTTCATTACTTTCGCCAAAGTGTTCAATTTGTCGGAAACGTATAAGTTGTTTGGACATCGGCAAGCACTCTCCAAAAGACAAAAATATCCGTCTTACAAATTTCTAGGCACTCACGGACGCACTCGTGCGTACAGGACTTTTTAATTTTATCTGTCCCCCCACAAGAGTGGTGTAACAGATCAGACTATACATTAAAATAATGGCAAATCAACAACTACAAAAATACTTTCGAATTGACACATACTGGATGATTTTCAGATACCGGGAATAAATAATATGACGTTCCTCGAGCAAGGGTCAGACCAATTGACTGACGAGTTTGTAAAACAAAATTCTTTAAAAACCTTACAAGGAACACTTAAAGTACCGCGTGCTAAATCGAATTAAAAGTGAATCACAAAAGTCAAAACAACAATGCAAGGAAATATTTAATGCACGATACAGTGGAATACTTGGGCCATTCATTGGCTGAACTGGCCAAGTATAATTAACGAATGACAAATTTCTTTTTTTTTTCTTTTTTTTTAAATGTTAAATGCAAATCAATGCTAGGGTTCCATAACTTTTAAATGAATGGTCCCGTGTGAGAAAACAAGCTCTAAAATGCAATAATACTGAAAATCAAATTAATAAAAATAAATAAATAGGAAAAAATACTGAATATCATATTTTTCGAGCAAAAATAAAAATGATTTTTCCTCCTGAAAAAACATATCTTAAATCACTCAGCTCGAAGAAGTGGACGGAGCTGGCTCCGTGTCAACAACCTCTTTTTTTGGCAATTGATCTTTTGTATCTACCAATGAACCGACAAGTAATAAGATAACGTCAATAAAATAAAGAAATGAAGAATCGCAAAGGGAGTAAAAATGGCAATCACAAACCTTCCGTAGTTAGCCTGTCCAGTTTTTCAGGAAGGTCTGCTGTTGTCGTCTGTGCGTGATCACTCATAATGTCCGGCAACGCGTTCCGTCGGCCAACGCGCCCCGTCGTCAAAAAGTCCTTCACTGCATCAGGTTCGTTTTCATCGTGAGGCTGCGACATTACTGCCAGCATTTTCAATACTGAAAATTCAACGCAAATCGACTGGAATAAATTTCAATGCTACAATGAAGAAATCGCGTCAATGTGGAGGTTATGAGGAGGCAGAAGTTGTTTTAGTAGTTGAAAGGTTCGATGTAGCTTCATATTGTGTGAGGAGGCACTGCGTCCTAAGAGCGATTTTTCGGGCCTCAAAAAACAGTGGCTGGAAGTCACCGGATAAAAAAAAAATGGAAGCCGACAAGGGGCTAGATGAGCCCACACTATCAATCCCCTCGGATGAATGAGATTTTAGCAGTTCAATTGAAAAGTGGTGCCAATGGAAGAGAAAATGTAATCTTCAGGTTCTTTTGAGCCCATTCGTTCCAGGTCTACAAAGATCCCGACTTCGTTGTGCGGTTCGATGTGCAACAAAATTCTGACGAGGGGGGTAATTCTGCTCTCTCTGGGGATCTCCTTAAGATGTGACCAGTACCTAGACCGCTGCCCTTCCGGCCCCCTAGATGCGCCGATGCTTGAAACTAACAAAGTTCTCATAGACCATGCCCAGAAAACCGTCAATTTTGATTCCGATCTGACTTGTTGGCTAATAATAGTTTAGCTTTATTGCTCATCCGCTTTTCTCTTCGTTTACCATAACTGACAATTTAACAGCCTATAAGTCAGAAATTGCACCCTAAAACCCTACATTCGGTTCGGCAGCGATTTAGCTTATCCGCTCCCCCACACACAACTTTCATATTGTAGACAGGGAAGTGAAAAGGCCAAAATGGTCATTTCTTCCGAGATCAAGTAATTCAAGATTTCACCCAGGAAACTCGCCGCAGTTTCATATATAGTGCTCAAGTGAATCGAAACAATTAGGTAAATTTAGATTTGGTTTTTTAGACAAAAGAAAAGGGAAGGCAGAGAGAAAGAAGCCAAGTTTGCAGCCAAAATTGAACAAAAAGAAAAAAACAACAATAAAGAGACCGTGATAAAACAAACAAAACAGAACAAAACGAACTAGAAAGTCTCTCCACAGCAATCACACAGAAGTGAACTAAATAAAGTAGTACAAAGCCTAACAAAAAGCCAACGCGAAAAACCCTCGAATAATTCTCAGTAAAATAATAATTAATAAAGTAAAATTTAAGATTTGGTTGATAATAACGAATAATTTATTCAAAGAGCCCAACGAATCACACCTGGCAAATCACCTCGCTGACAATCTCACCTCGGGACGGACTCTTTATGGGAAAGGGTCCAGTGTTGAAAACCAGCAGAACGACGAGCAGCAGTCTCGTCACTTGAGGTCAGCTGGATCGCTGCCACTACAAAAAACTGGCTTTGCCTAATTATATGACCAGAAACTTCCATTTACGCCGGAATTAAGACCCGAAACTTGCTTTTTCGCAGGAATTAAGTCCCGAAAGTTGCAATGCCACCGATATTCAGCCAGGAAACTTCCAAATTCCTTGGTATTCGTCAGGCTTTGGATGCTTCGGAAACGGCAATACCGACACCGAGTTCCACCAACACGAAAAAGGCCTCGAAACTTGCAACTTTGTTTGAACTAGAACCATAAACTTGCCCCAGATCAACTGTCAACTTCACGGATATTCACCCAGGAAAGTTGTAATTTCGCTGAAATTTGGATCCGAATAACTTGCAAACTTACAGATACCTCTAAACGTTCAATTACACGGTCATTCGTCATGCAAAAAAACGACCAAAAACTTGCTACTTCACGGAAATAGACATCGTGTAATTTTGCGAAAATAAAGACCCGAAATTGAGTAAAACGCTGATTCAGTGATAAAATTGAGAAAAAATATCTAATTCACTGGGGGAAAAAATGAAAAAAGTTGCTGATTCGCGGACGAAATGAAGAAAAGGCGCTAAATCACAGCTAGAATCGGGAAAAAGTCTCTAATTCATGTAATTAAAAACACTACTAAAATTGCGTGAAACCGTTGATTAGCGGCTAAAATTGTGAAAAATCGTGTATGTAGTAATAAAAACACCACTTCTTGGATAAAATTGAGAAAAATCGCTATAACACATGGCTAAAAATAAAACAACAATCACGGCTCAAATTCGGTAATTCACTAATTCGGGGATAAAAATGGCCAATTCAAGGAGGAAAGGCGCTAGTTCGCGGCCGAAAATTGGGGAATAGCGCCCAATCGCTGCTTGAATCGAGAAAAATCGCTAATTCGCGGGAATTAAAAACGCTACTTCCGCCTCTAAAATTGAGAAAAGGCGCTAAATTATGCGCAAAAATTAAAAAATTGCAAATTCGAGTGATACAAAGGTCGTCTTTGTGGCTAGAATTGAGAAAATACCAATTAGCCAACTTCATGACACTAAAAACAAGAAAATGGGATAATTACCGGCTAAAATTAGGAACGCTAAATCGTGGCCACTCATTGAGAGAAATCGATAATTCATGGAATAAAAACCTAAGCGTAAGTAAAAATCTGAAACTAGCAATTTCACTGATTTTTAGCATTGAATGATGAAATTTTGTGGAAATATTTGCCAGGTGTCTTCGGGAACAGTCGATGCAAGCTCAGGTTTTACAGCCACTAAAAAAAAAAGGCCCCAAACTTGCAATTTTTGGAATGTTGACACACGAAACGTACAAATCGCAGATATTTAGCTCCGAACGATGTAAGTTTGCGGTTATTCATCAAGCTTTGTGCGCTCTCAGGGTCGGCTATAGGGACTTGGCTACCCACCCACTATGCCTATTTTTACCGTGATTTTTCTGTCAAATTTTGCTCTGCCTGTACTTCAACTCATGTTTTATAGCCAAAACAATTCGGGGTTCTGGGGTCCAAAAAAGTTTTCTTCTTAAACGGTCAGTCCTTGGGTTAATGGGGGTGGGGAGGTTATGGTGGAATGATGAGTTCCAAGTAAAAAATTGACTGAATCTCCACGATAAATTGCCAATTTTGCCGTAAAAAGTGTGAAATTGCAAGATTTTGTTGTTTTCAAGGGCAAAATCTTCGGGTTTAGATCTAATTAGCCAGTTTGAAGGGGTAAATTGACAGCTTCCGAGCAGAGCCTTCGTTTTCGAGGATTTCCCCGTCCTGGCTACGCGCACTCTTGTGTGTACTAGTGTAGAAAGCACTTCATTTAGCTTGGAAGAAAATTTGTGTTTCAATTTTTTCCCCCCTCGCTCATATACGTGAGGCCCTTCTACGAAAGTAGGTACATCAATTTTCCTGGTCCTTTTGAGGTCCCCAAACTATAAATTATGAAGCACCGTCCTTCCTGAAGAAGGTCCTCTGGTCAACGTACCCGAGTTCTTGAATTGGGGTGGAAGGGCGGGCGGGGGGATACCACATTTTGAAATTAATGTTTTTTGAATAAGTTACTCATTTTTTCAACAACTAATTGGGTGATTTCCCAGTTTCATAGCCGAGCATCACGCTCTTCTGGTTGAGTCGGGCTGTTTCTGGGCAAAATAATCGGTTTTAGTGGCGACTATTAGTTCTGTATTGCAAAACTGGTGATATAATTGGTTCAAGCGTGTTTCTAGGAGAACATTTTCAAGCTTCGTGACCATTAGTTTCCCGAGCCTGTCCTTTCCTGAGCGACAATTTAAAAGACTGTAGGTACCTATCGGTTGGGCTGCCAGAAGTACTCTTTTTAGAGAACACGTTCTCTTTTTCGAGCTGGCTCTTTTTTTCCTCTCTCTTTTTTCATTCGTGTTCTCTTTTGTCCTCTTTTTTATTTCGTAGGTGATCAACGGCTTTCTTTGTCACGGAATGATTATTATTACAGTCTACAGGGCCCGCCATTTGTAACTTCTTGCTCCAAAAGTGAATAATTTTGGTTGGCTAATTAAATTCCACATAACTCATAAATAGAGCTTGTGAACGCCCTAAAGCAACGTAATAATAAAAGGTGGCTATTTTCGGATGACCTGCAAAAGTTAAAAATTTGTAGATTGATTGCATTGCAACATGGGTTCAATTGGTTTAAAAGCTGCACAACTTGCAAACTTTGTAACTCTTGTGTCTTGTAGGTTTGGAGGGTCGCCCGAAAAGACCTAAAATTTTCTCGATGAAAACCTCCTTGGCTCTGTGAAATGGCGGGTTTGCGTCAATTATGCCCACATGTGTGTAGAATACGCAAATTGTGCAGCTTAAAAAAGGAAGAATTTTTCACTTTCGTAGTTTTCTGGTAAATAACAATTTAGTCAGCAAGTTTACTGACGAAAGTGTTCGCCCCAAGCCGCGTACACATTCGTAACAAACAGCCATTCCGATCCTCCGAACCGAACAACTGACATGTTCGGAAGAAATGTGGAAGGGGTGATCATTCGAGGTTTCTCATTACCCAAAAATCATCAAAACATCAAGAGTTTTGTGATGGGCATTTGACGCGGCTGTAAAAAATTTCCCGGTTAATTGAAAAATTTGACTTTTTTTTGGAGAAATTTGACCCGTCAAATCAATAGGAATTTTCCAGCTGTGGTTGCACAAATCATGATGAAAACAAGTCACTCTCCGGCAGCTGGCACTCGGATAAAGTGCGTAGTGCTGTACGGTTCTTGTGTGTCAGACTATACAAAATGGTGAAAACGAGCAGTTACCGCCAAAAACAAGTTCTAAGGGACACAACTGCCCTCAAATTGGCCAAAAACTAGCGTTTTGAATTATTGCCAGTTCATTCGTTATTCAGATTTCGTCACATCTAAGAAGGTTTCACGGCTCCCGTAGTCCAAAAACAGGGTTTATATGCGGTTCTCAGCTAGAGAAGTCATGACTTCACAGCTTTTCAGCAGCGAAAAAAAAAATGTAGTGACTTTTTTAGCGAACATTACTGACGCGGGTTCTAGTCGCAATAGAAGGCAAAACAAGGAGGTTTAGCTAGATTTTAGGAGCGAAAACCCACAGATTTAGTTAATTTAATTGTGATGTGATGAGAATTTTGTGGCAGTTTCTAATCGAAATGAGTTTCTTAAGTAGAAAATGTATGAAGCGAAATAATGAGTTTCTGGGACAAATAATATACGTTTCTGAGCCCAAGTAATCAGTTTCATGGGCCAAATAATGAATAGTAGCCCATATAAATATAAGGAAGGGACCCCCAGAAAACAACATTTCGGTTACGCACGCGTTGTGTTTCAGAATAGGGGGGCTGGGGCCCAAAACCTACCACGCCTACCTACTCCAAAAACGACCCTGACCACATGAGCATGTTTTCGAGGGTCACACGAATTTTCCCGCGGACAGCCATCAAGGTCAATCCAAGTGGACGCCACTGGGCCACTTCTTTAAATACCCTTGGGGGAAGTGTCAAGGAGCAAGGAGGTATTCCGTGTAAATGAAGAAGAATGTCTAGTAACCTGTTGAGGCAAAGCTGTTCACTAATCTCACGGCGAATTAACGAGAATGGTACTGACATGCTTTTAGAAATAACTGCCTAGAAAAAACAATTTTAGAAACATTCATGCTGACCATTATTTGCTTTTAAATCGCATAAAAGGACGAAGCGAAGGGAGCAACCAACACCACAATAGGTCGTTAATTTTACAAAAGAGAAACCAAATTCTCCAGATTTCGTTCGTTAACTCCGTTGTGTACCTGATCTTCTTGTAAAAGGCCTTTTCTTCAATGTTCTGCGCCTCGGCGCACTACAATGCGGTTTGGTCATCTTTTAGAACTGTTCCTGGAACTTTGGAGTGAGCGGTGTTATGATTTTACAAGATGTAAAATAGAAAAGTCAAGCTCACGCTCGCAAAAAAAAACTAGACGTTTAGAAAATGACGATAGAGGGCTAACAAGAGGGAAAACAAACTTAATTTGTAATCAATAAAACACACAAACACCGTCATAGTTACCTGGGCAGCTAAACCAACGGACGTATGGAGGAGACCATTGCTCGCAGGAATTGCAATCAACGCAATTCAACGGTAGAGCGAAAACTTGAAATATTTGCGTCTCTTCTACCGCTTGTGAAATCGGTGCGTTTGTAGACCCCTCCGGGGCGTTGAAATAGTTAAAAAGACCACACTTGTCTCATTGTAATGACTCTCACACTACCGAAGCTGCAGGACAACTTTTATTCCAATAAATAAGCTAAAATTGAGAGTAATACTTCCAAAATCACAGGAAATTTGTTTAGAGCATTATCACGGATGATAGCAACCTTTTAATTGCCGACCGATAGGATCGATTGCCTTTCGCTTTATCAAACCACCGGGAGCTTCAAGATCATTTTCTCATGTTGCGACTGTTGATTTACTGTTTGATTCTCGTTAAATGTTCAAAACGCAATAAAAAGCGTGGATCCTCTGCCAGTGAAAACGGCGACGGGGCTTGGGGATGTCCTGCATGTAATTTTTTGGGGTTAGCTTCCGATCATGCTTGCCCTAACTTTGAAGTGAAGGATGCAAAATCCAATCGACTGGGAGAAAAGAGACAAATAATTTATCAATTTAGCTTGAATTTGTATTCTTTCGTTTATTTTCCGAGCATCGTTGATAATTATCTGGAAATGAAATCAAATCACGGTATTAATTAGGGTTGCTCATTGAGTTACAATAACTGGAGGTGTAAATCCACCAATGAGAGAGCCGTTTACATGCAGTCAACCCAATCAGAACTTACCCCTCTCGCCTATAACTTATCATTAATGAAATAAAAATAAAAATATAAGCAACCACTGCGTCTGAAAGAATGACAGTGGATGACTCGAATCGTGAAATCACGAACTCTTTCAGCCCTTTAATTAATTTACCTAAAGCGAAACACTTCTTTCCTGCTTGCAGTGTGTCCTCCCTTCAAATATCCACTCCGCATAAATTTACCCCGGCTGTCCGCCATCTTAGGAGCCAACCTAACCTGAGAAGGCGCGTAAGCAGTTTATATTTATTTATTATTTTTTGTTTGGGGCTTCGGTATCTTTCCAAGTTCGTCAGTGGTTGCCCCAGTGAAAGGTCCCTCGCGGGTCACGATCTAAAGCTGCGAATTGCATTCGCTTGCGAGTTCGTCGCTAATTGGTTCGAAAGAGTGTACGATTTTTGAATTGGGGAAAAAAAGACTTCTCCTAGAAGCTCGCATCTACCCCAGCGGACCCTGAGAGGTTTCCCCGAGTTCATCGTTGAGTTCGACTTCTCTCGGTCGCCCTGTGAGTTCTACCGATGCTGAACCAGTTGCCTTTCGCCTCCAGTAGAGAAGTCGTGACGAGTGAGCATTCTTGGACATTTGGAAATCCCTGAAGGGTCTACCCAAGTAGAGAAAAGGATTGTTGAAGGTGAGCCCTCGGATTTTGGTTTGTTTTAAATCCTCAGATTATTTCCATTGTAATCATTTCGTTATTTGGCATGTAATTTGAGCGTCGTCCTGTTGAATTTAGAGAAAATGCTGCCTCGATCTTAATTTATGGCTGTTGGGGATGAATGATGAATGCCTCCCTTTGTTTCATTTTCTGCTTTTGAAGGTCATCGTCACTGCTTCGAGTACTATTCCATCACCGACTTCAAGACGATGCATTTTATAGCCCTAAAATTGAATTATCCTGTTGTCTATTTCTGATAAGGGGTATCCGAAAAATTGAGCTATTTCCAAGGTCAAATTAGTGGTAAAGCGCGGGTAGCCTCATTATGTTGTCCAGGCCTGCTTATAATCGCATAGGCTCTCCTGGTTTTCAGTTTATTTCACCCCGAAACAGTGTCACCCTTCCGTTTTACTCGTACAAACTTTGGACTTCTCTCATTGTATTTCGCCGAATCGCCTTGGTGTCTTTTAGAATCCGCATTATCGCTTAAGAGGCTTTTATGTTAAGAAATACCCTTGGGCTGTTGACGCATTCGACTGTTTGAACCCTCTATTTCCAGCTTTCTTATGCGTTCATTTTACCCGATGAATCAGATGTATTTACAGGAAGCAAAGGGCACGCTCTTCAGGTGGCTACAGTGCAAGAGTGGACCTTTACCAGGGTGGGTATTCTCGAGCGTTAGCTCAGCCCAGGGGTCCCCCCCTAGAATGTGTCTATGAGATTGGCCTCAGAATAGAATCTGAATGATTGGCCTAGAAATGGATCATTAAGTGCAGACGAAAATTGCGTTCAAGCCCTTAAAAGTTAGGTGACAAAGCTATGGATTGAAACCGAGAATCTGGTGTAGTAAAAAACTTGTGACGTAGGCATAAAACCCGGCTTAGTCTAAATGTAACATCCATCTTGATATTGTTATAGCATTCATCCGTCGTCTGAGTCTAGTCAATAGCATTGGGGCTCGAGTCCTTGTTGGGATCAGTTTACGTTGCCGCAGGATCCAATTTTTCGCTTCTAAAACTTGAAAGTTGGCCCTAGAAACTTAATACTGGCTGAACAGTCGGCAGCTTTGCCTTGGTAGTAGACTGTTCAGTCCAGGGGCGTAGGTAGGTATTTGTCCTGGGGGGGGGGTAAGATTAAAATGTCGGTACGTGGGGGGGGGGGGGTCACATTTTAGCCATCATTCCAGGAGAGTGCCTAGTGCCTTCTTCCCGCCCAGACTTTTGATGCCCTGTAGGGCGCGATGCTATCATTCCGTCCAGCCTGCACATGGTACACCCTTGAATCTACTGGACATTTTGCTGGCCCGCGCCTATCGTAGAATTGTCCGAGAGCAAAATTACTATTATATGTGATGTGTGATGGAAATGCCAAACACCCGTCGAGATCCGAGGTGTGGGTGTTTGGCATTTCCTTCACATATCAACTTTACCCCGTCTTTCTACAACCTTCACTATAAGATTACTATCCCTAATTCATCCAGGTATTCCAAAATGTTCTTTTCGATGAATTCTCCCCCGTTTTGGAATGAGTAGAGGTTTGCCCGCTAACCTCAAGAAGTCCTTCCGGATGCAGATCGACAAAATCGAAGATACAATGCAAAACGCTCACTTTTAACCAATTAGGACGCTTGTGGCCATTCAGTGACGTTGAGGGAAACCGGCTGTATACATTGGTCAAATGAAAATACTCAATTTTAAAGGAATATTATCACTTTTATTAGCGTTTTTGTCCTATGAATTAGATATTTTTCACAATTTTTGACACAAATGGGGTTTTCCTTCATTTTTCCTCCAATTTTAGCTGAAATTTTAGGGTTTTCTTAATTCTACCCGCGCCAATAAAAGTCGGGAATTAGCAGTTTTTTTTGTTTTTTTTTCATTTCAGCCCCGCATTGGTAAGTCTTGTTTCAATTTTAGCACTTTTTCTCAGTTAGCTTCGAATTCAGAGGATGCGGGTTGGCGTTTTCTCAATTTTAGCTGCAAATTATACGTGATTTTTTTCGTTTGTATCCGCAAATCAACGTTTTTCCTACAGGCTACTTGTGAATTAGCGCTTTTCCTCAATTTCATCGACGAATTTTGCGATTTTTCTCAATTTTAGCCTTGATTTGTTTTTCACTCATAGATACAGCCCTGTTTTAGCGCATTTTCATAATTTTAGCCGCGAGTTTGGGAAAAAAACAAAACATTAGTTGTTTTTTGGGTACATTTTAGCCGTAAAATCTCCTCTAAACGCACTGCGAATCAGCAATTTTCTCGAAATTATGCTCTGAAAGTTGCATTGAAAAACCACGAATGAGTGGTCCTCCGCAGTTTTAGCCACGAATATTAGCGCTTTATCCATACTTTTGCCGCCTACTTGCCCTAACATTGGCACATTAGAGAGCCATTTCAATTCTATCTGCTTAAAGACCTAAAAAAACTTGAGGATCAGCGTATTTTCTGTATTCTAGCCGCGAATTTACCTCCAGAAATCACGATTTTTCACAATTTAAGCCATCAGAATAGCAATTTTGTTGGTTCATATTAGCCACATTATTCGCTGTTCACCAGTAACGTTCTATTCTCCAGGTCGGTAGGACTGAAAATCTTTAAAAGGAGCAAAATCGCTTGGGCTGAGCTCAAAAACAGGGCATTTTTGGCACTTAATTTTTCTCTCAAAATATCCCCAAAATGAGTAGCTTTAGACGGAAATCTTCACTGACAAAACATGTCGAGCATTAAATTTCCTACAAGTTGTGTATATTTTACTTATACGATGCAGTCTCTCGGATAATTTATTCTAAAATGTTTGAAAGTCTTGAAATCCCCCCTTTTCCGACCAAGCTGTGCTCAGTGTTCTACAGATCTTGCCGTAAACATTTTCCCCATTAGCTTTCCCAACTCTTGAGCAACCCCACCTCCACCCCCTTTTCAGGAATTGCCAACTGGGTAGGGGAAGGAGGCTTGAAAATGTAATGGCAATGAATGTTGCCGGCTCATTGAGCCGGTCGGAAAAAGGCGATTAAGAATTTTGGGTCCAGAATCAAACCTATTCAGGAGGCAAATACCCAATAATCTGTCCGCCGTAGTCGTTTCCGTCCTCGGAGACTGACAATTTCATGTCAAGGTTAATTGCCAAGTTCTGCTCGGTTTAAGTGGCTCTCAAATCAACGCGACAAGGCGCGTCAGGCGTTCTGAACGCCATGTAATTAGAAACATTCGATTTTTGCCGTCACGATTTTTCCGCAGCAGGTTTGAGAGCTGCTTTATTCCGTTTATTACGCGGTAACACGTCCTTGTGCACGAATCGTAAGTTTATGGGGCAACCCCCACATATTTTGGGCTAAAGTAGAGATTTTGTGCCAAAATAAATGTTCATCGCCCGCCCTAAAAATTAGACTATGGAATGATGATGAGCAGCAGCGCACCCCCCAATCACGAAGCTGAGGAAAACCACGTCGAAGTTTCGCAAACATTTTTCACGTAAATTCCTCTCGAATGTGACTTTAAATGGGGCTATTGTTCTTAATTTTCTCTCAAACGTGTTGTAGCACATGAATTCCGCTTTGAATGTGGCATTTCGCGAAAATTATTCGTAGAATGTGTCGAATACGTGGTTTTTTTACGTACGTACGAGGTACGTGGCGTTTACACGTACCTACCTGATGTTATTTTTCGAATGTCGCGTTTCGCGTGAGTTTTGATCCAAATGTGGCATTTCTAATAAATATTGCCCTGGATAAGAAGTTTTACGTGGATTTCACTCTAATATGGCGTATTTTCTGCGTCACGTGAATTTGATTTGATTGATGAATGTGATGGCCGCTTGGTTGATGGACCAGGGACACCCTAGCCCTAATGCTCAAAACTGACGATCTGTCATGGGTAGTCCCCGCTACCCCTCCCTCTTATTCTCTTTTTATTCAAAAGAGGCGTGGAACAATCATGCACCCTTCACCGGGTCGAAACCACACTCATGGGTTTGGTTGGTGGGGGAGGAGGGAATTGGAACTGTGTCACTTAGCATGTCAGTCGAACGTAATTGCTTCAGAACCAGACTGAACGGCCCTAAAACTGATGCTTCCGTCTACTGATATAATAGCAGCAATAGTCTACCCGCCCTTGAAATGGCTAAACTGACGATAACCGCCTATAAAACACTCAAACTGACGATCTGTGCCCTGGAAATGCCTAAACCGATCATTCAAGTTCCAAAAATTGCCGAACTGACCATTCGCTTCTTAAAAAAGTCAGAACTGTCGATTCGTGACGTACAAATAGCCAAACTGGATATCAATAATATCAAATTGGCAATTCACGCTCGAATTCGTACCTCAAAATGACATGACTCTAGATGCGCCGTTAAAATTGCTAAACTACTATTTCGTGCCTTTAAAATGCCCAAACTTACAATACATATGTGCCTACAAAAGGTAAAACAAACCATTCGCGATTCAAAACTGCCCGAACAGACCATTCGTGCCCAAAAATGGCTAAACTGATGATTCACGCCTTTAAATTAAAATGGTTAAACTAATTGTTCGCACCATAAACATGTCTAAATTGACGAGTCGTCCTATGAAAATAGTCAAAGTTACTATTTACATGACTGTATTGAAAATTTGCGTCCTTGAAATAGCCGAATTGGTTATTCACGCCCAACAACAATTCACTGCAACAGTGACTCCATTTGCACATTAAAAATGACTAAATTGATGGTTCCCCGCCCTTGAAATCACTGGCAACTAACGCTTGAAAAATAGCCAAAGTATGGGACCATTCGTCCCTGAAATGATGAAACTTGCTAATCGCATTTCTCAAAAACGGCTAAACTAAATTAGCGCACTAAAAATGATAAACCAGCTATTCACACACTAAAAATGGGTTGACGGACTAAAAAATGTGGTTGGCCATTCGAAAAATGGTAAAACTTATTATTAGCGTCAAAACCATATTTTCCAGACTACTCACACTCTGAAAATGACGGAACTGTTGATTTGTGCCCTAAAAAAAGCTATACTCGGCTTAAGAATAACAAACTGGCAATTTACGCTCGGCAAATTGCTAAATTCGCAGCCTATAATGGCAAAACTGACGATTAGCGCCGTGAAAAAACAACGAAACTAACAAGTAGCACCCTTAAAATGACAAACCGGCTATTCGCACCCTAGAAATGACTACTCGCACTTTAAAAAAAGCAAAATTGATTTTATAGGTACGCCCTTTTTTACAAAACACGTAGAATGTTCAAACAAAGACCTCGGTTTAATTTTTTGTTTATTACATTTTCGCTGACGTTTCGCCCCAACAGTGCATGTTCACAGCCCTTCTAAATGTGGAAAACGGCAATCCATGCTCTAAAAAAATTGCCAAGCTGACCATTTGCTTCAGATCCTTCTCAAGCTCATGCTTTTGGAGGCTATCACGGTTACGTGTTAAATAAGCAAAGGAAGTAAAATTAATTGACTCAAAATATGTCTGCGTCCCGCCGCCTCTGTTTTGACGCTACGAGTAGTGCATTTAGTCTGAATAAAGCGACTTTTGAATCAAGTTGATTTTTGACCGAGCTGACGCTGGGAAATGGGCCGGGGCAAGTTTTCGTTTGTTACCAGAAAAGTTCAATCTGAAAAAGAAGTGGAGAAGTTGAAGTTGGTAGTAAAACTGAGAACTCTCATACAGAGTGTTCATTGATTAGTTGCACGTTGCACCGAAGAAAGCCAGTTATGGTGTACTCACAATTCAATATCACTTCTTCAATGAGAAAATTTAGAGATTTTCAGACATGTCCAAACAAAAGGTCAAATATCCCGAGAGGGTCCTGGGCACCCTGGCGAATTCGGAAGGAGCTACAGTTGGACCGCCTCGAGGCAGAATATTTTAAGAGATTACTATAATGACCGCTCCATGATAAATTCGATGTGGACGGCCCGCTCTTAAGAGCAAGGGTGTGGCCACTCAATTTCGTGAAGTACAGAGCTCTTGGAGGTTTCATTATGCGTTGTTTGAGAGACTTCAAAACTTGCGTTTTCCGAGCAGCCAGCTTTACATTCTTCTGAACAGGTTCTCATGGAACGCCTACCTTTGGAGCGTCTTCTGAGGCTCAAAAATACACGCATTCAGGTCCTTAAGAGCTAGAACATTCAGTGGTCACGCGGGGTTTACGGCTCTTGAAGTCATAAGAAGAGCCTCGACGGACGTTTTTGGCCGCTTGCGCTAGTTTTCAGGGGTCGCACAATCAATTGATCTCGTAACAGACACATTTGCAGCCCCCGAATATTGCGGGTTAAGGCGGGTTTCCTCGACCCCTTCCCAGTCGCCCCTCGCCTAAACTTCGCACATAAATTTTGGCTCCATTTCTGCACCAATATTCGATTTCAAAGTCTAATTTTAATCTTCAGGAACTTCTACAGTGACGTTAGACCTTGCTTTTTCAAATTTTATCCATAAAATAACCCCAAAGCACTTTAGAATTCGAATGTGTTTTAAGATAATTTCAGGGGTGAAATTTGGAAAAGCAAGATCTAACGTCACTGTAGAACATCCTGAAGATTAAAATTAGACTTTGAAATCGAATATTGATGCAGAAATGGAGCCAAAATTTATGTGCGAAGTTTAGGCGATGGATGACTGGGAAGGGGTCGAGGAAACCCGCCCTTAACGAATGCAACGAATGACACAGAACGCACGTCTGGCAACTCAAAAAAAAAAAAAAAAAAAAAATCAGCTTTCTTAGGAAAAGAACTGGAAATTTTGGTCACGAAACTGAGTTTTAACCCTCGAAAATGGGCAATTCCGATATCTTGTTCGTGATTTTTTGTTATGTTAGGACTAAAAGAAATCTCTCATAGAAAAATCATGACGCTATAATTCGCTCTTGATCCGAAAAAATTACTTTAGTGGCCGGACCCCCCCCCCCCCTAAGTATCTGATTTGTCAAAAAATGAGCCCAGTAACTCGCACAAGACGACAGTGGTAGGCATGAGGATTTGGCACCAGGCGTGGCTCCACCGAGTGCCCTCTCCTTCATTCGTAATCGTCCGATGAAATCGAACGTCATTGTCCAATTCCAACATAAAAATACATAGCTATTTTTCCTTATTGACAGACATAAAATAACTGAATATTTTCTCATACTTGTAAACCCAGTATTTCATGAGACTGGGAATGTTAAAGTTAGGTTTTTGGGTTGGGAAGCTGATTCGAGGACCATATTTACTATTGAAAAAAGTTATGAATAACGAGGCAAAATTCCAGTGGCGAAGCAGCGACTTGGTAGGAAAAATTGGACGTGCCACTTAGCGCCGCTCTCCTCTAGTCACCATTTCAACATGAACTCGTCCTAGGTGTGCATTTTCTCCTCGATACGCTATGTCTCATCAGATTAGCAAGGCGTCCCCCGATTTTTCGGAGATCTTCTACTCCTAATTTTTTTATCAGCGATATTTCTAGTTTTTTAGAAGCTCCGAGTATATATTTGCGACTCGATGGGCTTACAACTTCTATATTGACTTGACTTCCTGTTGGGATTCTGGAAACACTTGTGTTTGCCATTAGGGGCTAACTAAGTAGTGCGGGGAGAAGTACGCGGTGACTCAAATCTAATGCATTGTTGTGTTCCTGCAGATTCGCAATGGAAGAATCAGAAGAAAAAGCGGCCGCAAACGAACCAGAGGGCTGTAGCAGTCCCAGTATAATTTCGGAGCTCAAAAAGTCTACCAAAACCGCCGAAGAGCTCAGGCCGCCTCAGGGTCAGACCAGCACTGATTCAAATCAGCATGATAGCCCCCCTCCTGTCCCTTCCCCGTCTTCTTCATCCCAAGATATTCCGGCAGTGTCTAGTAAAGTTAACGGGGATGTAAATTTGCCAAAATTATTAGACGTTAGTATCACCCCGGTAAATTGTTCGAGTAGAAGTGTCAATAGTAGTACGCTTACTCCGGTTAAAAAGAACAACTTTCATTGTGCGGATAGTAAGATAACAACAGATCCCACGCCTTTGCCTGGTGCCAAGGATAATTGCGCTTCAGTCGGTCAATTGCCAGAAAGTGTGTCATCGAATGTGAGTATCCGCAAAGTTGTAAAAAGTTCCGACAAAAAACTAAAGTTAGGAAAAAAGAAAAGTTTGATCAAAAAGAAATTTTCTGCGGCGAAGCCACACTCTACAACTGATAAGCCGGTGAAGAGTAGCCGTTTAGACGAAGCTGCTGATGCCGAAAGCTTTCAAATTAAGTACACGGGAACGAAAAAACCGAGCAAATCATTTTCGAAAATTAAGAAACCATCTTTAAAGGTTAATCCTTTTAGTCCGTCGACGAAGCGCGTGAATGACCAAACCTGCGATGAATTCGCGCCCGAATACGCTCAGTACCTTGGGTTGCAACCTATCGTCAAGTTTAAATGTTCGAATTGTGAAACGTCTACATTTCAATCAATGAGTGACTTGAACGCTCATAAGGCTGATTGTAAAAAACTGGAGCGCGCGCCTGCGCCGTCAAGTAACGTACTACCCGAATCAAAGTCAACTAATATAAAACTCACTCGGAAAGTATTTCTGTGCTCCGCTTGTGGTACTTACTACGAAAACTGGAATCTCTTTTTGCACATGCGTGAAGCTCACAGACGCTACATTTGTTTGACGTGCTTGGGCATGTTCTCCGTACCCGAAAAACTAGCTGATCACCTCAGGCAGAAACACGGTGCTACGTACAAGGAACTTAACTCTTCTGATCAAATAACAAGTACGTTTCACCAGGCGTATTATGCCCTTTGTTTAAACTGCGACCGAGTGTTTTCGGAAGAGGACAAATTGTGTGGCCACAAGTGCCTGAGCAAGAGAACAATGGACCCTGATTTATCGCTTGCTCCGCATTCTAAACTCTTGGACCAGACTCTAACTTCAGAAACAGCTCACCAGTCTCCGACTGCGACTAGAGCGTCGTCGAAGCGGATCAGCAAAAGAAACAGTAGTCAAAGACACTTAAAGAAAGATGGTACTGCTGATTCGCTGTCTAAAACTAAAGATGACAGTGAAGTCAATGTTTCAGAAAACCAATCTCGCGTGAACGTTACGCCTTCATCTCAGTTGACTTTATTGGCCAATAATGAAGTAGAGACCATTCTTCCTACACTATCCGACGCTCCGGTCGAAGACACCGCTCCCGTCCCACCTTTAGAGCCTCAGCTCGAACCCTCCCTGATGACTTCTCTTCTTCCTCCACCTCCCCATCCGGTCCTGTCGAAACCGTCGAGAAGTAAGAAAGCTAAGAAGTTGAGAACTCTGGTTCGTCGTAAAAAAGTCAGTCGGCCGAAAGTTATGCCTTTGCCCATGACTGATGTAGCAATTAAAACAGAACCCGATGAAGACAGCGTTCCTATCAAAGAGGAACATGAACCTGATGATAGTGATATGCCGGTGTCGCAAGGCTTGGATTCGCAACCTCAGGGTCCCAGTTCTGCGGTTAATGTCGACAACTCGCCAAGTAAGATTACCATAAATCCAGCACTATTCAAGAAACTGAGGCCAGGCATGGAGTCGGACATTGACAGTGACGACAGTCAAAAATTGTCGTTGGTTGTTGACGAAAGTGCCAATAACAGTGAATCCGAATCTAAACCGGACAGGGTCGAACCTAATGAAATTAAATTGGAAGAGAATACATCCCACGAATCAAATGGATTAACACTAGCCGGTGAAGACGTACCTGCCATGGCCTTGACACTGGACGATAAAATTGACAACGTCCCTGTTCAGACAGTTGTGAAGGAATGCGTGAGAACGTCGTGTCTCTCGTGTAATTATTGCCTTCACGCTAGTAAAATAGCCGTCAATGGTAAATATTTGGCCATACATCTCCTGTCCGAGCACAGGTACCGACCAGTAAAAAATGAAACTCCGGAGGACGTTATCCATAAAATGAAATCTTCCCTTGACGTCTTGTCAACCATGTATTTCAACACTGACAGTTACGACAACACTGACTCTTCTGCATTTGTACCTTTCAATCAGGACGTGAGTTATGACTGCCTACAATGTGTCTTCAAGTGCTACACACCTAAAGAACTGTTCACGCATAAAAAGAAAATACACACAAAATCACTAATGCTTTGTATTATGTGCAAGTGTAATTTTAGCAGTTACAGCGAACTACTGTGCCATTTATGCCCTGGGCATTACGATCCAGAAGTCTCATTTGTTAATGTCAGTATGAATTTTAGATGTTGCTTGTGTCGGTTAGACACGATACCGTCATCATTTCGTCTTATGGTCCATTTGCGAAAGTCACATCACACGTGTGACATTTGTCTTGAATCGTGCCCTGACCAGCAGAAACTGTCAACCCATCTCTGGAAACACAAAACCAATCATTCGTGCTATCGCTGTGGAATCGCCTACGCGAGCAAACCTGACATTACCAAACATCTATTTTGGAAGCACGGCCACGAAAGTGTTCTTTGTAAAAAGTGTCTGCAGAAAAAGTGGCCCCATGTGTATCACTTTTGTATTCCTCCCTCGTCTTTTATTTGCGAAGAATGCAACGCGACATTCTCGAAAGCGGTCGCTTTGAAAGTTCACAAAAGGATACACGGCAACGACTACCCTTATGCTTGCACGCAGTGCGAGAAAAAGTTCGTCTCTAAAAAGCTTCTTCTGCGTCACGAAGATCGTCACAATAATCCCCCCGAGGAGCCAGTTCCCAGCCAGGGTGAACCGAAAGATGAAATAATTAACGTTACGGATGTCTCCGATGGTAAAGAAGAGGAAACTAAAGAGGCTGCGGAGAGAACAGAAGTTAGAGACAAAAGTCATAAAAAGCACAAGAAGGAAAAGAAGGAGAAAAAGTTGGTGGACGTTGTCGACGAGCTGCCGCCATTAAACCTGTCGTCCGACAGTGATAGCTCGGACGTTGAGGGTAGTAAGTCTAAGAGCGAAGAACCGAAGAAGGAGCTGAAAGAACCCGATGTTGGGTCTGTACCAAACGAAGATCCTGTGCATTCCGAGGTAGATCGAAGTGTCATGAATGCTCAACCTGATTCGGTTGAGAGTACGTTACTCGAAGAACTGCTGACGGCGTGTTTGAAAGAAGTTGGCGAGGAGTCGTTAGACGTGACTAAGCCTCCTGGAGCTCCATCTGTGGAGACCTCCAACTTGGTGTTGAACGAAAAATTCGAGCCTATCTCTGAACCGGAAGCCAAACACGTTGAAGGTATCTGGGAGAATTTCTACAAACGAAACCCCGTAAACGTCAACCTGCCGTATCCGCTGTGCGCGATGAGAACTGAGGATGCTTACGCAATTATCACACATGATCACGACTATTGTGACCTTGCGAAGGAAGAAAACACCGTTCAGAACGCAGAAAGTTCCACTCCTACCTCGAAGCTTTTGGATGACAAAATGGAGGAAACAAACGATCTGAGTCCAAAGCCGGAAGCCGGAGGGAAACAACAAGAAGCACCCGAGGTCCCAGATGACAAGAAGAAGTCACGTTCGCCGAAAAAGAAACAGTCCAAACCAGAAAATGAAAATAGTTCATCATCCAGCGACTCGAGCAGTGACAGCGACTCATCCGATTGCACTTGTGGAACAAACTGTAGCTGTTCGAGTTCGTCGTCTAACTCGTCATCTTCATCTAGCAGCGACAGCGACACTTCTGGAGCGGGGGAGAAAGGTGAAGCACGAAGAAAAAAGAAAAGGGAAAGGCGAAACAAAACCAAACCGGAACTTGAACCGCCTGCCGAGCAGGAACAGCCCAAACTGACTCCTGAAGTTGAGGAACATGAAGAAATTGTAAAACAGCCGACACCTCCGCGACAACCCATTGACCCTCCTATAAGGGAGTCTGAACTTGAAACGGACGAAACCAGTACGGACGAAGAATTTTACGATCAACAGCCTCAACGCCTCGCCAATCAAATCTTGGCCGAGAAGAGGAATCAACTTGCCGCGGCTGTTGCACCGATCAAAAACGGTACGTCTTCCCCTTCTGTCGCCGTCACATCGGCATCGAATTCCCCTGCCGCTCCTGTACCTCTGCCAACCGTAGAAACGCCTGGGAAAACTCCAAAGCAGAGCAGATCAAGAAAACGTCGTCGACCGACTGCACCTCCGAAAATGAGGTTGACTGTACCAAAACCTTCACCTTCACCTCAGACCGTCGAACCCTACTTACCTCAGTTCGTCAGTCATTTGACACCCGCGAAACCCTTTCCTGCGTACCATCCCTCGCCTATAGTTCACGATACCCCTACATCAGTCATGCACACCCCCACCAATTCTATTCCTCCAATGGAAAGTAATCCTTCGATGTCGTCTGAAAGTGAAAAATCCAGATCTTCGAAGAGGCGAAGAATTCCAAACAAATTCTACGGTTATTCGAGTGGGGAAGAAGAGGACAGACCGCCTGTTCCTAAAGTGAAAAAAGAGATCGTCCAACCGCCGGTCCCCCAATACAAACCTTCTCCCATCCATCACCCACCTCTCACTCCTCGAATCCAATTAAATGTCAGTAAAACCGTGATCCGGAAACCCAACTACATGAAAAACAGAAAGACTCCCAAACCAGTGACATTGGCAGAAAATCCAGAAGTGGAAGCTCCTCGTCCTGTGGAACCCATTCGCCTAGTAACAATGCCCGTACCTCCTCCGGTTGCCTCGCTCGAAAGTGTCGTTCCGGTCGCAAGTGGGGCGCTTCCACCTCAGCCAGCACCACCTTCAATTGCGCCAGTAATGCCGGCCGCCGCTGCTCACACCCTGCACATACCTGCTGGTTCGGGTCCTCCGCCGGGTGCCAGCGGTGGTAAAACGGACAAGGACGTGTATTGCTACTGCCGGTGTCCATATGACGAAGTGTCTGAAATGATCGCGTGTGACGATGAAAACTGTAAAATAGAATGGTTTCATTTCGAGTGCGTTGGAATTCTTGTGCCGCCCCGGGGGCAGTGGTATTGTCCGGGATGTCGGAAAGCTCGTGGACTGCCTACGTAGAATGATTAGTATCTGTAAAACTGTGTTCCGTATATTAAAAAAAAAAAAAAAATCTTATCAATGAACTGCCCATTTCCCCGCCCTCTTACATTTTCACTCATTTCCCTGTTCTCCTTCATTATTTCGTTCTTTTTTCTCATTCACTATCGCCATGAATTCCTTGTTAACATGCTGCAAATAAAATGTATATTTTGTTGTAAATACAATTAACGTGTAAATATTTATAAATATATAATTTAAAATGTAAGTAAAGTAAAAGAAATGGATACTTGTTGGCTGTACATATCCTTGCTAAACTATTAACGATGATGTGTCGTCAGCATTACATTGTCGTTTAAATTTATTAATGTCCGTGGAAGAACTTTCTTTTTTTCATCAAGTACAAATAAATTGGTACCATCCTACTATAATGACGCTAGTTTTTTTTCCTTTATTATATTTGAATTTTGTTAAGAATCAATTAGATTCTATAGTTGTTCTAAACTAGTAAACGTGTAGCTTTGTAAATATGAACAATACATTTTATGAAAAGAAAAATGCAATTGGAACTATGAAAGATTGATTTTGGTAAACAAAGATATCGAGTGTTATGTCTATGTTTAGCAGAACTATTTATTTCCTTTACCATTATACAGTTATACTTCAGCTTTGTAAAGTTATGAATAGTTAAAAATAAAAATATATTTCATAAAATCATTTTATTTTATTTATCGATTACTGACAGCAGGCATTTATTGATAGTACAGTCAAAAAACTCGGGCCAGGATACCTTCATTTTAGGTCTGTTCCAATCTACCCTAGAGCTTGATTGGAACCGTCACAGAATCGTTTTTTGCTAATAAAACGCAATGGATTTTTTATCCTAGTCGATGTGAAAACGCGTGCTTTCATGACTAGCAACTGTCATGAAAATACAATTTTCATGTCTATAGGCATGAAAAGTTTTGCCAAAATTTGTCACCAAGACGCGCTTCGGATAGCTGTCGCATTTTGTTTCCTACTCCTGCAGGGTTTTTCTCGTTGCAACGCATCTCTCCTCACTTCTCCACACCGACCGACGACGTCCCCACTCACTGAGGCGTTGTCGTTTGTCTAGATGCACTTTTATTTTGTATTTTGTCAAGTTTTCTTGACAGAATACAAAATCTTGGGTGTCGTTTTCTTTTTATTCCACCTTCCAGTTTTAAACTCACCTGCTAATTTATTTATTTTTTCCCCCTTCTTGCGTGGGAAAAAAATCATGTGTACGCCTCGGCAGAAAGGCGTATTCTGAGCCTCGAAAAATGGTCAGCCTCGACTGCGTCTTTGGCCGTCATTTGCAGTGCAAGGAGTCAATTGCAACATATTTCGGCTTAATCTCGCCCCAAATTCAGGGAAATTTACTGGCCACCGAGGGTAAATGCCCCAGGCCGACGCTGATATTCGTAAACAGATCCACAACATCTATCAAAATGTGACAAGTTTCATGACTATGTTCTTCCGGTTGAATGGGACTGTCGCCGGCTCTCCAACTATTGGTTAATGAGATCCAATCCTATACGAAGGTATTTTTGGCGAAGACGAATACGGTATGAAAAGGAGTTTCCCCGTATGAGAGAGCTTCTGTTGGGTGTCTTTTCATGACGTAGCAAGCGACTCCCGTAGCTTTTCGTCTTACTGAAAGTCTTCAGTCCACTTGTCTTGTCCATATTGACCGGCTGAGTTTTTGTCTTGACATACACATACCCTAGGTGCCACCGAGGTCAAAACCTCAAATTTATTTCAACTACTGGTACTTCCCCAGCACGGGTAAAGCTATGTACGGATAAAGTGCCACCGCCCCCACATGTCATCAGATCTCGACCAAAGACCGAGAGGAGCATCTAAACCGCGGATTTCATGTCACGCTTGCGAGCGCTTCCTAGCGTCGCCCCATCTAACTTTTTTATCTTTCCTTTCATTATTGGTGGCGAGCAGCTCCGCCAGCGCTGTGTCAATGGCAAGAAGATGAATTAATACAGTCCAGATCAAATGTAAACAAACCTCTTCATTACAAGGGAGCTTGAGTCATAGAGATAAATATATTTATCTAGGTATATTTATCTCTGTGGCTTGAGTTCAGTTTTGTTATTTTAGGGCGCTGCTCGCCTCCAATTAGTTGTTTTTTTTAGTTGTAGTTCGTTCCGATAGCAACGATATATAAACCTGGATTGCTGATAGCGGAATAGAGGTGCGTGGAGGGGGCAGGTCGTCCCCTGATAAACAATTACTCTGTCCCTCGTGTAGGTGTAGTTATGGCAACACAACTCTCTTCCCGTATTTACTTTGAAACTCCACCTCTCTCACCAACTTTAAGCTCCACTTGGAGCTTATTTGATGGCTATTCTTTATCAGCAGTGATGAGCAATCCAGTTCTTTTATACATCGTTGGTGAATAATGCGACCTGTGTGACAAAACGTTTAACCAGTCCGACTCTTTACGACAACACCGGTACCGGAACCACCGACGGGATAAAATACCTTGTGCGTTATTATTGCCACTACTGCGACTTTCAAACTAAATATAAATTCAATATCCCCGAACATATGAAGAGACATCTCTGCAAAAGACGCAAAAGTAAAAGAGACCGTGACCCGCCGTTGGACGTTTGCAGTGTCGGAAGTTCTACAGTGACGTTACATATTGCTTTTCCAAATTTCATCCCTGTAATCACCTTAAAACACATTCGACTTTTAAAGTGTTTTGGGGTTATTTTAGGGATGAAATTTGAAAAAGCAAGATCTACCGTCACTGTAGAACCTCTTGAAGATTAAAATTAGACTTTGAAATCGAATATTGGTGTAGAAATGGAGCCAAAATTTATGTGCGAAGTTTATGCGAGGGGGACTGGGAAGGGGTCGAGGAAACACTGCTGAAACCCCTCTTTAAGAAAATAATAATAATAATAATAATAATAATAATAATAAGAAAATGAGTGAAAGTAGACCTGATTTGCGATCGAAAATACACCATAGTCCAAATTCTAAAACGTAATATTCTTCTAACTGTGAGTTTTTAAAGGCAATATATGTCAATGCGATTTGGTCATTTTCAAGCGAATTTTTGGCAAATTCTGGCGCAAGATTCACAAAGAGCGCCCTTTTTTCTGACAGGGGTGGCAATTTTCGAAACAATATTGTTACTTTTTCGTGACCATACTACAGCAGCTCCAAGTTGGGCATTCATGAGATTTTTGCAGACAAGTGAACCAGTACTTGTGCATACAAAATCACCTCGCAGGACAACCCAAACTTCAGGAAAACTTCTTCGAAGTGTCCTTTTTAAAATAAGTTATTGCATTTAGGGAAATCGAAATTAGATTCATTTTGTCAATGGCCCCGTTATAAAACTCAAAAAATTGCTCAGCCCTTGCTAAGGTTCTGTTTTCAACACGGGCAAAATAAGAGGGAAGGATTAATCGCAATTAATCGTGTTGTAGTTTTATAGCGGACCCATTCATTTCGTTCGGGTCATATTTTAAACTCATTCATTCGAAACTTGATTGGCAACAAATATCTGACTACGCAATTTCGAAATTACTAACAGTAAGAAAGTTGACGAACCTCAGCGAGCACAGATAAATAATACAGGGAGCTTATCTGTGATCGCTGGAATACCCCTATTAATTTTTTAAAAATCAATGATGAAAAAAGTTGGAGGTCCCAGGAAAAAGAAAAAGGTTAGAATGGGCGACGCTAGGATGCGCTCGCAAGCGTGATATGAAATCCGCGGTCTAGATGCTCCTAGACCGAGCATAAAGGCCTATTCACACACATCAGTGCTATACTGAAACTATCCGCCTTGTCAAGGAAAAAAAGACCGCCGCTTTTCCCTCAGGTCCAATGCAGCCGAATAGCATTATAGCAGGGGTGTTCTTTAGCACTGCGCCTGAGGGGAAATGAGTTTTGCGCTCAAGAAACGTGTTTCCTGTGGGCTCGCAACGAACACAAATTCGATGATTTGTAGAAAAACCGTCACAAGTGGATCAGCCCAGCGCACAAACAAACACTGTTTGCGGACAATGCGCGGCGCGCGTGAGTGTTTACATTGCACACGCATCATGTTCTCAAACGTTTGCAAACTCCGTTCGCGAACAATGCGCTCAGTGGAAACAAGAATTTACACGATTTAAGTGTTTGCCAACAATGCGCGGCGCGAATGATTGTTTCCACTGCACGCGCGCATTATCATGTTCGCAAACGTTTGCAAATCCTGTTCGCGAACAATGCGCGTTCAGTGGACACGCGGCTTAAGATAAAAAACCTTGATACCAATCGTTGCATCTCAAGAATTAAAGTTTGTGGTGAACAAAAAACTTCTGACTGAACGTCGGACTCACTAGTAACCCAATTTCTCGAATTTGGCTCTAAAAAATTTAAAATCGCCAGTTTTTGCGGTGAAATTCCCTGTTCCTGTGCCAAAATACTCGGGTTTGTGTTAAAACCGCCTTTAGTTTGGCAGTGAAATCGTCAATTTTGTATTGAAATCTTTAGTTTTGGTATAAATCGTAAAACCCTCGTAATCAGGCTAAAAATCGCACGTTTTCAAATGAAATAATCCCTTTTTGGTATAGAATCGCTAAGTTTTGAGGAAATCGTCAGGTATTTTGCGTAAAATTGTCATTTTTTCGGGTAAAAACGGTAGGGGTAAAATTTCAAGATTTTGGTTGGTTAAAATTGTCAGTTTTAGGGCACCCTTCAGCTTGTCGTCAGAACATCACTTAGGTATGGAGAAAAATATTCAGTTTTGTGGTAAAATGGCCAGTTTTGGTGTAACGTTTTAAAGTACCATATTTTCGTCTTTAGCTACTTAAAAACAAAATGCCACCGGTTAAGATCAAGGTGACTATAAACTTTACTGTAGGTGCCGCAGATTTCTCCCTGCCCATCGGACAGGAGGTGTGGAGGCTGACGTCACCAGCAGTCCTTTGCTCCCGATTGGCTTCAATTTTTCTTGTTATTTGTAAACAAAACATTTTAGAGTTCCCTCAAATGCTTCATAACTGCACATTGACGTCATTTTCCCTCGCACCATCCATCCCCTCCTGAAGAACTTTGAAATTGATTTAAAAATCACTAGGAGCACCAATCGGGCTGCAACTACCGTTGGTATCCTTCTGTCCATCTACCAATTCACCGGTATACCTTATTATCCCAAATCGGGCATTCATGCATGTTCCCCACTACAAAATCTCTCGCTGCGTCGACCCATTTCGAGATTAATTTTACGGGTTCGACTAATTCAAATAACCAATTCTGCTAGCTTGACTCGTTGAAAATAATCGAAGGCTTATTTCGCTCGTTTAGCTCCTCCAAGCTGGGGTGACCAGACGTCCGGGCTCCTTTTTCAGGTGTCCGGGATGAGGCCAATATTGTCCTACTTTTTGGTCCCAACTAATTGTAGCGTGGAACGGGTCCAACCCTCAAAACATTTCTCATTCATCTTTAAACTGGACTTCAATTCAATTCAAACATGCACGTTTAACGCTTTCAAAAACCAACTTTCGTCATTTTGACACTCAAAACACTGCCCCTTCCCCATCACAATGGGGTGGCGTAATCGAGTCTTGCTCCTCATAGAAAAATGGATAGATCCGGCACTGGTGGACACGCGGCTTTATTGGACATTTAATCGGAAAAAACACCAAAATACGCGAATTCGAAAAATACTGTTGGCTGGAGTGCCAGCAAAAAAATTGCGAATTTCAATCTGTTCAATCCACCGTAGAATGGCGAAGATGGCTTAGTTTTAACGTGGGTATAACTTCGTTCTGGAAGAGCAAAGAGCATTCAATGATAAGTGCCAAACAGGCACCAGAGCGCATGTGCCACTCCTTGATACGGATATACGGGGGGGGGGATTGGAGAAGACGTCAGCACGCCATTACTCCATCTTTGATCGCTTGTCTCAACTTAATTTTAAGCTGAATTCCCCGACTTAATTTCACGGGTTTCGCGCGTTTGATTTCTTGAAAATTTTGTCGATTTGCCACCCTTGTAAATCCAACTTCGCATATTTTCCACCCTCAAAAACACAATTTCACGGACTGGCCACATGTGAAAATAACCCCCCTGTTTTCCCCCCTCAACAGCTTCACACCCTCATACCCAATTAATGTCTCGACACAATGGTATTGAGGTAATACTTAGGCATAAGCAATACTTAAACATGAAAACACTCACTACTCGGCTTTTCCCGCGGCTTACGCCAATTTCCGGGCTTAACTTAATGTTTACAATATAGTTACGTCATAGAAGCGGGAAATTCAAATGCCTAAGTCTAAGAGCTGATTAATTACTCTACAACTTGGAAGTAGAATTTCTCAGAGATAAGAAAAATCATAACTGGGCATAAATTAATGCATAAGACATAATTCAACGTCAAAAAATTCATCCCACAGCTTTCCTGGCCGGGGGAATTCGGAAAATGTTTACAATATTGGGACGTCACCTCAAGCGGGAAATTCAAATTCCAAATTCTAAGAATGATTAATTACTTTATTAATATTTCCAATTAAGGTTAATTTCTTGTTTTAAACATCAAACATGTTTTTTTAATTTATGCCGTCCATATCTGATTGTTAAAAGTTCAATTTTTTTGGTTTGGAAATTACCTCATTGATTAAAAAAATGAGTCCACCGAGAAGAAATAGTATTTTACGACACGGGAGCGGAAAACTGCTCATTACGAACGAGAACGATTAATTGCCGACTCGAGACGAAATCGTGATTTTAGTCGCAACGTACTACAACAGCATACTTCAGTGTATGCATCTGCTCGTGAATCTGCGGGAGTAATGCTCGCGATAGACTGCTCTAATAGTGGAGCGTGAGATGACCACACTGCCGATTTTCCAGATTGGATACTCGTGAACAAAAACATGTTGTACATTTATTTGTATCAACGAAAATGAATGAACAATACAACACATTATGTACATTATTTTTTTATTACAACGATCTGGGAAATATATTTAACAATTTGCTATTCACTTTCTTTTGTTTAAAGGTGACCCAACAATGCTAATAAACACAAAAAAAATTCGTCGTCATCATCCTCGTCCTCTTCCTCCTCATCCTCGTCTTCATCCTCCTCGTTTTCGTCCTCATCATATTCATGCTCATTCTCTTCGTCTTCAATCTGGTCTTCATCCTCACCAAATTTATGGCGACACAAGGGGCACTCGGCCCGGTATTTTATGGATCTTCTCAGACATTTCGTGCAAAATCGATGATTGCATTCGGTGGTTGCAACGTCTCGATATTTGCCCAATTCGTCAAGGCAAATAGAACAAATCGGTTCTTCGTCCATCTTATTCTTCTTGTTGCCACGTCTTGCATCGTCGAACTTGTCGTCGTCTTCATGTTTCCTTTTCCTCTGTCCGCTAGTTCGCATGCCTGGCGTGTTTACTTTACGGCTCATTTCACATTTATTTGAGGGACACAATAACAATCAACAACAGACTAGATAACCAATTTATGTCGTTCACTGATGTAGGAAGAAGCGATGAATGTTGATGGCAGGTAGCGCAGACGCCAAACGGAACACCTCACGTGTACGCTCACCGATTTTTTAAAAATTAACTTATCATCGTAGGATTGATAAAGTTGATGGCGAGCAGGTGGACCGGAGCGCGCTCAGGCGGATTTAATTGAAAGAGTCCCGGACAGATTGAAGGTTCGGTGTCATAGGTTTCCCATACAAATTGTGAATACTAACGTGGTTGATTGCTCCAGATAGTGGTTTTTTAATTTCTAATTAGTTTTGATTTGCTCGAATTGTGTTGCAAAAGGGTGACAACCAAGTTTTAATGTGACCTGTATCTCAAACGAACGTTTCGGTTGACGGAATCTGGTAGGATTGATGTGTTTTTGGGTGCCACTTGGGAACGAAGGATGGTGTCAGCCTTCACAACTTCCCTCGATGGAAAAATTAGTGTTTATAGCGAATTTTATAGCCATTGGCTCTAGCTAGCTGCTACTAAATCATGAGTTGCGACTTACATTAATTCCAAATCATTCATTGCCTAAAAGCATTACATGCCCTGCTCTGAGCAATCCCTCCGCACCGACGAAATTGCGCGATTTAGGCGTAGCTTCGCATACTCGACAAATTTGGCTTATAAGAATCATTGTGTTCCCACTCTGTAAATGATAGAAAAAAATATTGGTAAAATATAGGCAAAATGGTAAACATGAAGGGGTGTTTACATGGACGTTACATACAATCTATTATTATAGACCCGAACCATTGTTTTTTTGTTTAGAAAACCATGTGGTCTCATTGACTTATTTAGAAAAATTGAAGGAAACCACATGATTTTCTAAAGTAGTGAAGCACAAGCGAAACAATGGACGTTATGTTTCTCTTCGGAGTGTGAACCCACTCAGGGACTTTCTCACAACTATTAAGCCGCCTTCACATGCGGACTGTGGCAGCTTAAGCCTTGAGCTGTAGCCAATCAAAGAGCAACCCGCCTTTGAATTAATTATATTTCATTGGACACAGCTCAAAGCTGAGCATTTTTTTTTTCAGATCACATGTGAAGCCGGCTTTAAGGCCCGTTCACAAGCTCTATGTTTACGTTCTGTGGAGTCTATGCAGCCAAACAAATTTACTCCCTGGAAAAATGAAGCATTTTGATAGGTTTCATAGACACCACTCAACACAAACATAGAGCTTGTGAACAGGGCCTTACTCTATACTTTCTCTAGAAACTGCGCTCAACTATCAATTTACGTAACGGCGGTCCGACAAGCATATTTAAGAAGTTCAAAAATGAATTATTTGGAATTAATGTAAGTCGCAACTCATGATTTAGTAGCAGCTAGCTAGAGCCAATGGCTATAAAATTCGCAATAAACACTAATTTTTCCATCGAGGGAAGTTGTGAAGGCTGACGCCATCCTTCGTTCCCAAGTGGCAACCAAAAACACATCAATCCTACCTGATTCCGTCAACCGAAACGTTCGTTTTAGATACAGGTCACATTAAGACGTAATTGTCATCCTTTTGCAACACAATTCGAGCAAATGAAAACTAATTAAAAAATAAAAAACCACTACCTGGAGCAATCAACCACGTTACTATTCACAATTTGTATGGGAAACCTATGACACCGAAACCTTCAATCTCCTAGGGACTCCTTCAATTAAATCCGCCTGAGCGCGCTCCGGTCCACCTGCTCGCCCTCAATGGGGGTAGATGATAACAGTCCATCTGAAAATAACCTCTTTAGCCCCGATGTCGGTCTCGACCTGAGAAATTATTTTGTTGCACACATCAAAACTTCCAAAATGGCGGCGAAATTACTGGTAAAATAGTCAAAAGTAAGACGTAGACCTTACATTTCGTGTTCACTTCCGAACTTTTGCTCTAATGCGGAATATGTATAGTATACTGTAACTCGTCTGATGTATACTGTCTTTTCTAAACCAGTTGAACTCCGACCCCGAACTGGGAGACAGACCACCGACCAGAAGAAGGGAAAGAGGAACCCGGCCACTCATCAAAGAGCCGAATGTTTTTGGGGCTGTAATACAAGTGCCACAATTATTTTCTCATGGGCATTCTTACGGCGTGTGGACAGGTAGCAGAGATGCGCCATACGCCACACCTGAGTCGTTTAGAAAACCAAATTATCCAGTCCAACGGAAAAAGTGATTGCCAGACGTCTGGGTTCGTGTGTTTGAGATTTTGGTACTGCTGGAGCGCACTGCATTCGCACAGGATTCACGCCGGGGTAACGTATTTTGTACGGAAAGTTTGTGAGAAGAGACAGAAAAGCGCACCAATCTCGGGATTTAATCAGATAAATTCATGCGCCGAATTTTGTTTGCTTAGAATAAGCTGCAGGTAAAGCTTGGCGATTTTTTGCAATTTCAACTAAAACCCCCTAATTTTGTTCCCTCCCTTTCGAACGATTTGTCTCACACGCAATAGTTTAGTCTTACGGCTATTAAATTTTTGCCAGAACTTAATAACTGCCTCGCCATACAACAAACAACCCGTAAATTTCTCGTTACAAACTGTTCGCCTGAATTAAACAAAAAACAAAAAAATACCTTGGAGTCGCAAAAATCCTGGGGTTTCCAAAATCTAAATAAAAATCAAAGAAGATGATTAATTTTTAATTTAGAGAATCTAACTTCGATACTAGTGGGAGGAGGCTACTTCGCTTGCCTTACGCAATTGGAGATGTAAGAAATGAATTTGGTTTGACCGGTTCGCCATCTGACTGTCGTGTTTAATAATACATTCAACAATGACTAAAGTTTAAAATATTCAACAGGTAGGTACTTCATTTACATTACACAAAAAACCAAGGTAACAATTTAACCACTTTTAGTTATGACCGGTACTATCGACTAGCCTGGAAATTCCCTTTTTTTTTCATTCGAGCTTAGTGCAGCTTGATGAAATTGGAATGTTCTAAAAATAATGTGAAACAATAAAAATCACAAGTGCGTAAAGATTATAATAAAAGTAACATGGCAATCTTTGATTATAAACAGTCCCGGCAAAGAGTGATGAACGTGGGATTCATTGTTGAGCATTGCTCTTTCGGTGAAGGAATGTGACGAGCCAAATTGTCCAGAAGTCTTGAGGTCGACCTAGGGGGAGTTGTACATGTGTTTCCTCGACCCCCCTCCAATCAATACCTCGCCTACTCCGCATTACGTAAATTACCTCCGTATTTCTGCACCAATCCTGGACTTCAAGGGCTCATTTCAATCTTCAGGAAATTCCGCACAACCGTACGATCTTCTTTTTTCATATTTCATCCCTAAAATAACTGTAAAACGCACATAAACTTTTACCTTGAAAATTCACTCTTTCGACGAGTTTTTTGGAAAGCAAGATCGGTTGTGCGGAATTTTCTTAAGATTTAAATGAGCCCTTGAAGTCCAGGATTGGTGCAGAAATACGGCGGTAGTTTACGTAATGCGGAGTAGGCGAGATATGATTTGAGGGGGGGGGGTCGAGGAAACACGTGTACAACTCCCCCTGAAGGATGAAATATAACCCTTCCGACGAGAAAATTCTCAGTGATTTACCACACCATTTCAATTTATGCCAGCGTTATCGTTGTGCAACAATTATGATTCACCCGGATTCGCATGACTCATTCCAGTGGGTCGTATCGCAGTCTTTACGATATCTCGTATTTCGCCGAATTTTGGATTTTCCTTATCTCCGAGCAATTTGAAGAGGACGCTTTCCGACGTAGTGACGAAACAACCTATTTGTCGAAGTCTCTGAAAAATGTGAGTGAACGCGATTCAGCTATAAAATTGACTGCAGTCATTACTGGGAAGTTTACCTCGAAAGCCAACAGGCGATCTTCCTGAGTCCGTGAAGAACATGCATCGGCCACGACGTGAACTTTAACTCCATGAGCACAAAGCTCAGCAGCCGTTTGTTCGATGCAAACGTGAGCCTACGGAAATTACGTTGAAAAAAAAAAAAAAAAATTACCTACCACCTCAGAGCAGCTCTTCACTGTTAAAGTAGAGAGGAGGAATAAGGCAACTGCTGTTGAATGGACTTTTGCCCGTTTCAAATCGGGCAGAGCATTTTTTGTACAAAATTATCTTATGAAAGTTAGTACCTCTAAGCCGAATAAAACAGCACATTGCACATTGCCGTCACACAATGTGTCTAATTTGGCCACTACTTCTGGAATTAACATGCTGAATTTTGTTTTTTGAAACACTCCTTCGGCGTGAGTGATGTCTAGTTCGGACGCCGTCTTCCCCAATCCTTGAGGATACTGCTCAGTGACGATGACAGGAATATCTAGTATCTTGGATGCCTTCAGCTAGAAAAAAAAAAAAAAAAAAAAAAATTTGTACTGAAACTTTGAAGCATTGACGACGGGACGCAAAACAAATTGTATTTTACTGAGGCTGCAAAGTGTGCGCTGGCAAGGAGCAGAAAAGCAGAGAAGAGCGTAATCAACATAAGACAGGTTAAACGGTTTCATGAAGAAGGAAACTCCGCAAAGTAAGATTATTTTAAAAGAGCCAAACTTCCAGAAGTTGAGGTTTTAAGGACGAGCTAAGCACGTGAAACTGTTTTTCAACTACTAAGCCCCACGAAATTAGTTTTTAAATAATTAACCCAGCGAAATTGGTTTTTAAATAATCAACCCCGCGAAATTGTGTTGACTGAACCTCGTCAGAAGGTATTTTTTCAAAGAAACAGCGAAATTTGGTTTTGATCAGCCAAACCCACAAAAAAGCTTTTGGAATGAGCCAGATCTGCGAAATTGATTCTATATAGTGGCAGACCCGCGAATTTGATTTCTTGGAGGTCAAAACTCCACAAAGTTCTTTTCAGAAAAGAGCTATACACTCGCGAAACTGAATCGCCGTGAAAATGTATTTTTGGAGAGACAAACTCGTCAAATTGGTTTGCCGATCCAAATCAACGAAAACGCGTTTTTTTAACAGCTCAATTTTGAAAATTTGCTTTTTGAGAATGCGCCAGCTCTGTGAAAAAAATGGGGGTTCTCTGATGGCGTTTTCCATTTCCAGAAAATTCAGCTTTGGAGCCGAGCATTTCCAACCGTCTTCTTCATTGCCATAATTATGATATAATTCCGAAAAGACGGGTGGAAATGCTCGGCTCCAGAGCTGAATTTTGAGTGTTCTATGAGAAAAAATCCTTGGCATTCGGTTTGGAAAGAGCCAAATACTTGAAGTTAGGTTTTTCAAGAGCATAAACTCATAAAAATTGGATTTGAAAACAGCCAACCACACCCCAGCCTAGGGCTGAAATGAGCGGCTCGAAGCAATTTGAGGTGAAAGTTGGTCGGCCAAGTTGGTTTTAGATTAATAAGAACAACGCCCGAGAAGTTAGTTTTATTCCAAACGAAACTGAAAATTGGCTGCCAAATTCGTGTTTGGATTTTGTATGATCAAAATCACCGAAATTAGGATTTGAAAGAGCCAATAAACCCGCGTAATGGTTCTGGAGAAGCAACATCCGTCAAACAGGGGGCCATTTTTAGTGCATTTCATTCTGAAAATGCACTATTGGTCTCGTCGTGATGGTGGCAAACATGGGTCATGTCGTGTTTTTTTCACGTTTCAGAACCTCTAGAACACGAATTCAGTGGTCTCCGGAATTCATATATATATAAATATAATATTATGGCCGTTTTCTTGTTAGCACGATAACTCTCGAAGAAATCAATCGAAGGATCAATTTAGCGGATTTTGTGCTTTGGCACAAAAATCAGTAGTCATAAGACCCCGGTCGGTATTGCATTTGGGCCAAATCGGTCGCGGTGGAGGGGGGGGGAAATAGGGGTTGAAATGGTCAAAAAATCACTATAAACCACCAGTTGATTCTAGAAGCATCATATTCGGCACGTATACTCCAAGTTAGAGTAGGCTTTGATTCCTATTTTAATTTTTTGAAAAAGTCGAGGGGGAGGGGGTGTTGCCCCCGGAGTGGAAGTAAGTGTGTGGTCTTGTTAGCACGATAACTCTCGAAGAAATCAATTTAGCGGAACGCGCTTTGGCACAAAAATCAGTAGTCATAAGACCCCGGTCGGTATTGCATTTAGGCCAAATCGGTCAAGGTAAAGGGGGGGGAGGGAAATAGGGGTTGAAATGATAAAAAAATCGCTATAAATCACCAGTTGATTGTAGAAGCATCATATTCGGTACGTATACTCCATGTTAGACTAGCCTTTGATTCCCATTTTTTTTTTTAAATTCGAAGGGAAGGGGGTGTTGCGCCCGGAGTGGAAGTAAGCGTGTGGTCTTGTTAGCACGATAACTCTCGAAGAAATTAATTTAGCGGAACGCGCTTTGGCACAAAAATCAGTAGTCATACGACCTCGTTTGGTATTGCATTGGGCCAAATCGGTCGACTTGGTTGGGGGGGATATGGCTTGAATTGTAAAAAAAACACTAGAAATCACCAGTTGATTCCAGAAGCATTATATTACGATGATTTCATTTTGAAGTAGCCTTTGATTCCCATTAAGCTCAGCTTAAACAAACCCGGCAGCAAACAGTACGATGGAGGGTCGAACATTAACGAAAAAAATCATGGTCTCACCATTACTACTTCTGGGACGGCTTAGGGTATCCATATACAAAATAATGAGATGCACTCTTTCCGACCGCCAGCTGCCGGAGCGATTTTTTTTTTCTGTGAGTGTCACATTTAATGATCAATGATCATAATGTCCTCTGTAACTGTCATTTTGACTGATTCTTATCGTAAGGTGACACGGCACGGAAGAGTAGTGTGATATTGACACGGTCCAGGTGGAACTATAGAAGAAGTAGGTATGGTAGATGCTTTTTGTTTCTAATGTGTTAATTTTATAGTTACGTGTAATTTTTAATGTCAATTGGTCAAGAATGAATATTTCGGTGCCTGAAGAGGACGGTAACTCCACCGTCGAAACGTTGCCGTTGTAGCCTGGGAGGTGTTTTGGTGTTTTTTTTGCCCTTCGAAAGTTGATAGAGTCAAAAAAGCTTATGGATTTGGTTTATGTGACAGCCAAGTCCAGGGTGAGCAGGGTCTCCTACCCAACTCGATTTTACCAGGTCTGGTCGAGAGCCAGGGGCGGGGATCGCAGCGCAAAGTACACTCGTAGGACAATACAGTGATTTCACTCAATGAATAATTCACACACAATGTAATGCCTCAATTCCACTCAAAGATCTGAAATTCACCCCACATTCCAAACTGGCAAACCAGACAATATGGCTCACAGTCTGATTTTAAAAAATCGTTATTTTGACCCTTACAAACGCCAGTTTGGCGGATTTTCGCTCCCTCAAAACTAAAATTTGACGGATTTGCCCCTCCAAATCAAAATTTTTGGGATTTCGCTATTTCACAAATCGATTTTTGAGGGGTTTTCTCTTTCAAAAACCAATTTTACAGACTTTCACCCTTTGAGAACCCAAGTTTGTGGACTTGCGGCTCCTTTAAAACCCAATTTCGGGGATTTTAGCCTTTTTAAAAACCAAATTTCGTGGCTTTTGCTCTTTATAAAATCAGTTTCGCAGGATCGGTTAATTCAAAAAACTAAATGGGCGAAAAACGGACGAAAAAAGTCTGGCTTTTTAAAACCAAAATTCGCTGAAGATTTTCCATAATCAAGTGTTTCAAATTTTGGCACCTTAAAAACACAAGTTTTGTTCGGTGGCTCCTGCCAGTACAGTAAAATTGCCAGTTGTCATGGCGATGTGTGATTTTGACCAATTCAATTGACGTGTATTGTTTATTCTGGTTCATTTGCAATACTGGAAGCAGCCAACGAAGAAAGCTACACACTGTACACTGTTTTCTCATTTTAACGCCTTCAAACCCCACATTTTTTTTTTGGTTAGATATTATCAAAATTAGTTCCGCTGCTTTGGCTAATTCAGAAAATTAATTCGGCTCTTTAAAAACTCATTTCACGATTTTGTCTTATTCAAAACCCACATTTTCTGAGCACAAAACCTGTGAAAGGTTTTGAAAAAGCTAAACTCACGAGATTTGGTTTTTCAAAGAGAGAAACTCTCGTTTCACGGGTTTGACTCATATTAAAATTAAACACTGAAATGGGTCCCTGAAAAAAACAATTTAGCAGGTATTACTCTTACCAAAAGGTAAGGGGGGCTGAGGGGCTACTGACAGCCAGCATCGAAGGATTTTCTCAGTTCTCGCTGAAAAAACTCAACTTCATTGAGACGCGTCCCTTATTCTTTTTGTCGCGGTACTTATTATTTATATATGTATAGATATATTTGGGTACATATTTGAACTTTGTATCCCGTTTTTTTTTTTTTCCCCAAATTTTAAGTTGGCCACCCAGTTCCTCCCCTGATGCTGACCCCTTCTGGCACAATGGCTGATGGCTGGCGACGCCCTTGCTGGTCTGGATGACTGAAAGACGGCATCGCTAACTCCTAACGAAACAATAAAAATTTGGAGGTTTTTCACAAAGGTATCGTCTCTCCACAATAATTTATTTTATTACACAGGACCGGTTTCGACCTACTCTAGGTCATTTTCAACTGCTTCTAAAGAGATTATGTGCGGGGGAACTCCTTGTCAACCGATATAAACACGAGACCTTTATACTAACGGATACCTTTGTGAAAAACTTCGAGTCAATAACTCCACTATACCGCCCATACGTCACTCCTTTGAGAGCGATTACGTCATGAAAAATTTGGAGATTTACAACGTCTTTTTGATTGTGTGTACAAGAACTCTATAAAACATTAATAGGTTACCGCCAGTAAGTCGTATTTATTACGTCAAATTAATTAGTACAGTCAAAAACTCTAGCGGCCAAAACTCGTCCCCCTCTGAAACTTGTCTCAACTGCCAATTTTACTGTTCTGGCAGCAGCCACCGAACAAAGCTCATATAACAATTTTATCTTTTCATCATCTAAGCTTTGCAACCCAATAGGTCTCTACAACGTTGGAGTAAATCCCCGATTAGCATCGTGGGCTCCCCTACATTATCGGGAAGGAAAATTAACAATAATTTCGGCAAAAAACTTGTAAAATCAATAATTTTATATTCGAATGTTCGGGCTAATTTCCTGGTTAAATGGGGAACTTGCACATTTTTCAAGCACTGGGGCCTTATTCCGAGTTGTCGGGAAAAACTCACGTGGGGTGGTTGCTGTGGCGAGATAATACTATTTCTGATGAAGCGTCCTTGGATACCGCTTGCGGGATTATTTCCCGACAACTCCAACTAGGGCCCCTGGTGTTTATTGAAGAGGGCTCTTCCACAATGCTATTGCTCACATTAAACATTGAAATCAACCAAGGATTTTTTTAGAGCGAATTTTTAAAAATGTTGAGTGGGGATTTGATAACGTCACACCCCATTTAATGAAATGGATGGTGTGAGGACATTTTTTCGATGTACGATACATTTTCAGGGGGACAATTTTTCTTGTTATTTGTAAACAAAAAATGTTAGAGTGCCCTAATCACTTGCTTCAAAATTAGGGATTTACGTAATTTCCCCTCGTACCATCTATCCCCTCTTGAAGAACTTTGAAATTTATTTAAAAATCACCAAATACACCAATCGGGCTGCAACTACCATTGATATCCTTCTGTCCATGTGCCAATTCACCGGTACACTTTTCTCCCGAATCGGACATTCATGCAAGTTCCCCATTGCAGTGAGTTATAATTAAATTTGCATTTGCTGAAATCAACAGAGTCTGGTAGTCAAGCGGAAGGTCCGGGAAGGGACCGTTATTTTAGTCAGAACTATTTGGTTGGATACATTTTTGTGATTGTAGGAGCGATTTTTGTCGCCGGGGCTTTCTTGCCGCATCTTCATATAACGCTCACGTAAAATGATTCTAAGATTTTTTTATGCAGGCATTTTTTGTTACTTCCCGAATTAATGCACGCAATTTTTTGGCCCGGAGACCGGAGATCGAGTTCCAGATCCGGAGACTCCGGGCGAAAACCGGAGATCTGGCAACCCTAAAGTACGCGACACGAAATAAGGCGGGTGTGACTCATCCGCCCTCCCATGCCCTGTTGCCACTCCGTGCGTTGTGGGTGGTGATGTGGGGTAGGGTTTTACGAACGCTCACCGGCTCACAGCTCTCCAAAGTGACAACGATGGGAGCGCAACGTTGCCAGCTATGGGTGTAGACTCGAGCTTTTCATCGCATCTTTGGGATTATAATGCGCAACGTTGGTTTTTTAGTCGATGAGTCACACCCGCCTTATTTCGTGTCGCGTACTTTAGCTACTTTGGTGCAGAGAAATTGTTTGTGGAGAACGGGGGACGCCGACGGATGGGGTGCGAGCCCCTCCACCAGAAAGCGGCTCTTTGTCCGCGCCTGCCCCTGATAACGTCGGACGCCGGATCAACATGTTTTTTGGGTTGATGGGTCGTGGTCAGTACTTTAGGGGCACCCGTTTTTGAGTCAAACTTTTGCTTTGGAATCAGATGCAGAAATACACATTCAGAGGAAAAAGCCTCAACTTGCTGCTGATTGCTAAGGCTGAATTTTCAGTCTCTCAAAAAGTCGAAGGCGTTCATTAATTTTAATAAAATAAATAAGCTAAAACACAAACTACAACGTACCAATTTGCAGCTCGACTGCACAATCTCATCGAAGTATTTCACGGCAGTTCTGAATTTTTCCTGGACATCGCAAAGTAGAAAAACAGTCCTTTTCACTGGCAGAAGGCCGTATTTAACAATTGTTGAGGACATAGCCGGCGGTAATGCACTTGACACAAGAGTGACTCTCACTGACGGATTGTTCGGTTGAAATTTTCGTATTTTCGTTTGCCAACTATGATAAACTCGAAGACAGGTCATACTTACTCCCACTTTTCCGTTCATTGCCACATAGACTTGCTCGCGTTTTCAGCGATAAAGGTAAAAAACAAAAATAAAGAGGACAACTACCGAACCGCTAACTGTCAAAAGGTTGTTTACTCGTTTGATAAAACGTTATCAACCATTGGGAAAGAATCGTTCGTTCGCTGCGGAACAAAGGTAAAGTGATGAAAAAAACGTTGTGAGATGGATAATTGCTGTAATTAAGTACAGAAATGGATGGATTCCCGTCGATTGAAAACTGTGTTTACACTCCGTGTTTTTGGTAAATGCATTGGTTTAATAACTCACGGTGCTAAGCTTACGGTTTATACAGCGTGTAAGTACATTTCAGCGAAGAAAATATTTGGAAATTATGCGAACAAATAAAAAACACCAATTCGGATGTTCTTCGGTTTTGCTTTGCTGTTTTTGTCTCCAACGACTCACGAGTGACTCCTTTGTGGGGTCAAAAGCGAGGGCAGCCTCCTGATTTCTTTGTAGTGTGGGTGAGAATAGTTCAACTCTTGATCATTGGAAAGAATGAGGTTCCTTTACAGTAGATTTCCTGCCCAGGATTATCACGTGTTCCTCGTGTACAAAAAAGAAAAACAGGTCATGGTGTTTGATTTCGACTCCTGCACGAGCTTCCCAGTGGATTTCTCCGTTTATCGCAGTCAAGTCATCAAAGATGAAAACTCCTTCATTGATAAATACAAGCGGTAGGTAAGGCGATCTTTTTGTCACCTGCAGAATTAAACTTGGACGGTTTTCCAGGCTGTTCCGAGTAATTCCAGCAGAGACGTACATGAAAACATTTGCGTCAGATCGTAGTCACATGAAAAGGCCAGACGAAACATTTATTTACGAACCCCCTTCGTATCCACCGATTACATGCGAGGGTACGCCCACCGTCTACCACCCCTAAAACCCTAAATGCTTATAATCCAAATTCTTTCTATTCCATTCCTCCTCCAGATTCGAGTAACAATATTGACAATTTCATTTCAATGGATTCTGGCCGTGGTGTTGGTCTGGTCATGAACTTACCGGCTTTTGAAAGCTTTCTCGCCGAGACAACGTGAAACTAATTACAGTTTTACTACTGGAAATGCGGTACCGCTGTTGACTATGAACGAAAATATTCGGACTCTTTCTAAATTGAATGCTGCGGCAAATTTAACTTGATGCCGTCTATTGGTGCACTTTACGAATTGCTCATAGTATTGGTAGGCTATGCAATTCAAAAACTTGTATGTGCCAAAAAAAAAAAAAAAAACTACTATTTTCTCCATGAAGATAAATTCGAACTTTTGGTTTCTTTGGTGTTTTATTACAATTTATTTCCACGTTTCAGCGTCTTGATGTTTGATTGAAGGCGAATCCTTTGGAAAGTACTTCCACTAGAAATACGATGCACGATGCTACGTAGCCTGCACATAATATTATCAGGCCTCCTTTGAGCTGCGCCACTGAATACTGTTGAACTTTGCTGGTTTCAGAAGTATCGTTGTAGGTAGGAAAGTACTTTTCATCGTCGTCTTTTAGTTTTTTCTCCCACATTGAAATAATACCGCATTCCATCAAAGTTTCAGCGATTCGACTGAAGGGCTCCTCGAATATGGAACCTTTTTTCAACATGAACGGAGAAATGTGAGACGATATTAAACACTTGGGGACAATATGTACCGCATCACTCAGGTTCCACCGCCTTTGGACAATTTTCTCGGCTAGGCTAAGTTTATCGCTCGTATAGAACACCGCGAAGCGGCGCGTGCTATAAATCATGTACATTGTTTTCAAAAAAGCCCCAGGATTCAACGTTTGAAATCTGTCCAATACTCGTGCCATGAGGTGGCTCGTTGAGCTCGACGCACTCAGAATATAGTACAGTTTGGGCTCGCCAGTTAGGATAAGATCGGTTTTGAGGAGTTCCGAAGTATCTAAGATATTTCGACTGTCTGGGGGCACCATCACCAAACTGCCCAGTGACGCGTTGTAGGCCGCTACGACGACGATACAGAAAATTGTCCAATGTATGTAGAACATTCGGAGTGATTGAACTTTTGGCTTGTGTTTTACAGAAGCCCCTAGAAACATCGCGAAAATATAAGCGAAACTGAAAGATCTTGAAAATGGATCTTTTCCATTATCGTTCCACTGGAATAAGAAAAGGAAAAAAAGCGTTGACAACGCGTAAGTGGCGGCTAAAGCGATCCAAGTTTGAATATCAAACTCGTAGAAATACGTTGTCCACATACTTGGCTTCGAGCCTGCCTTAATCGGCACAGCCCACGTAAAACAATCCATTGAGATCTGCACCGGCGTGACTGCATCTGGATTGGAATCGGACAGCATGGAAAACCATCCAATGGCTACGTCAGCCTCTCCTCTCAATACGCTAAACACCGAGGCCGTTGTAAAGTTCATGTAGGCGGCAGCGTAGGCGTTCGACTCTTTCTCCGTCTCTACCATAACTGATGAAAAATTTGTTCTTCTTTCCAGAAAACTAAATATTTTCATGGCCATACCTTCGGTTCGCCTGTCCAAATCACCGTCAAGCCCCTTGATTGGTTCCATATGGGACGCCACTTTGATGGGACACAAATGCATGTTGTAGACTTTATTTCTTCTCGAAAACAAATTTGCTTTCACTTGGAATCTCTTCAAGCTATGGTTCCATTCATTGATTTTGTAAGGGAGACTGTTCGAGCAACCCCTTTTTCCGAAAGGGTAATAAGTGAGCGCTGTTATTTCCCCACTTCTTGAAAAGTATAGCGCGACGACGTCGAGAATTTTATAGTGCCAGAACATGTCAAACAGATTAAAAATATTGTGATATACCTCTGTGAAAATGACGTATTGCGTTTGATACACGTCTGATGCAACGCTTAAAAATTTGTCGTAATCAGTAACGTTCATGTCCGGAAATAGTATGTAAACCCCGATGACTTTTTGTACCACCGGATCGTACGGTTTTGCCGCGATTGTGCGAGGCCATGGAAGAGCCAGTGCAATAGGTATGAAGGCGTTATTGTCGTGGCTCTCCTCGTCCAGGATAATGAAATTGTCGTAAATAGTGTGGTCCTGAATGACTGAGTTGAAGCAGAAAAAAATCCTACTGATCGTTTCATTTTTTCTCGTGTTCAGACTAGCCACAGTAGAAATTTTGACGAGCAGGATAACTGCGTGGTAGTATTTCCGATTCATTGCAGATTCAGTGTGACGCGCGCGTGCACTATTGATGAGACTCACTGTGAGAGAGTCGCAATCTTTTCAAATTGCCATCTTCTAGTCTCTTCTTACACACCCTGACAAGATAATTGTTCCATATTACATCGAATTGTCACTTAAGTGGCGAGCATTGACTAGTAAACGATGTTTACAAGGCCAAGTTAAAACCCCAATTTTCTTTTCAGAGGCTTTTCTTTTCTCTCCTTCATAAATGACGCATTTAGAACTACATTCTCGTTGGTCAAATTACGTGTGTTCTTCACGCCTAACGGCTACACAACAAAATTAAAAAAAAAAAAAAAAAATCTATTGAGCAAGTAGAAATCAAGCGAATGAGTCAAATCCATAAATAAATATCCAATAAAAAAAGTCCAAACAATTAGCCACGATCACTTTCACTTTTTGCTAAAAATTAGCACTTTTTTTCAGTTTTAGCCGAGGTCTTTGCACTTTCAGCGTTTCATTCTAAATTTTAACCGTAAAATGACCTCTATATACACACCGCGAATCAGGGATTTATGTCTCAATTTGAGTCTGACATAGGATAACCAGACGTCCTCTACTTTCCCCAGACATGTCCTACTTTTTAGAGCGTTCAATTTTCATGGTTTCCGGGCAGAGGCCAAAATTGTCCTGTTTTTTGGTCCCAACTTGTATAATTTCTGGTGGGTCAAAAACCACCAAAATCGTTCACGTTCATTTTTAACGGAAAACAATTCAATTAAAACATGCGCGTTTTGGCACTTTTAGAAACACAATTTCGTCATTTTTACGATCCGCGTAACGTACCCACAATTTCTCGTATTTTCACTATCTCAAAACAAAATTTTGCTGATTTGTCTTATTCAAATCCAAATCTCGTTTGTTCTGCTCTATCAAGAACCACACTTTGTAGGCATCGCCTTTCAAATCCAAATTTCGCCAACTTTCGCTCCAACAAAAATCAATTTTGTGGACCTATGGCTCCTTTAAAACCCAATTTGGGAGGGTTTTGGATTATAAAAAACAAAATTTGGTGGCTTTAGCTCTTTATAAAATTAGTTTCCCAGCCCCCCATTCTGTAACTTACAACGTGTGCGTTAGCCAAATTTCTCAGCTGATTACTTTTAATCAATCACCTTGTTTATTCGCTAACGCACGCGTTAAGAGTTACAGAATAAGGGGGGAGGTTCGGTAAATTCAAAAACATTATTTGGTGAAAAACGAAACGATGATGAAACCAATTTCGTGATTTTGGAATTTTCCAACTCAAATTCCGTCGGAAGGTTTTCGCTCTTTATCAAAAACTCAGATTTGGCTTCTTAATAACCCAATTTAACGGATGTTTGTGGTTTCAAATCCAAATTCGCGAATTTGCAAGCCTTTATAATCCAAAGTTCGAGCTTTGTATATATGTATGTTGTAGATTTTACGGAAAAATCAATTACGCAGGTTTGGCTGGTTCAGAAAACTAATTTGGCACATCCGACAACCGAATTCCCCGATTTGGCTTGTTCATAGCTGAATTTTCGGCTCTTTTACAAACCTCCATGTTTTTTCCAGATTTTCGCTGTTTCAAAACATAGGGTTTTGAACGATTGAGAATGAGAATACACGCTACTAAAGTTTATAGGGGAGCCCAAGTGGATCTGGAGAATATAACGATACAAAGTGATATCATCAAAGAATGTGGGCTGACTATTCGATTGAGCCCCCGAGAGTGCTATTCTGGTAGATCAAATACATCAGAAATATGCGCCTCCTTGAGGGAAATTCACGGCTAAAATAGAGAGAATACACCGCCCCCACTCACAAATTTTGTCAGGTCCTTAAGCACGCTAGTGAGCTGATCCGGAATTTGCAACGCGCTAATATTCGTGGCTGTAACTGCGAAAAGGCGCTGGTTCGTGGTCTCACGATGCAACTTCCAGACCGAAATTGAGAAAAAAATCGTCGATTCGACGGCCATTCCACGGCTAAAATGTAGACATCAATGCAAAAATGTTGTTTCTGGGCCAAGCCCGTGGCTACGATTGAGAATGAGAATACACGCTACTAATTCAAGGCTGTACAAGTAAACAAAAATCGTGGCAATTATTGCCAAAAACAACGCTAATTCGAGTTCATATTGGACCAAAATGGCAATTTCACAACTCAAATGGCGAAAAATCGTCTATTAATAAAAAAAAAAAGAGAATAGATAATTTGCTAATTCACTGCAAAATTATCAGAAAACGCTATTTCACAGGTGAAATGAAGAAAAATCACTAATTCGCGGCTGAAATTGAGAAAACGAAAATCTGCATAGCTTCTGAATGAATCGAGGCTCAAACTGAGAAACAGCGCTAATCCGTAGAAAAAAATTGCTCACACGGGGCTAAAACCTAAAAAAACAACGCTGCTAGAATTGACAAAAATATTAATTGGCGCGGCCAACATTAAGAAAAACACTAATTTTCAACTCAAACTGAGAAAAAAGTGCTAATTCACTGCTAAAAATGAAAAAATGGCTAATCTGCAACTGAAAATGAGGAAAACGACAAATCGTGGCTAAAATGAATGAAAATCGCCAATACAAACGAAAGAATCCCTACTGCACTGCTAAAATTGATTAAAAGCGCTAACCCGTGGCCAAAATTGGTTAAAAGTCACTAAATCTTGAAAAATTGACAAAATGCAAATGCGTAGCTTCTATTCGAGGCTAAAACTAAACAATAAACGCTAATCCATAGCAAAAATTGAAGGAAAAATGCCAACGTGGGACTGAAGTGTAAAAAAAAACGCAGCTAATATTGAAAAATTCACTATAATTAGCCTGTCATAAATAAATAAAAACTCTTTTTTCGCTGAAAAAGTCTTTTTCAGCTCATATTGGGAAAAAGTGTTATTCCCGGCTAAAAATTGAGGAAATCACCAATTCGTGGCTAAAATTAAGGTAATTCGCGAATTCACAAGTTAGAAACGCTTCAAAGCAGCTAAAATTGAAAAAAACGCGAATTCGCGGCTAAAATTAAGGAAAATAATCGCGGATAAAGTGTGTTGGAATCTCTAATTCCACCTTCTGACGACAACTTTGTGGCTAAAATTGAGATAAATGGCAAATTCATGGCAATAAGTAAAAGAAAAAACACTGATTCACGGCTACAACTGAGATGAAGCCCTATATTCTCCATATAGTTAAAATTGAAAAAAAATTACTAATGCGGTGCCAAAATGTAAAAGAACCTGCCAATTTGCGGCTAATATCGAGAAAATCAGTAATTATTCTGGCTAGAATAAAGAGAAAAGTTAATTTTCAGCCTGAATTGAAACAAAAAGTGCTAATTCACTGTCAAAAATGGAAGAATTGCCGATTTGCAGTAAAAGTATCGGAAAACGCCAATTCGTGGCTAAAATGAACAAAATTCGCTAATACACGGGCTAGAAATAGCTAATGCACTGCTAAAATTACGAAAAAGCGATAATTCACGGCTAAAATTGAGACAAAATTCAATTTGCGTCAAAAATTGGAAATACGCTGATTCACGGCTTCCGCGGGCAACTTTGAGGCTCAAAGCTCAAATTGAGAAAAAGCGCTAATTTATGGCTATGAGTGAAAAACTCGCAAATTCGCGGTTAAAACTGAGACGAAATCGCTATTCCGCAGCGTATGGTCATGGTGAACAAAAAATGCTGATTTGTGGTAAACATTTCGAGAAAACCGGTATTTTACGGCTAATATTGAGCAATTTTCAGCTCATAGGCCCGTTTTACACGAGTAAGTTTTTTGATCAAAGTAGCCATTTTGAAAAAAATTGACAGATGTTCCCTGCCTCAAACCGTCTGTTTGCGTTCAGATTGAACATATTTTTTAACAAAAAACTTACTCGTGTAAAACGGGCCATACTGAGTAAAGCGCTAGAAAGAATAGCTAATTTGCAGCTAAAATTGTGGAAAACGCCAACTCGAGGAAAGTTGAAGAAACATCGCTGATTCACAGGATAAAAAATCTACTTTGCTGCTAAAGTTGGAAAAAAGCGCACATTTATGTCTATAAGGTGAGGGGGATTATCCCGCTAGTCCGTTGCTAATTTGCGGCGAAAAACGCTAATTTGCTGTTAATGTTGACAAAAAGCACTCATTCGCGGCTAAAATGGAGAAATTCGCGGCTAAAGAGGCCGGACGTTTCGGAATCACAAAAAAAAAAAAATAATAATAATTTATAATTTAAGCTACATGCATTGGACCGGGGAACGCATTTGACACGGCGAACATGTAGAACTTGTGTTCTCGCGGGATTTTTCTTTACAAACAGTACCTGGCCCGACATTTTTTTGTCACACGCTCAAAGTAAACTCTCAACTGCCCTTTTCAAGTGGAATAATCGAAAAAAGTTGTATTTCTCAATAAGAAAAAAAAGTTTTAATTGGATTGCATAGACTGGTCCCGTAGGAATTTTCCTCCATGTATCCTCACTAATTTACTTCACCATAAATTCGCAAGGGGGCAGACTCTTTGATGGGATATCCCCGGTGTGGCTGACGAATAAAATAGCTTTATTTAATTAGTGTTCCAGAGAAAAATGTTTCAGTCCCTCCCTAATAAAGTTTAACGATTGAAATAATTATGTTATGACTATTTCTAATTACATTCATGATGAGTTAATATTTTAATTGACTTGAAAAATGGAAATGGGTGAACTCCCGCACTCTTTTCTTGTTTGCCACTGTTTTTTGCAATAAAAAAATCTTAAAGTGACCAAATAGTAACTCACTGAGACGAACTATTACGGAAAGAGGACCGATACAAGTTCTTAAATTTAACGTCCCAGTCCGCACTACTGTTCCGCGAGTAAGTCAAAAGTTCGTATGCCCTCGAAGCTGTGATCCGACAACTTCTTTCCTTCGTCCAAGTCCCAGAACCTGCAAGAAAAGCGTACAGTGGCACAAAAAGAGAAAGTGAATGTTCTCCAATAAACAGTGAAAAAGATTACTTACTCGTTTGACCCAGCGTGTTTACGAAAATGTCACACGCGCTGTCCGAAGCAAGAGCTACCTTCTCATTGAAAAACTCAACACATACATAGGTAGTACACAGACATAAAGGTAGTAAAGTTCGAGACACAAAAAGGCAGAGAGGACGCGGCGTCCCATCTGTCCTGGAGGCGAAGAAAAAGCGCACGAGCCTCGTGGGCCACCGTCTCCTTGGCGTGCAGGAGAGAGGCTTCTGAGCCTAATTGACGCATTTTAGGTTTCAAGTACACACTGGGGAAATTTGGCGAGGGAAAAGTACCTGGGCAGGCAGACAACAGCGTTTGTAAGTAGACTGCCCGGCGAACTTGGTTGAAAGGTAGGGTCTTCGTAGACAGATGGCAAGTTTGGTCAACAGGAACAGGGGTGTATAAGTCCTTCCCTAGTTTCCGTGCCTTACCCCACTGTTGCTTCATCGGTGGAACTCAAGTCCTCCAGATCTGCTATACCGACGCTTAAAAACAACAAAATAGGCGTTTGAATCAAGGAATTATTAAACTTCATCAAAATAATAATCATTACCGGTGAACCTTCAGCAATACCGCAACGATATGCATGCATTTTGATGAGTTGCCAGCCGTGCATGAACAGCTGGCTTCCACGATCTTCTCTTCGTTGTTTACTGTGACGTTGATCTCATAATGAGGAGGACCCGACAAAATGACGAGTCCGAATATATCGTTTTTCTCAGTCGTTCTGTTCACACTTCCGAGCAAAATGATGTGACCCGCACTTAACACTGCATCGCCCTGCTTGAACGCGTTAGTCCTGTCCTCGCCGATAAAGTCAATAATACTTAGCAAGAATGTCATGATGACAAAACACGAAAACTCAATAATTAAAAGAAGTATTGTTTTCCACGAGCGAACACGCCTCTAGCCTAACACAACAAATCGTCTATAAAGAAAAGAATTAACAAAATCTCGAATTAAACTCGCGCACAATAATGTCAAAACCCTAAAGTATCCACTTCGAAGACTATTTCGTCGAAAAAAGGCCTTCAATAAATAAATTTTAAGAAAATTCTGGAAGTCGACCTCGTGGTCCGTTGACAATGACATGCACTGATAATTTTGATTCTATTCCCCCTCTCACTCTACTACCGCAGCGAGCTCTCTAGGAGCTGAACGGGGTCTATTTTACTATTTTAGCGATGGGGTGGTGGTACGGAGCCGGTGAAATTTTATTAAATTTGATGGTAACATCCGTTGTTTTATTGTTGAGTGTCTACGTGTTTGGGATTTTCGCTAGGAAAAGACGAATCAACAGTGAGAGTAAATTTGAGATAAACGCTTCTGCAATAAAAACTGAGTGTGATATCACCATCCTATACGAGTCTGAATTTGGGAAGACGCAAGTAATTTCTATTTTTCTTTTGCTAAAAAGAATAGTCTTTCCTCGGAAAAAATGTAGATATTCAACTTATTTTCTAGAGACTATGCTCCAAGTTATTCGAAGAGCTAAGACAACGACAGCATCACGTCCGTCTTGTACAGTTGTCGACTATTGAACCTGAAGACTATTTACTTCAGCAACGATTTTGCCTCGTTGTTCTGCCTACCGTCAATTTAGGCGAACCACCTGAAAAAGCCAAATGGTTTTGTAAATGGTTAGAAGAAGCTTCGACCGATTTTCGCGAGGATAAACACTCGTACTGCAACGTCCGGTATGCAGTATTCGGTCTGGGTGATTCAATTTATGGCGATAACTTCAACACCGTAATTATCTTCCTCATTTCAAGTTTTTTGAATAAGAGCGTATAATTTACGTTTAAATTTATGCAGGTGGCGAAACAAGTTGATGAGAATTTAGGGGAACTAGGTTGCAAACGCTTGCTGCCTCTGTGCCTAGGCGACGAAAATGTGGACACGAGTCTACACGGAGGTCTAGAAAAGGATTTTGACGCTTGGATGGTGAAAGTAGCAGCAGTTCTTAAGCGAAACCCGTCACCTGCAATTGATGAAGAGGTGTAGGGAATTTTTAAAGAGTTTGTACTCCATTTGTAACTAACACAGCCTGCTCAGCAAAAAGATCAAATCGAAAGCAGTGAAGATGAAGGAGAGGAAGTCATGGATATTGAAGACTTAGCCAAAAGCAACAAAAGCGATAATAGCGAGATAAAAGAGATGATCACGCCTGCCTTGCGAGGTGTGCTGTCAAAGCAAGGGTACAAATTGATCGGAAGTCATTCTGCTGTCAAGATGTGTCGATGGACAAAGGTGAGATCTTTACTTTTAACTATACTCTTGGGCCACGTTATTATAGAATTGTGTGCAGTCAATGCTCAGAGGTCGAGGAGGCTGCTACAAACACACATTCTACGGGATCGAAAGTCATCGTTGTATGGAAGCGACTCCTAGCTTAGCTTGCGCAAATAAATGTGTCTTTTGTTGGCGACACCATTCCAATCCTGTCGGAACAGAGTGGAAGTGGAAAATGGACGACGCTGAGACGATTTTAAAGGAATCTCTCGATAGACACCACAACATGATCAAAGAATTCAAAGGTAAGAGTAAACAAAATTGTTTATTGAAATAAGGTGTACACGGAAATCCAATGAAATTATTTAAGGCTTTTGGGACAGCTCTTTGACAGTAATATCAGGCAGGTCCTTAACTCCATCTTTGTCCACGAGTTTAACGTGAAAATTGGGCATGTTGATAATAAGTCTTCTTTGTACTTCCTTAGCGCACAGTTTCATTATTTCGTAGGCTTGTTCAATGGACAAATCTGCAAAATCAAAGCAGTTATGTTAAGTGGGTTAAGGAGGAGTTTATTTATATGATATTAACCAGGAGTGCAATGACGGTCCAAAATGCTTGTCGCCATCATGCCGCCGTATCCGTGGGTGCAGAAAGGTATTTCCTGGTAGGAAGCCAAATAGTCCATGAAGAATAGTTGACCTCCCTTTTCGTTGTCGAATCCTCCCAGTAACAAGTTGACGTTATAAGGAGTCTGAAAGTGGAATTTGTTAAAAATAGTTGGACGATCGTTCGTCATAATTTCTCACTTGACTTCTCAGATATTCAGCGAGATTCTGTCTGATGAAGTGAGAAGCCGATTTGGGATTCAAATTGTACCCGTTTCTCATTCTGTACAGCTGCACATTCTTAGCAATGTACTCGGCGAATTGATTTGCATCTTCGCCGACTACAGCCATAATTATGTTTTTCGAAACAGGATAAATCTTGACGTCGTCTGAAATCATCACGAATTGTACACATGTAAACACAAACTACATGGGGCTCGGCTCGACTCACCATTTTTCAGCTGCATAATGTTGAAATTGTTGGACATGTCGGCGGCGAGCATGACGAAATCATTGCACCTGATACCAAATAATGTTTCCATGGTCGAACTTTCGTTGGCTCCGGTGGAAATGAAATAAAATTGAAAATAATCCTCCGTCGACTTCACTATGACTCGGTAAATTGGACCGACGCGTTCTTGTTACCTCTCGAGCAGGTTATACATTACAAGTCGGTTTTGCGAGATTTTCTTTTCTCCCCTCGTGGTGGTGGAGGAGTGTTAGTCGCTCTGAGCTGCCCGCAAAACTGGGTGCACGGCTTATTAGGTTTTTAGGTGGGAGAACAAACGCCGAGATTTTCTTTTCTCGTTGTGTTCATCCCCCTCCACCCGTCGCTACTACTCTAGTACTATTCAAAGCGCTCTAGCAATTTGCAAAGAATAATATGAATCTCCATTTTCTTAAACCAAGGCGTAAAAAAATTATACTATACTTCTTTGTTTCATCATTCTAAGTGATCAATACAACTGAATGACAGCATCCAAATAAAAATCCTCCAGGGTTGCAGTTTCACTTACGTTAGTTTGCTTGTGGGGGAAATCTGATAAATACATACCATAAAATTACAGAATCGTACCGTCTAGCACTTGACCCACCAGTTATGTGTTCGTGTTTGTAATTTCCAACTCGTGACGAAACAGATGAAACTTCAGACAATACCGGATGAAGGAAATAAAAAACCCTTGTCTTTCCACTGTACAACTCTGATTTTGCATTCGAATGGAGAACTTCACACTTTATTTTCAGTTCAGACAATATTTTCCCCTAAGCCCTATGAATTCGTGATTTAGTCCACCGTAACTGACGTGCATGGCACTACCCCCTCCCACCTTAAGATTCTATTGTCTCACCTGTATTGAAATTTGTTGGTGATTTTTCTAGCAAAATGCAAAATTGAGAATTTTGGGTCGAAGTGAAAGGCCTGCAGCTCATTGACACTTCAGCTAATTTCCCGGCAACAGCCAATCCCCCCCCCCCCAACATGGATTTAGGAATTTAAAGTACATATATTTTTGAATTATGGGACATACCCATATTATTAGGGGTATTCACGTCAACCATCGTACTGTTTGTAGTTTTGTACTTGCGTTGTTGCTAAGATCTGTTTTTAGGGAAATCTAAAATGGAATCATCTTGTCATTCATTTCGTCCGGGGCATATTTTAAACTCATTCATTCGAAACTTCATTTCCCTGGGGGCCTATTCTCTAACTTTTTTCATAGCAATGTTTCTATTTCATTCATTTGTTTGAAGAAAATGAATAAAATAGAAACATTGCTACGAAAAACAAATTGATTTTTTGTTAGAGAATAGGCCCCCTGGTAACAAAAATCTGACTACGCAACTACAAACAGTACGAAAGTTGACGTGAATACCCCTATTGTATGGGGGTCGTAAGTAATTATGCATTCGAAAAATTTCCGAAGCAGAAATTAAAGCCAGAATTAGGCTAATACAAGTGTGGTCATCAACGAACTTTTTCAATTCATCAGGGGAATTTTCGATGCAGCAAAAAAACGAAATTTAACAAAAGGCTTACGATCCTCATTGGAGAATCTTTGTTAGACAATCTTCTGATGATCCAGACGAAGCTAAATCTGGGATTAATGCGGAAATTTGGCCGTTACATGGGAAAAACATGTATGCGGGAGGGGGTTGTAAATTTAAAAATTGAACCGGAAGTATCACATAAGGTATGGATCGCATGCCCAAGCCCATTGCATTTTAAAGCTGGGCTTTGAACAAATGTGCGGTGTAACAGGTAATAGGCCCAAATTCATAGTCGTCCCTTGAAGAAAATATTCCCTTGAGGAGTTGAGGGACTTCAAATCAGTCATTCTATTTTGTGAATCATCTGTTTTAATTCGAGTAAAGGAAATATTTTCCTCAAGGGACGACTATGAATTAGGGCCTTGGAATCAATTGGTTTGTGTTGTGCTGTAGGAATTTTTTGAGTATGTGCTAGGTGACCATTTAACTAAAAAAAATTATTATTTAGTCTGGGAGAGTAGGCACTCTTCCATAATTATAAATAAGTATTTACAATTATTTTTCATTGTAAGTAACGAAAAAGGCATTGTCGTCAACAGTGAAAGGGTTTCGGGAATTCGGGATGCGTGATTTGTGATTTTCCACCACTATTCTGGAAAATAAAAATCCGATCGGCGAGTTACATGAGTCGAAAGGGGGCACCCAGTTTTGCGGGCAGCTCAGAGCGACTAACACTCCTCCACCACCACGAGGGGAGAAAAGAAAATCTCGCGTCGGTTTTACGTCCTGTCTACTCTGCTCCCAAACACTTGAAGCGCGAAAGTCAGCGTGACGTCATGACTTGTGCACGAGAATCGCAAACCATGTGCAACTTAAATTAAACTGTTCATTTCAAACTGATACACTGATCCCCGTGTGAGTGGTTGAACGGTTCAGTTCTCAGTTCCATTGCCAAGACCTGTGTCTGTTTTTGACATAGAGGTAGGGAAAAAGTGGAGGGAGCTAAAGGCATTTTTTGTGTAGCCGGCTGGGTATAAGCTCAATACGCTTAACGCTGAAATCACGAGACTCCGGCTCCCATACGACGGGGCCTAATGCATCTTTACTGAGTCCTTTTAGCTTGCCGATTTAGAAGATTGATTCCGCCTTTGCAACCAATCCTTGCACCACTGTTGGCATTTTTTTTTTTTTCTGAATAACTACAAAAAGTAAACCGAGAACGGCAAGGAATCTTGCAGTCCTGCTCCTTGGAATCTATTCTGATAACTGAAGGATTGAACTTTATGTTGGAGGGGGGTTAACTGTCAGTTTAAACTGCGATTTCTAATTGTATCCACTACTTGAGGAGGAAAAAATGACAAGACGGGTGGGGGGAATGCGAGCTCCTGAAGCCTTTTCGTTATTAAAGTTCGCTGAATCTTAGGCTCTGGAACTTTCATTTTCTTTTCTTTTGCGTCTTAACTCTTAATTGTGACCACACGCTGGAGAGTAGTGGATAAATTTGGTCTGCAGCTAGCGTTGCCAGATCTCCGGTTTTCGCCCGGAATCTGTGGGCCTGGAACTCTCATCTTCGGCCCGGTCGAGAATGTCTCCGGTCCAAAAAATATTTCGGGTGGAAGTAACAAAAAATCCCTACGTAACAAGAAACTTGAAACCATTTTACTTGAGCGCTATTTTTATTTTATCCAGTGCCGGATTTACGGGGTGGGTTTTAGGGCTTTAAACCCTAAAACCCATTTAAAAAATGCACTAATAATATGCGGTAAATCATAAAGCGGCCCATACACTTACTTTAAACATTGCGCAAACTAGGGGTTGCACAACTAAAATAAACGACTTTGTGGGTTGTATTTTCGGGTTGCACAATACAGATTGGAAGGGGATAAGTGTGACAAAATTTGTTTTCTAACGATTTTTAAGGCTTACACAATTTCTTTTAACTAACGGCGAGAAACTCGCATTCAATTTGAATTTTTGCAACTTTTGGTGATGGATTCGGAAACAGCACACTATTTTCTGTCAGGATTAGCCATTTTCGATAGACGTTAACTATTTTATGTGCCCTTAAATGCGGCTCAAAGTCGTGCAAATCGGGAGCGGGTCGGCCCAGAGGTGGGGTCCCCCATCCGTTATCCGGGGGACGCGCCCGTCCCCTATCCGTAACCCGGGGGACGCGCCCGATGGGGGAAACGAACCCCGTGAAAGGTTTGTAGCCATTCACACGGATCTAGTCCGTCACGGGATGAGCCAGCCTAGCGAGATTGCTTATTTGTGTGACCCGTGCCACTCAAAATGGATTTTTGAATGGTTCAAACGTGCCAAAACAAAATTTTGTTCTGCAGCGACACCCACGCTTATTTGTTTGCGTCTAAAATCATGAAATTGCTATTTTGAATCGAACTCACTTTGAATGGGCCTACTCTGAGAGCAGTTTGAAAGGGCCACCCTCCTGCAATATTTAGTGTTTAAAAAGAGCCAGAGCCGTAAAATATCTCTTTAAAATGAGACAGTACACGGGAAAGTTTTCCGTGGGGGAGGGGGGAACAAGTGTGAATTCCCGTGAACTTGACTCGTTTCCATCGTCGCTCTCCGAAATTGGTTTCTGGCACGCCAAATCCACGAAATTTGTTCTCAGAAAGTGCCGCCAAACCGGCGAATTAATTGTTTTTAAGACACCTACAAATGCGAAATTTGGTTATTGACTTTGCCAAAACCGCGAAATTGGGTGATGATTGGGTTCAATCAATGATATTTGGACATCGAAAGTGTCTAACCAGCGGAATAGCATTTTTAAATGTGTCAACCCGATCCAATCAACTTTTTGAGTGAGCAAAGTCTTTGAAATTCGTTCTACAAGCAACGGAGCCATAATCCACATTTGGAATTTTATTTGATTTGTGGGGGGGGGGGAGTCTTGAGCTCAGGGATAAGCCCCCTAAAATGTTTTCCCTAAATCCGCCCCTGTAGATGTAGTATGTACATACTTATATGGTTGGTGATTGGTGGCGGGGAGGAGTACTTCTTATGTACATATCGACACCCGGCGAACGCTCAAAGAGCTAAACTGCACTATTTGGTCACAAGGGCCAACTTGGATTATTTCGACCAAAGCTAATCTGAAAGCGGCTTCACGTCCAAAATCGGTGAGGCCAATCTGAAATTTCTTGGGCATTTTTTATGGCCATTTCGCAGCAATCTTCACCACATGGCATTTATGTTCTCATCAATCAGAAGGACACAAATTACGTCGCTCATTTATTTTATACTCATGTGTAGCGGCTGTCGAAAATTCTGGGGAGTAATGGAGCCTTTTTGGTTAGTGCTTCTCGTGGTAAGAGCTTCTGTGGTGAATTCATTTTGAGGTTCGAACGTCCTGTTATCTGACCGTATTTGTGATTTGGGCTATTTGCGGTATAAAATTGGTGAAAAGCGCTGATTAGCGACTAAATTTTCGCGGCTAAAAAATATTAAAGACGCTAATTCGTTGCTATTACGTCAATAATCGCCAATCGCTGCTAAAATTGAGAAAAATCCCAAAATCGCTGCTAAAATTTAGGGATAGCTTCAATTCGCTGCTAAAATGGAGAAAAAACGCTAATTCGATGCTGAAAATTGAGGGAAACCGCTAATTCGTATCTAAATGTGAAACATCGCTAATAATTTAATGTCGAAATTGAGAGCAACAGCGTTAATTCGCTGTTAAAATAAAGAAAAACCACCTATTATAGCCCGTCAAGAAGAACATGAACCCGCGGCCAGCGCACTATCATTCGATTATTTGCAACTTCTCTTCCCTCTACTTTCCTTACAGACTTGGTTGTCCCACTGTTTAGCAAAGATAAGTGTTATTATCAAGCCTAAGCTCCATTGGGAGGGGGTAAGGAAAGCTAGAGTGGTTGAACACAGGAGGGCGAGGTCCACGTTTAACTTGACGGGCTACAACTGCTAAAATGGTGTAAATGCAATAATTTGGAACTCAAATTGTGAAAAAGCGCTAATTCGCTGCTAAAACGGAGGAAAAACGCTAAATCATGAATAAATGTGGAGAAGTCGCAAATTCGCTGCTGAACTCACGAAAAAGTGTTAAAAACTTCCAATTTCACGGATATTTATGCTTGGAACTTGCAATTGTGTGTTTGGTGCTACCAATACCCATGCCATAAGCCCACGTTTTTGGTAACTTATAGACAATCGTTTTTTATGTCCCATTCTTTTGCAAGTATTATTGACACTACGACTTTTTTTTTTTTTTTTTTCCAAGGTGTTCCTGGAGTTTTGACTGATCGATTTATCGAAGGTCTGACTGCCAAACACTGCGCTCTGTCCTTGGTCGGCGAGCCAATTATGTATCCTGAGATCAACAAATTCACCCACCTGCTTCACGACCGGGGTATTTCAACTTTTCTTGTCACCAACGCTCAATTTCCCGACGCCATTAAATGCCTGGACCCCGTGACACAGCTTTATGTGAGCGTTGATGCGAGTACCAAGGACAGTTTGAAAGCTATCGACCGTCCCCTCTTCAAGGATTTCTGGGAGAGATTCGTCGACAGTTTGAAAGCGCTGTCGGACAAAGTAGAATTTGTGTTACTGTCCTAGTCATGAGCAGTGTGTATGAAAATCCCAATGGACTTACTTTCCAGGGTCAAAGAACAGTTTACCGACTGACTTTAGTAAAAGCTTGGAATTTCGATGAAATGGAAAATTACGCTTCCTTAGTGGTCCTTGGCAACCCAGATTTCATAGAGGTTAAAGTAAGTGTGGATTGAACTTGAAAACCCATCATCAGAGTCGATTTCTACGATTGCCATTGTAACAGGGGGTAACTTACTGCGGGGGCGATGCTAAAAAGTCAAGTACATTGACAATGGCCAACGTTCCTTGGCACGACGAAGTTGTCCATTTTGTAACTCAGCTTGTGGCTCTGCTTCCACAATACGAGATTGCTTCAGAGCATGAACACTCGAACTGCGTTCTTATCGCACATAAAAAGGTACTCTATAGTGCACACAGCTTAGCTTAATTTAAAAAATAATATTTTTTTCTCAAAGTTTAAGAACGTGGATGGAAGAACATGGCGTACATGGATCGACTATCCCAAATTCCACACTCTTGTTCAAAAATATTACGAAACGAACGGAGTGGAAACATTCACCTCGTCTGTAAGTCAAGTGCCAACAAATTCTGCTACTAAAATTTGCTCTCATTCTATTCTCGCTTCGAAATCAACTACACACCCATACGCTTTTCTCATTTGCCTTTTTTCAGGATTACACTGCTCCTACTCCTTCTTGGGCTGTTTTCGGAAGTGAAGAACGAGGATTTGACCCGATTGAAAAAAGATGGCATAGAAAAAGCAATAAAGATATTTCTGGTTGCTGATTGATCAAACTGTGTAGTCGTCTTTCTTACGAATCTTTTACCGATGAGTTTTAAATTTTTGGAAGTACAAAAAGTTCCAGCTCAGAGAGACATCAAGTCACAAAGAAGAATGCACGATGCTCCTTCAATTCTCGGATTAAATTAGTTACTCCACGGTTGATTGATTATTGTTTATCCTGAGAGAGTTTCCAAGATTTTACGGGGGTATGTACTTCGAAAAGAAATCGGTTGACCCTTTTTTCTCGGAAAAAGATGGAGATGATGAAGTAAGTTCCGATGACGACAGCACTCCTGAAGGGTTCAACCGAATTTTACGAAGATGCAAAAAGTACATGAAAGGAGGCATCGATGGCATCAAATTAGGCGCCTATGTCGTGGCCAATTACGATGCTCACTTTAACGATTTCCTAGCCAGCTGTGACAAACGCCTAGAGTTTGTCAGTGGATTTACAGGGCCTGCTGGATTTGCTGTGATTTTTCACGAAGCGGGCGTTCTATGGACTGACGATCGATACTATCGACAGGCATGCTCCGAGGTTCTTAAAAATTGGATCGTTATCAATGTTAAAGATGAGGAAGTGTTGAACGAGGTGAGTTAGAAAAAAAAAAAAAAAAACTCGTGACTGGAAGATTTTTTCAGGTTGAAATGATTGCTGCTAATGTTGACGAAGGGAGTTACATCGGTGCAGATGCTAGAATTACACCTCATACGATTTGGACAACTTTGGCTGCAAGTTTGGCTGAAAAAGGATTCATCCTTCGACACGTATCCCAAAATCTAGTGGATTTGGTGTGGGAAGACAAACCCGAAATGCCCAAAAACATGATTGTACCTCAAATACCGGATGACGCGGGTCGGTCCGTTCTTGAAAAATTTGAAGACGTCCGAATGAAAATGGATGAGAACCAAGCAGACTTTCTCGTATTGTCCTCCCTCGATGACATCGCGTGGATGACGAATGCAAGGGGAAACGACATACCGTACAGTCCTTTTTTCTTTTCATACTTCATCATCGGAAAGGAAAACGCTCACTTTTTTGTGGACGAGCTGAAAATAAGGAAGGACACGCGTGCCTACCTTATTGCTAACGATACAGGAATCGAGTTCCACTCTTATGGTAGAATATTCGAATTTCTCAAACAGCTGTCAGCGAATGTCAACGTTGGACGAATTTGGATCAGCCCCAACTCGTCAATGTACGTGTACGATCTTATTCCTGAGAACAAACGATTCTGCGAAATCAGCCCAGTGTCATTATTGAAGTGTATAAAAAACGAAACCGAGACCTCTGGAATGTATAACGCTCACGTCAGGGATGGCACGGCACTTGTACAGTTTTTCTGCTGGCTCGAACAGGAAGTTGACAAAGGTCTCTTCTTGACGGCACTATTGTACTGTGGAGCTCATGTAGTCGTAACATGCCTCTTTTCTCAGGTTACGCCACGGAACTTTTGGCTGCCCTCAAGCTTGAGGAATTTCGCCAACTTGAACATGGCTACATGGGGCCTTCATTTCCGACAACATCGGCTGCGACGCACCACGCTTCTTTCCCTCACTTTACTCCGACGCAAAAGAGTAATTTGCACATCGGAAGACATGATCTGTATCTGTGTGACTCTGGAGGTCACTACATCGATGGCACGACGGACATGTGCCGTGCGGTAGTATCTGATGGTGAATTGAGAAAACAATTCTAAAAGATGAAATTATAGTTCTGCTTCGGAGTACCTTCGGAAGACATGAAGGAGTACTACACTCTGGTATTTCAAGGACTAGCGGAGCTCTCCTGTCTAGTCTTCCCGAAATACTTGAAAGCTAGAGCATTGGACACATTTGGCAAGAAAGCTTTGTGGAATGCCGGCTTAGATTACAGTCACATGACTGGGCATGGCATAGGTAAGTGAGAATCTTAAATAATGAAAAGCCGCTACCAACCAGGCTTTCTTCAGGCTCCTACGGTCTGGCGCACGAGGGCCCATTGTTCATCACCTCATCACCTGTTCCTTCCGATGTTCCTCTCGAAGAGAACATGTTTCTCTCGTTAGAGCCTGGATTTTATGCCAGTGGCCGTCTCGGAATTCGTCTTGAGAACGTCGTCCAAACTGTTTCGGCATCATCGGTCAATCCAAAATTTTTGTCGTTTGATACGGTGACGCTCTGTCCCATTCAGACGAAAATGTTGAAGCTTTCAATGTTGAAAGAGAAAGAAAAACAATTTCTTAACGATTATCACGCCAAGGTTCGGGAAAAATTGTTGCCTACTCTGAAAGAGCGGCATTTATCTGAGGAAGCCACGTGGCTTGAAAGAAATACCGCTCCGATATAAAGTTCGTGTTTCATAATAATATTAGTTATACATTTTGATTAGGCGCACGTACTCTGCGGAGTGCGCTGTTGAAACTGACAAGTGTGTTTTCACCCAAATATCTGGAAACAAAGTTTTCTCTCTTTGACAATTCCGTGGGCTTGACTATTTCAAAAAGCCAAAGTTTGAAGCTCGTCCTTTCTTGGTTTCTTGGCTTTATTGTCAGTTGCTGACGTTTTTTATTGGAAAAATGGGCCAGTTTGAACATGGGTAGGCGGGCCCAACCACAGCAAAGTTCCAACCATAAGAAGCTCTAACCACAGTAAAGCTCCTACAACAGCAAACGCTCTATGTCACAGTAAAACTCCAACCACAAAGAAGGTAAATATTCTCCATTATTGTATTTTATTCCCTTTCTTGATGGTCTCCAATCTCCAGGCCCCCAAGGAAGCCCGGGCCCGGGAGTGCCCCCTCCCCCTATATACCAAAAAAAGCTATCGTCAGTTCATTGTGTTTATTTATCCTAAAATGGTTTTAATTTTTGTTGTTTTCGTTTGGTTTGCCTGAAGATGTTCCCAAGTGTAGGGAATGAAAATTTGCAATTGAGATACAAATTGGGTGGTAACAATCATTCGGAAAATTGCCTTTGATCTTCCCGAATCCTCCGCTATTTCAACATTTCTGTGGAACTTCATCAAAAATAATAATTTTTGATCACGTAGGACTTCTCTGCGCCGCTAAATCATCGAGCGGTACCTATTACTGTTCTGCCTGTGGAAGTGGCATTCTTTGGATAAACGCCAGACACATGACGCGGACATTCATGAATTAACGCATTGATTAGTGTTGTAAATCATTGTTTTATAGGAGCGTTCGGAATTATGTCGTTGCAACAATCATTTTTTCTGTTCTACTGTTGTACAACGGGTTAAGTAATCGTACTTAATTTACTTTACAAGGCCTTTTCAAGGCGTGGGAATCCACGCTCGCCATGTTTTTAATCTGTCTTTGGACATTCATGGGACTCCTGTTATTAATAAGTGATGTGGTTAGCATAAAGCCTGACACTTACCTATTGGCAGAACTAATGTGCTGTTTTATAAAAAAAAAAAAAAATTTCGCTCCGGCAGCTGGCGGTCGGAAAGATTGCATTTCATTCCGTATACGGATACCCTAAGCCGTCCCAGAAGTAATAATTTTGATACCATAATTTGTTTCATTAAGCCGAACTGCTTCCTCTATTTTCACCACCCTCTCTTCAAAAATGTCGAAAAGTTTCGGTAGTTTTCCAAGGGCTTTGTAAGATTAAATTTTTGTGCCGTATTTTATAATACCTAAACGTGTGAATTTAAGCAATTTTTTTGAAATTTCATCCCCCATTTCACCCCCCCCCCATCAAAGTTTTCGATAAATCTCAATGGAAACCAGGGCTTTCGTTACATTAAATTATTGAGTCGAATTTTAGAGCGCTAAGATGAACTAGTGAAGTTCGACGCTATTTTTACACTTCCACACCGGAAAGACCACCCCCACCACCTTGACTTTTTCGAAAAATTAAAATGGGAATCAAAGGCTACTATAACATGGAGTATACGTACCGAATATAATGCTTCTAGAATCAACTGGAGATTTATAGTGATTTTTTGACCATTTAACCCCTATTTTCCCCCCTTCCACCTTGACAAATTTGGCCCAAATGCAATACCGACCGGGGTCTTATGACTACTGATTTTTGTGCCAAAGCGCGTTCCGCTAAATTAATTTCTTCGAGAGTTATCGTGCTAACAAGAAAACGGCCATAAGCTTATAAAAATATATATGTGTGTGAATCCTGGATACCACTGAATTCGTGTTCTGAAACGTGAAAAAAACATGACATGAACCTTGTTTGCCACCATCACGACGAGACCAATAGTGCATTTTCAGAATGAAATGCACTAAAAATGTCTTCCAGTTCTAGTTAGTGCACCAAGTTGAACTGTTCGTTTACATCTTTGTTACCTCGTAGACGTAGACGTTTTACGTATACTACGTCAAGTTCTAGGTCTGGTGAATATATACAGGTTTACTTGTTACTTGTAGTGGTGCACATTGAACCGGGGTAAAAGTTCTAATTTATCGTAATGAAAGTGAGTATCCGACCAAGAAAGGGAATAAAGGTGTGCTTGTAACTCAATACAGAACTGTCGCACGTTACAAAAAATCAGAACCATAGTTCTAGAGAGCCTATAGTTACACACACACAGTTACTGACAATATCCGCCAATGTGGTCCTTTAGAGAGAGAGAGGAGGGCTGATGATTGACTGGTAAGCGTAACCTACCCTAAGGAACTATACAGCACGGTTACGGCAATACGCCATTTTGGGTCTCTCCAATCTAGGTAACATGGAAGGAAAAGAAGGGGGCAAATGGGCCACTCGCCCCTCCCATTTTGGTAACGTAACGTGAAGACGGCGCTGGAACGAATGCTCCGAATTAACGAATAGTAAATTAATCCATTAAGGGCGCGAATGGCCATTCGTTATTCGCGTTTGGCCATTATATACGTGCGGATGATCCGTTTAGCCATTTTCCATTATTCTATTTGTTGGGCGCGAATGGACATTTTTGAGAATGCCAATTGCCAGTCTTCCATTTTCATAGTGTTCAATGAATCGTTAGTTAAGCCATTTTTAAGGAACGAATGAACAGTTTGGCTATTTTCAAGGGCCAATTGAGTTAGATTTGCAAATTCTAGGACACGAATTGTCAGTTTGAAAATGGCCCAATTTGACCATTATAGGACCAATTGAGTAAGATTTTCTAAATTTTAGGGCGTAAAGAGCCAGTTTGGCTATTTGTAGGGCACGATCCGTCAGTTTGGACATTTTCAAGAAATCATTCGGCCGTTTGGTGTTTTTGGGGGGCGAATGGTTCGTTTTGCCATATTCAGGGCACAACTTTTGGCCATTTTGACAGAGCCAATTGATACACATTATTTGCCGATTTCAGGGTGTGAACACCAGTTAGGCTATTTTTAGGGCACAATTTTAGGCGTGAATCGTCAGTTCTACCATGTTTAACCATGGTCAACTAAGTCAGTTTCACTATTTTATGGCAGCAATAGCCAGTTTAGCCTTAGCTAGAACGCATTTAGTCATTTTTATAGAGCTTGAATACCCAGTTTGGCAATTTTTGGAGAGCCAGACTCGATCGGTTTTCATTTTCCGGGCACGAATATAATCAATTAAGGCACTGATTTTGATTTTGAATTTGAGTCAGATTTTCTAATTTTGGGGTGGGACTGGAGAGTTTGGCTTTTTTTATGACACAATTAAATCGGCAGTTTAGGCAATTTTAGGGCACGAATTGTCACTTTATCCATTTTCGAGGACCAAAATGGTCGGTCTAGTTATTTTTAGAGCGCAAAATATTGTCCGTTTTGCGATTTTCAGGGCACGAATATCGTCTAAGATGTAGTCTTCCCTTACTTGTCAAGTGAATAAATCTGGTGAACCGCTAAGCACGTGTCCTAAATAACTCCTTCCAAGCCCGGTTTGCCCTCCACTTCTGTCTATCGTTACCGACCAAGCGTGGCATCTCCGCGTCTCATATAGAGAGCTCTGCAAATTCGCTCGACTACGTTGGTGTTGGTCCCACACGTTGGCAAAAGGTGAGTAATTTTTCTGAATTCTTCCCATCTTCTCCTATGAAGTCGCCCGCACCACTGTAATTTTGGTAACTCAAAATTGTAAGAATTCGCGAAAATGGATGTTTCTCGAAACAATTTTCGCGAAATTGCAAAATTGTGGACTATATTTTTCCACAAAATAACAATTTTCTGGGCCTTTCTTTTAGTAGGCGCGGACCCCTCGGCCAGCCGGCCATGACTAGACAAGACGAATGGCCATGTAATTTCAACATTTAGAGTTGAGTATTTGTGAGCGTGCGCACACAGTAAGTTTGAGCGAAATTAAAAGTTTCCTGGTTGAATATTCTGGAATTTATGCAAGTTTCCGGGCTTTATACTCTTCCGCGAAATTGCAATTTGCTGGTCTTTATTTTCCCGAAATTTGAGTTTCGGGGCTAAGTATTCGCGAAATTGCTATAGTTTCTCATTTTGGTCTTTATTTTCGCGAATCGCAAGTTTCTGGCTTCTTTTTAGTTTTTTTGGAACCCGGTTTAGCCGCCCACAACAGCAACCAAAGTCTGAAGTTTGCCGCAAAATGCCAACAGCTAAATATCCGCGAAATTACAAGTTTACTGGCTGAAAATTCGGGAAATAGCCATTTTCTTTGCTACGTTCTTTGCAATACGCGACTCCATCCAATTTTAAATTTCACTATTTTTGCCCAACACACCATTCACCAACACGGAGGGCTTAAAGTGACCGATTTTCTGGTCCATTTTTATGCCCCATCCAAAAAACGCCTCCATATTAGGGGTCGTCGGCGCCGCCGAAAATGGCGCGCTTGTGCTTGTCGTTGGGTTTTTTTTGTGGTCTCCTCACGCGAATAGCCAATGAATAGTAGCGAGTGTGCGCAGTTATTTTCTACGAGCTAGCTTACGGGCTAGTCTACGCCTGAAATTGAGAAAAAACGCTATTTACCAGTTTCTGTACGTCCTTATAGGCGGCTGTAAAATTGAGAAGACGCGCTCATTTGCTGTTCTTAGGCAATTACGCGTCTGAAAGGATTAAGAATGCTGATTGCTGATATTATTCTTGGCGAAAAAGCTCTCATTCACGGCTAAAATTGAGAATATGCGTCAATTCGTCGTTGCTGATACAACTTCGAGGCCAAATTTGAGAAAAAGCGCTCTTGATGTGTTCGGGCAAATCAACGACTTAAATTAAGGAAAAGCGCTGATTCACAGATTATCGCTGATTCAGGTACGCCGCTGCGATCCGGCTTTTGCTTAATTCACCATGAGGCTGCGGCGAGCTGTGGCACAGCGCTCTCGGCTTCATGTGGGCCCGCTTAATACGGGTACAAAGTGCACAGCTTAATCAGGGCGTGTCGTGTCGCATGAAATGAAAGAAAAAATAATATTTCTTCATCTTCATCTCTTTCTTCTGCGGTTCGATTTGTTTTAGGTATCTCTCTCCCTCGCTTGAAAAAAATTCTCAAAGTTTGCCGCCCAGGGCTATAGCCCCGGTAGTCTCCGCCATGATCCGGCCCTGTTTGCACCTCCTTGACACTTGACAGAGGTCTATATGGGATGCCCAAAAGTTCATCTTGTGACTCACGACAGATTCATCACAGATTCACAAGGATTTGGGGTGAATACGTTTTCCAAATGATTTGCAAAGGCATCGCGGCTTTTCCCTGTTTATCCATCCATTTTCCGCTTCCCGGATCTTTAATGGCTGGTGATAGAACAACAGATCTGTTGAAATGCTTTGTTGCTTTCCATAACGAGTAATCCGTGTCGCGATGACTTGTTAGTGTGGTAATGAACTGCTCATCGGATTCCTTCCGAATTTGACGCATGATTTTTCTCAGTCTTCTGGCAGATTTATACCAATCAGCCTTATGCGCAGGTCATCGCGTTGTTTACCACTTTTTCCTGGATAGTAGTTAATGCCTTTCAGTCTTTTCCTGACTTCTGGGGTGCATTCCCATGCAACAGTTCGAATAGAGTTAACCGCAGCTTCTCCAACTGACCGTCAACGTAGTTTTCGTCTCCAAAGCATTATTCAGCTTTACGCGTTGATTTATCACGGTTTTGAGCCTGGTCGAATTTTTTATTATTGTTAATAAGTACATGATTATGTGATCTTGGGGTAGCGTTAGGACGACAGGCGAGTGGTCCGAACTAAGGTCCCAACACTCTTCCACCAGCACATAATTCGCTCAAATGTTCTTCATAGGGAAGAAGTCAATCAAGTCGGGTTTCTTTCCTAGATCCGCAGGCCAGTATGTCGGTTTTCCTGTGGACAGGGTATGCATCAATTATCTTTCTGCGTGTAATCACAAAGTTCGAGGCCTTGGGGGGCCGAAAGTCTCGACCCCCCAAGTATATATGTTATACAGTATATATGTTTAGCATTGAAGTCGCCGCCTATGATGAACCGATTTTCTTGCTGACCGGTGACCGAAGGCATCAGAAAAGTCTTCCTTTTTTATTATGGGTTTTGGGGGACAGTAAATACTCGCTATTGAAGTCTCAGAACGCAAAACCCTCGTTAAAAACCCTATTTTCCGGGCATGGCTCATCAAAAAAGACAATTTCGGTGCATCAACTACAAAATTTTGCGCTGTTAACCCATTCAAAAAGCAATTTCGCGGGGTCGACTCATTCAAATTACCACTCGTTGAAAAATCAAAAAGCCTAAAACAATTCCCTGAACTTAGCCATTTCAAACCCCACAATTCGTGGATCTGGCTCTTTCGGAAACCCAATTTCATGGGTTTAGCTCCTTCAGTGTAGAAACTCAGATCAGCGAAAGAATGTGCATGAGTGGTGGGAGGCCATAAGCCCGATTTTTCCCTCTCTTAACGTGGTTCTCTACTTCTCCACTTTTATCAAACAACTGCAACCAATAACAGAGAGTTTTACCGATAAAAAAGGAGAGGCTCCTCTCATGTGATGGCGTGGTAGCGGTAAGTCATGTGGGTTTCGGGAAAAGAGAGAGGGTAATTTCATGCACATTCTTTCACCGATCCGACTATAGCTGCTGCTATCCAAGAGAGGCAAAGGGATACTGAAGTGGACAGAGGAAGGCAGTGAGATGTGCCCTGTGCCTGTGCCCTCCTCCCGGCTAACTACGACTAAGGGGCGGGGGACGCATAATCTTTTTTTTTCTTCTTCTATTTTTTTTTAATTAGAGTGGGGGTTTGATTATGTCACAAGATATTTAATGAAATGGACAGTGTGGCGAAAGAGGGTAAGGTGCTTTTTCTTTTGGGCACAATTTTGAATTTTTCTTTGTTACCTACCTATTTTGTAAACAAGCATTTTATAGCGTTTTCTATTTCCATAAATTCTGCTCCGGATCAATTCATTTCCACCCGTCTTTCCCATTAACATATGTTTCAATTCAGAGAGGACAGCTGGAAATAAACTGCTCTAGAGCCAAATTTTATGTAAATGGAAAAGGCTATTAGAGTTCCCTCAAATGGTTTTTGTGGGATTTTTCATTTACTAAAATTGCACTGTTGGGCTCACCCTGATGGTGAGAAATGTGGGGCATAATACACTTTTTTCATGTCTTGATCTAATGTACACATAATATAGCGTATCTTTTACACGACCCATAGTTTTTTAGCACGATCTCGACTGTAATTTTGACCTAGAGCAACGAAATTTGGCCTATAAATTCATCACGCAGAGTTCGAATCGGTCCACTGGAGGGGGGATTCTTGGAAAACACGCTGTCATTGCAAATCCGGTGATTTGATGGGGGAGTTCACGGCGGATAGTATTAGGAGCTATTAATTAACGCCACACCTTACGGGACCACCAAATTACAATCAAGTTTCAACGTGGACGCAATAGGAGCGCATATTTATGTAATCACTCAAGAATATTTTAACGGGTTTGGTAATAAGAACATGTATTTCTTTAAAAATTTAATGCTTTGAACCTATCGAGTTAAATAGGCACACCAGTAGTGCACTTGCGGTTAAGGATATCGTACAGTTTGGCAGCACAGCATCAAGCGTTGAAAGTGAGGGTAAAAATCATGGAAAAATCTTGCTGATATGAAAAAAAAAAAAAAAAAAAAAAACCACAATACATTCCCCCCTTCTTTTCTTGGCTGATTTTTCAATTTGAATACAAGACTCCTCTTCCACTCGAACTAACTCAGCCGTCGCATGCAGTGTTTTTTGTTTAATTTAAATGCATTTCGGGTCCATTTTTCCGGATCCCCTCATCAGCCTACAAAGTAGTATACAGGTATATCTTCACAATAAAGTTCATAACATTAAAAACTATTAACAAGCTAGTACAGGTACTTACATTTGTGCCAAACACAGCACAACTAAAACCTACTATAACCGCCTCACGGAAATGGGGATCAGAGGGCACAACGATAAAAAACTAAGCCTACTCAATAAATAAAACAGCAAACGAAAAATAAACCCAGGGCAAGACATAACAATAACAGGAGGGGCACTCAAACACCGACAAATTCCTTAAAATTATGTAGCAAGTATTTATATTGGTTGCCAACCTTTTCCGAGTCAGTCTGCAAATTAACATTATTGGAAAAGACATTTATATAAGCCAATTCCAGTCATTGCAGCTTCCTGTCGCTACTATCCCTGTCAATAATTCTTACATTCTCCATGTCACAGACATGTCCTGATTCCAACACATGCTGCGACAAACCTATAACGGGCTGTTCGTTCCTTTTATTATTCCTATGCTGGGACATTCTATTTTTCAGAAATTGAACAGTCTTACCCACGTAACTCCTCTTACATGAACATTCCAGCTTATAGACTACGTTACTTTTCAATAATTTACCAGTCTTATCCTTCAAATCAGGTACAAGAGCTCTCACAGTTTTAGTCATGTTGTTAAAAATATTCAAGCTAGTAAAAATTTCCTCTTTTTTTATTATACGTACTAATTTCTCCGACAAACCTTCTATATGTATACACACAGCTCTTCAGTGGCCAAAAAAGATTACAACACGAATTATATAAACTCGCATTCTAATAAGTGCATGGCAGCCTGGAAACTTGTCAAGTCAGAATGTGGCTCTGATAGGCCGGGCCCAAAAATTCCTTTTGAAGCACATGAACTGAACGTTCACTTTGTCCGTGCTTCCAGTTCCGATCTAGGGGACTCCAATTTTGATCTTCGAGTTGCTGGGAGCAGTAGTCGCGAAACTGGAATGCTTGGTTTTAGGACAGTCTCACTGGAGTCATTGTGTCAAGGTAATGAAAAGGTCGGATGCGAAGGATTGTTATGATTTGGACACCAGACTTTTCGCTGGGGCGTTCCCCTTTATTGAGGGCGCCGTGCTTAGCCTTGTCAATAACTGCCTGTCGTCTGGAAGATTCCCGAATGCCCTCAAAATCGCTAGAGCCGTGCCCGTGTTTAAAAAGGGTGACACGGCTGAAATTGGTAATTATCGACCGATTTCCATCCTCCCAGTTCTATCCAAGATCGTCGAATTTTTCATCAACGAGCAACTTTGGGAATATCTCAATGAATCAAGGATAATCTCGCCAGATCAATACGGCTTTCAAAAAGGGAAATCCACGGTTGACGCCATCTCCTCGCTCGTTTCTCGAATTCTCGCCTCCTTTGAGGCTAAAAATACATCTGTTGGGGCCTTTTTGGACCTGTCCTTGGCTTTCGACCGGGCCGAGCATGGCGTATTACTCGCAAAGTTGGGAAATATTGGTGTCGGCGGGGTGGCCCTGGCTCTCATACGATCGTACCTGTCTGATCGATTCCAGTACGTCTCGGTAAACGGAAGGGATTCAAGTCTGTTACCAGTCACTCGACTGGGCTCTATTCTAGGCCCAACCCTTTTCCTCATCCTGATTAATGACTTGGGCATAGCGATACGAAACAGTAATTTGTTCATGTACGCGGACGACACAACTCTACTGACCACTCACACATCGTCGATACAGGCTGCTTCGCTGAGCGACGAGGATGTAACTGCAGCTAATGAATGGTTCCGCGAAAATGGGCTGCTATTAAACCGAGAGAAATCTGTAAAAGTTGCGTTTTGCCTCCACCACCTCCCACCGCTTGGTCAGAGCGTGGTAAAATTTCTCGGAGTGTACCTCGATACTAAATTATCTTTCAAAGACCACATCTCTGGACTTGAAACAAGATTGACTAGAGTAGTATTCCTGTTAAGAAGACTCCGGAACCTCGTGTCTCATGAGGTTCTCAGAATAATTTATTTTGGATACTTCCACTACCGCCTTGGTGTACGCGATCGGTGTGTGGGGGAAGGCTCCAGGAACGGGTTCGCTTTTTAGACTGCAAAAAAGCGCAGTACGGTGTCTGGCGGGTCTCAAGAGGTATGACTCATGCCGAAGTGCCTTCAGAGATTTCAATATTCTCACTCTTTACGGAGCCTACGTTTACGAGTGCTTGAAACTTGTCCATAGACGATTCAATGAGTTTCCGCAATTGTCATCCATCCATTCGCACAATACACGAGGTGCATCTAAGCTGGCTCCAGAGCGCGTCCGGCTTGTAAAAAGCGAGATGAACCCAGCGTATATGGCTCCGATTCTGTACAATAAATTACCGCGTGGACTGATTGATGGTGATGGTCGTTTAAAAATCAAAGACGTAAAGTCGTTTCTAACGGATCGAGTATTGTATAGTTTGAAGGAATTCATGGACAATTAATATTTTCAAGTTCTGACGTGCCGATTCTTGTAACACTAGTTAAAGGCTAAATACATTATTATTATTATTACTAAACCAACATACTTTCTACAAAACGTATCACAGGGATTATCACAGCTAATAATTGGCAACCGATTAGGGGACGGATTATTACTCAATTGACTAGTTTGTTTCATCACAGCCCCGTTAACAAGCGAATCCGGATAATTATTACGTCTGAACATACTCTTCAATTGACACAGATTGCTCTCATGGAAATCCACATCGCTTAATCTAAACATTCTGCCTATACAATTATTTAATACATTTAGTTTGTGTCTAAAAGGGTGCGATGACAAAAAATTAGGACACCGATCCGACGCATTAGGTTTTTTGTACAAATTGACACTAATAGCGTTCCCCATTTGCACAAAATTCTGCATTTGGGCAGTTCATTTCCACCCGTCTTCACTGAATTAAATCATATGTTAGTGGGGAAGACGGGTGGAAATGAATAGACCCGTTGCAGAATAATGTGCAAATGGGGAACGCTATAAAACTATTATTCGATGCCCGGGCAACCCACAGATCCAGAAACGCTAGGCACTTTTCTTTCTCCACCTCTAATTCGAACTTGATGAGCTCATGAGCTTGATTAAATTCCTCTATTAACGGGATAACGTCGTCCTTGTGAACACACATTATCGTGTCATCCACATATTTTTTTAATAAACTGAATTCTGAGCTCCGTTCTAGATAAAATCCTGTGTAATAATTCATTAGTAAAAATGTCCGCCACAACCGGAGACAAACAACCTCCCATAGGCAAGCCCAAAAACTGTTCATAGATTCCCCCATCAAACTTAAAGAACGAGTTGCCCAGACACATCTCCAAAATACTGAAAAGAGTATCTCTTCCTCTCCAATTCAGACCAGTTATTACGAATGACATCTACTGCCTCAGAGACCGGAACAAGAAAACATTGACACTATATCCAGACTGATCAAAATGTGATCCTTTCTCCATGCTACACTCTTTAAGAATTCGCGGACCTCGAAGGAATTCTTTACATTATACCCATGCAAATTTGCTGTACAACTTGAGGGTGACAGAAGCATCAGAGGTGTTATAAAATGGTGAACGACCGGTACTTATTACTGGCCTGAACTTGTCCTTAGCTATTTTGTACGTGCCATACATTTGCGGCAACAAGCCAGTGTATGACATGCATCTCTTCTTTTGCCAATAATCAATAATCTTATCTTCAAACAAGGCCTTAACAATCGAATTATTCCTATTTTGCAACCTGTTCGTTGGATCTTTCGTTACTTTTCTGTAAGTGGTCACATCGTTTAACAATTCCCCCATTCGTTTTATGTATTCATCTTTATAAAAAACAACACTTTGCCTCGTCTTATCAGCTTGCACTACTATTAAATCCTTGCGTTTTCTGAAAAATTGTTTCGTGTACAAAGCAAAATCATGTATCTTATCAAAAAAACGGATTTTTATGCACAAACGCACCAGTTGTCTTGTACGAAGTCCTAATATTCAAAAAAATTAGTCACACAATTCACTAAACGTCCCCTGATTACGTTTTTCGTGTAATCATTAATCTCACTACATGCGTCAAAAAGGCATTCTACGTCAGCTATAATCCTGGGGATGGGTAATGACTTAAACTGTGTGGGTAAACAAAATTTTGGTCCCAAAGATAAAATTTCTACTACAAACATCGGCAAAAATGTATTCGTTTTATTAACTACCCGACACACCTCCTCGTCCACCTTTTGAGCATCACTCACTAGTATTTCTCCCTCTTTTTCCCACCCTACTGAATTCGTTTTTAAGCCACATTTTTTGGACACTAGGAAGTTAAATTTTCCTTTAAGCCTAGCTTTTTCTATTTCAAACCTTTTCCTATACCAGGAATCCAACAAATTTAAGCAGGCAAACAATATTAAACTATCGTCCAATGCCACAAAGATTCTACGTTTCTCGCAAATGGCTCGCTTAATACCGGAAATTTTTATATGGGTGTCTTTTTCTTCAACCGCCAACAATTTTAACGCAAATGTCACGTTTATTTAAAAAAGTTTCTTTTGAGCTTGTCCTAATCTCCCCATTTTTAACAATGCGTGACTGAACCTTCTGCGGAAACACGTGATTTTTACGACACCTTATTAAAAATGTTATTTGATTATTCAATAGAGCCAATTTGATATAACAACAATTCTAGGATCTTATACTGCCTATAAATTATCTGGTTACCTTTTAATAATCTATGAAACATTATGAATGAACCAACTAAATACCTGTAACTATTTCTACTACTTTCAGCATAGGAATAATAAAAGGAACGAACAGCCCGTTACAGGTTTGTCGCAGCATGTGTTGGAATCAGGACATGTCTGTGACATGGAGAATGTAAGAATTATTGACAGGGATAGTAGCGACAGAAAGCTGCAATGACTGGAATTGGCTTATATAAATGACTTTTCCAATAATGTTAATTTGCAGACTGACTCGGAAAAGGTTGGCAACCAATATAAATACTTGCTACATAAGTTTAAGGAATTTGTCGGTGTTTGAGCGTCCCTCCTGTTATTGTTATGTTTTGCCCTGGGTTTATTTTTCGTTTGCTGTTTTATTTATTGAGTAGGCTTAGTTTTTTATCGTTGTGCCCTCTGATCCCCATTTCCGTGAGGCGGTTATAGTAGGTTTTAGTTGTGCTGTGTTTGGCATAAATGTAAGTAAGTACCTATACTAGCTTGTTAATAGTTTTTAATGTTATGAACTTTATTGTGAAGATATACCTGTATACTACTTTGTAGGCTGATGAGGGGATCCGGAAAAATGGACCCGAAATGCATTTAAATTAAACAAAAAACACTGCGACGGCTGAGTTAGTTCGAGTGGAAGAGGAGTCGTGTATTCAAAACACAATACAATTTGTTCCGAAAGTCATTTTTTGACCATCAATGCAAACCCTCTATTAATTGAGGCCGCGATACTAATTAAAATTGCAAATAAATTAGGAATTATTAAGGCTCTTGAGCCCCTTTCCCCTACTCAGCACTCACAAGCGATTCCGTTTACGATGTTGTGGTGTTGATTCTCTCCATTATTTTATTTCCCGCCCCGACGCACGGTGCCAAAAACGAGACTTGTTATACGTTTTCCCAAGTTTTATTGTAATTGTAAATTTCTTTATTTGGGGGCCTTATCCAGCATGCATACAGGGAAAACTCGCCGAAACTATATACCTTACCATACTTCCTCGAGGTCTATACGTTGCTGTCGAGCCTTGCGTTTTCTAGATGGATGTTTGAAAGAAGCGATGCTGTGAACATATACCAGTGCAGTCACTCAGACGGCCCTTGAGGTGTAGATGCCAGTTCTTACTGAGAATACTCAGTTCTTAATCGAAGAAGACAACAGCTAAGGTGAAAAGTGAAAAACACCACCTAAGAGCTTTCGGCAAATATGTATTTCCTTTGAGCAGCGATGTGTTCTTGTGTCGTGTTGGCCATAAAGCCGATATCGTTTTTTAGTTCTATCCTGTGTATACTGGCCGACAAGACAAGAGCGGCTAAAATAAAGAAAAAACGCTCATTCGCAGCTAAAATTGAGAGAAGGCGTTTATTCATAGCTAAAATAGAGAAAAACAACGGCAATACGCGGATAAAATGAGGACAAAACTCTAATCAGCGGCTGAAATTGAAGTAAATGGCTTATTCGCAGCTAAAATGAAAATACATCAGTCAGAACCATAGATAAAACTGAGAAAAAACGCTAAGACGTATAACTTGAATTGAGAAAAAGCGCTCATTAACATCTTAAATTGATAGAACGCACATTTGCGTTTTCTGGAGGCAACTTCGACGATATTGTACAGAAAAAGTGCTAATTAAGGGCTAAAAGTGGAAAAATCGCTAATTCATGGCTGACATTGAGAAAAAGCGGTAATGTGCTCAGTAGCGTAGGAAGGAATTTGTCCTAGGGGCGGATCAGATTAAAATATCGAACGGAAACGGTAACGGTAACGTAAACACCTTTTTCTAGTCTTGTAACTAGTCAGTGTTGCCATTCACTCTATGAATTGTTCATTATCATTCATTCATTTTAGCAGCGTAGTATTCCATAGTCCACTACATCGTTCTTTCCCTTTTATTGAATTTTAGATTATTGCTTCTTCTCAGTTCTAGCCCGTGAATCAGAGTTCTTTATACTTATAGCCGTGCATGAGTTTGCCGTTTTTTTCTCTTAATTTCAGCCACAAAGTTGCCTTCAGGAAGCACGAAGGCGCGTATTTAAATTAGAAATTTCACCACACTTTATCCGAGAATTTAGTGATGCTCCTCAATATTAGCAGCAAATCGGCGCATTTTTAAATTTTACCAGCGTATTAGCGTTTCCAACCCATGCACGACCGAATTTTCTCAATTTTTGCCAAGAATTTGTGTTTTCCTCAAATTATAGGCTGTAAATTATCATTTAGTTCCATTTTTAGCAGTGAATTATCACTTTTTCCCAATTTTAACTGAAAACTAGCATATTTCTTAATTGTAGCCGCGCTAATTAGGGATTTTCTCTAGTTTATTTTCTTCAGTGGTATCCGCGAATTTACGTTTTTTCTCAACTTTATATCCGCAAATTGCAAATTAGAGATTTTTTTTCACTTTCAGCTGTGAAATAGCGTTTTCCGTTAATTTTGTAGTGAATTAGCATCTATTCCTTTTTTTATGTGCGAATCACTGTCATTTTTCCGTATTAAAGCTTTTCGGAGGCCCCGTCTGATAGGGGGTCCGGCGCGGTCCGCCCCCCTCACCACTACCACAGTAAGCTACTACGTGGGGTGTGAACTCTGAAGTCCAAGGAAGCAGCTGGACGCCCGCGGACCTTTTCGGGCTGCGTGAAGTCGAGATCTGCTAAACCTAACTTCAACGAGGAGCTCTTTAGAGCTTTGGTACTAGTGCCCCTTCGTTCGTATACTTGTAGCTCTGGGGGGGGGGGGGCTATCCCCCGCATACCCCCCGTACCTACACTCCTGAATGTGCTGCTAGATGTGGGTAAAGTCCGTGAGTAAAATTATAAAATAAACGATACTTCCTTGCTAAAATTGAGAAAAAGCGCCAATGAAGATTGAAAGAAATAGCCGCAAAAATTACACCATTCTGAGCTAAATTTCTATGACATTGTAAATTGCGGGTATAAAATATAGACCAAGGGGGTGATTCTGTAACTTGCAAAATTTACGTGTCGTAAAATGGAAGAAGGGCGAGGGGAGGTACCTCTTTGTCATGGTTTTTACGATACCTAGTGAATTAAACTGCGGAATTTTCACGCGAGAATGTGTGGTCTCGTAGAAAAAATAATAAATTTTTAACAAATGTGTGGAAAAACCAAGGCAACGGGATACATCCTCTCCCCCTCCTTCCCAGTTACGACACGTAAATTTTGCAAGTTACAGAATCACCCCCCAAATCGCAACAATGGGTCCGTTGTAAAACTATAACACTTTTAATTGCGATTTAAGGTCTATTCACACACATCAGTGCCGTGACCGGGACGCGTGCACCTTCCGGGACACGGACGGGGCACGTCCGACAAGTAAAATATTATTCTCACATGGGAATTGTGAGGCTCCTTCATACATAACCGGCACGTGTCAGGGACGTGACCCTTCAATTTCCATTGAGAATAATATTTTATTTGCCGGACGGGGCACGTCCCGTTCACGGCACTGATGTGTGTGGATAGAGCTTAATCCTTCCCTCTTATTTTACATATGTTGAAAACAAAACCTCATCAAGTGTGCTGAGCATTTTTTTGGGTTTTACAACGGGGCCAATGTACCTGACCAGTCTAGTCTGACTCAATACGTCGGGGAAGTTTCGACTCATAATAAACCTTATCACCTTATCATCAACCCCTAGGACAGTTTGACATTATTGATACAAATCCCACGTTTTAAGGCAGTTCAGTGTTTTTCACATATTTTTTAAGTTTCTCTACGTAATAATTAGTGTCGGGAAGACCTGATTCGCAATCGACAGGGGCTACTTGATTTTTTGAATCCGTCCGGCTTCAGATGAACCTTATTTTCCTCACCTCTCTCTAGAATTCTTGATTAACCAAAATGTATTTTCACTCCAGCGCAGCTCACGGTAAAAACACTTCGTGTAGTCAAATTGAATCGTTTACTTATGAGTTGATTATAATAAATTATGCTTTTGAAGTCATAACAGACGTGTTCGACACATTTACACCCTCCAGAGACCACCGTCAAAAGCACACGAATGTCGGGTTTGGTTTCTTCCGGGATTAGTCGAAATTGATGACTTTCGGGTGACAAGCAAACTCGAGACACAGGGTACGGTGTACAGCACTTGTGAAACTGTGAGTATCACCATCACCCATGAAAACTTATTTTCTGGCCGTTGAGCTCACTACACTACACTGTGTGTGTTTTTTTAAAGTTTTGGTGGGATTCAGTGTTCGATGTACCAGAAACGACTGCCCTTTCTTCTTTGACATATTCGTATTCAATTCAGCCGCTACAGTTTTTCTGCGATGACTGCAATCTACAACGATCATCGTAGAACAATATCAACATTGTTTTTTTTTAAAGCTGGCTTCTCCTTCTTTGTGAGCCTTTACTTCGCCGGGCACCAAGTTCACGAGCCATTTTTCTAATCTCCGAAAAAATAAATAAATAAAAAAGCGAGGGACTATTCACTTAACCAACACAAAATATATATCTAAACGAAACGGCAGAAGTTGGAGACTAGACTCCTCCTTTACTTCTTCTAAACATTGAAAGGGGGTGAGGTGGGTTCTAACCTTCTTATTTGTTACGAGTCGAATTACCTTTGAAAAATCGAACCTCGCTTCCCCATCGTATATGTTTGAACAAAAAACACTAATGGTGCCTCAACGTAGGCGAAAAACTTTTGTTATTTAAAATAAACATCATTATTCGTTGGGAGATGTTCCCCCTCTCCTTGTGCCCAGTTTAGGGAGAAAAAAAGTATTGGATGAGGTTTCTCATACTTTTTTTTTTTACTAATTTGAAGCGAATCTTCCGCAGATGAAACTTTCAACTGTCAATTCCGTTTTACCCTTCAGCAAAAGCAGTAGTTTTTTATTAAAAATTCGTTTCAAAACTTCAATGCTTTGATTTGTATGATCGTTTCCAATGTAGTTTTCTCACCTCACGATTTGGACTCCTAGAGAAAGGGAAGTGTGTCAGTTTTTGTTTTGTTTACGATGAATGAATTTTGTTAGGAAATAAGACATCGGAAAGTTGTTGAATAGGACCCCATGGATGATTCTGTAACTTTGAGGTATCAGTGGGAAGGGCGTCTATAGTGGTATCGAGATAATTCCCATCGCGAGACAGCTGATTTCATTGTCTTTTTTGGATAAGCAAATGAAGCCAGGTGACTTAAGTACAACGTCGAGTATTGTACTATTTGTACTGACAATGAAGTGTATTTTGACTTGTAAGTCAAAACTATTTTGACTCACTTCTACGCGTGAAATCACCGGATGAAATATTGCATCTTTTTTTGTAATTATACACGGTACAAACACCCGGTAGCTGTGGCTGTATAACATTCCTTTCAACAGGACTTACGAATTTCGACTATTCCCCCGGTTTTCCAATACCGGGGAGGCAGAAAATTGAATTCAAGTCCTTGCATCGTAAGCGTCTCATTTGGAATCGTTGCAAAATGAATAAAAAAAAAAATGTGTCCTTCATTCCTGTCTCTTTTTTCGCTTGACCGCGAAATCGCAAATGACCAGGTTCACCTAACACCGGTCAAACAGTTTATAGGCAATGAAAAAAAAAAAAAAAGATCTTTTATTTGTACCCTCATCCTTCACCAAGGTGCTTCCCTCAAGCTGATGATGTACTTCCGGAACCGTCCTGTCACCTTATAAACAAGATTGTACACATCCGTATAAGTGTGTCAAGTGGACATAAGTGGCGCACCTTCGTGAGGAAAAGTGTTCAAGAATAGCAGCTACTAAACAGCCATAAAATTGCGTGCAACAAATATTTATCGTCCACTTCCTCAATTTATAGGAATTCTATGCGGGAGGGAAGATTGAATAATGTGAAGAGTGGTGAGGAGAAGAGCCACATTTTTTGGCTCAGTTTTTTTATGAACACCAAATGAAAAAAGTTCCTTTGATTGTTTCTGAGCCAAAAAGACTGATTTTAAAGGTCTAGGAAAAAGAGAGTGGTCTATCAACAAAAAATTACACGAGAGTGACCTAAGTTATCCTCGCGTGAAATACGCGATGATTAAGCAAACTATGGGGTTGTTTCCCTTTCTATTTGTTCTGCTCTTAGCTCGTAAATTCTGATCGTCTCGTTGAATTTAATATTTTTCCTTCCTTTTTACATTCTTTCTTAATGCCCCATTCACGTGTCATTTAACGCGATAGAAATTAATAAATACTAATACCGGATAAATCACGAAATTGTTTTGGTTATAGTACCTATATTATTTATCAAATTATTCATTGGTGCGTTCTGTTTACTAAACCAGAAGTACATTTGTTTTTATTCAGTCAACGTTTTTCCGAAAACTCGACGTGGCAAATTCCACCATTTTCGTGATCGTGACGCATAACGCCAACAAAATAAAATGTTGTGTGCTTCACGAAGGAGATGTACTATATTTCATTAGACGTAAACCATTCTTATTTACTGTAAAATGGCAATAGTTTCAAAAGTGATTTTTCTCAAACATTAAATTATACGTTGCGAGTCTTCCACGTACGTGCCAAACGTGAAATACAAATACAGGATCGTCAATAGAGAAACTGTTATTTCATTTATTTATTTATTTATTTTTTCCTCCGAGTTTTTATTGCTTTTTAATAATGCCAATAACTTGAAAATTTTCCATTGAGAACGCGGATATTTTCCACGGTCAATTTTAAAATGTTAAATCCTAATGGAACCACTAAAATTCTAATATTATGGTAATTATGTGTGATTAGTGGGATTCATTGATAAATTAATTGACCAGTTGCGTATTACTTAATGTTGAAATTGTACAAGTTCAAATTGAGTAAAAATTCTCAAAACATTTCCTTGATGAGAAAGGGCCTTAACGGGAGCTCCGGGATTGGCTCAAAATGCTCTCTTCCTCATCCCCCACTTGGACAGTCATTTCTTTTTGTGCGTTAATGGTGAGGTGCGCTAATAGAAAATTTGCAGTGCGAAAGACGATAGCCCTAGGAATGGATCCTTCCAAAGTATCGACGGTGACGCCGCGTAAGTAAATAACGAGTTTTTCGTAATTATCAAACTAAGCGTTTGACATTTTATAAACAAAGGGGTTGGTGGGAATATTATGAGTGGTTATTCATTTATGCAATCGTGTCGAGTCACATATACGGCCTACCGTCCTAAGCCAAAAATTAATAGCCCAAGCAACACCTCTGAATAATTCTTATAATCATTTAATGCAATGGAAATGTTTATCTTATTTGCAAAAGGTGATAAATTATAACGTCGGCTTCTCGGGTATATGAGTCGATTGTCAACAATCAACTTTCTTAATTTTTGTTTTAACGAGTTTTTTTTTTACTATGCAATGAGCGCGAGGCGTCTGCAAAGTTTGAAGCAATTTTTTTAACCAGAGAAACGAAAAACAGTACCCACGTGATTAAACGAACGAACTATATCTTTTGGAGTTCCTATATTCTTCGTAATACTTGTACCTGAAGACTCGTACCTGTTGAAACCCTCATGGCTGTCATTTTTTCGGTCAAGAAACTAGACGTTTCCCGTCCTTTAGTCCTTTCAATGTCTGTCTCCTCTCTGTAGGTTACACTTCCATGATGATCCTGAATGAAACTAATGAAAGTTCCTAATTTATCAGCTGCGATTTAACACCGTAAAGACGTAATTTTGCCGGCCGGTTACTGACGGTCTAAACGGATTTTAGACGAAACTACTTTTACTATCAATCATATAAAGATGAAACTCAGTCAGGCCTTCAACAATTAAGTTAATAATTATTAAGCATTCCTAAAATCGTGCGTATAGCTTAATACACTTATTATAATCAACTTTTCTCTTTCACACTCGGGTCATGAGATCAAATCAAACCTGTTTTTGAAGCCTCTCAAAGGAGATGCATTCGGTTCATTGTCTTTGAGCTATTTTGAATCTTTTCCCATTGTTTTTGTTTAACGGACCATTCAACACGGAGTGAATATGATGCTTATAATTGGTAACAAAAAGAAACTAATCCATTAAATGCTTTCCCTGGGCTCCCGTTTTCTTGGAATTAATTATAAAACAATCGCACTCTACTTAGGTGTAATAATGTGAACCTAGACGATGCATGACTTTGACGGCGGAAGTAATTTAGTTAGGAGGGGGGGGGGTTCACCATTCTCTTTTAGGGGCTTGTTCACCTCGATGGTTCAAGTTGACCTACGTTCGACGACCGTCGCATGGACACATGAAAGAAGCCAAATGTGACGGGAATCCCAATCAGACGAATAGGTTGGTCCTAAATTAGCCAAATAAGCGCTGGCCACTCAAATTAACTTTGTGTTTGTGTGGTGGCTTGAGGTGAACAGTCTCCCTGGTTTTTATTTGATAATATGTACTACTAAGTACTTCTCTCCAATCTAATCAAGTTTGAGAATTTGCGATTTTCCCAATATTAGCTGTGAAATAGCTGTTTTCTCCATTTTCGACGTGAATTCGCGCTTTTCTCATTTTAGTTCGCGAATTATTGATATTTTAATTTTTCATTTTTAGCGACAAATTAACAATTTTTATCCATTATTTTAGCCGCGGTTTGTTGGGAGTTTGTAGCACTTTCTCAATTTTAGCCCTGATACAAGAACATCTTCGCAATTTCATCAACGAATATTCCCTAACTGCAGCACATTTCATCACGGCACATTAGCTTTTCTTTTCAATTTTAGCCGTGTTAGGGAGTAAGGATCTAGAGAATCCAGGGATTACCGCGTATTTTTTTCAATTTCAGCCGCGATATGAATCAGTAATTTCTGAACTGCAGCAGAGTACAAGCGTTTTTCTACTCATTTTAGCTGTGATTAGCGTTTTTTTTCATTTTTCTCGTTTTTCTCTATTTCACCCGCGCGAGTTGGCGCTTTTTATCAATTTTAGAAGCGAATTATCATTTTTCTCAACTGATTCGTTTATCTGATTTTACCCTCGGATTAGCGTTTTTTTTTTTGTTTTTTTTCATTTCAGCCGTACGAAGTTGCATCAAGAATCCGAGAATTGGCGTTTTCTCAATTTTTGCTGAGAATTAGCGCCTTTTCGCAATTTTTCCGCGCAAATTGTAGGTCTTCATCTCAATTTTAGCTGCGATTTAGCGTTTCCGTCAATTTGAGGAAAGAACACCTTTTGTCGATTTCAGGCGGGAATGACCACCGATTCTAAATTTAATGGTGAATCAGCGCATTTTCGCAATTTCAGAATCAAGTCAGCGATTTTTTCACTTCCTAACAGTATAACAATTTTACGTAAAAGTCCCTATTTCTTCATTTCATGGGTTTTTCGTCCCTCTCACTAATACCTCAGTTACGACTATATTTTGAAAGGGCCGTACCCGGGAAATTAGCTTTTATGGATACAATCCTGTTAAATTGGCTTTGGGAGTGAGTAAAACCTACGAAATTGGGTTATGTGAGATCCAGATCCGCAAAATTTGTGTGCAGAAAGGGCTAAAACAGCAAAATTGATTTTTTTTTTTTTTTATAAGGACCGAACCTCCTAAATTTTGGTGCAAAGTGGTGAAAACTGCAAATTTTGTTCTTGATTTAACCGAGATCATAAAGATAAGAGGATGATAACTCGGGAATCAACTGTATCGTCTACCTGATTGGCTTTTTGGGTGAACAAAACCAGGCGAAATTGCGGGTTCTGAGACATCCATATCCGCGAAATTTGAGTTTTGAAAGGGCTATGCCGGCGAAAATGATTTTCAAAGCACCAGATGGGCGAACTTTTGGTTTAGTTTAGAGGGTCTCCGGGCTACAGAGCATTTCATGGCTTACTCTTGATCTTCCCATCCAAGTTTTCGGGCTGAATGCGCTATATCCTATGGCCGGTACCTATATTGCCGATTCGGCTTTTATAACTCGCTATTTATCTAATAAATGTCCACTATTTTTCCGAGAATATTAGCGCTTTTTTCAACCTTTTTGCCACGTACTTGCCCATTCCTACGAGTAGCGCATTTTCTCTATTTTAGCAGTGAAGTTGCATTCAAATGCACTGCCGTGAATTGGTGCATTTTTTCGGTCAAGAAACTAGACGTTTCCCGTCCTTTAGTCCTTTCAATGTCTGTCTCCTCTCTGTAGGTTACACTTCCATGATGATCCTGAATGAAACTAATGAAAGTTCCTAATTTATCAGCTGCGATTTAACACCGTAAAGACGTAATTTTGCCGGCCGGTTACTGACGGTCTAAACGGATTTTAGACGAAACTACTTTTACTATCAATCATATAAAGATGAAACTCAGTCAGGCCTTCAACAATTAAGTTAATAATTAATAAGCATTCCTAAAATCGTGCGTATAGCTTAATACACTTATTATAATCAACTTTTCTCTTTCACACTCGGGTCATGAGATCAAATCAAACCTGTTTTTGAAGCCTCTCAAAGGAGACGCATTCGGTTCATTGTCTTTGAGCTATTTTGAATCTTTTCCCATTGTTTTTGTTTAACGGACCATTCAACACGGAGTGAATATGATGCTTATAATTGGTAACAAAAAGAAACTAATCCATTAAATGCTTTCCCTGGGCTCCCGTTTTCTTGGAATTAATTATAAAACAATTGCACTCTACTTAGGTGTAATAATGTGAAACTAGACGATGCATGACTTTGACGGCGGAAGTAATTTAGTTAGGAGGGGGGGGGGGTCACTATTCTCTTTTAGGGGCTTGTTCACCTCGATGGTTCAAGTTGACCTACGTTCGACGAACGTCGCATGGACACATGGAAGAAGGCAAATGTGACGGGAATCCCAATCAGACGAATAGGTTGGTCCTAAATTAGCCAAATAAGCGCTGGCCACTCAAATTAACTTTGTGTTTGTGTGGTGGCTTGAGGTGAACAGTCTCCCTGGTTTTTATTTGATAATATGTACTACTAAGTACTTATCTCCAATCTAATCAAGTTTGAGAATTTGCGATTTTCCCAATATTAGCTGTGAAATAGCTGTTTTCTCCATTTTCGACGTGAATTCGCGCTTTTCTCATTTTAGTTCGCGAATTATTGCTATTTTAATTTTTCATTTTTAGCGACAAATTAACAATTTTTATCCATTATTTTAGCCGCGGTTTGTTGGGAGTTTATAGCACTTTCTCAATTTTAGCCCTGATACAAGAACATCTTCGCAATTTCATCAACGAATATTCCCAAACTGCAGCACATTAGCTTTTCTTTTCAATTTTAGCCGTGTTAGGGAGTAAGGTTCTAGAGAATCCAGGGATTACCGCGTATTTTTTTCAATTTCAGCCGCGATATGAATCAGTAATTTTTGAACTGCAGCAGAGTACAAGCGTTTTTCTGCTCATTTTAGCTGTGATTAGCGTATTTTTTCATTTTTCTCGTTTTTCTCTATTTCACCCGCGCGCGAGGCGCGAGTTGGCGCTTTTTATCAATTTTAGAAGCGAATTATCATTTTTCTCAACTGATTCGTTTATCTGATTTTACCCTCGGATTAGCTTTTTTTTTTTTTTTTTTTTTTTTTTTTTTTTTTTTTTTGCATTTTAGCCGTACGAAGTTGCATCAAGAATCCGAGAATTGGCGTTTTCTCAATTTTTGCTGAGAATTAGCGCCTTTTCGCAATTTTTCCGCGCAAATTGTAGGTCTTCATCTCAATTTTAGCTGCGATTTAGCGTTTCCGTCAATTTGAGGAAAGAACACCTTTTGTCGATTTCAGGCGGGAATGACCACCGATTCTAAATTTGAATGGTGAATCAGCGCATTTTCGCAATTTCAGAATCAAGTCAGCGATTTTTTCACTTCCTAACAGTATAACAATTTTACGTAAAAGTCCCTATTTCTTCATTTCATGGGTTTTTCGTCCCTCTCACTAATACCTCAGTTACGACTATATTTTGAAAGGGCCGTACCCGGGAAATTAGCTTTTATGGATACAATCCTGCTAAATTGGCTTTGGGAGTGAGTAAAACCTACGAAATTGGGTTATGTGAGATCCAGATCCGCAAAATTTGTGTGCAGAAAGGGCTAAAGCAGCAAAATTGATTTTTTTTTTTTTTTTTAAGGACCGAATCTCCTAAATTTTGGTGCAAAGTGGTGAAAACTGCAAATTTTGTTCTTGATTTAACCGAGATCATAAAGATAAGAGGATGATAACTCGGGAATCAACTGTATCGTCTACCTGATTGGCTTTTTGGGTGAACAAAACCAGGCGAAATTGCGGGTTCTGAGACATCCATATCCGCGAAATTTGAGTTTTGAAAGGGCTATGTCGGCGAAAATGATTTTCAAAGCACCAGATGGGCGAACTTTTGGTTTAGTTTAGAGGGTCTCCGGGCTACAGAGCATTTCATGGCTTACTCTTGATCTTCCCATCCAAGTTTTCGGGCTGAATGCGCTATATCCTATGGCCGGTACCTATATTGCCGATTCGGCTTATATAACTCGCTATTTATCTAATAAATGTCCACTATTTTTTCCGAGAATATTAGCGCTTTTTTCAACCTTTTTGCCACGTACTTGCCCATTCCTGTACGAGTAGCGCATTTTCTCCATTTTAGCAGTGAAGTTGCATTCAAATGCACTGCCGTGAATTGGTGCATTTTGCTTAATTTTAGTGGCAAATGAGCTCTTTTTCTCAATATTAGCCGCGAACAAATACGCTCTAAAACCGAAAGTTTTAATTAGTAGCACACGTTTAGTCACGAAGTTTCCTCGAAAAACCACGAGTTGGGGTTTTTTGAAAAAATATTAGCTGAGCCTGCGAGCAATTTATTTCCCGAATTTTATGACCGCGTATTAGCGATTTTTCTACATTTTAGCCATGAATGAGCGTTTTTCTTTGTTTAAGCCGCTGATTAGCCCTTTTACTCAAGCTTAGCCGCAAATCAACATTTTTCCTAATTTTAGCCGGGAATTACTGTGTTTCTTGATTTTAATGAATTAACGTTTTTCCAAATTTTAGCTGCGGCTTTTGGTGTTTTTCTCAATTTTAGCCGCAAACTGGTGATTTTTATTTACACATTATCCGCGAAGTTGCGTTTATCCTAATTTTAGCCACGAATGTTTAGTCTACATTTTAGCTGTTTATTATCGTTTTTCCACACTTTATCCGCTACTACTACTCCTAGCTCCTAGCGGTCCTCCTTACTATAGCGGGTGGATGCTAATATGGTTTGGTGGGAAGTGGCGGAGAGGGGCTCCCGTAGGTTTTGGTCGTGGGTTGGTCATTTTTAAGAGTTCTGCTACACCTTATTGTAACCGTTTGGGCACCACTGGTCGGCAACATATGACGCCACGAAAATTACTCTAGAAACAAGAAAATTTCATGGAGATGCTGTTTTGGTGAAGAATTCGAATTTTTTGCCTTAAAAATTGTGATTGTGCTTTACTTTATACACGATATTTGAGGGTGGTTTGGTGGGAGGGAGGGGTTAAAAATAAGAATTGCTCAGATAACTGCTCCTCCCGCCGCTTATGCCGCCTCTTTTCTGATGCCACCCGCATGACACGGGGCGGAGAATCCGACAATATTTGTGAAACCCTTCCCTCATCTAATCCAACAGTACCAACTTTATAATTCAACAGTCCGAATTTCCTGGGAAAATCTTTGATCGATTTCTCAAGGTCACGGATAAATAGGATCTTCATGTGCTGAGCAATCTGTTTTTGGAGGCAAAATTTATTTTCGGGCCTTGCGAGCATAGGAATAACCAGTTTCTGAGGAGAAACCCCAAGTTTTCAGGCCAGTATTGCATCCTCTATTTGACTAATGCATCGCGTGGACACAACACTGGAAGAGGACTAGTACATAGATAGCAAACACAGACTAGAAAATAGTTATTTGATTCTCTGTGGCGAGGACGATACAACACTGACGTCTGCGCTCTGCACCGCGCCGCGCTACCTCAATGGCGCGACATTCTCATTCCGTATTCGGCCTTTACACTTACTCCCGCTCAAGCCTGGGTTACAAGGAGGCATACCTTGAATCCTTGTAAAAGAAACCAACCCGCGGGAGGGTTTTTTTCGATTGACCAACCCCGGGAAATTGCTTTTTTTTTATTAGTTAACTCACGAAATTGGCTTTTTAGGCAGTAAATCATTCGAAATTGTTTTTTTGATCGAGCAAGACCAGTAATACATACATATTGGGCAATAATCTGAAAATTCAAACGCGCGAAATTTTATATCGCACGCACGCAGTGTTACAGGGGGGAGGAGTAGCGAGGGAGTGTGTGCCTCACTTTCTTCTTAATCAGAGCTCCAGTGCCGCCTGGGGCAATTGCCCCTCGTAGCCCACCCTTCCCCCTCCATACATCCGTCCGTGGTTCCCGGTAATTTTGGAAGATAGAATCAGCATTACTGCGCTTGTTCAGTTTGTTCCAAAACCTTTCGACCTATTCGTCGACGTTTTTGATCCCCTTGTTTGGGCCCTTTGACTGTGATTATAATGTAGAAATAGTTATTAAAAGTTGTATTGTTTTAATTTAATTTTAAATTTCAGCGAAAAATAAAGTGTACGGCGCCACCTTAGAAGAAGCTCTCTCTGAAATAGGTGAGGCAAATAAAACATTCGACAATTTTTAATGTACAATAATCACAATGATTTGTCGCCAGGAAGGGGACGGTACCAAACGTGGGTAAGTGTCGTAGGTGGAATTTGCTTCTTAGCGGCCGGAATTGAAAATTCGTTAAACGCTTACATCTTACCTTCCGTAAAATGCGATTTGGGCATTGTATCGTCTCAAATGGGTCTCTTGAACGCATCTTTTCTAGCAGGTGAACGCTTAAGTATAGCATCGAGCTGGGTGTAGTCGGTTCAAGATTCCGATTCAGAAACCACGCTGTAACTTCGTTTAAACTCGAAAATTGTGAGCGTACAAAGTTATGATTGATATTAAAGGAGTGGAGGATCTTCGACTGTGGGAAAAATCGTCCAGTTCATATACATATGTACCTATAGAAAAACACATTTATTCATAAGTTCATAACTTGATTGCAAAATGATTTTGCCTTGGCAATCATGATCTTGTAAGTGGGTGGATTAATATAATCTGAATCGGATTCTGACGTTTATGTGCTCTCGTAGACTTCAAAAGCAATTTTTTCTTAATCTTTACTACTAATTACTTATCTATCACCCCCGCAGGAGGAGTAGTGAGTGGCTTACTTTGGGGCTCTCTAGTCGATATTATCGGAAGATGGCCGGTTATATTTTACGGCACTTTACTTGACGGCACGATGATGCTAGTGTCGTCGCTTTCTCAAGACTTCTACACACTTTTAGCTTTTAGATTTCTTAGCGGTTTTATGTAAGCCTGAGATGGTAATTTCCATTTTTTCCTCTCTATCTTTCTTCCTTCACACCACATTTAGAGTGGGAGGGCCGTCTTCGATCGTCCAGGCCTATATCGGAGAGTTCCACGGTCTCAAATGGCGAGCTCAGGCTGTCTGCTATTCGGGACTTTTTTGGACATTTGCTTGGCTACTTCTTCCCGCCCTTGCCTGGATCATCATTCCGATGTCATTTCGGTGGACGTTGTTCGGCCTCGTTGAATTCAACTCGTGGCGACTACTCATCGTTCTAGTCAGTCTTCCGTCCTGGACTTCGGTTATCCTGTTGCTCACACTTCCCGAATCCCCGAAATTTCTTTCCGCCTCGAATCAGTCGGAAAGAGCCCTTCAAGTTCTCAAAGATATGTACTCGTCAAATACTCAGACGACCGGAGGTGATTTTCCTGTTGGTATCTTTGCATTCAATGTTTTCAACGTCGAAAATAATAGAATACTATACAAGAGCGTAAACGTTATTATTAGGTGAAATCCCTCGAAAAAGACAGCGGCTTGGATGTGAAAATAGATTCAAGCAACAAGTCGACGGGTCCTTTACTCACAGTACTACGACAATGTCGGATGCTGTTTACTGGACCAGTTTTCTACACAACTGCTCTTTCTTCCTTTCTGGGATTTTCAAATATGTTCGGGTAAGTCCCAAAACCCACAAAAATATGTGAATAAATGAGTCCATTGAAGAGTTTAATATTGCAGTTACTACGGACTGGGTCTCTGGTTGCCCGAGCTGGTCAACAGATTCGAAACATTTGAAACGTTGCATCCCAACATGACTGCGTCTGTGTGTAATTTAGCCATCGCGGCTGTCAATGAGACAGCAACTTCAGCTGAATGCGCAACTTCTTCAACAGTTTTTCAGCATTCGGTTATAATAGGAGTTGCTGCGTTAGTTGGAAATTTGATTTCTGGCGTTTTATCACCACTGTTACCAAGAAAAGTCATGCCAGGTTGAGTGGACAAAGAAAACGTTCTGCAAGTTGCATTACGTTCACAGGCTCTATTTTTACATTCTGTTGAGTCTATGCAACCAAACAAATTTATTCCCTCGAAAAATGAAGCATTTTTATAGGTTGCACATAGACACCACACAACACATAGAGCTTGTGAACGGGCCTTTAAAAATGCATTCTTAAATGTGTTTTTATTTCAGTTGGCTTCTCGCTGGCCGCCGCCGTTGCAGTTTTTTCGCTGTTTTTGGTTCGATCATCGTTGGAAAATCTAATAGTTGCCGCTCTATTTACGTTGTGCATCGCAGCAGCCAATACGCTTTTGACATCGTTGGTTGTTGACTTGTTTCCTCCAGAGATCAGGTAAAATTCAAAGAACGGCCTCAACCCTTGAGTTAACGATTATAATTTTAACGGACCAGCGCATTATATTCGTTAGTGGCATCGCTGTCTGCGTGTTTATAATGATGGGAAGAGTGGGAGCAGTGGCTTGCAATCTGGTGTTTGGCCACTTGTTAGACATAAGCTGCTCAGTTCCTATTTTCGTGTGTGCTGGCTTCATACTCGGTCAGTAGCTGCTGAAAAAAAAGAAAAAAAGTTTCCTTCGTTATCTGTTCTCCCAAATTCTCGTTGAACAATCTTTTTTTTTGTAACTTTACTTTTGTTTAGCTGGCGCATTTCTCACCATGTTTATTCCCCCACCGTACTCGATGCGCAAAAAGGACCGAGAAGTCGTTGTGGTTGCTACGTAACCTTTACCTCAATATTGAATAATTATTTAATTTTCTATTGTGAAAAATTATTTATTTATTTATTTTTATATTGTACATATACATATTTATATTGTAATTTATTTAGAAAAATCCTGTTCCTTTCTGTCAATGTTTCTTTAAAAGTAACATTACCTGTCAGTTAATCAACCCTAGACTTAATAATTTCGATTGAATTTTCGTCGTCTGATATGAATCGGCTGGTGATTAGGGCATGAATTTAATGCTCATCAACTTCTGGTCAAAGCCTCCATGGCAAATAACGGCAAACAATTTTTTTTTTCTGTTTCGCCTTGCAGGTGGTTGTCGTAGAAAAGTGAAACAGATGTGAGACGAGATGTGATTGTGATTAACAACTAAAAATACATCGCAGGATATGAAATTCTCTCTCATCTCGTCTCACATGTGTTTCTTCTATGACATTCCGCCAGCCCTTCCCCTGCAACCCGCTGTAATCTTTTTAATAAAAGATGTAACAAATAGTGGTCTCTTTTGCCTTTAGAGGCTAAGCAATGTTCGTAACAATAGTAAAAAGTTCAATAATAAGTTTTGATTCACCTAAATAACGTGAAGTACAATTTCACGTAGAGAACGACCGGCTGAGATAAAACCTTTTATTGAATCGGTAACGATAACCGTAATTCCGGTGATTATTACTTCATTTTTTTCTCAGTGCGTGGTTCTGAAATAGCGATAAATATTTAATTGCTTTTATCCACTTCTGAAAAGTGCTTATAGCGGTTTAAGGCCGTAATTAATGTTGAAGTTATTGATAACAGAGATGAGCGATCGAGCCCGAGCTGTTCTTCATACTTTGTCGTTAAAGTTTTGCTGTTCCGACCGTGCCTTTTGTTCGGTTCGGAATCGGCTTGATTAGAATCATGTTAAAGACCAATAAACACGAAATTCAGTCCAACGATCTGGAAAAAAACGGCCTGTTCTACCAAAAAACACAAGTTACAGCCACGAACCGAGACAATGAGGAAGTTTCATGGGTCAGAACTTATTCATAAATCTATTTTTTAAGGTTTATTTATGCTAAAATAGAGCGTAAATCGTGATCCGTTCGTAAAATAACCCAACAGTTCATAAATACGCGATTTTTGAAGTTTTAGGTAATTTCAAACACGCCAGCTAAAGCATGTTTGTGTCATATGCGCCTTCCGAAAAAAAATCGCTTGTAACGTTGCTGTCGGATAGCGGTTTGTTGTGTTTCTTTGCCTTATTTTCTACTAGAGCTCTCCAATAATAAAATAATGGAGGATAAACAGATGAGCTATTTTTTTATGCTTCTTGTTAGTGTCTTAGGGAGCCTCAGGTTCTTTATTTTATTTCGTCGCCAATATTGTTGTAATAATAAAATAAGAAACCAGTGACTCTGGGGCACCTAACAACGAACATTATTTTTTGGAGTGAGGCAAACCCGCAAAATTGGGTCTTTGAAGAGCCACAGCAGTGAAATTGATTTTTGGAAGAGCCATATTCTCGAAATTTAACTTTTTCCAAGAGCCAGGCCCGCTAAAATTATTTTATGAAGGTGTAACCTCCACAAAATTGGGTTATGGCGACCAAAACCCGAAAAATCGCATTTTAAAGAGATAAACACGTGGAATTCGGATTCTAGTCAGGTTTAGTCATTGAAATCCAATTAATTAACCTCCCAAAATGGGGTGCCTAATTTACTGACTCAGAGTTATCTCTACTGACCAGGCACATAAAATGCCCCGATTGCGCTGAAAATACGACTGTATATACAATTAAAATGAAAATACAAGTGTCACGCAATTCACCTTTTTCTAAAATTTGAACCCGGTTGGTTGAGGTAAACTCCGGAAAACCCTAACTGACTAGGGGGTTTTCTCTACTGAATGCTCGGATTGCCCTGCGATGCTTGGGTCATCGTCCAGCAGGGAAATTCGCGCGGCCACCTGGAAAACGCTTCAAACGGCTCGACTGTTTGAAAATTCGGGTTTTCGGAAATTTCAAGTACGTGATGCCCTCCCATTTAAAATTCGTGGGGTCATTTTCTCAAATGTTTTCTGTTCTTAACCCAGTCTGGCTACTTTGCTATTGGCGTACTAGAAAAAAAACAAATTTTTAATTGTGAGGAGTAGAGGAGGGGTACCCACCTTGACAACCACCCTGGGATAAAAAGTCACTCTACGACCCTCAGCATTGTACACTTGTTGACGGCAATGTAGAGTAGCGGAGGAGTGATGTATTTGTATAAGCTAAATCACTGCTTCTTCAATGCATGGCTGGTCTCCGCCGTCAGGGCGCCACTGCAGCTTTTTATACCCATACGGGAAATAAAGTCGACATTTCAAAATGGGTCTCTATTTCTTTGATAGAAATAGTAAAACAAAAATTATCATTGTATTATAATTATTTGTCCGTAATTGAGTCAGCAGAAACAGCATTGGTCCCTTAAAGATGATTTAAGAATGACAGTAAATAACAAAAACGAATTGCCAAAAGTAAAAATGCAAATACTGAAGTGAAACTAGCTGAAGTTGATAAAACCTAATTACTAACGAATTGTATTCATAGTACAAGAAAATGGAGAGCAAAATTTAAGTTGCAGGTTCATCCGTAGATTCGTCAAGAATTTTGTTTAATGAAAATGGTTGAAACGGGTAACCCATCCCTTTGTAAAATTTGCTCATGAACTCGACCCTAAAAAATAAAGAAAGAAAAAAACATCAATCGAGTGTCACTAATCATTATCAAAGAAGTAAAAAAAGCTACCAGTGAAGTCGAAGCGTGTGTAAAAATGCTGATAACCCTTCCATTAGCACTAGAATTGATATTGTGAGCGTAGCCCAGAATGCAAAGGCTATGTAAACGGCAATACTGCCGTACAAAGTTGTACCGAGAATTGTGAAAACTTTGGTGATGACCATGCTCCACAATACCTCCGACAGTTCTAGACAGAAGAATTTTGTTTGTATAGAGACAGAATTGAATGAATACGATTATTGTCTAACCTGCGTGAGCCAGAGATAAAGCCCAAAGTCGAAGGTAGGAAGCCGTGTGAGACACTGTACTCAGCACGTACTCAATCGTGTGAATCACTTGATGAGTAAAAATGTCAGTTACTGTCGAATGCTCCTCGTCTTCATCTTGGGCAGTGCTCGGAGACGGTTTTTTAACTTCAGACGTACCAGCCGTCCCGTTAATTACATTCATCTCAACGGTCGTTGTGCTCTGAGTTCCGTTCGATTCCTACGTTGGACACGACATTAACACTTTTCTCCACGTACATTGCTAATTACAAGACTCACTGATTTGTGAACTTGGCCACTTTTATCGAAGTAAATGAGATAAATAGGTTTCCCAAGAAGCATAACAGGGATGCACAGAAGGGCCAAAACAACTAATATTTTTTGGACCATTTCCTTTCAACACAAAATGTTATGAGTAAGAAAGCCATAATAGTTGAGTAAACCGAGCAATAAAAATAGCTAAAAGCTGCAAAAGGTGGTGTATGCGATTTTACATTTTTAATTAATCCGTTAGGGTCCTGTTAACAAGGAATCACAGTTTGCACACAAAATTTCGAAAGGCACATCTTTTGACAGCCCAAAAACATCTAATTTTTTTTCCTTTCTCAAGTCATTAACTTATAAGTTGAATATGGCCAATCCTAACGGAAAACGCATAATGGCGCATAGGTGGCATTTATTGGTAAAAAGTATAGATTCGTATAATACGTATATACGTATACAAAACGTGTCGCATCTCGAAGGCAAAGCAATAATTTTCACGAACGTCTCGCAATAATTTTGATCGAAAATGAGCGGAACCACCCCTATTTTTCATCCGATTATCTATTTAATGGACACCTTGGAAAACATGTTGGCTGGCCACGTGATTTCGCACGCCATCACACGCTAGGCTAAGGTTCATTCGGACCAAGCAAATACCAATTCTGAAGAAACTTTTGCGGTCCTTATATCGCGCTATTTACTTTTAGCGGGGACTCAACTTAGATCGTATGGTAAGCGTTTATTGGGAAAAAGAGTACGTTCTGTGGAAAAACCAAAAATACGTAATGTTTATCTTGAACGAAAATCAGAATTTCAGAGGCCGACAAATAGCCATTTTGTACTCAAATAGCCTTTACTCTATTTCATCAGTTTGTCTGAGAATTTATTTGGCAGACATCCACCCCCCCCCCCTGAACTGGAATACAGATTAGCAAGCCATTTATCTTCTCCAAAGTCCTAGTTCTGGAAGTTATGAACGTGACGTCTGTTTCGCACCTATGACTTGATAAATCATTGATGGCAAGGACCCATAACGGTGCCAGAAGTGATTAGAGAACAACAATGACATTCGCAGCGCTAAACCCAGTCTAATAGTGAGTTTTGATTTGGGACTTTCAACGAGGAGAGGTATTGATTGAAAAGATAGTTTTAGAGGTATGACACTTTGAAAAAAGAAGTAGCACACGTTTTTGGATTTTTTTTAAAAAATAGGTGATATTTGCTCATCTGTAAAAGTTGAACCGCTCGACCGATTTGGAAACTTTTTTTTTTTTTAATAGACACGAATTGTGTCAACTTCAACTGAGTATATTGTGCGTTTTCCGTTAGGATTGACCATATTCGACTTATAAGTGAATGACCGAAAAAAAAAAAAAAAAAAAAAAAAAAATGCAGTGGTTTTTAGGCTGTCAAAAGTTGTGCCTTTCGAAATTTTGTGTGTAAACTGTGATTCGTTGTTAACAGGACCCAAACGGATTAATTACAAAAAAATAAAATAGCTTACACCACCTTTTGCTAGGTGATGATTTCCTCTATTTACTGGACTATAACTCAATTTAAAAAAACATAGTCTGATTTACCTGGTTTGTATACATGTAAGGATCACAAGCGGGGAATTCCGTTGTTCCTTCGGATTCAGTAGTTCCTTGGAAAAGCATCATGTTGATGAATAGAATGAGTACTGAGGGAGCACAGTGAGAGCCTCTTTGGTATTCACCTGAAAATAAAATTCAAACACAAAATGTGAAATCGCCAACGTCCCTAAGGAACACTTTAGAGACTTTAATATGTTCTCTAACATTCCTTCTGATAAACGGTTGTTTCAATTACCACTTTGCGCAGAGTACAAAAGAAGCTTCATTACCATCAAAACAACCAGATAGAAAAACAACAGCAGGAGGAACAAGAGTTGTGGCAAAAATTCGAGCAAAATCATGATCGATTTTCGGAAGTATCTGTTTCACAGATAAATTGGTTACGGGAAGTGAATAAAAAACAGTTGAAACAGCGGTCAGTCTTACACGAGATTCACAACGTTCAGGCACACTCCGAAAATCATATGAATCACACCCATGATGATGGACATCTTCATTTTGAAAGAGTTCAAAAATATAATTTTGTTTTGTGCCGTCTGAAAATTAAAATAAAACGATCAAGCTTACTCGTTGATTGAACAAATTCAGTTGACCTAACCTGCCAGATGGGGTCCATCCCAAAAGGGTACGGTTCGCCTTCGAATTCATACTCGGGGTCCAACGTTAAATATGTGTTGCCCAGCACCGTCGACTCATTTCTACTGACTTTCCAGTGCGTTCCGAAAAGATTTATGGACAGTGAAAACATGTCGTTGTACAGAAGACCGGCATACATGGCGAAAAATCCCATGAGCAGTATGATGTACCGCCCTCCGAAAAATATGTTCCAAATCTGAAAAATGTTGTTTTAAGATTTACATTCCGTTTGTCTGTCAGTGATTTTTAAGTGGATCCAATTTACCTCATTGTCAGATTTCTGTTTGAGAAATTTCTTTTCCATTATAATCATCCAACCACCGAAAAGCGTCAATATGAAACCATGGCCCAAATCACCAAACATCACGCCGAATAAAAACGGAAATGTGATTATTGTATAGAGCGCTGAAAAACAAAAGAACTTAGTCAAAGGAGAAATTATGGCAATAATTCTACACTATCGTACCTGGGTTAACCTCTCTATAAGTCGCGATTCCGTAAGCATCAATCAAATTTTGAAAGCCTTGTGTGACTTTGTTGGTCCTGTTAAACGTCGGCGACTTTTCAGAAGTTTGAATCACATTCAGAAATGACGGTATTGTGCTTCCGACGGATCTCTAAAGAAATAATGTCATGAAGTGTTTCATAAAAAATAAAAAAAAAACAGCTACGAATAAGCCACTTCGGACTTCGTTTATGGATAAAAAAGGAGAACAGTCGTAGCTCTAGCTTCAACTGGTTTTCTAGAACTGGGGCGTCGTTTAAAGTTCGTAATCATTTTCAAGTTCTTAGCCAAGGCTAAAAACATAAATTATCAAAAGCGTTTTATCCATAGATAGCTGTAAACTTTAAAATCGTTTTAGCCGTGGCTAAAAACTCGAGCATTTTTGGCGGCTTGGGGTTACCGCGTTTTAGATGAAATCAGTCGGATATGAACACTGTTTAGACCCTCATCGACAGAGCCCCGAGTCGACCACAAATGTGTAAAGGCTTTAACACTAAGCTGAGCTTAAGAGCTTAAACCCAATCAGAATTTTGTATTTTTAATACAAATTTTGAATTTTGTATTTTTAATACAAAATTGTTTGTACCACCGCTACATAGTTGTTTGGAAACAAAACATTTAATTATTTATTTTTTTACAACGTTATGGGCGGAAAAGTGCAATTTGGAAAACGGAGTTTAGTGGTAATACATTTGGGCCCACAGAAAATTTAGCGCAGATGAAAAATTTAGTTTGAAAAATGTTCACTTGATTAAGCCCCGCAGAGAATAATCTGCACAATTCTTTTATTTTTTCACTTCACATTGTGGTCCGCCCACGGCTGACCTACCACTCTTCATCATCGTGGCGTGTTCGGATGGGGGAGGGTATGTTTTGCGAACTTATAATATCGAAATAGTCGCTATTTTTACTGGGAATGAGTTGTTGTGTCGCCTGTTACGCCCTGCCTTTTAAAAATTTACGACGCCTACTGTACAGCTTGGTAAAAATAGACGACTAAATTGCATCCGATCCAAAATAAACAAACGATCAAATAAACTTTCACCCGTTACTATTAACTTTCCTTCTTACCCCTCCTTCTACTAGCGCATCATTGATGAAGTTAAGGTCTTTGACTGGAACCCAACATTCTCCGATGAGGCATTTTTTCGTGACATCCATGTTGAACATATTCATGGTGTGATATATGGCCTTCATTTTCTTGACCATAACTGTCCAGGCTGGCAGTTCCTTAGCCACAGTCACAAGAACTCGCCTCCTATGATCGTCTGTTTGGTTGAGTACCTGGAATGATTTCATATTTATAATCCAATCTACAGAATAAATGAATTTCCATAGTCGAAATTTACCATGTTTAAATCCTCTAGTCTTGTGCGTACTTCAGTGACCATTTCACGTCGCTCGTCTGGTGCGGCTGGGCTGGGATACAGAGTCGCGTGAAAACCGGCGCAAACTTTTTTCACTCGACTTTTTAATTGCTCCCCTTGGAAAAAAGCCACGAAAACCGTTTTTGAAAGCAAATTACCCTTTAGAGAGGGAAAAACAAAAAAGAGAAAAATTTATTATCGTGTCAAACCAACGGTTGTTTAGACAATCCTACACTGGCCGGGTCGAGAAGATCTTCTTCAATGTCGGCCCGTCTGAGAAACACGTTCCCTCTGGAGATCCTCCACAACATTCTTTCAAAGCTAAACACCCTCTCGCGGGGCACCACACCAGTGACAAATCTTCAACAGAAAGAATCTAGCTAAGTTCATTATTCCATCAGTGCGGGTTGAGTGAGGGGACGTCCATTTGCTTACCCAAGTTGCGTTCTTGTTGCATGACTATCGTCGCCTATTAGAGCACGGTTGGCGCTATCTCCATCTTGCTGTTGGAAACAAACACTCTGGAGAATTTGGACCAGTCCGAAAAAACAAAACAAATAACAACCACACGGAAGCAACGTCAACAATCAGCGACTTGCAAAACAAATTTATATAGATTTAAAAAACAAACAAACAAATATTGATCGTTTTGTACTGCCAATCTTTGCAAAAGTACAAAAATAAAGCTGAGGAAGATAAATTGAATACATTAAACAAATGTTTATTTGGTGTAAAGCGGTGCGCCACTACCAAATCACAAACCAGCCTGTGCATTTGTCAAAGAAATACGATATTGCAAAATATTAATTGGTTTGGTCGGGGAACTTACGTCAAGAAAACTTATATCCACGTCAATCTCAATCAAAAAATTATACACTTTTCAATAACCGCTTGACAAAACACCCATTTTTTTTGGCATCGCCATTTGATTTCATGTATTTACTTCAGGACAGAAGCAACGGCCAGAAATTCTCAACTAACCTCTTGGAAAAATGCGTCAGTCTTCTCAAGCACGTGTTTCAACTCGGTGAGCTCGACGTAGTTCGATTTGAGGCTGACACCGTTGTGGCTGAGCTCTTGAATTTCATTCTCAGTTCTTTCAACTTGGGCCTGTCAACGACACAATAGTTCTGTTCTTCTTATTTTTCATGTTTCATCGCACTATATATTTTTTTAAATCGTATAAAAGTGACAACGCGGTTACTTCGAGATCTATAATTTCCCGAGGATTGGGTGCGAGAGGGATCTGGTCCAAGTCTGGTATTGGGACGCCGTCTTTTTTTACTTCGGCTGCGATGTATCGAAGTTTTCTCTCGATTTCTTCGCAGCGTCTAACCTCCGATACGAACTTTCTGTGGAATGCGCTCAATTCCTCGTTCAGCTGCGAATGGATCAGTTCATATAATTAATTATTAGTCACTAGAAAAAGTGATGGAAAGTTGTCTTACGTCTCTAAATTGTACAATGCCGGCCTCGCCCAAAAGATTTACAGATGCGTAGGCTGCCTCCGGTTGTATGAACAGTTGGCATAAAGCCATTTCTTCGCTTCGAAAAAAATCCCCCATTTTGTACTACCTGTGAACAAAAATACAATCATTATTTGATGATTTGCGGTAAAATCATTATAAAAAGCCCTTAAAGATGCTGCACTAACAGAGGATCAAGAGGCAGAGCTTTGCATATTATGTACTGTCAACTGACCGTGATACACTTTGGCAGACACGCTCCTCTGCTCTAGCATCACCAGTACCTGCTATTAAGGAGTTGTCTAATGTTTATTTTTATAGGAATTATTTTGTATATTCGAGGTATCTAGTCATTTGGGATCTAAAAATACTATTTTTACTAATCAGCTCTTGCTCAAAACGGATTTTTAAAGAGCAAAAACGGTGTTTTTCGACTGTTTCTCGCTGCGACTGGTCCTCAATTTCATTCCTTCTCTAGAATCAATACCCATAGCACCAGAAGTAGAGATTGAGAAAGTATTTTTCATTAAATGGAAAATGGAAATCGTCTAAGCGTAAAAAATCCGCGTTGCCTCGTGATTTGGGCACGCAAGCCTTGATGTTTTTATCGTACTATAGATTTACCTTAATTATGCTGTTTCCACGATTTTTGCCAGGATTTTAGCTAGTTTGTATTCAAAAGAGAATTGAAAAGTGTATTCTTTTCAAGTTAGTTATCAATGTTCGAGTATATCTGCCACAATTTTTTTCTTTGACAAATTTATATTTGACAGATTTTTGAAGTAGTAAATAATTTTTCAATGCCATTTTTGCTCATATCACAAGACCTAACCTCCCCTCCCCCTTGGTCAAAAGTTCATCGGTTATTATTTGATACTAAATAATTACTTCGTGCGCAAACGATAAAATTTAGCAGAAGGGAGTTTAGCGCGCCTCAATACGAGGTGATGAGTGTACTCTCTTTTACTCGTTGAAGTATTAAAGAAACCCGTCAGCGCGGTCTCCAGCCCTCCAGAATATCCGGTTTTCTCGAGAGAAAAAATTGTGTATCATTACGATACGATGGCGAAATTAGGTCAATTTCAAATAAGTGTGACTAAAGTCCACGATATTGCAAGGCCAATTTCGGCCCGCGGGCCGAGTGTCTTTCATGCCGTTTTCCTCCAAAACCTCGAAATAATTTAATTATCCTCCAATAGTATTTAACTCATGCACAAAGTTGTAGCTGTAGGAGCCTATACGTTGTTAGTCTTCCCTCTGAGCAAAGACTGACAACGTATAGGCTCCTACGGCTACAACTTTATGCATGCATTACCTATCGTTGTTTAAGCGTTCTTGTACTGACAATGTCAATTATTCAACTTTTAAAATATTTGGCTTGGCATTAGTCTTTGTCGGTAGTCTTTTGTTTAACGCCTAGAGTAGAGCAGCGTATCCGTGACTGGTTCTCTAAAATCGTGAGCTCTCTACCCTTATAAGTGACGGAATGGGGGGGGGGGAGAGAAGAAAACGCCGGGATTCCGTTATACCTCAATGTAAGAAATAAAGTGAGTAAAACTGTCATTATTTAGCTCGCAAAATGTGTTGAAAAGAAGTCCTTTCAGGTTGCAAACAAATATTGGCGTTGGAGCTTCGATAGAACTATGTAATAGTACTAACTAGTCAAAACTAAAGTTTTTAAAACGGATTTAGGGTTTTGGCTGTAACAGATGCGTTGATTTTGCTACCTTCAATTTTGGTAATATCTTAATCAACAGGTGGTAAGTTTTCAGGAAAGTAACAAGGCGACAATTCAATAAGATACGAACGAAAACCACGGTCCTCTTTAAGTCGCAAGTGTCTGGGTACCTCCTTTCTATACATAATGCGTTAATGTGCCTCTTGCTAAAGCGATTTCAGCGAATAAGTCCCACTCAATGAGTTGCAATGGGCCTTGCAAGGTGGCAATGTGCCCCCATTTAAACTGATAAACTAGTTTTGCTTAACGACTACGGTGTGTATAGGATTTTGTTGGCCGTTTCTATCCCCCGCACGGGGCCAAGCATCACATTCTTCGGGCTGAATGGGACTGTTTCTGAGCAAAATAATATAGGTTTCAGCGGCTAAGACTATCCTTGGGCGTAACCAGAGGGGGGGCAGGGGTAGACAGCTGCCCTCCTTTAGACCCGAAAGTACAGATTCAGTGGGGCAGCTGCCCACCCCTAGATATACGTCCTGAAAGTAAAAATCCTTACACGAATAATCACATAAAAAAATCAAGGATTTTTGTTGCTCTCTAAACTTCTAGTTTGGTAGTTTGGAACATCGGTAGTTTTGTGGTGAAATAACACATTTTGTGGTAAAATATTCATTTCTGAGGTTGAACAGTAAAATTTGGTTTTGGGGTAAACTCGTTATAGTTTTGTAGTGACGTCTTATGTTATGGGGCAACAATAAGTCAAGCTTTAGCGTCACATTTGGGATGAATTCGACAGTTTTGTGTAGAAATCGCCGGTTTTCAAGGCAGAGTGGTCTTTATTTTTTACAGTGTGACATTGTCAGTTTTGGAGTAAACTATCTAATTTTGGGGGAAATCACCGGGTGTAAAATATCCATTTTGGTAAATGGAATAGAAATGTCTTAGGTTAAAATCGCCAGTTTTGTTCTGACATCTTAAGTTGGGGGATTTTAACATGTGAGCTTTGGCGAGAATTCGTTGGTTTTTTTTAGTACTTGAGGGATAAAATCAGCAGAGTGGTCTGTTTTGGTAAGATCATTCGTTAAACCTGTCAGTTTTAGGGTGAAATCATTAATTTAAGGGTAAAGCCTTGGGTTTTAAAATCGCCAGTTGTGCTGGGAAATCTTTAGTTTAGGGGTAACACATCCGCTTTGGCGTAAAATCGTCAGTTTTGAGGTAAAATATTGATTTATAGAGTGGAATCTTCAGTTTTGGGTTAGAAAATTTTAGATTTTTAGATCTCTTAGGCAAGACGTTGATGAAAAGCCAGCCACCCACCAATTCTTTTGCTGGGGTCTCTAGAACTTCCAACATCTTCTGCCCCAACTCTGGATCAAGGCCTGGCTACGCCTTTGTTCTGAACCGAAAACCCAGATTTAACGGTTCTATAATGGGTCCAAGCGTGGCGTGTGTCTAGGTGGACATTTTTAAGCTTCGTGGCCAAATAATTATAGTTGAACCAAACTCTGATGGCATTTTTAAACAAAATTTCCAGATGTCAATAAGTTTCTTGAAGATGTTCAAAACCTCACACTAATCGTATGTAATACAAATTGGTTTTATTGATTTTTAGGTTCCATTAAGGGGTCCATACAGGTACAATATTATTGCACAAAATAGTTCGCGCAATATTTTGTTTCCAGATGTTTACAGAATAAAAATGAGTTGTACATTATATTGTGCAACACATCAATACAACCCACAAACGTTCAACTTTATTGTACAAACCCCAGTTTGCGCAATATTTATTGTACGTGTATGGGCCGCTTTAGAATGTAGTTCAACTATAGTTTCCCGAGGCTAACTGTTTAAGTTTTCCTGTGGGTAAATTTTCTCGACTGAATATTCGGTTGTTGAGGCCGCAAAATTATTCGTTTTCTGTCGGCCAGGGAACAATCTTTTTGACCTTTTCCGGCCAAAACGAGTAACTTTGGGGGGGGGGGAGTCCAAGTTTCACGGTTAATTTATAGATTTTTAGGAGTAGGAACCTAACATCATTTCTGGGGTCACTCGCCGACTACAATGTACGAACACCTGTATGCCACCCCATGCATGTCGTACAACCTTCGTTGCTGGCTCAACTTCTTTCGTGCAACATGCCTGTAGTCATCGGATTACAATGGGCCGAGGGGGAGTACATTATCGTTGTCTAAAATCGCAGTTCCTGTGTGAACCCAGTAATTTTTGGTGCTAATTTCGCAGACCCTTCTGTCATAAAAATAAAACAAAACTTGTATTGCTATGAAATTAGTTTGATTGTTGCAGCCTATTTCGAAAATTCAGTGGCAACACTACCAGGGGCGGATACACAGATTTGACCGGCCCGGGGCACTGGGAAAATATCGGCCCAATATACATGTATACAGGGTGATTCAGGAGGTATGTGAGAAACTTGCACAGGTGATACTGCGTACCTGGACGCACAAAAACGTCATGCAGACGCATAGCCGAAAATGCTTTGGTTCCGAGCTATGAGCATTTTCCTCATTTTTTCTAGTTTCATCACTAGTTATGGTATTTGTCGTGTTCTCGGCTCACCGTCAGTGGTTATAGACAAAGTGGATTCGGAAAGAAGACAAAATCCTGTTCCTGAAACCACGAGAAAATGTCGCATGCGTGGCTATTTCAGCTATGTGAAAAGTGAAAAAGTGTAGATTTTTAACATAACTGATAAATTTCACATCAGCATCAATCAGCTGCTAATGCACGCATCGACGGGTAAAGTTGTGTGTACTTTCGAACGGTGTCCTGATAGTTGAAGTTTGCAACCCTCTGACTTCAGCAATCAAGTTCAAATGCAAAAAATGAAAACAAGCCGAGTAGGCCCGGCTAAATGTCTTTTTCTTAGGGTAATGTGTTCCTCCTAGCATATATGCTCCCCTCAATGCTTGAAGTAGAGATTCAATTCACAACGAGCGTTTTTTCTAAATTTTTGCCGCGAGTTAGCGATTTTTCTCAATGTTTGCCGTAAAGTAGCGATTTTTGCTAATTGGCCGCAAAGTTGCCTCCGGAAGCCTCGGCTTGCCATTTTCTCAATTTTCTGTGAATTAGCAAATTTTCTCAACTTAACCCACAATTATAACCACACATTAGTGTCTTTCCTCATTTTAGCCGCTAAAATTATAGATTTGTATGCATTTCGATTTCAGCCACGAATTAGAGGTTTCCCCAATTTTCGTCGCGAACTACGTAAAGCTTTTTCTGAATTTGGCTGTGGATTAGCGATTTTTTCACTTTCTGGCACAAAGCTACCTTTAGAAGCGGCGAATTTGACGTTTTGTCCATTTAAATCGCAAAAAGCGCTATGCTACGCTGCTCCCCAGTTGTTTTTTTTTTTTTTTTTTTTTTTTTTTTTTTTTTAGGTCCGTAAGCGGATAAAGATGAGAAGGCGTACTAATATGCTATTCTTACAGGCAAGTACCAACGCTGCAATGAGATGGGAAAAATCGCTAGTATTCGTGGCCAAACCTGTTCAAAAGCTTTCATTCGTGGTATCTAGATGAAACATCCAGGCCGAAATTGAGAAAAAATCGCTTATTCGCGGTGTATATATATGCCACTTCATGCCAAAAATGAAGAAAAAACGCTAATTTGCTGTTGGTAAAATTGAGACGTGGCCCAGTTTTTGCATTTCTGCAAGCGCTAAAAGGCAAGAAAACCCAATAAGGCTATAAGATAGAAAAAAGCTAATTCGGGGCTAAAATTGAGAAAAATGACAAATTCGCTACTGAAATTGCAGAAAATCGCCCATTCGCGGATAAAAAAGTGAAAAGCCACTAATTCACAGCTAATTTTCGAAAAATGCTAATGCACGACTAAAATTGATAAGATTGTCTAATTAGCTGCTGAAATTGGGACATAGGTACGCTAATCCACAGCAAAAATTGAGAAAAATAGCTATAATTCGCTAATGAAATTGACAAAAAGCGCTACTTAGCGGCTAAACTTGGAACAATCCTATTTCGCGGACTTAATTGAAAAGAATAATTACTGCTAAAATTGTAAAAAATTGGATAATTTGCGGATAAAGTACGGAAAACACGTTCATTCGCGGATTCAAATGAAAAAATCGGCTAATTCACGGCTATATTAAAGAAAACGCCAATTCACGACTAAAATTTAGTAATAACGCTGACTCGGGGCTAAAATTCAGCAAAAGACAATAATCTGTTGCTTCTGAAGGCAACTTCGGGCCTAAACCTTAAAAAAAACAAACGCTAGTCCATAGCTAAAAGTTGAAAAACAAAAATTGCGGCCAATATTGAGAAAAATTAATAATTAATCAGCGCGGCTGAAATTAACGAAAAACGCTGTAAAACAGCCTTGTGTCTTGAGTCATGGGTTGAAGGGTGTCGAAAAAACCCTACTTAATAGGTTTCCTCATTTGTCTCATTGTACCTATGCTTAATAGGTCAGTTCCGGGATTCTGTAAGGACCATTATCGAGAAAAATTAATCTGTATCTGTAGTTACCAGTTTTCTCAGGAGGACTGGGATCCGTCAAAGAGTTGGGGGGGGGGGGGCAGTCAGCGGTCCTCGGGCCGCACTGGCCCTTCGGGCTCACTCAGCCCGATCGCCCACCCCCTGTATCCGCCTGTATCGCGTGGTTAGTAGTGTTACACTATTCAGAGGTGCCAAATTCACTTCGACTTTATTTCATAATTTAGAGTATAAGCCCGCTTGGGCGGTCGCTGATTGCCAAGAATAATTGAATTTATCTGGTTCTGACCTGCTTCAGGGTGTTTTAAAAATATACATCACTCCGAAAACTCGAAAGGAGGGAATTAACTTAAGATAAAGAATTCGTGGGTGGACTTAAACAAAATCTATACTGAGTTCTATTTTCTCTTTCAAGCCACGGTTTTCAAAAGACTTTTAGGATGGAAGCCAGAAATTACCCTTTTATTGTTGTTATAAATAAAAACAAATAAATTTAAATGAGTAAAGATAGGGATCTTCCTAGTTTTAATTTTCGTCGAATATAGGCTATACTTCCGACCTGTAGTATAATGGATCACTCATATGCCTCTATGCTATACCTCGTGTACTACACCGGTGTGAATTTGCTATTAGGGATGGATGTACTTGAAGTTTTCTTTTATTTTCCCCTCATTGACCGTGTTATTGGTGAGGTATAGCAGACTGAAATTTGAGCGCTTACATATAGAGTTCAACATTCAGAAGTTTTATCAACTCCCACGAGGAGTTGGAAAGATTGCCCCAATGGAATTACATAACGTCTCCAATAAGGCAGTTAACGTAATGCAATTATACAGCTAAATGGTAAAAGACCCATGAAAACTGATGAAAAGTAACGAAAATACAATAAATATTATATATAAATGAAATTACATATTTCAATCATATATACAAGGAGCCCAAAGCTTCTGTAACTATTCAGCCAATTAACGCGAGTGTCGTAAAAAGGAACAGTCAATACTAGAAAAATCCCACGAAGGCGGAGTTTTACTTTAGGAAGTGCCACCTGGGCATGGGCAGAGTAATGCGTTAATTAAAGGGAAGTTCCGTAAAGTTGGCGCCTAAGTAGCTCTGAAAATAACTTTTGAGTTGGTGGAAATAAGCGTGAGAAAGAATAGGTATCGTTCATTTATTGTTATCTTCAAATTGTTGCCTGTATAAGTAATTATGGCAAAACAAATGAATAAGATGGTGGCGTGACGTGCTATTGATTAAAGCACTTCATGAGCAATCGAATCCACCGAAATAATAAATATAATTTCAAGAATAATTCATAGTTATAAAAAACGTTTCAATTGTATATGCTTTCGAAATTCGTTGTTTTCCGCCTATTTCCCCCTAGAAGCATAAATAATGAAAGCAGACGGGGAAGCGAATAGTGACATGCGACACAGCCCTTCGATTTTCTTGTTCTAATTGTAGTTTTCAACTTCCGCAAACAATTAATATTTAAAAATGTGTTTTTTTCGCTACTCCACTTCCGTTAACATAGTAGCAAATAATGTTTACCCCGTCTTCCGATCGCAGCTAAAAAGTTGATCATGAGACCCTTTTCAACTAATTTATTGGGTCACACAGCTACTTTTAAAAAATAGGGCAATTCATACTTTAAGGGCGGCCACGTGCTCCCTTGAATTGTTTATTTGAATATAATTAGAACGGGCAAGCAGGACTTGAAAAGAATTAAGAGCGACGCACGGACGCATCGACAAATTAAAAAAAAAGAAAAAAAAAAAAAAAAGACGTTGTAGCCCCAATCCACTTTAACGCTCAGTCCTTCTTTCTTCGGGTATCCAGACGGCGCCCTTATAAGATGGGGTAGGCGACCTGACTCATACCAAAACACTAGTGAAAAAAGTGCATCATTTTATTTTTCCCGATTGGAGCCGGTCATTCCCAAATATAACGGCTACCCATAGGTCAATTTCACCTCCAGATTTTTCTGGAGGTGCGACTACTTGCATTTAAACCAAAACTACTATCATATACTACATATAAAATGATCAGGAGAATTGAATCTTAATAAACATCTTCTCTCCCCCACTTCCAATTTTTATGACCACGCGGCATAAGGTTACAGTAGCGCACGTGCTAACGCGATATTCCTGGAGAGGCGGAATGAGGACAATAAGAACACTAATACCCGGCATTGTTGTAAAAATTAATAACTCGGAATCCAATAAGCTGTAAACAAATTGAGGAATTAAGGAATTCCCTTCATTTAATGCTCCGGTTTTAAGACTCCAATACCCTCCTTGTGTCTGAGTTTTGACACGGTGATATATTTGCTTTTTTCCCAACCTGCTTGCTTCTATACATATACTATTTTTTAAAGAATAGAACATTTTCGTATCTGGCTGACAAGACGAAATGCAAGCCTTATTTCCGAGTATTTAAGTAACGAGTCGTATCACCGCGTCATGCAGTGTTTCGAGAGTGAGAGAAAAAGATAGAAGCGCTGAAACTCCACAATTTCAGTTTGGCCCTTTATCAAGTCTCCCCCCCCCCCCTAAAAAGCACGATTTTCACCAGACCATTCATTTCAAAATTACGCCCAAAGAAGGTTCTATGAAGAGGAGAGACCCGGAAAGTTCCGATCCGAAATGACCGGTTCAATGAGAAGATCGTTGATTTATTGCCGTAACTCCAATTATTGTCGGTTTGTTTTAGGACGATGCAAATACACGTTCCACAGGCACTTTTTAGTAAAGGTGCAAAACTAGCCTATTTACGCCGAAACTCTGCGCATGTACCAGTCTACTTCATGAAGCAACATTTGTCTTACATTCGTATAAGTCTTAAATACATAATAGAATTATGTATCGGTTGCATAACTCAGCAACTGTTCAATCGTGAGATGATTTCGTTTTCAAATATCAATTGTCATAAACGAAAGGGATCAAGGAAACGATATGGCTTAAACAACAGTCCACGAATTTTTTTTCTCTCAAATATTTCGAGCCCGTTAATGATTTTAGCACAAAAATGGATCATTACCAAAGCTTATTAGGGGACAGCTAACACTATTTATAGAAGTTTTAACAGAATTACAAAATTTTAGAGCAAAAAAAAACAATAAAGTTTGAGCGCAGGAGGAACTCTACGAACGGGTTCTGAGATGACTTCACTGAAATTATTAATGTGCCCCCCTCCCTATCCAAAATTCAAGAGATGGATAACATTTACCGTTACAGGAATACAAAGATATATCGATAACCAGCTTTTTTTCGGCTGAAAGTAGAAAGTGTAATTTAAAATATAGTGGTACACAAGGGCGGATCTGGGACCTCTCTCAGGGGGGGTAATCGAAACCTCTCCCCCACCACCTACCCACCACTCCCCTTTCGCCATGTTTTGAGAGATTGTCCAAGCTCCAGGGGGGGGGGGTAATTCTGCTGTCCCCCCCCCTTATATCCGCCTATGGTGGTACAGCCTCCATTTCGGTCTCATACCTTCCAATACTCGGTCCCATCTCACATCAGCCCAACAATTAAAAATTCCAGGAGTAGAGGTACCAGTGCCCAGTGAACACCACCCTCGGCTTTAGACTGGACCCGACATAGTCAGGCAGGGCCGATTCTAGCCCTCTCGGGGTGCCTCTAGGCGAGAATTATCGTGGGGTCTCCCCAAACCCAAAGGCGTAGCCAGGACTGAGAAAGGGGGGAGGAGACAGCTGTCAAACCCTTCTCAAGAAGGGGCACTTGAAAGTCGTCTTTGTTCGAAACCATCTACAATTGGAAACCGTTGGAATTTGCCCCTTCAAACTGTCAGATTAGGATTAAGCTGAACATTTTGCCCTTAAAAAAACAAAATTATCTTGACATTTTTTCCCAAAAACAGGGAAGAATTAATTGTGAAGAGCTAAAAGAAGCTAAAACTGATGAAAAACTTTCCAATTGTATCCGCAATTCACAGAGAAAATTGAAAGAAATAACCGCAGAATTACATAATTCGGAGCTAAATATCTGCAAATTGTAAGTTTCGGGTCTAAATATCCTGCAAATTTCAAGTTTTTGGTTCCAACGTTCACGACATTACAAGTTTCGGGGCTTTTTTTTTATAGGCCGTGGACCCAGACAGCACCCAAATCCTGACAAATAATATAGCCAAGCAATTTCATCGCTCGGAGTTGTAAATCTGCGGAATGGCCAGTTTCGAGATTAATTATAGGTGAAACTGCTAGTTTTCGGTATTTATTATCGTGAAATTTCCAGTTTCTGGTATTTGTTTCCGCGAAATTTCGAGTGACCGCGGAGCAAGGGCTAGCCCATAGTCTTCAAACGAGCAGCCGCAAAATTACGAACCCTCTCGGCAAGCCGGCCCTGACTACGCCCATAACTCTCTAAATTTTGCATGGAGAAACGGTGAATTAGCCCTTTTTATTCGCAGTTATGGTCAGGAATTTTTAGCCACATACTTGTCTCAAGAAAAGAATAACACTCCAGAGCGGCTTTAAATTTTAACCGCCTAAGGACATAAAAAATACTTGGGATTACCGGATTTTCTCCATTTTAACCGTGAAGCTGCCTCCAAGTTGCCCACCATACGGCGGGAGTTGATATATTTATCAATTAGACAGTTCAGAATAGCGCTTTCGTGGGCTAAATTGAATATTCAGTCACACACTTTGCTGAGCCCCTGCGACCTTCTATTCGCAACGTCGGATGGACTGAAAATCGCCGAAAGGAGTCAAATCATTGTTCAACCTTGTATATGTATACCTAGACTCTTTTTCAAGTCAAACCTCGTAAAGTCGAACTTGCAGGGACCTTGGAAATCAGTTCGAGTCATCCAGAATTCGACTTATTGAGGCACACTGACAAGTCTAGCGAAGGAGTCGGGACCGGAGAAACTGTTCGACAAATCCATTACATATTTCGGGTTATTGAGGTACGACTTACCGAGGTTTGACTGATGTATCCATGACCTAAAAACCTCCTAAAGCCTACAAATTCTTATTTTTCCATCTTCAAGTTTTTCGACTGGCTCAAAATCGTGAAATTGTGTTTTTAGGTGAGCCATTCTAGCGACTTTTTGGTTTTGAAAAGAGTCAGACCCATGAAATTGCTCTGTAAAATTTGCTACCACCTCGAAATAATTTATTTTTGAATGGATCAAAAGCTTAAAATTCTGTTTATGTAGCAATGAAGGCCGAGTTATATTACTCTTTTGAGGTGAACCAGTTACCTCGAAATTCGTTTTGAATGTGTCCATTTTGCGAAATGGCTCGTATATTCATATACGACGCCTATAAGGTAGAATTTGGTTATTAAATTAGTTGAAACCACGGAATTGGGTTCTGCGAGCGTCTTTGGACATTGAAAGTGCCTAACCAGCGGTATTGATTTTTTGCATGAGTCAACCACGTCAAATTGGATTTTAGAAAGGGTCCACCCCGCATTGAATTTATAGGGACACAACCCTGTGAAATTGGTTTTTGGGTGAGTAGAACCATTGAAAATGATTTCTGTGAGCAATAATCTCCAAAATTTGAATTTTGAAAGGTCACACCCCCGTGAAATTGATTTCTTTAATGCCAAATTTACTAAAATAGGTTGAAATCCAGATTCCAGCCGTCGACTGATCAGGCTTTTTTTTTATTCATGTATGGGACAGTAAGTCACTTGCTTTCATTAGATGTATTCATGAAAAATGCTAAACATTGTATGCATTTGTTATATGCTAAATGCCGAACAGATGGGTGTAGTCCATAGAAACGAGAAATTTGACAAGAAAAATACGAAATAACAGGGTTTACGCCGATAGCATAGGGGTAGTTTAACATATGTTATCGACGTAAACCCTAGTTACATCGTTTTTTTTGTTCAGTTTCCCCGTTTCTATGGACTACCCTCATCTGCTCGGAATTTAGCACATAATAAAATACAAGGTTTAACATTTTTCATGAATACCCCTCATATGTTAAAATTCTGAGAACGAATACCTCTATTTGCGTATAATTAACTCAACGAAAATGAAATAAATCACGTGCGGATCACGTGAATCATAGTAAGCTTGATTGACTGTAGTTGCTATCAACTGTTGCTAATTTTACAGAACAGGGGGGGAGGGGTTGTCATAGAAAAGTGAAACCCAGGATGCCAGGAGCCAAAACCCCTTGTAGGCGTGACCAGAAAAAAAAAAAAAAAAAAAATCCAATCATACGAAATTTAGCACGATTCCCGCTTTAAAAAGTGATTTGAAGCCTTCCGACCAATAGCATTCAGGTGGTGTATAAATAGGCCCCGCCCATTGGTGGAGATTTTTGGCTCGCATGGAAGTTCTCTTGGGCCTCTCCATATTATGTTTCTTTCCTCCATGGACGTGATGAGAGTGAATTTTACAGCCAGTGCGCGTAAATTTTAGCTAGGTATTAATATCCCAATCTCATACCATGTTTCACTATTTTAAGACAACCTTCAGACCCCCTGATCACAAAAAGGCAATTCACAGCAGGGAGCATTTGCTAATTATTATTTTTTAAAAAAAAATAGGTGCTTTGATCAAAAAACTCCTCGTTTTTGTGGCCTAATTATAAGGAGTTCACGTTGATAAATTAAAGTTCGTCCCCATGTGTTCGCTCCGAGTTGATTTTGCATTTTTGGAGTCAAGTTAATGTTCCAACTTCGATTCAAAACAGTAAAAAGGGGCTGTGCCTATCCCACATCAAAATGCCTACTCTGACGTTTCTTTTACACGGTTAAAAGCCACTCATTTCGTCAATTTACGAGGGCAGCCGGCAGCCTGTAATTTTATTCGCTAGATTGAATAACTTTATTCCTCTTAAGTTAATTTACACACTTATGCGTACAAAAAGCGGAAGAAAAAGTAAAACTCGAGATCGATGATTCCTCTCATTTTTATCGGCTACTATTTTGATTATGTCTCAAATTACTATTCAATCAAGTTTTTCTACACTCAGCCACTATAAGCGGGTTGTAGCTTATCTTTTTTCCAACACTAAAGCTCGTGGTCTTGTGTAAACACAAGGAAATCTTCTCTTTTTATCATGGGATAATAATTTTCTTATTTTTAATCTTTTACAATGAGAATGTTTTGTGTAGAGTTGTTGACTTGTAATAATCTTGATTGAGCGAGGAAAAATTAAATTAAGCTGTCCCTCACAGTGTTCCACAAAAGAAACCTAATGATCGTAGCTGAATTGAAAACTATTAAATTTCGTAAGGGCCCTTATACCCACCAAGACTATTCAGCCATTTACAAACTCGTCTTTTTGAGTTTTCATTTTCTCAAAATCAGAAAAAAAGATGTGAATGATTATACTAATTTCATTCTTTCTTTCATCATTCCGCTTTATGATTATATCCCCCTCACCCGTAATCGTTCTTTCTTTTTCATAATGGAAAAATCGATTTAAGCATGCTTAACAACCGTTCCTTCGACAACAAAACTTGAACAAAGTGTGTAGATATAAGCTGTAAGTTCATTACAGCTCAAAGAGCCTGTGAGTCAAAACAGAGGAAGGGAACATAATGTCATTTTTTTTATCTTAAGGCCTTTTTTTTTAAATCACGTCTTGAACATTTTTCCGAGAAAAAAATAGTTGACTACTACCTCCAACGGGAACAGCCGATTCTCTCTTAAGTAGTGCATGCTTTAAGATGTGAGAAGACAAACGAAATGTTTATGGAAAAAAGAGAACCTGCAAATTGAAATAGCTGAATAATTGCCTAAATTCTAATAGTTTCAATGGTTTAAATGATGTAAATCAACACGGATATTAGAAAAAACAGTTCATTCCTGTTCGGGTGCCACGCCCACCTACACACAAAAACCTTCGCCTGGCGTGCGATATTATAAAAGTGTCAATGAATCTAATTACTGGTTGTACTAAGAAAGGGCTGTGTCGTTAGGGTAACCCTTTTTAAAAAATGAAAAGCTAAATGCCAGAAATAAAATTGTAGTTTACTTACGCGTATCACGCAACAAGGAGGAACAATAAATGTGGAGATGCTGACTCCGTTCTTCCTACACACCTTTAGATATTCCGGGACAATGATAAGTTAATAATCGCTAGAATAAGAGGGGGACGACCAAGGAAAGATAATATAATGTGACTTGATAAAATGCCACTTGAATAGTGGGGAAAAAGGGGTATTTCACGAGAAATGTGAAGAAAAGGAACACGTTGAAACGCCGATAAAAATGTAAAACAATTAACTTGCCACTCTAATTAAGCCGTTGAAACAATGACCCTCAACCGAAAAATTAGGCGATTGCAGAAATTAAATAGCCCAATTGGGCGCAAATTCGTGATATGAACATATTATGCGGACTTATGCTTACGCAACTTACCAGATTCAGGCTGATGTAGATCAGGATCTAATTAGATGTTCAAGCACCGTCCAGAGCTTCCTTCTCATTTGGCCATCATTGAGCCTGAAAGAGGCAAAAGATCGTACAGCTCAATAAGAATCGTGCAGTATTGGTGCACGTCTATTTTTGATAGTCTGACATGAGGTGGGTGACGAAGACAGGAATGAATGGAGTTTAACTTGTTCTTTTGGGATTGAAACTGTTCGTTTTAAAAAATAAAATTTCTTACTTAATTTTTAGTGTTTCCAGTTTAAAAGAACTAACACGTTTTCAAGAGCATAAAACTTTTTCGGTCACGTTTTTACTTGCCGTCGCCATCCTCCTGACAACTTTTTACGGCTTGGATCCGTGCTTAACCATTTTGCGCACCAAGTGGTATAACGTTTTTCGTTCGTACTACAATATTGTGGCGTAATATGTTGAGCTTTTTACTGCTTCAAAACTTATATAAAGGCCCGCTGGATCCACCACAACTCGCGTTGATGCGCAAGAGGTTCATTCTTTCCTTTGCCCCCGTGCCGGCTCGTGGGTCTAAACATGAGTGAAGTTGTGCAAAGACGTAAATACAGGGTGATTCAAGTGGAGATGCATATACTGAAGTGTGTTAAAGTACTAAGTGTTTGCGACCAAAATCACCCTAGGAGCAAAAAAGGGTCGCAAGTGCTTTCCTTCTGAGATACACGTACAATTGTGTTTTTTCAGCGACTGCCTACTTTTTCTCCAAAAACTCGATTTCACGGCCCAACCGCTGGGCTTAGAAAACATCTGTTGACTTTTTTGAAAAGAGCACAAAATTTCGCTTGAGAAAACAGTGTACTGCATCGCTCTAAACGTACTTAAGTATTTTTTATGATTTTTCACAAATGACGAAAGTTTTCAGCGAAGATTTCTGCAAATTTAGAGTGCTTCCAATATGGTCCCAATATCAGAAAAACATGTCCGTTTTGTTCAAAATTGATGTTGGTCCAATTTTGAGAGAAATATCACACATAAAATCCGAAAAAAACAAGGTGTAAGGTGTAAATGTGCAAAATCAGCAAGTTTGTCCCAGTGAAAGTGTCCTTGTCTGCCTTTTAAACGTACTATTGCGCCTTACCAAAGGTAATTATTGCTTGGGATTCAGTCCGATAATAGCACTTTAACGAAAAAAGAACCGAAACTACTGAGCTACTGAGGGGGTGTGGGGTTGATTCGTCGTTTTTTGCGTTAAAATGACATTTTTGGACTGAATTCCAAGCAATAATTTCCTTTCGTAAGGCGCAATAGTACGTTTAAAAGGCATACAAGGACACTTTCACTGGGACAAACTTGCTGATTTTGTACATTTACACCTTGTTTTTTCGGATTTTATGTGTGATATCTCTCTCAAAATTGGACCAACATCAATTTTGAGGAGGTCATTGGAGAGCTCACAAAACGGACACGTTTTTCTGATATTGGGACCATATTTACGTACGTTTAAGACACATGAAGACAATTTTTATAAATAAATACCCCATGATTACTCTGAAAAATCTTCTTTCGCAAAACTCCCTGATGGGTCCTCATGGGTCAAAAGTGGGTTTTTAAAAAAGGTTTTGAGATTAAGAGGGTGTGGGGTGTCGATTTACGTAATTTTGGAAGCTAAATCAATTAATAGTACGTATTGCTATTTGTTGGGGTACGGTGCATGGGTTTCTTTCAGCCTATCCGCCGTGGCCGGCACATAGCCCAGGGTCCGAGCCCACAAAAAACCATTGTAAACTTGCGATTTTACGGATATTTTGCACCAAAACTTGCAATTTTTCCTAAATTAAGGCCCGAAACCTGAATTTTCTCAAGAATTAACACCCGAAACTTCCAATTTCGTGGGCAACCGTCAGGCTATGGCCATTTTTGGCAATTTTGCTCCAAGTATAACCCAAAACTTGCAATTTCGCTGAAATTAAGTCCGTAAACTGACAAGTTTAAGCATCACGTAAACTCAGCCAGGAAACTTGTAATTTGGCTCAAATTAGAACCCCAACTGGCAAATTCATTCATTTTCAATTGAAAATATATTCAAGTTCAAATTCAAAGTCGTGGGATAAGTCGGGGCCAGCTTGCCCAGAGTTCACATGCATCCACTAAAAACAAAAGACCCTGAAACTTGCAGTTTCCGCGTGCAGTTAGGACGTGAAACTTGCAATAATGTGGCGAATATTCAATCAGGAAACTTCTACTATACGAAATGTTGCAAATTTGTGGCTATTCGTCGCACTTTGAGTGCTGTTGTAGCCCAGGCTCCGGAACCACTTTAAAAAACTTGCAAATTCATGAAAATAAAGACCGGAAACTAAGTAATTTCGCGGTTATTCGGACCCGAAATTGCAATTTCACTGAAATTAAGACCTGGAACTTGCAATATCGCGAATAATCGGCCAGTGAACTTCCAATTTCGCGGAGGTTTGCCTTCAAAATGTTGCAATTTTGCGGTCAGGCTTTAAGAGTGTAAAAAAAAAAGGCCCGAACCTTTCAATTTCACTGAAATAGAGACGTGGAACTCGCAATTTCACCAATATTGAAGCTGGAAAATTTCGCAAGAAGATTTGCTTTAAAAATGTAGCAAAACTTTGCGGCTATCGTCAAAAGACTTTGGGTATTGTCGTGGCCGGTTGGACACGCGGGCCAGACCACAAAAAGGCCATTTCGAGAATATAGATACCGGAGACTATCAATTTCACCGATAATAAGACCCGTAACTGGCAAATTCTGCCGATTTTTTAGCTCAAGTGATATGTAATTCCCTGGCAGTATTTTAGTCAGGCTTTGGGTGGTTTGGACGAGGGAGGGGTAGGTGTCCAAAGAAAAGAAGAAAAGAAGAAAAAACGAAAATTGTAATTTCACGAACTTGCAATAAGCAGGATGTAGACTCGAAACATAAAATTTTGCAAATATTTAGCTCTCAATACCTGCAAATTGCAGGCAAAGTTGAAAAGTTCTTCCTCAATGCTATCTGTGATTTAGCAATCTCTCTCAATTTTACATGCGAATGAGCGATTTTTCTCAATTTTGTAGCAGCGAAATAGCGTTTTTTTCAATTTTGGCCGTCGATTTTGTGAAAAGTGGCCATTTCATCTGGGAAAAATATCTGTTTTTCAGGCGAAATTTCAAGCTTATTTTGTTTTTTTATGGGAAAAATGTTCAGGTTTCATGCTTAATATAAGCCAGTTTGAAGGGTGAATTGACGGCTTCCGATTGTAGCTGGTTGTGAACAAAGGCGAGTTGAAGAAGCTACCGGGTATGCAGAGGTCGAATTGCCAGATATGTGTTTAGACCCCTGAGTTATTTGCGATTTGTCACTGTTCCCTGCATACTTCTCGACTAACTTAAGGTCATACCAAACGATCACAGTCGGGAACTAAAATACTTCCATAAACCATGTTATGCGTGGCGTAAACGGGCTTCATGCTCCACCACATAAACAGCCGCACGATCCAATTCCAGCCTATAATATCTTCAGAGAGACGTGATGATCACATGGAGGATACGAGCCTAATATTTCATCTCTTTGTGAACCCTTTAATTTAAGCCCCCGGTTCGGTTTATGATCCAAATAACAAATCAGTTTCGTGAACTAAAATCAGAAATCGAGCTGCTCAATTAGGAGTTCAATAGTTCCCTCAGCTTATAAGGGGCGGAAAACTAAACTGACACAATCCTCCACCCCCCTCCCAACTGTCCCTTACAACTACCACTCAGGATAGCCTTTCATATAACTTGTAGCGCAACATAATCCGGGGGTTAATGAATCAAAGCGTGTCAGACGGCCACTATTAATTCAAAGGCATGTCACGCCGCGCCGTCGTCTAGGGTATGTTTCTAACAGGAAATGCAGGCGATGTGTGCGAAGAATGAAAGCATCTTTTAAGAGTTTATCCCATCCTTATTGGAGTATTCAGAATAGCGACAATTAAATGTGGAGGGGGATCACTTGAAAAGATCCCATATGGTGGGGTAGGAGATAAAATTCCCTCTTTCTGGTTATTCGTATGTATAGGTATAGTATACATAATTTATGTAAATGAGAATTTAATTCGTGCATTCGTATATGTATACATATAAAAGTGATCCATCGATCACAATAAGCGTCATGAAATCGAGCGATGAACAGATATGATTATGTTCAACATTGCACATTTCGACATTCGATCGTCACTTCGTTTCGGGCATTCGTTTTAAATTTCTTCAAAAACAATAAATTATTCTTAGGGTTTTTAATATACCTACATAACTTCAGTTCTATAGTCGTGTGAACGTGTAAAACGTCGTTTCTCGCAAACCTAATTTGCAATCAAGAAACGAATGAAGTCATTTTAAGTGCAAAGTTATGGAAAAATCCTCGCGATTGGTCTGTACGGCCGGCCGAACAGCGAAAAAAGTTACAATTTTTGATCTTCACTTCTCGAACATTCACACTCGCCTACTCTTTAGGAAAGCTGCACCCATTTATTCTCTATAGAAGGTATCGCAAAGACTGTCCACAACTTATTTTTCTGTGACTATCACACTTTGTCTGAACATCAGAAATAGCTTAGAAAAAAAGAGAAAAAAGGTTGTCAGGGAAGAGGCCCATCCGAAAAGGTAAAATTTTAAATTCGTCTGATGGTAATGCTGCGCTCCACGGTTTGGAGCAATGTAGTACATACCTTACGAAGTTACTACTTGAACGATAAGCACTAAAATTAGGGACACTGAAATTCGCATAATCGTTAATTTTTTCTTCAAGTACCTATAATGATATCGTTATAGTTCTGAAAATTGAAACGCCCTTAGTATAACGAAGAAACTGCGGTAACAGGATGTACTGCCCTGCTTTGGTTTTTCACATTCAAAAACAAGAGGCCTACTACAAGGAAACCAGAACCCTCCTACGATGTCTACTATACGCAGCCAGATTTTTTGGATGAAAAGGTAGCAAGAGGAGGAATTTAGCTGGTGGCGATCGCTTCCCCCGCCTTGTAATGCCTTTTGACGTTGACGCCCTTCCCGTCTTCCTTTTCAACATCATTCTACTGTGAAGTATAAATACTATAGTTTGCATGCTTAACAAGACTTGTAAGCAGACATGCTTTGATGGAAAAGATTCCTGACGAGGGAGCCGAAGCGGATTCCTTAAAATAGTAAACAATTATTTCTGTATTTTTCATTAAATGTTAGTTTCGTAAACATCGTCATGAGTCATTTTATGACACCAAGACGATGAGTCATCTCTTGGAGTCAACATGCGACAATCAACTGAACTTAAGTAGCACTAATGCGATGACGCCTACAGCTACGTGGGGTGTGGGGTCTTGGTGGCACGAGTATCCTCCCCCTCCCACCTACTACCTAGCTTTCAAAGTAGTTCCTCACACTCCTGAATTAGACGAAGTCATAATGTAAAATTCGGCACAAAAGTTCGGCAGTAAAAAGTTGATTTAAATTCTGTGAGAAAGTGACAAGACCGTTTTAGTCAAGAACTTGGTATAGTTTTCTAAGAGCAAAGCCAGGCCACTTCATTACAAGCAGTCAAGCAGGTGTACCTACTACAAAAACAGAATTGATATTAGCGAACGCATATTTCAAGCCCTCGTGATTTGTGTAGTCTAGTACTCGTACTAGCGGCGTCTTCTCATCTCTCGTTGGCATCACTAGATTGGTTTAAAAGTAAATCCAACCTTAAAATTAGCTGCAGCATATCAAAATGACTGGATCTGAGACTTGAACACCGGGTCAATAAAACTCTAGTTCAAATCACCAGGCCAAAAACCGTAGTATACGATAATTTGTTGACAAATTGTTAAAATTATTATTTATGGCTGGTATTTTTATGAGATCATTTCTTCAATTTTAAATTTAATCACTCTCGGCACATTGACCTTCAATTTTTACTTATCGCGCTACATCCTGCCGGACATCTATTCCCGGGGCAAAACGAGATTTGTAGGCACAAGAAAACCTATACCTAACATTTCTCCTTTTTGAAGCATCTATAAACAAAACATTCACCTGATAATTCGTTGCACTTTATGCCAATATTTTGGCACTCATATACAATACCTACCACAAAAAGATTAGGAAAAACCCACGAAGAGGCATTTTATGCCTCCTTGGAATCGGACAGGACACGAAACAAAATGCTTGTCAATGCGACATTATAGAGCCAACTTTCTCGTAGACTTCGTAGAAAATGTATCGGTATAAAGATTCTCTGATGGGGACGACTATGAATTGTTTTCATTTCGTATAGTAAGGGTGACACTAAGGCGGCGTTCATGCTTACTGTGGAGATATACGATATCGTTTCTACATCACTCTGACACATTTCCAGTAGTTTCTGTCTGTCGCACGCTGTTAGACGCTGTTAATTAGCGTCGGCGACGTCGAAACGATATCGTATCGCTCTAGTTTGTTCGCCACCTAATTTTCACGTTCATTTATTCTTTACACGGGATGATATTTTCGTTTCGAGAAAAAATATGGCAATAAAAAGTAATCAAAATAAATTTGTTGTTTATAAATATTATTATCAACAACACACAGCTCTCACTGTCACAAGCGAGAATACTTCACAAGAGGCCCACCAGACAAGTCTCGTGATTTACGCTTCTATCAATAATCCAAAATATGACAAAAAATACATTCCAGTATTCACTGCAAATTTAATTGCACTAAACACCTACAAATATACGTATGCGTTGTTAATTTTGTCAAGTCGACAGGCTATTACTTTTTTCAGTCAGCACTTTCCTCAATAGCGTCTTCGCGTCTGTTTTATTGTTTGAAACGGAGATGGTTCAATACAATTGGGAACTTGCATGAATCTCAAATTGGGGAGAAAAGCATACCGATGATTTGACCCGTGAACAGAAGGATAACAACGGAAGTTGCAACCCGATTGGTGCGTTTTGTGATATTTAAAAAAGTTTCCAAGTTCTTCATAAGGGGATGGATGGTGCGAGGGGAAATGACGTCAATACTTACTTGCGAAGCATTTGAGGGAACTCTAAAATTGTTTGTTTACAAACAACATGAAAAATTTCCCCCCTGTAAACGCGTCTAACCCCCTCTTCGCTAAAGAAACATCCTTGATTGATTTCAAAGTTTAATGTGAGCAATAGACTTGTGGAAGAGCCCTCTTTAAGAAACACCAACTTTTGAAAAATGTGCAAGTTCCCTATTTTCAAATTTAAAATATTCAAATTGTATTGAGATTCCGTTATGGTTGAAGAGACGTTTGACCACACTTTTAAGGCCTCGCCACACCGAACGCGAACTGCCGCGCGAACTGGTCCGCTCGCGGAAAAACTATGGTAACGGGGTATACCTCACCGACGTTGTCATGGCTTTTTAGCGAGCGGACCAGTCCGCGCGGCAGTTCGCGTTCGGTGTGGCGAGGCCTTTAGCCTTGAATGGACCATTTTCCGGAAAAATAAAAAAAAATAAATTGCGTGGCAAATGATTTATTAGGATGAACTTTAAAACATGAATATACCACGTACTACAAGGTTTCATAGCCAAAACAGCGGTTTTTTCATGCTGGAAAATGGTCCATTGGCGCTTTTTCTTCACCTAAACCGTGAATTAAATAGCGTTTCACTCAATTTCAGCCTGAGAACTAGCGTTTTCCCAAACTTTAGCCGCGAATGAGCACGTTTTCTCTTAATTTTAGCCCTGAATTAGCGATTGTTCTCAATTGTAGATGTGAATTTGTGTTTTTCTTTATTTTAGATTGAAATCAGCACTTTTTTTTTCAATTTTGTTCGCGAATGAGCGATTCTTCTCAATTTTTTTACGAAGTTTACTCCAGAAACCTTAAATTATTTAAACAATTTTGCCCCGGGAATGAGCGCTTTTTCTCACGTTTAGCCGCAAATTAGCGTTTTTCTCTATTTTGAGGGTTTTTGCTCAAGTAGGTACTTACGGCCTTATGCTAAATTTAAGCGTTTTATCACAGTGAGAATGAACTCTCATTCTCAATTTCGTTCTCAATTTCAGCCGCAATTCGCAAATAAGCAATTTTTTCTCAATTCTGACCGCGAATTAGCGATTTTTCTTAATTTAAGCCGGGAATTGGCGTTTTTCTCAATTTTAGCCGCCGATAATACACGCTTTTTGCTTTATTGTCCTCATATGAATGAGCAATTTTCCTCAACACATTTTTCTCCAGAAACCACGAATCAGCGTGTCTCCCTTCTTCCTTCTTTCTTCTTCTTCCTTCTTTCTTCTTCTTCATCATCATCATCATCATCATCAATTCATCATCATCATCATCATATCATCATCTCATCATCATCATCTCATCATCATCACCATCATCAATTCATCATTTGTGTTGTATTTACCTTTCGGTGTTACAATAGAGAGGGGGGAATGACCCAGTCGGAGGCTTTCGCCATATTGCCATGGCGTCTTCCTAACCCGGAGGGTAGGACCTCAAAACCGCAGAGGCTGGCCAACATTGGTTAATTGACCAGTCCAAGACCGCAGTGCCCGTGGGTGCCAGGTCGCTGTAATGCAACGCCCTGGCCCCCAATGGGAACACCTACCCTCGAATTACCACTTTTTTTATTTTATCCGTGAGTTAGCGCTTCTACTCAATTTTGTTTCTCTCGTCTCAGGGTTTTTCCTCAATTCTAACCGCGAATGTTGAGCCCTTTTTACGAATTTTTACCGCGAATGAGCGATTTTTCAAACTTTTTGCCACGATAAAGTATTTTCCAATTTTAGCTGTGAAATACCTAAACCTATAGGGTTTTTTCTTAATTTCAGTCTTGTTGCAGGACCTCCTTAGTCGCTTGGTTGCACCTGGCCGTTTACCACAAGGCACGGATTGTAAGACGGAAAGTAGGTACATAAATTTATTCCGAATCGTTGTCTGAATAGAATATTCTGCCGTACGAAGACGGTTGAGGATTGGTAACGTTCTATTGTCCAGGTTGGATGGAATGAAATCGTCGAAAGGAGCCAAATCACCGTCCAGCCGGATTCCAAGTCTTCTTTTCACTTTCCTTCTTTCATTGACTTGAAACCTAAAATCCCGGGGTGGTGAGCCTTCCTTGTAGGTATAGATACCACGGTACCAACCTATTTATTTTTGGGCACCGATTAAGACGAGGTAAACCATTAATTACTTATGTGTCAATGCGCCAGACACGCGATATGGTTACCTTGTTCCTGTAAAAAAAATTAACGATATCAACTTCCGATTAGCATTTTTTTGCCTTTGGATTGATGTCTCTTTTCGTGGAATTAAAAGTGAAGAATGATCAAAGATAAAGAAAGAAAAACTATCGTCGAAGCGACTGACCCTGGGTTATATGGAACGACTGTAGAAAAACAATTTTACGGGTTTGGCTATTCAAAAAATCAATGAAAACCCAAATTTTACTGATGGGTTGAGGGTGCGTTCATCAATGCACTTATTCTACAGACAAAGCTGGGATAAGTATGGTTGCTAAGGGGATTGATAAACCCACCATCGATCGTTTAAAAAAAATATTTCGCGTGTTTGACTCTTGCAAAAATAGTCAGTTTTCAGGGTTTTGGGTCATCAGAAATCAATTTTGTGTGATTTCGACTATCAAGAAATCTATATTTCGCTGGCTTGACTCTTTTAAAAAATCAAGATTGAGATTGGAAAATTTGGCTCTTCCAAAAATCAATTTTTGCGACTAAGGCAGTTCAAATAACTTTTCTCGTGGATTTTAGAACTGTAACTCTTTTAGAAAATCAATATCACAGATCTGGCTCACTAAAAAACCAATTTTGCGGGTTCGACTCTCGATAAAGCCATTTCCCCTGCTTCGATTAATAAAAAATTAAAAAACTCGATTTCGTGAGGGTGGCTGTGTCAAATTCTTCCAGCGTGCAGGCGGAAGGTGGCGAAGCAGTGACCGTTTGTGGGATACAAAGCCTCAGCGCCTGGCACGTTTGGCCTGTTATTCGACTGCTTTGACTTCCAAAGGGAGCCATGCCGTCGCCAAGAATGAGGAAGTAACACATTTTCCAAAACCATGCCGCCATGATAGCTTGGTTACCAAAACTCATGAAAACACGATCCGTTCACATAAAATCAGGACCTATATTTTTGTATTAATTTTTAAAACTATTTGGTTGCGGGACCCATTTGAAATAGGCTAGATAGACTGATGACGCAATAACAGCCTTCGCATAACCTTCACAATGGCTTCCCACAAATCAAACAATAGGACTTTAGAGAAAGGGGATGGTCAAGAAGGGGCAACACATAATAACAACCATGATGCGGAGGGTTGGGAGGGGTCACGACCCTTTAGTTACGTCACGAGTCACAGACCGGCCGTTTAAGGTAACAAAAAAAATTGGCAAGTTTTATTATTTCGCTATAAATCGAAATCAATCATTTACGCAATAACATTCAATTCCTGGTCATATTTAGTCATTTTCTTTAGAAAAAAAAATGTCTCCAGCGATTTTTATTTTTTATGTTACTTCCTCATTAGCTCTCGGTCGCCTCCGTTGCAGTTTATAATACGCCCCCTCCTCCCGGCTCCTCTAGTGACAGTCGTGACAATTTGGCCTCCTAGTAGATCTTGCGAACGGACCTTTAGCATGAATGTAATGAAATGATAAACATTTATACTGAGCGGGATACATCATATTATATTATTCAAGGAACGGCCCCGTGCCGAAACGAAATTAAGACACAGGAATTCTAAAATGAATCCTGAGTGGGCCTCTTTTTACTTCCATGTTCCCGTAGGGAAGGAAGTTTGGTAATGGCAAAAAAAAAAAAAATTTAGCTGACACCAGATTCGTGTTCCTGGACCCCGAAAACGCCTAAATCTCGATTTTCAGTATGGCGTCTGTCGTCCGTCGTCCACTTTTTTCTCGACAGATCTGGACGAGTGATGGCTCAAAAGTTGTGTCTTCATCTCTAGATGTACACCGTAAAATTTGAAAACGATTGGTTGACCGATTTGGAAGATATTATAACAAATGTGTTCGAAGTAAAAATGGTTGGACCCTTATAATTCCAAGAGAATATTGTAGAATTTGATGATCGATCGTTCAAAATCGTCATCTAGATTCCTAGAAGACACTGCTAAAATTTGAATAAGATTTGTTGAGCGGTACAGTTGCTAAGGTTTGTAATGCGTTTCAGCTCTTTTCTTGCCCCAAACCTATCTCCTATCAGAATTTTAGTCCGATTTCATCTCATGATGGCTTAAAATGACCGCAACAAAATTCCCCATCGATGAACTGGCCATTTTTTCGAAATTCAATTTGGTTATTTTTAAATTAATTTTTAAACCAAATTGACGAGGATGAATTCGAAGATTCGTGTCTCTTCGATTATTTTGAGTTTTAGCGAGTGTCTTATTGATCAAATTGTGTCCATTATTTCATTCATTGATCGTTTTGAATATTTCAAATTGATAGTTACCGTTAAAGAGAACTATATTAGGCTACAAAATTCATTATTCGTCACGTTGTTAGAATTTGTGTGTTCATATTTTTTTGTGTGTTGTTATTGCATCAATCGTTGACATGGGATGAATATTGAGAGACATAAAGCTCTTTCCAACAAATTTTAGAACTTTGGCATTTTTATGAGAACAGAACTTCAGGACAGGCTAGGGCACAACTCGCGTCGGAATTGTTTAATGTGAAAGGCATGTTGTAAGCGAACGACGGGAACATGGAAGTATCGTGGGGTCCTCCACACATTTTTTAAAGCGAATCCCTCCTTAAACTTTACGCCCTGGCTATGGCCGGAAAAATTTTTTTTAAGGGCTCGGACGGTCTCCCGACTCCGAAGGTGCCAAAAGCCTTTCGGCCCATACACCATACCCGCTTGGGGCCCGGACTCGGGAGAGCCTAGTACGGCTCCTCAAACCTATTTATTTCGTTTCGTATCCCACGCAACTTATTCACTTTTAAAAATACGACGAAGAGGAATTATTTCTACAGGACAAACCAGATTGAAGTATAAGGTTTCCTTTAAAAAACGGTCCCTCAAAAGAGACAGTTTCCACGTTACACCACCGCAAATAAAGCCTCAAACTGTGCAGGCCGTGCAACAGGTGTGGAACGCGCCAGGGGTTAGTATGGTGCCTTTATACTTTTTGGGACATTGGATTCCTTCCTTGATACATGAAAATCTGTCACTCTGGAATTTAACGAACCAGAAAAAATACTGAGACCCTTCTTTATGGGGTGATTAGCGACAGTCACAGACCACAAATACTAAAGTATAGCAATGCTTAAAATGTATCGATATCGCTTTCGCAAAATTATTTCATCCTGCCCTGTACACGAGTAGTATACCTTTTTCAAATAGGCCTATATAAGTGCCCCATAAGAAGATGGAGAAATAAATAGAGCGGATAGCGAGGTCTATATTTGGGAGGGGGGGAGTGACGAAGAAGCCTAACACTGACAGTAAGTAGACAAGAATGGATCAATTTGGGGTGAAAATTAAACCAACGAGGCTGAGGAAATGAAAGAATTGGTTGAACGAAACAAGCTGTTAGGATAACATTTTAATTAGCTTGCAGGCCTGTTGATGAGCAAAGAAGAAATTGAAAGAAAAAGGGGGATAAATACGAACGGCTACGAAGTCAGTTATATTTAAAATAGCGAGACGGTTCCATTGTTACGCAAGCATTATCTTATCAATCAGGAATCACTGGAGACGGAGATGACTTAAACGACGATGAAGAAACAACGCGTATAGCATGAACACGTTGATGTCCTTGTTCCAGAAAGTTTCACCCCAAGCCGAAATTTACGGTTAATTTTGAAGGAAGAATGAAATCGGAGTACGAATAACAGGAGACGGTGTTCAATGAGTGTTATCGGGATTGTTTGAGAATTATTCTTCTTAGAGGGACGCTCTAAAATTAGTTTTGATGAGTTGATGTCTTCCGGGCATATCGCTCTATCCACTGATGAGCGCAGAAAACAGGATAATATAGTTGAAAAATGCCTTTAGAAATTCAGCAGTTTTTAAAGGGAGGAAAACTATTCCTAATTGAGCTCAAACAGAGAAAATAAAACGGAACTCTGTAAATTTCTGCATTCTGAGTGACGGACCTGAGACCCGAGCTCAGTCCAGGGTTTCGAGGAGTGGAAAGTTCAACGGCCGGGCAAAAAACCTGTACAGGCCATCTCTTCGAGCAGGTTCATTCTAATTCCGATATCGACGAGATTTGTTGTAGTAAAACACATCAATTTTATTTTACCCGCTCGAACAAAGTATAATAGAAATCAAAATCAACTCCATATACAGATGCCAATCCTCCCTCATGGGCAAAAAACTGGATGAAAAGAGAAAAAACGTTCCATTTTCGAACAATAGCGTTAAAATATTTGTTCAACCCACATTACCTATGAAAAGCGACTCGACAATGTGTTCTTTTGTTCTTGTGCCCAGGATGCGAGTTATTTACGTAACACGGCTTAAAAAGTCAGTGGCTTCGTGGTGTGTTTTTTCTCGAATTTCTATCCTTGGAATCGCGTTCTATGGAAGAAAAATCGAGCAACAGACGGGTCATTTTTTGTTCTTTCTCGAAACTCAAAAACCAAAAAAGAATTATTGAGAATAATGCATTGCGATAGTTTTGTCTCTTGGCTTGTATAGTGCACGGTCATCGACACGCCTTTCCTCTTCGCTTGTCTCTATATCTTGGCAACTTCTTCTATTTCTGTTGCTATAAATATAATTCATGAATTTAGACTTTATTTGCATAATAATTGAGCCTGATGCGAAAACAGACCCCTAAAATTAGGTTGACTTCCTTTCAAGAGTAGATTTAAGTTAACAACTTGCTTCGGGCTTTGATAACACAGGAAATTAAGCAGTCCGTCGTTTAATCAAGGTTCTTCCCCCTCTGAAATTAAAGCCACATTCATCTATACTTCTACAACATTCTTTCATAACATCGAATTTCTGAAATAGGGGCAAGGGTATCTTGTCATAATCGAGAACACACTTTAAATTGCGTGTAATTAATGTAGCATTCGATGAGGGCCTATTATGACCAAAAAGTCAAAGGAAACAGTCAACATTTTTCATTAACAATCACAGTTTATGTGGATTCATGATCAAAATTTGAACATGTGTTATCGACGGTGCGTTATATCATTCTTTATCGTTCCATTTTCTCAGTTTCTAAAGGGTTGCACCCATCTGTTCAACATTTCGAATACAAAACATAAAATTATGTTTCGATTATTGAACAATTGATTTTGGAGCGAATAAAGTTATATCCCTGAACACACGATTATGGAAAAATGTGAAAATTGGGGGCTTAAAATCTCGTCAAACCATAGCACGAGCCTTCAGAGCTTGAAATCAAAATGATAAATCAACTCAACTGGATTTTTTTCAGTCCAGAATGCTCGCAATTTTAATTACAGTAGAATATCCGTCGATTTGAGGGATTTACAGGAACTAATCGGCAAATACTTCGTCTGTTGTAAGTTCCATTACGTAATTTTCTTATCGTTCTGTGAGGTTTCATCCTTCTCCTCACTCCCACATTCGTATATTAGGATAGCTCTGCAATTACCTATTTTAAATACATCATTGTTTAGGCATTGAGGTCCCTCTTGAAGCCAATTTTTTCAATAGTGAGATTCTCAACACCTTCAAAAATAGTACGGCTGTGAACTTATCCCTCAGGTTATTCAACGGATGACTATTTTCCATAAAAATGGGCAGAGACTTATTAGAAGAAGTATATATATGTATATATACTTCTTCACCCGACCTTGGATGTTGCTCGGCTCGGCGTTGGGAGGCGTGTTTGAAACAAGATTCCTATGGAATAAAAATGTTCCAGGAAAAATTTATTTTCATTTACGGGCGCCGTTTACTTTTACCTCAGATTTAATTACAACTCAGTTGTGGAAACCAACCCCTTTGCTTAGCGCAAAAAAATGCGTTTTCAGAAGGAAATGACGTTGAATGCACACATTTTTTTCTATCAAATAATGTATAAAAAGAATTACGTGCTTGATCTTAAAGATAGATATGTAATGGTTGTGAAATATGTTCCGGTTTTTATTTGATGATAATAATAATAATGGTATATAAACTATATTTTTCACAATATTAAAACGGCCCCGGCGCCTGTAGCAGGTATATCTACCTTGCAATGGCTCATTAAACAACTTTGACACTAATTCAAGTGAAAGCAACACTAACGTGCACAGGAAAAGAGTTCATTTCCAACGTTATACGATGAAACAATTACCTACTTGTCTAGCTAACGCCTGCAAGGAAATTGAAAACGAGTCAAAATCAGGAGGATCCTGGAATGTATTTTATGAATAACAAACAATAAAATTGGTATCGGCATGCGGCGTGAAATTAAAATATAAAAAACCGACTGTTTCGTTGAAAAATAGTGAGCAAACATAGTTCATGACGTCGCGATCATCGAAAGCTGTGCACCTTAGTTGGATGGGCGGTGATAGTTTTGTTCCATTCAGCCTACGATTCGATTCAATATGTATGAGGGATAATCCGTGCCCAAGTGTCTAAATTAAAACCGGAGGACGAGTTCTTTAGACAATGTTCAATTTACAAAAGAAGCCACCCGCCGGCACCTCTCAATAAGAGGCCGAAAATTTACTGCTGAAATGGAGAAAAGTATTGATTTACCGCAACTGCAGAGGCAACTTCACGGCTAAAATGGAGAAAAAACGCTCATTCGCTGCTGAAATTCTAAGATCTGCAAGCTCTCAACTTCGGCTACTACTGCTAAGGCAACTTCGTGCTAAAATTGAGAATAAAGCACGAACAAGAAGTAGTGGCCGCGATGCGCTGCTGACAATGTCACGCGAGAAATGTTTGTGATGGGGCTTGTGAATCAGGCACGGATCCAGAGTTCTTCTCAAGTGGGGGAGGGGGTGCAAAGAAGTTCCTCCGCGTTTTCCCTTAATTTTAGCCGCAAACAAGCCATGTTTGCTCAATTTTATCCCTGACAAAGTCTCCATAAACCGTGGATTAGTGGCTTTTCCTCGCCTAGGCGCCTAAAACGGTGAGGGGATCATGAGCGAGGGGTAGTACTAGTATGCCCCCTTAAGTATTTCTTAATTTTATCAGCGAGTAGGCCTTTTCCCTCAATTTTAGCCGCAAATTATCTGAATTTTGGCCGCGGACTTGCCCCATATCGCATTATATCTCGTTTCTTACTGTTTGTTGCAACGGAAAACTGCGGCTTTTTTCTACATTTTGGCCACGGATTTACGAAAACTTTCCCTAATATCGGCGCATCCGAATCTCAAGGGGCCAGTGTGACAAGGCATAATAACGGTTTCATTCTCTGCCACTCTGAGAGCCACTGACGGCCCTTTAGAGGCGTTTTAGCTGTGATTGGCTGTATTATGACAATCGAACTGCTTGAAGTAGCGTACCGACCAAAAGGGTATAATGGGGCGAACCACCCCGGGCCCCATATCAGAAGGGGCCCCCTCTAAGAGCTTAAATATAGAAAAATGAGGATTTTCAGATTGCATGTTCATGGTTGTAGGCCCGTGAAGAGGTTGGATGGTTGGACATAGCGATTTGGCTCCTTTCGACAATTTTCAGTCCATACGACCTGGAGAATATAAAGTTGCAGGTGACCAGCAATGAATGTGGCCCAGTAAAAAGATATTATAATGGCTCAAATTGAGAAAATTCGCGCCTTCACCAGGTAAATTAGCCGCTAAAATTGAGAAAATTCGCCGCTAAAATAAAGAAAATTCGCCGATCCCGTTTCATTAGGTCTTCTTTCGCGTCTAGCCTAGCTCCGACTTATGGTTAGGCGACTCTCGACGTTCGGGTAACAACAGGTGGCTAAAATTGATAAATATTTCAATTTGCGTTCAAAATTGATAATACGCCAATTTGTGGCTACTAAAAGGCAAATTTAAGGCTAAAATTGAGAAAAAACGCCAATTCATGGCTACAAGTGAAAAAAAAATACGTTTATAGTGAACGTGTGAAGTGAAAATGAATATAGAAAGCTGCTAATTTGCGGCTAATATTGACAGAGAACCTATAGTTACACACAGGTACTGACATTACGCGCCATATGTTGTCCTTTAGAGAGGGAAGGGCTTGTGATTGGCTGGTGAGCGTAACCTACATGATCGGAATAGCAATCGGGTAGCGAATGAGTGATATCGAATCTATTTGATCCCTACGTGGAGGGGGGGACCAAACATGGCGGACTGTCAGTACTCGTAGGAACTTATAAAGCCTTAATATTGATAAAACCACGGATCAGTGCGGTTAAAATTATGTAAAAACTAATATTTAACTCAAATCGAAATAAAATGCTAATTCGGTGCTAAAAAAAGAGGAGAAATCCATAATTTGCTGCAAAAATTGAGGAAAACGCTAATTCATGGCTGAAATTGTGAAAAATCGCCAATTCACGGGATAAAAACGCTACCATGCAGCCAAAATTGAGAAAAGCGCTAATGTATGGGTAAACTTGACAAAAATCACTCATTCGCAGCTAAAATTGAGAAATTCAGCAATTTGCGGCTTAAACTGAGCATATTATTGAGCGCTAATTCCCAGATAGGGAGTAGAAATAGCGGTAGGTAATTCGTGTCTGAAATAAGGAAATAGGTATAGTTCAATGTTACCTAAAACTTATATTTCTTGTTTATACAAGAGACTAAGGGGCCTCATAGACATGACACCTGGGCCCGATACGTGTAGGATTGCCAGAGACTGTTTGAGGGACTCATAAACCGCTTCCGGCTCGAATCAAAACATTTTAGAAAAATAGCATCTTCTTAACCCTGAAATCGTGACGGGTTTTCAAGCTCATGCTGAATGACCATTGTAAAGACCCCCAACTTTGCCGGTGCCCCTCCTCTCTCAGGATCCGCGCTTGCTGTTAAAACGCTCCAAAGCGTTAAAAAACGCCGTTATTATTGCCTACCCTAGCTGATTTATCGTGGCGACCCAGGAACCATGGTAGCACCATGGCATGAACAAATTTTATTCAAAAAGTTGTTGAGGCCTCCAAAATTTGACCCAAGCCTGTTTGCTATATCAGTATATCACGCTTTTAGCCGCGACATAGGCTCCAGCCTAATCTGGCAACTCAGGTTGGGTGGGTTCAGGACGGTGGCATGTTTATACTTAAAAACAGACGGGTTTTTGCGATTTTTGACAACAAGTCCCTTCCCCCTCCCACCCAGTACCCTAAGTTCCCCCTAAAGCGGTCCTCAGACGATGAAACATGCTTGACAAGCATGGATTGCCAACCTCGCCTGACATCAAGCAGGTTTTATCGTGTGCGGGGTCATGTTTGAAGTTTTGACAGCACCTTTGACGGTTGTCAGTCGCTGCCAGAAAATTTGTTCGCAAACATGAGGTTTGAAAAACAGATTTGATCGTGTGTGTGCGTTTCAAACCATCAAGAAAAGAGGGTATGACGTCTGTTAAATTGAAGTTGACGACGGGTTTGAACGAGTTGAAGTTGACGGGTGGGTGCGGTGTCAAACGTCAAACATGCTTGACAAGCGCGACTAGCAAAATCATGTTTGATAGTGTGTAGCCCGCTTAAGTCCTCACGTATTTGTTTACCGTCACTCGTGACAATCATGGAGGGGATGGGGTGTCATGTAAAAATGAGAAACATTTGAGACGAGATGGGAGTGAATTTTACAATCATGTGTGCGTTAATTTTAGCTGTTAGTAGGTGGACATACACGAGCAGATATCTGCGGCAGATTTTGTGTTTTCTGAGAGATATCGGACGGAAAGATCTGCTCGTTACCGTGATTGGGCGAACGATATCGGTGGGAGTTCAAATCCGTCAGATGTGGTCAGTGGTTCCCCACTAACCAACCACTTTCGGATGAGAGATTTTTTTTTTTTTTTTTTTTTTTTTTTTTAATGCTTGTGCTTTGTAGCCACTAGCAGAGGATGAGAGATAAATCTGGCTGAAATAGATCGGCCGACTTTGAATCGGGCGTCGCCCCTTAAGGCTTGTTTCACACATACGCGGTTTCCCGGGGCGCGGTTGCTACGCGGCGCGAACGCGGGTGGGTGCCTCGCATGTGTGAACCGAAATCCGGTTTCTACGCGGCGTGCGACGAACCCTCCGCGTTCGCGCCTCGGGAAACGAGCTTAACGCAACGATTTGTAGCCACCGAAACTTCACTGAACGTGTATTTTCCAATATTTTATATCATGCGGTATGGGGCAAGCTTAGCGCGCCTCGATAGTGTAATTGATACAATGCTCGCTTCGCAACCCAGCGGGCCTGGGTTCGAATCCAGCCATTGCCCATTTCACTATAAGGGTGCGGCGAGCTGTGACACGGCACACTCGGCTTCGCGTGGGCGTTCCCGGCGATTTGCGTTCATCAAACCGCGCTCCGACCGAAATGCCCGCGTAGTGCGGGTGTGAAGTGCACAGTTAGATCTGGGTATGGCGTAAGAGCCCAAAGGAGGCTTAGACGCCTGGCCGGATTCAAAGCCCGGAGCCCCCAACAACAACATATGGGGGCAAGCTTTTTGCTCCCTGTATTAGTTTTCTAATGGAGTTTTCAATTTGCATAAAATTCATCTCTGGAGGCGAGCATTTACACCCGTCTTCTCTGAATTATATCATATGGTAACGGAGAATACGGGTGGAAATGCTCGGTTCCAAAGCTGAATTTTATGCAAATGGAAAATGCCATAAATTCATATCTGTCACCGATCTCAAATATCTTTCGAATCCTACCGATAAATGAAATCTGCCAGATTTCGGTCGTCGGCAGATCTCAATTTGCCAGATATGCTCCCACTAACGAGCAGATTTGATCGAGTAATAGATATCGGTCGCAGACTCGCAGATAAACTTTGTTAGGGGGAGACAACCGATCTCATCGTTTGCTCTAAATCGTTAACGGTACCTGTTTAAGCTATCGGCCGATCAAATCCAACGATATACTAACGTGTCAGTTACTAAGAGTATAAGTCAAAAAATTGAAGTTTTCAAGAGAGCGTTCCAAACTTGAAACAATTTAAATAAACCCACACTATACTGTTAGGTACAAGTCCCCTTAGGAATAGGAATTCGGTTTTTTTCGTGACTTATACTCTTGAGAACAGAAGAGTAGAGGCAGGCCGTCAAGCTGAGTGCAAGAACGGATAATGGCTAGTTTTTGACTTATACTCTTAGTAACTGACACGTTAGTATAAAACAACTGGATTGCTCATCACTGCTGATAAAGAATAGCCCTCAGTTAAGTTCCCAAGTGGATGAGCGGGGTGGAGTTTACAAAATAAGTACCGTGTTGCCATGACCTGCCCCCTCCACGCCCCTCCAGTCCGCTGTGAGCAATCCAGGTTTATATATCGTTGATCAAATCTGTCAAAATTATCTGCCCGTTTATGGGCCACTAATGTCGATCTCATCTCGTCTCTCGTGTTTCACTTTTCTATAGCCCTTAAATAAGTTTTTCTGGTCGAAGTAGTCATTTCTTTAAACAATTTCTGCTGACCCCTGACAACAATTAACTGTTTCAAATCAGTTTAAACATATTTTTGATTAAAAAACTTAATCGTGTAAAAGAGGCTTAAGATAACCCCCAGTATACTACCGGTCATGCAGTAATGAATACGTGGCCTATTCTCTAAAGTCGAATACATACATGCGGTTCTTGCCAAGTAACGAGCATCAGCAAAATATTTTTCAATTTTCAGTTGGTCGATTTCTAGGCAATGACTAGAAATTTATTGATATTTAGCTCGTTACTTCGCAAGTACCGCATGTGTGTATCCGGCTTAACAAGAAAGCAATGTATTTTTCATAGCAATATTCTATTAATTTTATTGAAACAAATGAATGTAATAGACACATTACTACGAAAAACACATTGCTTACTTGTTAGAGATTAGGTGCCTATAGGTCTTGTGAACAAGACCCCCCCTACTATGCCTGCCGTAGATTCTAACGCCAAATCATAATATTATTTAGTGCGAAGTATGAAATACTTTTACAGACGCACGAGTAGGACTTGCGAATAAAGCGTCAACGCTTCTTACCTGGACGTCCCCCACTCCATATTCCAACCATGGCTGCAGGCGAACGTAAAGATGATGACTGGGCAGTATCATCAGCTGCACTTCATACAGAGAACTTAACCACTCCCGTAGTTCTCGATTTATTCCGTTTTCGGAAAATCCTTTTTGTAGCCAATTTTACTTCTTTTAGTACCTAATTTTGAAGCTGAAATGGCGATACATTCCATTGCCCTACATCATTCAACCTCCCCCCCCCCTTTACTTCCTTTTACCAACCAACCGTTACTATCTAAATTCGCGGAGTTCCAGTTCTTCGTATTGTTAGCGGAGGAAACAGTTCATTTTAAACTCCTCCTGTCCGGTTTTTTTTTTTTTTTTTTCTCTCTCTTTTTTTTTGGAATTTGATTTTCACGAGTTTCGTTGAATACAAAATCATGAAGCAGCGTACCACAGTCACTCATCTATTTCTCCCGCTGTTAGTTCTTTGGTTTTTCCTGGATAGTTTTTTGTGTGAAAAATTAGAGATGACACGTATTTTTTAATTTTTTTTTCTGAGGTAGCCGATAGTTTTTAATATCGACAAGAAGGTCATTACGTCATGCGTACTATTAAATTACAGTAACACACAGTAGATTTTATATTTTTTTACGGAAGCACATCCCTGTACATAATATAACCTCAGATCTGTGTTTGTACCCTGATCGAGACAACAGGATAAACACGTTTTCCTTGAGGAAAAAGTGTGCCTCCCACCCCTAAAAGGTGCACTCAAGCGTGAACGAAAGCATTGGAACGCATATTCTCGTTTTTTATGGCGTCGATAACTAACACACGTGAGAAGTTTTTCACTAATTATTGAGCTCACTGGATGATTTCACCCAACTTGACTTATTGACTTCACTAACGAAAACGAATATTTTCAGCTCCACCAACACCAATAACTTAATTTGACGTGTTTCTTGAAAAACAAGTCATTTTCCTGGAGTCTCAAAATCAAAAAAAGTCAAATCCGGCTTTAATTGGCTTGTTTTACCGTGCACCGGCGTATCTTCATTTTTGAAATTTGAAACGCAGTCAGACGAGTTGAACCGGCTCAAAACTTGGTAATCAAAGCGGAGAGTTGGTAGGCATAATAATGTTATTTTGGTTCCCCTCAACGACAACGACGACTTAATGTCGTGCCGACGTTAAAATATGATTTGTTACGAGCAGACGCCAAGATAAGTCTCCCTTTTAAGGTCACCCCTTCCTCGACCGGCAGATAGCTTTTTTTTTGGCAGAAACATTCTAATGTTTCCCCTTTTACGCATAGAAATGTCAAGCCAATTTTTGTAAATACTAGATATATATTTATTTTATTCAGCGTGGCGTAGTAATGGATGGGGGGGGGGGTCATTTTTAAAAAAGGTAAATTTGTCAGAGGGGAAATCATTTGAAGTTTCAATTCTTCAAGTAGTTACACGAGCGCCATTAGCATTTTTCAAACGTATTTAAATACGGGAAAAATTATCCATCCGGAATGAAATGATGGAATATTTTCAGTTCTGTCAATTTAACAGGCTTGTTTTCTAGTTCAATGATTAGTTCAAGTCAGTGAGAGCAATAAAACTTACGTTTAGTGAATTTTCAGCAGTAATTCATTTTCAAACTCGCGTAAAAAAAATTGAATATTAACCGTTAGTTAGTATGAAAATGAAAGACAAAACGTTTCAACAAGAACCGAACCATTAAACGGTCGAAGCGCGACTGACTATTACTAGCCTGGCTGATGGCATACAGTCTTTCAGTGTGCCTCTCGTCGTTGGCTCCCGCTCACACGGACACTCAATTTAATTCATTGGAACAGTCGTAGTCCAGGGCAACGAAGAGCGACAAGGCCAAAAAAAAGAGAACCCGCTCGCTCGAAAAAGGCAATAATTAATGCGGGTTTTTGTTTTTTGTTTATCTAATAAACAAGAAGAATATCGTTGGTTAAATGTGTTGCAGCTGGCGCTCCGCTCCAGCACATTACACGGAGCACCATTCGTCGAAAAATTACTAGTTAATAAGATGGTGGGGCTAAGGGTTCTCTTCAAAACTAAAAGCAGTGAGTGGGGGAGAAGATAAACCATCCTTTTTTATTGTTAATAAATTATAGCAATGTTTAATTAATAAGTTATTAATGTATTTACTTATTTCTCTGAAGAAAAAATCGTGATAAGGTTTAATTGAGAACCGTTCAAACATACTTGTTTTTTCCCTTCCCTTTTTTCCAGCTAAGTGTATAAAATTATTTCTCTGTGAGTCATTTGGTAGAAGCTATGAGCTTTTCGTGGATTTCTCTGCACCTTTTTATCAATGGGTCGTACGTCTATACAAAACAATCGAACTTGACAATAAAAGAGCCAACACTCCGGCAAAAAAAAAAAAAAAATCCTTACACTTCTAGAGTCGGAAAAAGGAAAACACTTTGGTTGCAATAAACTTGATTTAAAGCCGTCGTCTTCGCCACTTTTTTTATCAACGTTCAGCGCGTGGATCGCTCTATAAGCCGCTCCCAGCATTGCCGAATTGGCTGATTCCTGTTGAAATATTGTACATTACAATTAATACCAAAAAACGGGTCGACAGACAAAATTACTTGGTTCTGGTAAACGGATACGCCGAAAATATCTGATATTACTTGAAGAATGTCGTCATTTTTCGACGCCCCACCTGTAGCTACAATTTTAGACTGGCTACCTGTAATCGAAAAAAAAAAAAAAACACACGTCCAGGACCAAATTTTAACAATGCCAAGAGCATATTATTTTGGCTGTTTATGCAAACATTTCTTCATTACTGTGATTATTTAAATAGGAAACTGAACAATAGATATATGTATACAATACTTTTTCAAAGAAGTTTAAACAATTAGCTCAACATAATAAAAGCGGAGAATGGGTATTTACAGGTGGAGCTCTAGTAGAATCTCATATCCTGACGGATTTTGTCATAATTCTTTCAAATTCAACGTTTTCTCCCCAGCGAGAAAAAAAAAACAATAATTTCATTTTTTATCAAAGCTCAATAATGGAACCAGTAATTTTACTTAAACCTCGTGCTCTTCTGCTGTCCTAACTACTTGTAACGAAACTCGCTCTTCCTATAATTTATAATTAAAATGACAAGGGGAAAAATTAAAAAGAAAACAAAATCGAATAAAAACGACTAATTGTAAGTTTATCATTATAGAACCACTAAAAAATCACCATTTCGAGATTTGTTCGTCAATAATTCTCAAGACACAAACCGGAGAACCTCCCACTTTGACCCTCGAGCTCAAACTTCCTTATTTTCCGTAATAAATGTTAATTTATACGAAAACTTTCCAAAAGTATTATAGTACCACTTAGTGAATAAATAGGAATTTGTTTGTGGGCTGAGACCAGGTCCTACATTTCTACGATCTAATTCGTATTCTACTCTATTTGCGTGGGGTATAAAAACAAACAAAAAACAACGTTAAAGTAATTTTGGGGAGCAAACAAGCGGGATTTTTGAGGGTACGGTTTTCTTTCTGCGCTTGATAGTCACTAATAGAGGGAATACTTCCAGTTTCGGAAACCGAATAGTCAGTTTCTTGCTAGTAGTCAGCATTCAAAGCCGCCAGTTTCATGGTTCACTGCTTCATGGTTTTTTGTTTTTTTGTTTTTTGGTATAGCTATCTGAATCTGGACGAAATTAGTCGAAACCAGGGAATTTTTGTCTCTCCACTTATTTTTTTAATCAAATAAACTCAAGAGACAAAATACTTTGATTTCAATAATTCTCACTCTCCAACAAAACCGACTACAGATTTACAGAATTGCAAAATGTTTAGCCCCTGCCCCCTGCACCACGACGGTTGAGATTAGTTCCCCATTTCGTGAGATGTCACTCAGTATTGACCCATAAATATCGCTGGAGCATTAGGAATTCTCGGCACAAGCATATCATGTCTCATTTGCTATTCATTAAGCTTAAACAGGAACATGTTTCGTTTTTTGTTCGTTTTTTACTTTAGCGAGCATCAAAACTGCCAATGAGCCAAGAATGTGGAAGTCAATGATCACAGGATCAATCTAACCACAGCTAACAAAGTAATTAACCACACCTACCAGTGCCCACACACACATTAACCACAAACATAATTAAGTTCACAACGACCTGAACCCGGAAGTTGGAATCCAGTTACATAACTACAGAAAAATTGAGGTTTTTGTGCAAACGGCCAGTAGCGTACCGAGGAAGGGGCGAGGGGGGCGGACCATACCCCCTTAAGATGGGAAATAGTAGATTTCTTAGGTTTTATGTCCATGGATGTTTGAACCGAATTTATGTTGGGGGGCCATGCACCCATCAAACATTAACGATGATTGCACCCATGACCCAAGGAGCGGTCCAGTCTCCATATCAATGGTCAGACCTTCAACCACCGTGGCTACTCGGTCCTGGTCTCATCAGCCCGGCAATTGAGCCGAGTACGGAGCCGATGGACCACACCTCGCCGGGAGCTGAGAGGTGCTAAAGCACTACGATGCCAGAGCGGGTTGATAGCCAGGAGCGGGGATCGTAGTGATGTAGCACCTCCGCTCCCGGCGAGGGGCGGTCCATCATCGGTGGTTGAAGGTCCGAGGTCGAAGCGGAGGACCTCATCTTGGGTGTATTATAAGAAGGTGATTCAGATCAGTTTTTTGTCTCTCTACTTTATTTTTTAACAAACGGCAGAACCGGTTTTCGAAAACTATGTTTTCATCATCAGTGCCCCAGTACTGTCATACAAAGTAAACGGTGGATCACACCTCGTCATACACGGGTCGAAAGTGATTCACTTCACTTTCCTCACAACCTCTCAAAATCAGATTTTTAACCAGGTAGCTAAGGAAGCGGAATTTGGGTTTTCAACGGCAAAGCACCACGAATTTAGTTAGAACCAAGGTTAGAACCAAACCTGCAAAATTGAGGTTTTAAATAGCCCGAATTATATCACGATTTCTGACTTCTTCTCGCCGGGCGTTCGTTCGAGGACCACTTCAAGCAAAATAGTGTTCTTTCATGGAGCCAGACCCAGCTTTTGAATAAGCCAGCTCGATGAATTTGCATTTTGAAGATGCCGCAAGGGTGAGGGCCGAACCAAAATTGCTTTTATTGGTCGATACAATCCCCGCGAAAATGGTTTTTAATGGGCCAACCGTGCGATATTTTTGTTTATGAAAGGAGCCAGACCCCCGTGACGTACTGAGTCTTTAAAATGATCAAACACCATGGAATGTCAAAGATGTGAAATCCGTGAAGTTAGCCTTATAATTGAGGAGCCAATCCCTCGAAGATTGATGGTTTATAATGCGACAGATCCGCAAAATTTGGTTTTTGAAAGAGCCAAACCACCAAGATTGCTTGTTTTCACGTAGCCAAAGGCGAAATTTGTTTTCGAACTAGCCAAAACAGAAAAATTAGGCTCTGTAAGTGCCGAATCCACGACATCTCTTGTATGAAGGCCCCAAACGCGAGAAATTGCTTTTTGAACCGGGGTCAATCCCGAATAATTGTTTTTTTAGAGCGTCGATTCCGCGGAATTTGATTTTTTTTAAGTGCAACATCCACGAAATTGGGTTCTGAGAGTGCCAAAACACCAAAATTGGGGTGTTGAAAGGACTAAACCCGCGAAATAGATTTTTCAAAGTGCCCAATCCACGAAATTTCTGTTTAAAGGAATGAAAACAGCAAGTTCTGGCCACCGATGTAACCAAAACCGTGAAGAAGATGTAGAGGACTCGGTAATCAGCTGTTTCTCCCTGCGGTGGGCTTCTCGAGTAAACAAACCCTGCAAAATTGAGTTCTATGAGCTCTATTCATCGAGGAACTTCAAAGAACATGCAAAGTCATGGATGTCCATTTTGTCTTGACTGTTTCCAGGACAAATTGTAAGTTGTGAGAGTGAGGGGGGGGGGGGTCATCAAAGTGTAAATATAAGCAATGTAAGTCGTCCGACTACTGCGGCCAGTGGAACTCCGAAGGCCTGTAGATTGCCATTTTTATTACTTTGGTGGAAATCGTCCTCCGAAAATAGATTGCTGACAAATTCCGCACAAGAAGAGGGAGCTTATTGAACAAGTCGACAGACTGACCAAGGAAGCTCGAATTAGTTTGGCTCAGCATAAAGAAGCGGCCTTTCACATCATTGGCACTTCTAGTAGCGCTACTATCCTTCACCTCATGATCTCTTGTAATTCAGAGGCCTTTTACGCGACGAGAACACTTCTTCTTCCTCTTAATTTATTGAATCCGTCGTTGCAACTCCAGGCACCCAACGCATTGGCCACATTATAGGGCCTGTCCGCCGGTCATTATGGGGCCTAACTACCAGTTGACGAACATAGTAAGTTCCTGTTGCGACCAAATGCCAAGTTCAGTGGACTTAGTACATTTTCTTTGGCAATATTGACAGTTTTTACACCATGGAAGGTTACACCGATAGTATAACAAGCAAAGTGGCAGTTCTTGATGGAGCAAGGATCTTTCTATTTCGGCACAGTCAGTTTCTGGAGTAAAATTGACGTTTTTTTTCAAACATTTGTGTAGACTCAAGAAATTCGCTCTTTTAGGTAGCGAACATTCTACAGCGATACGATACCGTTTCGCCGACGCTAATTAACAGCGTCTAGAACAGACAGAAACAACTGGAAATGTGTCAGAGTGATGTAGAAACGATATCGGATCACCACAGTATGAACTCCTCCAAACTCGCTGATTTGGCCCCCAAAACGCAACTATTTTGATTAAAAAAAACCATCATCTTATCCCCAATCCGGATCGTTTCCTCTATTTGAGCATGTTACAAGCCCTAATAAGCCTCTAATGTGCCGAAAATCGATCTCAAGTTAGGTACAAAAAAAAAACGCCAGAATCGTGGCTGTCGTGTGTTTTCGGCCGGTGCCCGATTAGTTGAACGCTCACACAAAGCCGAGCGAGCGCAGTGTCACAGCTCACCGCATCCTTCGATTGCGCAATAGCAGGATCAGTGGTGGACCTACACCTACTGGGGCCCGGGGCGGAAATCTCTGCGAGGTCTCTCACCTTCTCATCACCCTTTGCTTGTCCAAATGACCAACTTCGAGGGTATGGGAATTAGCGGTTATCATTATTTTAGTCAAGAATTTGCCCGAAGAACTACATGTGAGCCTTTTCCCCCAATTTTGGCGTGGGCGTTGTATCAGAAACCACGAATTGACGCATTATCTCAATTTTAGCCACGAATGACAGCTTTTTCGCAATTTCAGCCAAAAATATTAGCGTTTTTTTAGAACTTTTAGCCACGTGATTGCCCCAAAACAGTGAATTAACGTGCATTTTCAATTTTAGCCGTCCAAGGACGTACAGAAACTTGAGAAATAGTTTTTTTTTTCTCAATTTCAGGCGTAGACTTGCCTGTTCTGCTCGATCACAGAAAAGAACTGTGCACGTGAAACTTGATAGGCTACCCTGAGTCAAGAAAAATCACCTAAAACCAACGACAAGCCACAACGTGCTATTTTCCACAATCACTGAAAAGAAGCACAGAAACTTGCAATTTAGAGAAAATAAAGACCAGAAACAAGCAATTTCGCGTCCAAGTGTCCAAGCGGTTACCAAATCTTCTTTTCACGATCCTACGCCCATGAGAATGAAACCTAAAAATCCTCACTTTTTCAACTTTAATCTTTTCGGGAGCCCGGTGGTCTGCCCCTTAGCTCCTACCTTTCAGGTTTCAGACTCAGGCACGCTGGCTTGACTCAAAACAGAGTCAGAGAGGACCCGGTTCACGAGGGCTGAAGAGAAACCGTAAGGGCAAAACAGGGACTGAGGGTGTTGCGGCTGGATGCCACGGCCCAGTTCAAACATCAACACGGCTCACTCGGTTTTGCCAAGTTGATCGAGACCTGGGGCCGGGGTCCGAGTTCGTATAGTACAGGCGTAATTTTCACGATTGTATGGTGGGCCTGAATCCCTTATGTTATTCGCGTTCGACACTAAAAGCCAAGATTTCATCATTCTGGGGTTCCCATCATTTGAGTTTTCCGCCTGGTTGAAGAAATGCGTAGTTTCCCTCTAATAATTGTACAATCCATTCTCTCGTTACTTGCTTGGCTGCACAAGTCTTGGCAGTTTCGTGGGGGGGGGGGAGAAGCATGGGGAGGCAAAATTAAATTAGCCTCAGGGCGGCAAAAAGTAAGATCCGGCCCTGCTGTTACTTTCACGCTGATACGTTTAGCTGCTTTTAGCTTCTCCCAATCTCAAGGGAGGGGCAGCTACCCCTTTCGTAGCCTCCCACGGGCGACGCCTGTGCATCGTGTGCACACGTCGATGAAGCCTCCCCCCCCCCTTCTATTTAGTAAGTTTACACCAAGTTCCAATGGCTCGATTACACTAAGCGCGTTTACTCGCAGCTTGTTGGCTTTTTAAAGCTGGCGAGTTAGCATTTCCGTTTGTTCGCTTTTTTACTATAGCTACCACGATTACAGGGCGAGTTTACTCGCTAGCCATCTCACAACTCAACGAATACGCGAGACAAGTAGCCCGGTCTTCGCTAGCAGCTTTTTTACAAGCTGCTTGTTTTCGATAACACTGGGCGAGTTCACGAGCTGCTAGTCAAAAAGCCAACAAGCTGCGTGTAATCGAGTCTTAACTTGGTTTCGCACTCACTCCCAGAGAACGCCAGAGATTCGCCAATTTGGAGAGGTATTCGTATTATATTACTCTAAAAAGCTATATAGAACACCATCCCTTACAATTTGGGACCCCCCTCACTCCCACCGAGTAGCGTTGTAGGCCCCTAAGGCCCAAAGAGAAATTGCGTCGCGGCGTTTGGCTGGTTGAGGGTAGATTGCTATAAATGGAAGCATCTTGCCTGGGTACCCCATGTATGAGCCGTTAATAAGGCTCGCGATTTCTTAATTGATCACTCAAAATTTTGAAATTGTGCGTTGTAGCGACTGTGCTTTCCGCCTTGCTCGCGAGAGAGAGCTGCGCCCGCTCTTAGCTTAGGAAGTGCGAGACATGTTCTGAAAAAATGGGTAAAATCAACTCACCGAGAGTAATTTTCAAATCTTCCAGCACAGCTTTCTTGGCCAGAAATTGTCCTTCGATAACTGCCCTGATTTCAACTTCAGGCGACGGAAATTTGTCAATCGTGCTATTTGCCTTATCGTACTTGAAGCAACCTTGGATGGGATTTGCAATTTCCTCTAAATCGTAGTAAAACCCTGAACAAGTGCGAAGTTTTTACGGTAATTTTCACACAAAGTAGTTATCTAAATTGTACTTACCTAAATATCCAAAGTTCCCGCGGGGTGTGCTATTGAGAAGACGATTAAAATCGTCCCAACTGCCTTGCGCCAAAGAATCTTTGATCCTTTCTCTTACCAGAGAACCATTTTTATAGCTAAAACAAAAGTGACAATTTTTTATTCGGGAATACGAGGAAGAGGTGGGAGAAGAAACAGCTATGAAACTACATGCGCACGAAGATTTTTAAAGAAGGAAGAGCAAGTCTAAATACACGCTTCAAACCATGCATCAATTCAACGTAAATTAAGTGATTCCTACCACAAGTGAGGGTTTTGAAGCTCTGCTTCCGGCGAATTTCGAACCCATTAAAATATTTTGGTCTTAAATTCCTAAGTGCAAAGGATAGAAGTGAATTTACCACAGAAGCCCCATATACTCGTGCTCATCCATAGGATTGATCAGAATGTGGCCTTCACGCAAAGTTTGTGGCTCTTTGAGCCACATAAATAGTGTGTCACTCGTTCCGAGACTTACGGCCATATCACCTTCGCTTAGACCTAACCCTACAAAATTAAAATATTAGAATAGTTCTCCGTTCAAAAAGTCGGTGAAAAACTACCAACTAAAGAAGAAGGATTATCTCCAGTGAAAGCGACAATTTTGCACTCATCATTGAACGCAAACCGTTCAACGAAATAATTCGACACGTGACCAAGGATCGAGCTCGAAGGAACTGGAACGCCCAGTTTGTCTTCCAAGTCTTCTGCAGTTGCCTAAATTAAACAGGTGGAAGACGATTCCCTAAATTAGTCAGACAGGTAGCCCGTGTCAAGGAGGATCGCATAACAAACTTGAAGGCAAGCGTCCGACCACTTCTTGGTGGAAATGTCAAGAAGATTCATTCCTGAACCGTCCGCAAAATCAATAGGCGCGTATTTTCCCAGAAAAAGGGAGCACGCAAAGCTACTAACAAGGGAAATCCTCTGAAAAAAAAAAAAAAAAAAAAAAGTGGATACAAATAATCGATCAGTGTAAATTCAGACATTTTATTACCTCGGTATTTTTGTAAGCGTTTGATCTGGTATCCGCAATTTTTGAAATCTGGCTTGCCGAGTACCTCTCATACGCTTTAGACCCAGTAATTTTCGCCAGTTCCTGGAAACAATGAACATGTTATTAAGGGGGATTTTTTTCTTCCATGCTACGAAAACTTACATCAGGTCCTCCTACTGCTTCTTCAATGGCTCTACAATACTGCGTAGTGCTTGAGTCCATCCAAATTGGGGAGTTTGTAATCGAAAAGCACGAGGCCAACTGTGTGAACATAAAATGGTCGGGAGAAAGCTTTCCAAGCGTCTCTTCGGATCCATTCGCCCAATAGACCGTTCCATGTTGCTAAATTCACGCGTCAGTTACAAAAGGTGCAAGGTTCTCGAGGCGAAGAAAAAAAAAAAGTGGGTGGGCTTACCTGAGCCGAGCCGGATAGTGCGACAACTTTGGAAAAGTCTGCTCCGCACACTCTGAGCTTTTCAAGAACCATGTCGAGCGCCTTGACCCACATGAGTGTAGGGGCTGTAACGGTTTTCTTCTCGCCTTTAATAACGCCATTATGAGTTCTTCGAAAAAACAAACAACCACAGTCAGAACTATAACTCATCACCATTTACATTCAAACACGGTGCTGTGCTTGAACGCTAAAAAGTATTGTAGTTACTACAATATTACTCTGTACTAGATTACTAATAAAAGGTCTGTTCGCGAAGCTACACTAGGTTGCCCGAGGGTACACTCGGGCGCCCGAAAAGCGTTCGCGAGCAGACGAGTGTAGTTCGTGTAGCGAGTGTAGGGCGTTCGCGATGAGTTCAGAGCTACTCCGGGCTGCCCGAAGTTACTCAATTTTTTGTTATAAATTGATAACTCTTATCTAATATGCACAGGAGTGAGAAAATATCACGACTGTTATGAATTTACACTGTCTGCTCTGAAAGCGTTCGCGTAACAAAAAAATCCTCGCTGCCCTCGCCTACACCAGCTACCCCAACCTGCCCTACACTGCCTTACACTACACTACCCTACACTTTTTCTCCGCGAACAGACCTAAAGTTCTTTCAAGAAACTTATTTTTATGCAGCTCACGCAAAAACCACATGCAGGAATCAAAACGATGTCTTAAGTGACGAACGTGATGATGTGGGGCTGGAGGGTCAGACCCACCAGACAACCATGAAAATTGTACCGAGGGTGCATGAGGTCCAGTTCCCGTTCGGCCGTACTCGCCTCAATGGCCGAGCTGATGAGACAAGGACCGAGTAACTCTGGTAGCTGAAGGTCTGAGGTCGAAGCGGAGACAGGACCGCGCCCTCGGTACAATTTTCACGATTGTTTGTGGGTCCAACCAACCTCCAATATTTTTATCGTTCATTATTCAACGGAAACACTCCCTTCATTTACGAGCCTCCCTATAATGTGCTGAGGACTACAGTTATGGTATTTTTCCGAAGAAATACATAGTATGCCGTGAAACCCGCAATGTTGCACTTTTTCGGGTGGTCAAGCACGTGACATTGGTTTCTACTTTCTATTATACCAATTCCACAAAACTCACCACAAGACTCACGAAATTGTTTTCACACACAAGCCATTTCCATGGGATTTTGTTTTTGAAGAAGCTAAAACCAAACATTGGCTCATTGGGTCAAAACGATTATTTTGGCGAGTCATCGAACCCGTGAAATTGGTTTTCAAGGGGCGAAATTTGGTTTATGAAAGGAGCCAGACCCATGACTTTGCTCTTCAAAATGATCAAACATCATGGAAGTATTGTAAAAGGCGTGAAGTTTGCTTTTTTAAGGAGCCAACCCCACGAAATTTTGGTATCAAAAACCCAAATATGCAAAACCCACGAAAGTGTGTTCCATTTAGTGCAAGTCCATGAAACTTCGGTTATGAAAGGGCCGTACCCCCGAAATTAACTTTAGGTACCAAGCCCTGAAAAATTGGCTTCTTGACTGAGTAAAACCTGCGAAATTGGGTTCTGTGAAATCGAATTTGTAAAAGCTCAAAGCTCCTAAATTTGGATTTAAACGGGTGAAAATGGGAACTTGCACATTTTTCAAGCACTGGTGTTTATTGAAGAGGGCTCTTCCACAATGCTATTGCTCACATTAAATATTGAAATCAATCAAGGGTTTTTTAGAGCGATTATTTAAAAATTTTGAGTGGGGATTTGATAACGTCAAACCCTATTTAATGAAATGGTTGGTGTGAGGAAGAGGGGGGTACGACACATTTTCAGGGGGACAATTTTTCTTGTTATTTGTAAACAAAAAATGTTGGAGTGCCCTAATCACATGCTTCAAAATTAGGGATTGACGTTATTTCCCCTCCTACCATCTAACCCCTCTTGAAGAACTTTGAAATATATTTAAAAATATAGTTATGATGAAATAGTTATGATGAAAAATCACCAAATGCACCAATCGGGCTGCAACTACCATTGATATCCTTCTGTCCATGTGCCAATTCACCGGTATACTTTTCTCCCAAATCGGACATTCACGCAAGTTCCCCATTGCCAATTCTAACCATCGATGTAAAATGACAACAATGTAATGACAAAATTTCGCGGATTTGGCACTTTTTAAAATCCATTTCGTGGGTTTAGCCCTTTCAAAAACCAGAATTTTGTGGATTTGGAACTCACAGAATCTAGTTTCGTGGGTTCAGCACATTCAAAAATCCAATTTCACACGATTTACCCCCTATAAAGCCAATTTTGCGGGTCAAAAAAGCAATTTCACGCGTTAAACAAATTTTCTCTTTGGGCTCTTCACTCATGGCTTCTTCGAAGTCCACGGATTCGGCATTTACAGAACCTAATTTTGCTTGTATGGATAATTCGAGAAGCAATTTCGCCTATGGTTGCACAAAATCAACAATATTGGCGGTTTAACTCTTTCAAACCAAAATTTAGCGGGATTGGCCAACTTCACGGATCTAACAACTTTCCACTTATCCACAAGTAGAGGGTCCGGAATTATGAAATTTCCGAATTCAACTCTTTGACCGACTGTTCTAACAATACTATTCAACAATACAACTAGGAATTTAGCCAGGGAAACTAAATGTTCCACCAATAATTAATATTATAGTCACCGAAACAGGGTCGTGGGCTCCATAACTACCACTTTAGCACTCCGACGAGTACTTCAACAAACAACTTGGGGTTTTCCGACTGATCACTCACTATAAACGTATAGAAATTGGTTTAATCGGTAGCTGGCATTAGAAAGTGACAGCTATTGGCCAGGAAGGAAGGAGGTCGATTTTTTCAAACTATTAACTCAATATTTCGTCAAAAAACAGCAATTCAGGTCTATTGGTTCGAGTAGGCCACAAACTGACTAGTGCCACAGTGCTAGAAATTCAAACCAACAACCGATGATCAGCGGTACTTTTGGCACGGAAGAACAATATGGAACTCCTGTATACCCACAATTTACTTCAGAAAGAGACCATTTAACCAGGTGCGTAGCCAGCCCTTGATCTAGGGGTGGGAAGCTTCACTGGGGACAATTTCAGATGTAACATTGATTTTTTACAGGTGTAAGTATGTTCGGGGATCGGGAACTGGAAATCGTCAATTTATGGTCTTCAGCATCACATACTAAATTTGCACAGAAACGGTTCCTTCTATTCCAGATTTATCTGTTCAACAACAGATAAATTTTCCCCGCAGAAAGTGATACTTTTGGAGCTAAAACCTTAAATTTTGGTCCCCTGAGGCGGTAAACTGCGGTAATTTAGTCCCTCAATCTGGGCCCTTCCATCGTCGAGACGAATAGTTTATAGTCAGGAACTCACACAGGCCTGTAAACTGCCTAGTTGCAGTCCTCGCAACAAGTGCGTAGCCACCTCTTGGTCTTAAGCCCGGTGCACACGGTGCCTGTTTTCCTGCCCCGCTCGATGCATGTTTCATAAAATGGTAAGGCGCATGCCCCCGTGCATGAAAGTGACGTCACGACGTCACTCGGAGGAAGCTGTGCCTGTTTCTCAAGATAGAAGCGGTTCTATTTTTCTGGCCGACCTGCCTCGAGGGCAGTGGCCGTTCTGTCATTCTGTAGCCATTCTGTATTGGGGGAGCTGGATTCTGAGACCCCCCCCCCAACCTACCACAACCAAAATTTTGTATTTATATACAATTATGTTTAGATTACGAATGCGGGAGCATTGCTAAACAAGCTCTATGTTTGCGTTGTGTGGAGTCTGATGTGCAACCACAATAAATTTACTCCCCCGAAAAATGAAGCATTTTGATAGGTTGCATATACACCACACAACGTTCGTGCCTTCTCAAAAAGCATCATTCTATTTACCTATCACCCTCACTCCAGCTTTGCGGCTGTCGGGTCGGGTAGAACAACGGAGTCAGCAGTTTTTACGGGCTTCTGTCTTCGGCAATTTCTCACTCCCTCTGCACTGTCCAGCCTAGCCCTCGCACTCTCCTACCACTTCTCCGCAATGAAATCCGCCGGAAATAAGTGGAAACAAGTTTTCAATAATATAACTTTTATTGTTCAGCGCGAACGATAATTTTCGAATGTAAGACCAGAACCTGATCATGCCATTTAGTTGGCCCATTTGCCCCGCCCCCACCATTTTTCTAATATACAATTTTTTTCCTCAGTATCATGATTGGGGGAGCATTCGCTCCCCACTTCCGCCGCCACTGCTCGAGGGCAGAGGGCTCGACGTTGTCGCTCGACTCTGAAGGTTTCAATTTCCAGTAGGGCTATACCTGTACAACCTTCACGAGTTTGTACGTAGGTACGAAAAAATAATAAATGGAAAACAGAACCAAAACGAGAAAGGAAAAACGCTAACGCAGGATATCAAAAATCAAACACAGTATGAAAATGGTTATGAACGAGGGCAACCATCTAGAAGAAAGTGTTCGAAGAAGGCTATATGTAGGAGGTGGTTGATAGGTGGCTGCCAAGCAAGAAAAAAATCACCGTGTGAACACACTTCATGCACGCCAGCAGGCACGTTTCCAAGCGGAGAAGCCTGCCTGGGTGAAAACAGACACCGTGTGCACCGGGCTTTAGAAAAGGGACAGGGACTGGAGGAGCTGGCATTTCCCCACCCACCACCATAAGTCTGTCTTGCGCAGGAGCCTAAAGACGTTTAAAATAATGCACGCAAAATCCCCGGCAGTGACCGGATGGTTTTTTAAAACAGGAAGGCAATCCTGCTTCAAAAAATGCATCGTGCGCATCGAGCTATAGTGTGCAAAATATCGCAAAACGGGTTTGTTGCCGAATTTAAACCACGAAATAAGTTTTTTAGAAATCAAAATCCAAGAAATTGGCTTTCACTAAAATAAATTTGTAGCAAGCCAAACCCGAGAAACCCCCAGAGAGTCCCCGGAACCGTTTCCATAAAACTTGACTATTTTCTTAGAACACTGCAATTTTCCTAGAAAATTGACAATTTCTGCTTCTAATTGACAATTCGCTAAATAAAAAAAAAATACAATTTCCTCATAAAATTAACAGTTCTTAGACACGAATTCCTCTTGAAATTCACAATTTCCTAATCAAACTTACAATTTCTTCATAAAATTGAAAATTCCCACAAAAATTGCAATTTCATCGTGAATAAAACGGACGTAAAATGACAATTTCCTCGTGAAATTGACAATTTCCTCATAAAACTGGCGATTTACTCATTAAACTGACACCTTTTAAAGTGAAAATTCCTCATTTGCGTAAATCAACCACACATTGACAATGTCGTCTTGAAACTGACACGTTTTTAAAATGAAATGGACAATTTCATAATAAAATTTTCCTCGGTGGAGCGTTTCGCGAAATTTTTTGCCTTGAATGGGGTAGTGTAAATGAGGGTTTTCCCGAACGTGTGTGTTTTGCCCAACACCATGTGTGTGTATTGGCGTAAATTTCCCACTTTTGGGTGTGACGCAGCCGTTTTGAAACAGTTATTCTCTCACACGTTATGCAACGTTTCGCGTAAATTTTTGCCCCTGGCGTTGGCTTTTCGCGTCTGATGAACGAACAATTTCGGGGATTTTTTGTGTTTCCGGCAAACCAATTTAGCCGGGCGACTCAATTCAGAGACCAGGCGACCCTTACTTGGGTCACCCAGCGAAATTGGTTTGATGGCAACAAAAATCCCCAAAATTGGTTGTTCAGTGAACAAAATCTGAGAAATTTATTTTACAGTGAGGCATAACCGGGAAAATGTTTTTCTTTTGCGAGAAAAATCAGCGAAATTTGGTATTTCGGAGATTTTTTTGTGCCCAAAAATCAGCGAAATCTTTAACTGAAAGTGATCCGTCCCGGGAAATTGGTTTTTCAGCATCGACAAATAGCGACATTTATTTTATTAGATAAATATCCCCGAAATTAGATTTTAGATAGCGAAATCAGAGGAATTGGTTTTTCAGTGAGGCAGATCCGGGGAATGTTTGGGTTGAGGCAACAAAAAACAGGGATATTGGTGTTTTAGGGAACTAACCCTGAGAAGTTATTTTACTAGGCAAACCAGCTAAAATGAAGTTTTAGTGCATAAAATCCACAAAAACGGTCTCTGAATTTGAGCACCCTGCGAAATTTGTATGATAGCAACAAAAAGTCGTAAATTGATTTTTTTTAGAGAGCTCGTCACCTGAAAATTTCTTTTCGTTTATAGCGTTCCCCATTTGCACAAAATTCTGCAACGGAGCTATTCATTTCCACCCGTCTTCTCCACTAACATATGATTTAATTCAGTGAAGACGGGTGGAAATGAACTTCCCAAATGCAGAATTTTGTGCAAATGGGGAACGCGATTAGAAAAAAAAAACCGCAAAATTGGTTTTTATCAGTGCATTTCATTTTAAAAAATGCACTATTGGTCTCGCCTTAATGGTTATTTATACATTAGATAGGTAGTGAAATCCCATAAATTTGTTTTTCAGTGAGCTAATTTTTTGGCAAGACTAATCGTGAAAATGTGTTTTTTCTGGAAATCTGAGACATTGATTTTTTAGTAGGGCACAGCTCCGAAAATAGTTTTTTTTGTGTGCAAAAACGACGAAACTGGCTTTTGAATTAGGCCACCCCGCAAAAAATAATTTGGTACGCACTACAAAAAAAGCCCATTGGTTTAGTGAACGAAATTCGAGAAATTGATTTATTACTGAGTCATGATCTGAGACAATTTTGATGAAACTTTACCTAGCGTACCTGTTGGATTTCAACTGTTTGACTCCTTTTTGGTGGTATCTGGGGGTGGGCAGCTAACCCCGTCTGGCTACGCCCCTGCATTTGACGAAGAAACTGCCTAGTCCAGTGAATTTAGCCAGAGTGAATGGTATTAGTGGTTAAAACTGAATTCCCGCATCAAAAAATTACATTTTTCCACGAGCACAAAACAATTTTGCCCAGAGAAACTTCTTTCCGGCCTCACAAGCTAATAGTATACATTTTCCCCAGAATCTGACCGAGCGACAAAAAAAAAAACCTGTTAAACCATAGAGTGGGACTATTCAGCAGATTCTGCTCTTATGGGAATTTGGCCCCAGCACCTGACATGGAATGAAAAATGGTCATGTCTCGACCAGGGATTCCAAAATCGGACTAGGAACAGCCAGTTTTGCCCGAGATCTGTTGGAGTCGAGGCATTCAGTTTAGTCCCAGAATTTGAGATTTTGGCCCTATAACTCATGACATAACGTGCTTTTTAGCCTGGAAACTATTAACCTGGCCTCGAAAACGTTTAGGCATTCACAGCGTACGGAGACACGGCTGGTAGTGCATTAGGTCTGTGGTTATTTCAGCCTTTACTGATTCACGTAGGTATCAACTGAGCTTAAGAAACTTACAATGTAAAAGAAAGGTTGATTGAATTTCATTTCGCTAGGCAAAAAAATAAATAATACCTGAATTCGGGCAATTCTACGTCGAATTGAACGATTGCCTCGTGCTGAACTTCCTTCCTGCTGTTGATAATAACGCTCTTCAGCTGAAATTAGTAACGAAGAGTAGCCTCGCATCGAATTTCACCGAATAGTCACACGTACCTGTTGAGTGCTGAAGTCAAATCCTAGAAACACCTGTTCGTTTTTGGGAATCATCGTCTCTTCGTTACCTACAACATTTTAAGATTTCCCACGGTTATACAACACGAAAAAACTGCCTCAAGAGTCATCTACTTCTTCCAGGAAGGAAGATTTTATTCGGGTGAGCAACCATCTGCATTCACCCGAATCACCTCTAGCTCTTTTCTAGTGGAGCAGCTTCCCGCATCCCATCTTCTCTTCCTTGAGTTCTTTGGAAGAAATGGGGGGGGGGGGCTCACCCGTGATAACATGATCTATCCCCCCACCTCCCCCCATTTCAGGATAATGAAGAATGATAAGAACAGGTGGGCGTCGGTGAGGTGCACAACAATGTTAAGAAGGGGAACCGTGACGTTTCATAGTTGCTGGCTTTAGAACTAGAGGGAAACAACCGTTGGCCGTCAAAGCCGGAAATACGTTTTGTTACATTTTTGTGTGTATTGTCTAAGTTTCTGCCAAATAACGACGAGAAGCCCGAGAGAAAACACGTGCATACAATTTTTTTAGATATTCACATTTTAAAAATCGCCCTCAAGCTTGTTTTTTTCCACCGTATACGTGTGTGTTTGTTAGCCCGCATCAGTGATTCGAGTGGGAGCCTCTTGAGCATCGAAGGCTCCTCAAGAATGGTGTGCTTGGAAACATATATTTTATTCTTTTACTCGTCCCCAACCGTGACCATGTATTTCAAATTGGAGAAGACGAGTGATAATGGAAATCATAAAGAATATCGAAATTTTATAGAGTAGGATCTTCGGACTAGTCCAGAGTAGGAAAAAGTCAGTCTCAGTTGACTCATTTTTACGTGTGTTCACCCAAGTTACTTCTTGAAAGTCCTGATTAGTAGGTAGGATCATTTGTAACGAAAGAGTAGCAAATAGATAGCCGAGGAGTGAAATTAGAAACAAAATACGAATAAACTAAACAAGCTGATTCTCCAATTTAAGGCTCTGTGCAGCTTGTCAGGTCCTGGAAGATTGCCGCCAGCCTCAGCTGTTCGGCCATTGCGTTTAATGAGAGTGTCGAGAATGAAAATAATTATACACCCAACCCAATCAAAATTAGTAGACTCTCTTTTGATGAAGCAGTTAAACGCGTATTAATTTCCTTTATTTCGTCCTTCTTCTCCGGTTGATCACCAATAATTGTATGTGTGACAGACTCGGAGTGGGAGGCGAGAAAAAGTGAAATATCTTCCCGCGGGACTTGATGCTGCACGCGGGATCCCCCGCAGCAAGTAGAAACAATTTGTTTTTGAGACTTCCTTTTTGGCAATTTAACTTATAGGAGGATCGCAGGAGTCGGAGAGAACAGAGGGGGCTGTCGCCACTAGGTTTGTTTTCCTCAGAGGCCAGGAGTCGCCAGCCCGGCTGTCTCCTCAACTCTCATACCCTCCTTTCAAAATACATTCTACATTGTTAATGTCGCCCCAACACTTCTTCCTCGTCCTTCTCACTCAATCTCTCTCTCTCTTCTCTCTCTCACTCACCCCGACTATCCTCAATCCCGCCCCTGAGCTCTGCCTTGTAATTGCCATTTGAAGGTTCCCCCTTATTCTCTATCAAAACCACTTAATTGAAAAAGGGCTTCGTCAGCCATAAACAAAACAACCATACGGGTCACTTTGTTATTTTTAATATTGTAGGTGTTTCATCCCAGTTAATCATTTAATTAAAGCCACCCCCTTTAGCCAATATTAATTGCGCACTGACCACTCACCTGCCCCTTGTGTACATAAACCGAGGAATGAACATCAGTTTCGGCTGCTGGCTTCACTTATCTGTCAATTTTGACGCACATTTGATAAATATCAACAACGATTACGAGTTTTTTCTCCAATTTATTTTGCTTTGGGGTATGAAGATAACGTCAAAGATAAAGGATTACGTTATATGTAATGTTAAGATTGATTTTAACTCATATATTATTATGTACATATACATTTTTTACCCCGTTTCAGCGCGAAATCTAGAAGTAATTCCCTGCTGTTTTGCGGTTCATGGATTCATAATTTGATCGGACAATTGATCTGGTTATTGGACGGGAAATGAGAATTTGAAAAAACATTAATTTACATAAGACGTCGCGGGTGAGAAAACAAGGATGGCACTCCATGGATTGATTGGGGAAGGGGTAATTGCGGTATAAAAAAAAAGAGGGCGCCACTCACCAATACTACGGATTGACCGGAGCCGGCGGCGGGACTTGGATATTAGGGAGAAAAAGAGAGGTGGCTGTTATTGTGGATATGTTGGCACCGATCCGCCATATTATAGTTTCATAATAAAGAGAAGAGAGCGAGAGAGACAGAACTTGAGGGTGAGAAGGGCGAAAAGACTTTTCGGAGGGTTTGAGAAGACGCCTGCCCCAGGGCTCGGGAGTCTGCAGACGTCTGGTCTCGACTCCGACGTTGAGCGCCGCCCCCCAAGCCTCTTGTTGACCAACCGGAGGAAGAATGTTCTTCGACTTCTCGGCCTCAAAAGCTACTGTCCCCCCTTCATTGGTTTTTTTTTTTTTTTTTTTTTTTTTTTTTTCACCGCCCTCCGCAACGCCAATTTTATGGCAATAACGCTGTATTGCTGTTTTCCTCCAAAGTAGCTAAACATACATTTTCATTCGGCAAATCATCAAGTCAATAATAATAGATTTTCCTCGAAGTACTTACCCTAAAACTGAACTTACAAATGACAGACGAAATGAAAAAACTAGGAAAACAAGTCTATGAAAAATCAATTCCTTCATTAACATCACTTCCATGCTCTGTGGGGTGGCGTTTCGGCGAAGAGCGCACCGAATATACCGAGACCAACATTAGCTTGGGACGTTGAGGGAGCGTGCATACCTTTACACTTGAGAGGAGCCTTGATGAAAACTTTTATTGGGGTCGCGATTTAACCCAGTCGAAACGTACATGTTATTTGTTCTCAACTAAATTGATGGAAAAATCGATTAACGAACATGAACAATTCTCATTAAGAGTATAATATACTCTTAATATATATAATATAATATATTATAATATAATATATCTTAATATAATATACTTATGTAGTTTGGATCAACAGCTTTTATCCAATGAGCTTTGCCATTAGAATGTTCGGTTTGATGTTGTAGACTATCAACAATATTAAACCAACTAGGTACAATCGGAAACGAGAGCTCTAATAGAAAATAAGGCAAAGAAACACAACAAATCGCAACGTTACAGGTGAATTTTTTTTTTCGGAAGGCGTTTTTGACGCAAACATGCTAGCTGTCGTGTTTGAAATGGCCTGAAACTTCAAAAAGATTATTTTTCGAACTGAGCCCGATTTTTACTATACTTTGGCATAAATAAACCTTAAAGGCCCGTTCACAAGCTCCATGTTTACGTTCTGTGGAGTCTACACAGCCAAACAAATTTATCCCCTCGAAAAATGAAGCATTTTTATAGGTCGCATAGACACCACACACATACATAGACACAACATAGAGCTTGTGAACGGGCCTTTAAGACTCCGTTCACAAGCTCTGTGCTATGCACCTGTGGAGTCTATGCTACCAAACAAATTTATTCCCTCGAAAAAGAAGCAATTTTATTGGTTGCATGTGCTCCACAGACGCATAGCACGGAGCTTGTGAACGGGGTCTAAAGGCCCGTTCACAAGCTCTATGTTTTTGTTGAGTGGTGTCTATGCAACCTGTGAAAATGCTTCATTTTTCGAGGGAATACATTTGATTGGTTGCATAGACTCCACACAACGTAAACATATCGCTTGTGAAGGCCCCATAAAAAATAAGGGGTACTCAAATAATCAGCCTGTAAACCTGTAAAGGAGAATTTCTCTGCAACGATATATAAACCTGGATTGCTCACAGAGGACTGGAGGGGCGTGGAGGGGGCAGGTCGTCCGCTGGTAAACAATCACCCTGTCCCTCTCCTTGTGTAGTTATGGCAATATGGCACTTATTTTGAAACTCCACCCCTCTCATCCACTATGGGAGCTTATTTGATGGCTATTATCAGCTGGTCTTTGTCAGCAGTGATGAGCAATCCAGTTCTTTTATGTATCGTTGTTTCTCTGTAATTAAGTAAAATTCCACCCCACCCCCCTGTCTATGCGTTACCAAAGAAACGAGATTTATAACATCTGTTTACTGGTTTACCAAAATACTGATTTTTATTTGAGTACTCCTATAGATTTATGAATAAGTTCTGACCCATGAAACTTCCCCATTGTCAGTTTTGGGTGTAAATACCCTGCAAACTGCAAATCTTTGGTTTTAACCTTCGCAAAACTACAAGTTTCGTTTTTTTTTTCTTTTTTTGGTTTTTTTAAGGAGGCCGCTCAAGGCCTGAATATTCATGAAATCACATCACGTTGGAGCTCAAATCTGCGGAATGCGAAATAGCAAAATTGAGGTAGGTATCGTATCGTAGGAATTTTGGGAAGAAATCGTAAATGTTATGCAAAAATTGTCAGTTTTAAGAAAACATTGTCAATTTTATTAGTGAGTTGTCAAATTAATTACAAAATTGTCAATTTGAAAAAGAAACTATCAATTTGAAGAAGAAATTGTCAATTTAAAGAAGAAATAGTCAATTTGAAGAAGAAATTGTCAATTTGAAGAAGAAATTGTCAATTTGAAGAAGAAATTGTCAATTTGAAGTAGAAATTGTTTTGTGGTCTTTTTTTGGTTGGACCCTTGATGTGGTTGGGCCTTTTTAGTGCATTTCATTCTGAAAAATGCACTATTGGTCTCGTCGTGATGGTGGCAAACATGGGTCATGTCATGTTTTTTTCACGTTTCAGAACCTCTAGAACACGAATTCAGTGGTCTCCGGAATTCATATATATATATATATATAATATTATGGCCGTTTTCTTGTTAGCACGATAACTCTCGAAGAAATTAGTTTAGCGGAACGCGCTTTGGCACAAAAATCATTAGTCATAAGACACCGGTCGGTATTGCATTTGGGCCAAATCGGTCAAGGTGGAGGGGGGGAAAATCGGGCTTGAAGTCGTCAAAAAAAATCACTAAAAATCACCAGTTGATTCTAGAAGCATCATATTCGGTACGTATACTCCATGTTAGACTAGCCTTTGATTCCCATTTTAATTTTTTGAAAAAGTCAAGGGGGAGGGGGTGGTGCCCCCGGGGTGGAAGTAAGTGTGTGGTCTTGTTAGCACGATAACTCTCGTAGAAATTAATTTAGCAGAACGCGCTTTATCTAAAAAATCAGTAGTCACAAGATCCCGGTCGGTATTGCATTTGGGCCAAATCGGTCAAGGCGGAGGGGGGGAAAATAGGGGTTGAAATGGTAAAAAAATCACTAAAAATCACCAGTTGATTCTAGAAGCATCATATTCGGTACGTATACTCCATGTTAGACTAGCCTTTGATTCCCATTTTAATTTTTTGAAAAAGTCTAGGGGGAGGGGGTGGTGCCCCCGGGGTGGAAGTAAGTGTGTGGTCTTGTTAGCACGATAACTCTCGTAGAAATTAATTTAGCGGAACACGCTTTATCTAAAAAAATCAGTAGTCATAAGACACCGGTCGGTATTGCATTTGGGCCAAATCGGTGAAGGAGGTGGGGGGGGGGGGAATACGGCTTGAAATGATCAAAAAATCACTACAAGTCACCAGTTGATTCTAGAAGCATCATATTCAGTACGTATACTCCATGTTAAAGTAGCCTTTGATTCAAATTTTAATTTTTTGAAAAAGTCGAGGGGGAGGGGGCGATGTCCCCGGGGTGGAAGTAAGTGTGAGGCCTTGTTAGCACGATAACTGTCTAGAAATTAATTTAGCGGAACGCGCTTTGGCACAAAAATCAGTAGTCATAAGGCCCCGGTCGGTATTGCATTTGGGCCAAATCGGTCAAGGTGGAGGGGGGAAAATAGGGTTTGAAATGGTAAAAAAATCACAACAAATCACCTGTTGATTCCAGAAGCATTATATTCGGTATGATGATTCCATTTTGAAATAGCCTTTGATTCCCATTAAGTTCAGCTTAAACAAACCCGGCAGCAAACAGTACGAGGGAGGGTCAAACATAAACGAAACAAATCATGGTCTCAACATTACTACTTCTGGGACGGCTTAGGGTATCCGTATACAAAATGAAATGCACTCTTTCCGACCGCCAGCTGCCGGAGCGAAATTTTTTGTGGGATTCAAGCCTTGCTGTGGTTTTGAGCTTTGCTCTAAGTCAGATAGCTGTCGATTATATGGGCACCGTGTGCGGGAAAATGCGTGCGGCTCTGTGGGGTGAAGCCCTGTGGCATCACAGTGACTACCTCTTCAACGGCTTCTATACTATATGACTGGCAATCTGTCCCGATTTTCGGATTCTCTGTCTCGTGAAACCACAAAATACGCGGTTTTGTCAATTTTACTTCCATGTTCCCTACGGGAATGGAAGTGTGGTGTTCGTGAAAAAAATCGAGTCCGAGCTGACATCACATTCATAATGTACAACCTCAGAAAAGTTGAAAAAAGTGGTTTTTGGCATGCCGTCGGTCTGACGGTCTGTCGCTTTTTTTTCGATAAATTGCATGAAAATGAAAACCTGGCTATTTCTTAGCATGAGAAGCACAAATCTGAACTTTGTTTTGAGAAAAAATCATTTATCGGACATGTTCTCCCTGTACCGAAATGTCGTTTTTGGATATAACTTCAGAACAAGTCATTCCAGAATTTTTTTGATATTTTTTTCGGATTCCTCGTGAAATTTCCTTGCGAATTGACCACAATATTGTCGAAAAAATGCAACTTTTTTTGTGACCAAAATCGTCGTTTTTAGCGCAAAAGGACCAGAAGCAAAAAATGACGGTCGAAATTGCAAAAAAGGGCTTCTAGAGCCCCTTTGTATCTTAATTGCAAATATTTGTACCCAAAAAAAACTGAGATTAAGGTGATAGATTTGGGGTGACTGCGTTAAAAATTATTCGCCACAGATTTACATAGTAATCTAAATCTAGTTGTTTCTTGGCATGAAAAACGCGAGTATGACCTTTGTTTTGAAGGTAAATCATTTTCCAGGCCTGCTCTTCCCGTAGCGGAATAATATTTTCGGTATTAAAGTCGAAACAATTGGTCCTGGAATTTTGTAACTATTTTAAGATTTCTCGTTCAATTTCCCTGCGCATTGACAACAAAGTTGCCGAAAACAAACCTCTTTCACTTCCATGTTACTCACGGGCATTTTTTTGCCATCTTCAATGTGTAGGTCAGAAGTGTTCGCGAAAAAAAATGCGAACTCTGAAAAGCTCGTACAATTTTTTGGCAGCCCAAAAACCAAAATTATTGAGCTCTTCTTTTAGTTTCTTCTAAATATCCCGAAAATGAGGAAAATCTTCACTCACAAAACTTGTTGAGCAATAAATTTCTAACAAATTTTCTATGTAAAGTAGTTTTCCACGATGAATATGGAACGGGCTACAGCTTTTCGAAATTGTTGTTCCAAAATGGTCAAAGGACCTAAAATCACCTGTTTTCGACTGAGTATTGCATTTTGGACTGTTTTATATTTTTTGATTTTTTGGTATGAAAGAACGAAGACAGACAATTGAAGGAGGATTTTGTATGAAAGAACGAAGACGAATGATTGAAGGAGGATTGAAGATTGAGGGACGATTGATGGTTATAGTCGTTGATTGATAAGGGTGGGTAATTGAAGATTAGTCGATGTGGGCTGAGGGTTGATTATTGATTATGTGCGACCAAGATTTTTTTTGGATTCAGGGTTATGGAAATGTTGGTGTTTGAGGAATGAAGACTGCGTGATTGATGATTCATGGATTGTGTGGAGGACCACACGATACTTCCATGTTCCCGTTTTTGGCGTTCATCAATAATGCATTAAAAAAAAATAAACAAGAAAACTTCCATGGCCGTATCCATTTTTTTAGTGCTCCGACGCTTCCGATTTCATGCTGGTTAAAGGGTAACATGGGCGCGTTAGTCGAAAAATATGAAATAAAACTCGAGCGCCCATGTTACCCTTTAACCAGCATGAAATCGGAAGCGTCGGAGCACTAAAAAAATTGATACGGCCATGGAAGTTTTCTTGTTTATTTATTTTTTTTTTTTTTATGCATTATTGATGAACGCCAAAAACGGGAACATGGAAGTATCGTGTGGTCCTCCACACAATCCGTGAATCATCAATCACGCAGTCTTCATTCCTCAAACACCAACATTTCCATAACCCTAAATCTTTAAAAAGGCCTCATCATTTAGCCGAAAATGGCTCAGGGGTTAACCGGCCGATTTTCAGGGCTGAAGTTTTTCAAGGAACTTCAGTCTGAGCCGGACGTGGCTTGATAATAATAACAATAATAATAAACTCGGCAGGCTAACCCCCCCCCCCCCCCGGGTCAAAAACTCGGCAGTGCTAGCGTGGGACATCACTGACATCAGAGCCCATGCCTTCCCCCTCCACCCCCGCGTTGGGTTCATTTTATTCGGGACGTGGCATATCTTTGCCAAACAGTTAGTTCGTGTTATAGGTAGTTGTTCAATGTTCAATGTTTTTTTTTTTTTTCCTCACTTCTCCGGCCCTTGGGTTTCCTTAATTTTTCGATGTTTCAATCATCGGAGATTAAGAGCTACTTTGCCCCAGAAACTGCGTCACGTGTGGTATTGGTAGGTGCGGGGGCCTGATAGAGGCATGGCCCCCACTTAAGCCAACTCTGGATCCGCGCCTGATAGCGGAAACCCTGGGCTGGGCAAGCCAACTCCGACTGCGCCCATAACTTCGAATTTGAACTTGAATTTACTATCAACTGAAATTGAATGAACTTGGAAAATTGGGGCCCTAATTTTTTTAACGAAATCACAAGTTTCCTAGCTGAATATACGTGACATTGACATCTTCGGGACTTAATTTGGACGAAATTGCCAGTTTTGAGTCTTGAAGTCAAATTCCAGTTTGCGGAGACCATTTTTATAGTGTAGCGGCGGAACCCTGGCTAGCCGGCCCTAACTCAGGTGAGGAAAATTACCCGCGTGAAAATACAAAAATGCAAGTTTCAGGTATTAAATCCATCAAAATTGCAAGTGACGCGTCTTAAGTGGGGTTCACATGTTTCACTTTGGTTGTTGAGCCAAAGTGAACACGGTGCGTTCATCCAAAGTGATTCATCAAGAGTGAATCATGTCTTTACACACATTTTCATCGGTAATGGTCATACACACTTGTCATTTCACAAGATAATAACTTGATGAAGGTCAAGGAATTGTTGAAGAATCGTACAGGCGCATGTGCGATTGGCTGCCTCTTGGATGAAAGGCTGTTCAACCATTATTTGAAATCACGAAAACACGTTCATCGTTCACTTTGGGTGCTCATTACGGATGAACAGGGAGTGAAACGCAACACTAGCCACATTTGCCACTTTGGATGATTCATCCATGTTGAACAACCAAAGTGACAAGTGTGAAGGAGCCTTTAATGGGAACTTGCACATTTTTCAAGCACTGGTGTTTCTTGAATTGGGCTCTTCCACAGTGCTATTTTTCCCGCAACTGCCCATCAGCCCTTCAGCTAGCAGAAAATCAAGTAAGGTGCTATAAATTCAGCGAAATTTCTACCATGGTTTGCCCTTTAACACAAAAAATCAAAGTTCAATCCAATGTTTCCATGTTGCGTTGAGCGTGAAAAAACTCTGATGAGGTCTTCCAGCAAAAAATGTCAATATCCCCATTCCCACTATGTCTTATGCTTGAATTTTGTCAAAGTGGCGCCAACGCCAAAGGCTAGGTTGTGGGAGGGGGGACGGCATTTTCAACAAGTTACGCCACTGGCTATGTAGCTGACCACACATAGTTTAAAGCGCAAATGAATTATTACATTTGGGAGGGGGCTGATTCACACTTTTCTAGCTTCACAATAGCCAATGTGGTAACAAAATGCTACCTATTTTTCTGAAGTAGGTGTATCGGTATCGTCCGTTCACAGGGTACCAGTTATCGGAAAGATTGGTTTGTTTCTGCGACTTGAATGAATGCTTCAAGCAGTGGCGGCTCCTGCTCCTCTGGCCTGGGCATTCGCAGTTTCGGTTGGGGGGGTGTTGAAAGGTGGGGGAAATTAAGGCAGCTATATAGAATTTCGTTTCAAGCAAACTATGCCTTTGCATTTGCATACAATATTCTGCATTGGGGCGGTTCATTTCTTCCCTTCCTCTCTCTCTGAATTAGATATTTTTATGGAAAAGACGGGTGAAAATGAATTGCCCCGGTGCAGAATTATATGCAAATGCAAAACGCTATAAAATAGATGAAGATTCAGCCACAATAAGCTGTCAACTGTCCGAACACCGTAAACAAGTCTACAGGATTAAAATGTAAGTAACGCGGGCTATTTTTTCCTACTCAATTTTTGTGATCATTTCTAGTAAAAAACCAAGAAATTGGTGAACAAAAACCCTGAAAATACGAACTTGAAAAAAAAAAAAATACTTTCCACTTTTCAGCCGGTGTGAATGGAACAAAGCCAAGCCGCTAGAATCATGAGATGGGTGAGGGCATTCGTAGGAGGGTAGCGAACGTAGAGATCTCTGTAGCGAATATTTTCGTCCAGGCAGAAGCTTACTCGATCCTCTAATTGAGTGTCTAGGGGCAGCTATGCAACGCAAAAATTTGTAATAAAAAAACGAGTCTAGTCATTCGTCGAATGCCCTGAGGAATTTTGTGAGCTCACGCGGCTCTTCCGATGATATTTAGTCGTTCGGCTCTTCAGCTGGCATTACGCACCGTGAAATTAAGCTAGTTTTAAGTAATTTTGATTCAACTAACTAATGCATCTTTTAAATGTTATTTGCAAAAAAAAAAAAAATTCTTATCTTGCTTTATATATATCTTGATTTGTATTTATCTGCTGCGAATACCCAGAAAAACCGCCTCTGGCTTTCAGGGATCCATTGTGAGCTTTTAAGGCTAAATTTTGAGCCTACCGACAATTTGTCACTTTCGTGGGTTTAAAAGTTGGTGAATTGGTGGAGGGTATTAACGCCCTGATGAAGAAAACGGCTGATGATGGTTCACGCATTTCTATTTCTATACTGATATTATTATCAATTAAATTGAACGATTAGCTTAAAATTAGAAGGTTAAATTATTATAAAGTCGTCGTTGGTCCAAAGTGGAGCAGCTGTCTTCGAGTCCAATATAGATTTATTCTTCGAGGGGCTTACTGACTTCTGCAGACGAGCTCAGTAAAACCTCTTTAAAAAAACGGATGAATCGAGTCCGTTAATATCATTATTGTGTATAAGTAAACGCGCTTGCTTTTCTTGTTCACGTTGGAAGTAAGCTTATAGGATATTGCCTTGGATTATTTTAGTCGAAATGAAAATTGATGGTATCTGTTCATTTTGAGCCTAATTGTCTTCTCCGGCCCCTCCCTTCGACTCCTGTATTAGACCCAATGTTGTGGTTTCTTTTTCTTTTTGAAAATCTCCTCCCCTTGTTCTTTTTTTCACGAAGAAAATCGATCTCTTCACACTATAACAAAATTGAATTAAAATTACGTGTTGTACACAGTATACGCCAGTAAAATTACTGTATAACTTTTACGATTACCTGTATGATTTTGTTTAAAAGGGAAGAGCTGAATTCAGTGCAATGGAACTGAACTTTCCATGTTCTTTGCCCTTTATAAAAAGGGCCGAACGCCGAAAGAACGATGAAGATGAGTGTTGGGTCTGGTCTGGTAGAGAAGGAGGAAAGGGTGATGCCGGATGAACTAATACTGGAGCAGGGAGCAGTCAGAAAGAAGAGTTGTGTCTGAAGGGCGGTGTGGGCGAAACCACCTGTTGATTGGCTGTAAATTTAAATCTCTTCAACTGCTGAAGAATAAGAAGAAGGGGATGTGAGCCTAGAGCGAGAGGGGGCGAATAAAAGAAGAGGTAGTTACTGGACTTGGAAAGGCCACCTGTTGAAGGGTAGATTTTTACAGCACTATGCGTTTATTAGGATGAGCCTATTGTACTATATCTTTGAACTCATATCCCAGTCACACTTCTTAATTAATATTCACACAAAAAATCACTCTCTTCAGTAACTGAAAGCAATAACTATTCAAGTTTCAAATTAAATACCTGTGCTCGCTTCTACTAACTGGAGCCCTTCGTATGGAGAAGCCGCCCTGTAGGAGTTTTGCAGTAGGAAACCACTGGAAGGTGTAATT